>CM028131.1:124717727-125361818 GCA_016271365.2 Neoceratodus forsteri
TGCTGTTCTGTTTTATCATTTGTGATGGTCAGTGGTGAGTCGTTTTTTACTGTGAGCAAAAGTTACAGTAAAATGTGGCTTGCAATCACCATGAGGAATTTGCCAGTTCACGCAACTCTCATACTACTATTGTTTAGAGCTCAGAACAATAGTATTGCGGGTTCCGAACAATAGTATTATGGGACTTTTTTAAATGCTTTTCAATGGTATTATTTTAATTAGCCATATATTACATATAGAATAAAGTATGGGTTGGTGTGTGTAACGAGATGTTTATACACACCCGAGGGGTTAGATGCTACGTAAACCCTGAGAGCAAAGCTCAAGGGGTTTATGAATAGCATCTGACCCCAAGAGTGTGTATGAACATTGAGTTTACACACACCAACTCATGTTTTATTTTATGTAATTGCTGGATTTGCCTTTTTCACCACAGCAGTTATACAAAATGAATGCAGGTTCCTGTGCGGCCCCAGCCCAGTTACATTTCAGTGTGCAACCCACGGTGCCATTTTCTGTTTATTTAAAACTATTTTCTTGTTTCGGTTGGCAGTCAAAAAATAAGTTCTTTCCCCTTGTGGTAGATTTTTTGTTTAAAATTCACTTACCACCGCATCCAAGTGGCGGTTCAGTCTCCAGGGGAAAAAACATGCGCCAGCAGTCCGAAGGAAAGCACTATAGTGGGGCATGAGCAAAGTGAGGGAAACTGTGCGCATGTTTGCCATTATAAACACTCCTTTATAGCAACAAATTATGCCATGGTTTCCCTGTGGGAAAAAGGCAAAGCCAATTATTATTGCCTTGTTACTAATGATTTCCTATCTATTATTCTGTTTACAGAGCAAGGATGGACTATCTACAAGAACAATAATAGACAACTCTGTTCTAAAATGAAGGGCCTCATTCTAAAAAAATGTATTAATAGAATCAGACAGACCTCAACTCTTGCCATTACACTCAAGTAGCAGTCAAGGCCAGGAAACTAAATGCTTGCTTCTGTTCCTAACAACCATGCTGTGTAAGCCTTATGATTGTTAAAGATGTTGCAAAGGTTTAATTCACTGGTGAATTTCCAGCAAAGTCGCCAAGTTTGACTTAAAGGACAAATTAGCTAGTTTTTGTCATTTAGTAGTATTTATTTGTTTTATTAGTAAATTGGCTTTTTGCAGTTTCGTCCATCAACCTTGCTGGAAACTTCACCCGTGCATTTGGGTAAAGTTGCTCAAATCAAGTCTTCTTGTAAACAAAGGCCTCTAGACCACTTGGAAAAATCTCTTGCAGGTCACATGCTACTTCTCTATATACAGACAGAGCCTTAGCTTCATTTTGCAGTCTGAGAGAGTTAATGGAAGAGGTCAGATCTCTGCTTTTAGAGCCCTCAAAAATCTTATTAAAAACAACTTTTACAGCTTATTTTGGTTTGTCATCATTACTACTGTAGCAGTTTGGGAGGATTTGTTTTTGAGTGTTTTGCTTTATATTCCCCACTTTTATTTCTTCTATTTTTCTTGCTTTTACTCTTTTCTTTTTACTCTCTACTGTTTTTTTCAAAATCAAAATTAGTGGGACTGGTGAGGAGGAGACTAGGAGGACTGGGACTGGAACCAATTCCAGCCAGCAGAGGGGGTGGATTCCATGGATAGGACACACCATCCCATCTGTCTGATGGGGCCAGCTTTGGGACAATGATGACTTGGAAGTGGAACCTGTCTCCCCATAGCACAGCACCAGGAGCAGCATGCAGTGGTACCACCACCACCAGTTGACCCTGCTCCAGTACATCCTGTACCTGCTGTAGCAGCTTCCCTGTGGCATTCCCTCCCCACCCTTCCCCGTGGTTATAACATCACCAGAGCCCCATAAGGAGTAGGAGTCTAGCCGAAGACCATCTGGTTTCTCCCCTCAGCAGCAGCAGAAGTCCCTTGGTTGAGACTTTTTGTAACTGATCCAGCTGACAACAGTGTGTGACATACACATTGTGTCACATCATTGTTCAGTGTGGGAAACAGGGCAGCCATTTGGGAACAGGTGGCCTGCTCACCCACCTTAAGGTGAGGCACTGCTAGGAGTGGGAGGAGCATGTGAAAAGGAGAAAGACTGAGATAGCTGAGAGGGGTGGAGGTGGTAGCACCCTCATGCTCCTTCTATGCCCCTGGGTGGGCAGTGCAAAAAGAGATGATGTGGCAGGTCATCACAAGGAAGAGAGGTCCTGGAGGAGACTTAAAGGGGGGATGGAGGGAGGGAGTAGGAGAGGGAGCTGCAGGCAGACTCAGAAATAATAGTGGACTCCTGGAAAGGTTTTCCAGTCTTCCAGTGGCAGTGGTGGGGGCAACAACAGCAGTGGAGTTCAAGAACGCATGGAATAGGCATAAGGGAGTCTTAAGGGAAAGGAGAGGGTGAATGGGCCACAGATTGAGTAGGATCTACAGTGATACAATAGGCAGGGAAAAATGGGCAGACTAAGTGGGCCAAGCGGTCCTTATCTGCTGGCATATTCTATGCTTCTATGTTGCTGTGAGGGTGTGACAGGGTTGAAAAAGGTCCTTACCCAGTTGTTATGCAGAAAGAGTTAAATGCAAGGATCTGTTCTATCCTCTTCTTTTCTGTCTCTTGTCTGTCTAGTTGTGCAAACCAATGTTTTCACAAAACTTTCTAGAGTGATCAGTTCCTAGGTCTCATGAGAACATTTGGTTGCACAACCAGACAGACAAGAGACAGAAAAGGAGAGGCGAGGAGAGGATAGGACAGAGCAGTGCATTTAACTCTTTCTGCATAACAAATGGATAAGGGGCTTATTCAACCCCATCACATATTCTTTAAGGGGGAACCTGTTTTAAAAAAAACAGGTTTCCAAAACTTTATATTAATTTTTTTCAAACCTTAGCTTATAATCTTTACAGTTCAGTGCACATGCAGTATAGCAAACAGTGAAGTTTAAACTCACACATTTTGTTTTTTACAGCCTTCAGAATTCTCAGTTCCTGATCCATATCTTGACAGAAAATCAGCATTGACAATCTCTTTCTCAGACATTTATTTATTTATTTTTATTTAGTTTTTGTTGACCGGGTAAGTGCACTAGACAAATTCTGCCTATTTTTAGACATGACCTGGGGAAGGGGATACAGATGAATGCCAACTGACCTTGAACCAGAGTAAGCTGTTGGTGGTATTTTTAGTGAATGGGGGGAAATTTGGCCAGGGCACCGAGGAAATTCCTGTACTCACCAGAGGTGGAGATTCTGGCCGTCAGCCAAGATGGTCACCCTAATGGATCCAGGAGGAAGGTTAGCAGCCAAAGGAGACAGGGGAGATGGCCTTCTCCCCTACCTTCTAGAGGCTGAACATACTGAACTTTCCACTGAAACTGCTATGGCATTACCTAAGGAAACTTCCGAGGTCAACATGGAATGGACTTTAACTGACAAGGACATGACAATACAAATACAGGTACCCTCTACTATACATTCAACTGCCTCATTCCTTGAGAAAGAATGTAAATTGCTGAAATTAGCTGATGCAGAGCAGAAAGTGAGCTTAGAAAAAGAGGCACTTCAAGCAGAGCTGTCAGTTCTTTTCTTGACATCTGGAACGGCTAAAAGAAATGACTCACCCAGAATGCAGCATGATAACATGGCAGGGCCCCAAACAGCTGATTTGCAGATGAATGTAGCTCCTGAGTCTATTGTGAAAGTGGCTGGCAGTTCAAATCAACGAACAGTTGCGTGCCTAGAGCCACGACAGGGACCGAGAATTACCACTAAACTGCAAACTGAATCACCAGACTTTTCTGAACTGTGCCCTGCTGCTACTGGGTCCCAACGTCTTGGCTCATTGAGTGCCCTGATGATCATGACAGCTGCACCTGAAGTACAGATGGCAGATCCTTTGCTGCAACAGCCTCCTGGGTCTCTTCAGATGGATTCTGCTGATGCCTCTCCTGTGCATACTACAAACGATGTGAGAATAGATAATAACTTAAGTGTACCTGATGATTTTACTTCGAGAGGGCTCTTGCAGTAGGTAATTACAGATAAGACTGAAGATGGCATGCATCAGGACCCCATGCAAAAATTTCTAGCTAGCAGCCTATGGCTGGGGACCGCCCCCATGTCAGGTGACTGACATCAGGCAACGTCAGTATACATGGCGGTCCCCACGCCCGCCTTCAATTCTTTCCACTGTTAGCTGGTGTAGCGCCTCGCAGTTAAGTTCACTGCTTCGCAGTCAATCGTCAGTAGTTTTACTGCCTATTTTTACTCTTTTTCATCGAATTTCATCAGCGTTTAACTCAGCTGCCGTGTATGTCGTCCCCGACTCCCTTCAAGCACAAAACCAAGTGCAATTCCTGTGATGCCCAGCTCCCGCACAAGGGCAGACACTCCCAGTGCCTTTTCTGCCTAGGCCCCCACCACCCCATCGAGAAGTGCTAGCTCTGCAACAGTTTAATGTGGCCACCAGAAAGCAGAGGCAGCAGTCCCTGGAGGCCCCCGTTCTCAAACTCAAGATAACCTCCATGGAAAAGGAGCTGAAAAAACTCAGGTGGGCCTCCACTTCTCCAGAGGGCCACTGCAAAAAGAAACACTGGGACCGTGACTTCTCTTCTACGGTTGCCGTGACCTTGGCTGGGGTTGTGGTGCTGCAAGTAACACAGTTCTGCGACAGCCATCTTGGAGGCTTCCAAGGCGGCATTGACCCTCCCATTGGGCTCGCACTCAGGCCCCTTGAGAGCCTTCTGGTCAAAGGAGGGAGCCACTCCCAGCAAGGCCACTGCCGTGCAGCCTTCTGGTTCAAGCGACCCCGGTAAGCTGGAAGTTGGCTCCTCTGACGCCTGCCTGGGTAAGGCCGATAAGAAGCCTGACCCTTCGGGGCAGTGCATGGCCTCCAAAGCACCAGCCAAGATCACCCCTCCATCACAGCCCTCGTCGAGTGCAGGGTCCGATAAGTCAGACGCTGGCTCCTCCAACGTTTGCCCAGATCCTGCTGGAAAGCCAGATGTTAGGCCCTCTGATGACCACTCAGCGTTAGAGCCGACGGGGGACCCTTCGGGCCTATCTGTCGTCCCAAGCTCGCTGCAATGCTCGTTGCATTCCGAGGCTCCAGCGTCTCTCTTGCTGGACCCCAGGGATGGTAACCCTTCTTTCCCGGATGACACAGAGGATGTTGGCATGCTGCCATTGGGTCTCCCTCCTGCTGGGCTGGAGGACCCGAAGTTGGACCCTCGGACGCTGGCACCTATGCCGGCCTACCCAACACCGGGTGACATCCCCTTGATAGATGCCGCCCCTACACTGGGCCCGCTGACCACCAGGCATCCTGCTCTGGACCCATCTGCTGGGCCATTCCCAGGGCCTTCTGCTCCTTCAGAGCCCCTGATGGTGGGTATCCAACCCCGTCGTATCCGATGTCATCATACCCTGGACTGCGGTATCCGGCACCGCAGTACCCAACACCGGCCTATTCAATGCCTCAATACATGGTACCCCCCCAGTACCCAACACCGGACTACCTACCATTGGGTTATGGATACGCGCAGTACGGATACCCCCAGTATCCGTACCCTCCTTCTCCTCCACCACCACCTCCTCAGCCGCCGATGGATCTGAAGGAGATTCTGGCTTCCTGGTGGGCTGAGAGCTGTCTTCTGATGCCAGACCCAGTTCCAGACCCCTGACGTCGGAGGCGAGAGACTCCATCCCCCTCTCCTGACACCACAGGTGAGCCCTCTGGTTCCAGGGCAGAGGAGGATACATTTCCCCGTGGGCTTCCCAAGGGATCCATTCCTCCCCTGTTCTGGTGGCAGTCCTCTTCTTCTTCATCCTCTTCAGAGACCTTGGATGACTCCGATGGTCGCTTCGATCCAGATGACGAGCCATGCACTCCAGACAAGCCCAGGCCAAAGAGTCCTCCGAAGTCCCCTCCGGAGGATCCTTCTTTCCTGGAGTTGCTGCACAAAATTCAGACTGTTCATCAGTGGCAATCCTTGGAGTTGGATCCACAGTGTAAAAACTCGCTGCGCACATGGATCTGCCTGAGACTGCTCTTACTCTGGTTCCACCCTGGATTGAGCCTCATGCCGACCTTGTGACCACTATTTGGAAACAACCGTCAGCATTAGCCCCCCTTCCGAGGAAGTCGGACAGGCTATACCAGGTTCCGGAGGGTGTTGATTCTTTGAATTCACACCCCAAGGCTGATTCAGTCATGATTAGCACTGCTCATGGCCTTTCGGCTAAAGCCAAGCACTTGAGCTTGTCCCCACCCGACAAGGAATCTCACCTTCTGGACCAGTATGGGAAGAAGGTCTTTGCTTCTTCCACTCTGGGTATTAGGTTCCCGAACTATGTTGCTCACATGGGGGATTACCAGAAGATGATCCTTAGTGAGGTGGAAACTAAATTGGAATCCCTTCCTGAGTCTCAGATGAAGCAGGGAGTGGCTGACCTAGTCCGGTTTGCACATTCGGCCAGGTTGCACATGCTTCGTGCTATGTACTGTACGAAGCAGTGGATGCTACTGATCAGAGCTTGGCTTTTGCCATGGGCTTACAGCATCATGCCTGGCTCTGGGTGTCAGGTTTGGTCCCGGAGGTGCAGTCTGCTTTCCAGGACATGCCCTTCAAGGGTTCAGGGCTTTTCAGTGGTGATGTCAAGGATATCATCACCGATCTGCAGGAGAAGGGTACTGCACTTAAGTCTGTTGACTCTTTGTACAGGCCCCCTCAGGCTCAGCGTCATCCCTTTTGCAGACGATCTCAGCCCAAAGCGAAGCCTCAGGGAAAGTGGGTCAACAAACGTCGGGCCCTTCTCGCTGTCAAGCCCCCCCACCCAAAAAAGCAGCTGGAGCTTCAGCTGTGACGCTGCCCCACACCTTCTGACTCCTCTCCTCTCCCACAGCCTCTGGGCTTCCCAGAGGAACTGGTAGGAGGGAGATTCTCCTTCCATCTACTGGGTTGGGAGAGGATCACTTCAGACACTTGGGTGTTCCAGCTGATCGACGAAGGACACTCAAAAGAGTTTCTTCAGAAACCACCATGAAACCCCCCCCAGGTCATCTTACTCCCTGGAACACCTCCTTCTGGTCTGGGAAGAGATGTCCTCCCTTCTTCTGAAGGAGGCGATAGAGCTCGTCCCATCCCACCTTTGGGGGACAGGTTACTACTCCCATTTCTTCCTGGTCCTGAAGAAGACAGGAGACTTAAGGCCAATTCTAGACCTCAGCTCACTGAATGTGTTTGTGGAGTACAAAAGGTTCAGAATGCTCTCTCTGCAGAGTCTTCTGCCCTTCCTTCAGCCGGAACAGTGGCTGTGCACCCTGGACATGCAGGATGCCTACCTGCATATCCCTATTCACCTGTCCCACCACAAAACCTTTATTTTGCATTCCAGGGGGAGCACTACCAGTTCAAGACCCTCCCATTTGGTCTTTCCTTGGAGCCCCGAGTGTTCAACAAATGCCTTTCTGTGGTAGCAGCCTACCTGCGTACCCAAGGGGTTCAGGTTTTCCCATACCTGGATGACTGGCTCCTGGTGGACCCATCCAGGGAGGAACTCCTGCGCTTCCTTTCCCTTACCCAGCAGGTTTTCACCAGCCTGGGTATTACCATCAACCAGGTCAAGTTCCATTTGATCCCACCCCAGAGGCTGCAGTTTATCGGGGCGATCCTGGACACAACCTTCAGCATGGCTTTTCTGCCACTGGACAGGGTGGCCATCCTCCAGGCTCAGGTCAGCCTATTGTCCAGCTGTAGGTGGGTCAGGGCCAAGTCAGTCCTGTGCCTCCTCAGGCTTATGGCAGCTGCTATTCCAACAGTCCCTCGGGCTCGGCTTCACATGAGAATCTCTCAGTGGATGCTTCGGTCTCAGTGGGATCAGCTGGTGGATGATCTACACCTTCAGGTTCTGATCTCCAATCCGATGGTTTGGGACTTGCAATGGTGGATGGTTCAAGAGAACCTTTGCCGGGGAGTTCCCTTCTGCCTTTCTCCCCCCTCCCAGATGCTGACAATAGATGCTTTGGGTGAGTGTTGGAGAGCCCACCTGCGGTCCCACAGGACCCAGGGCTCCTGGTTCAGGCTTGAACAAACACTTCACATCAATGTGCTCGAACTTTGGGCCATGCTGTATGCTCTTCAGGCTCTGCATCTGTATCTACTCCCCGGACATCTGACTGACCAGACAGACAACATGTGTGTGTAGTCTGGTACATCAACAAACAGGGAAGAGCTCGTTCCTACCCTCTCTGTAGGGAGGCGATGTGAGCTTGGGATTGGGCAATGCAGCAAAACCTTCACCTCACCGCAGTTCACGTCCTGGGGGTTGAGAACACATTGGCAGACCACCTCAGTCAGTTGTCTGCTCACACTCATGAGTGGGAACTGGATCAGGGGGTAGCAGACGATATCTTCCTACACTGGGGAACACCACAGGTAAACCTGTTTGTGTCTCCTCACAATGCAAAGCTTCCCACCTTCTGCTCACTTGCTCCAGGGCGTGGCATTTTTTTTGGAGAGATGCTCTGTCTCTAGACTGGAAGGGCAGATTCGTCTATGCCTTTCCTCCCCGATCCCCTTGATTCTGAGGGTCTTACAGAAACTCAGCTCAGAAGGAGCTCGCATGATCCTAATCGCTCCTTTCTGGCCCAGGCAAGTTTGGGTTCTCTCTTCTGCAACAGTATTCAGAGCTACCTCCTCTTCCACTTCCTCTTCCTCTGTCACAACTTTTGCTGACCCATGATCAGGGGACCCTGGTCCATCCAGGCCTCAAGTCCCTTCAGTTGCACGTGTGGCTCCTGCAGATGTAGCTCAAGCCCGATTTGGGGTTTCCCCACTGGTGGCTGAGATTCTGATGGAGGCCAGAAAGCCCTCCACTAGATCTACCTATGCCATGAAATGGAAACAGTTCTCTATTTGGGCCACTTCCAAAGATTTTGAGCCATTCTCTTGCTCTGTTGGGCGGCTTCTGGACTACATGCGTCATCTCTTTGATCTGGGTCTGAGTCATTCCTCTCTGAAAGTTCACATGGCGGCCATCTCCGCTTACCATGCTCCTTTTTGGGGACAGAACTTTTGCACAGTTGGAAGTCTCTGAGACTTTTCTTAGAGGGGTTCTCCACTTGAGACCCCCATTCGGGTTCCTGCCCCTCCTTGGGATTTGAATTTTATTCTTGAGAAGCTTACTCTGCCTCTTTTCGAGCCAGCAGCCTCAGCAGACCTAAAGTTCCTTTCATGGAAGACTCTTTTCCTAGTGGCCATTACTTCTGCTCGACTGATTTCCGAGCCTTCAGGCCCTCATGTGCAAAATCCCATATTTGATTTTCCACAAGGAACATGTGGCTCTGCGCACCAACCCTAAGTTTCTCCCTAAGGTGGTAGCGGAATCTATGCTGAATCAATCCATTCAGCTGTCTGCTTTCTTTGTGCAGCATTCCAATCAAGGGTCGTACCTCTTGCATACTTTGGATGTTCAGCGAATTCTGAGATACTACACCACCAGGATGAAGGATCTCAGAAAGACTGATCAACTGTTTGTCTCTTTTGCGCATAAAAGAGAAGACAATGCTGTTTCTAAGCAATGCCTATGTAAATAGTTGGCTCATTGTATCACTTTCTGTCACGACAAGTACAACAAGACCCTGCCGGGTCAAGTCAGAAGCCACTCTACCAGAGGGGACGCTGCCTTTACTGCTTGTTTCAAGAATGTGTCAGTGGCAGTCATCTGCGCAGCCGCGACATGGACTTCTGTCCATACCTTTATGAAACATTTCAGTTCAGACATTGCCTCTCACCGTAGAGCTGGCTTCAGGTTGGCTGTTCTGCAAGGTCTTCTTTCCTAAGATCTTCACAGCCAGAGGGTCTACATTTGGGTAGTTTCCTCCTCCCGTTTGCTTCTTCTTGTTCCAGACTGCTTGAGACTCAGTCCTATCTGTAATTACCTACTGCAAGAGCACTCTCGAAGTAAGATAGTACAGTTATGTAAGAACTTACTGTAACAGTAGATCTTCGAGACAGGCTCTTGCAGTAGGTAATACCTTCCTGCCCTACTTCCCCCTAAGCTTTTCAGCTCCTTTTCCAGGGAAGAAAACATCCATTTCTCTCATCTTGCCTTTTTGGCCTTTGGCAGAAAAGAACTGGAAGGTGTGGGGGGGGGGAACTGCCCCTTTATACTGACGTCACCTGATATCGGTCACCTGACATGGAAGCAGTCCCCCGGCAGAGACTGCTAGCTAGAAATTTTTCCATGGGGTCCTGATGCCTACTGGCTTCAGTCCTATCTGTAATTACCTGCTGCAAGAGACTCTCTCGAAGATCTACTGTTAAGGTAAGTTCTTACGTAACTGTACTTTTAAATGGCAGCTGTAGCCTTGGGCCTTTGAAAAGGGAAAAGAAAAGACACACAGCTTGGCACAAGTTTTCAACCCCCCCCCCCCACTAACCAAAACACTATCAAACTCTCTCAGAACTGCTGGGTAGGCTCAGAATGAATCTGGAACATGGGTACCTGATCCGGTGCATAGCCTGATCCTGGGCACCTCTACAGATAATGAACCTGCAATTTCAAATACACAGACCACTGGTATGGGGATTGTAAACTGGACCACCCCATTTGCTACTGATTCGGATTTAGACCTACATGCAGATGATGAGGTGCATGCCACTCAGTCACCCCATCGACAGTCCCATTTACCCTCTTCCTCTGAAATTGAGCCACCGAACCCTTGTAATTGGGGTGATAGGATGGATATAGGTGCCTCTCCCCACCCAGTCACTGACACTGCAAGAACAACGTGGGCCAGTTTTAGACAGAGAGAGATCATTTTTTCCAGCATCCTCTACCTGCACAATGTCGCAATACTATGCAACTACAGTATTTAGGGGGACTTGAGCTGACTCTTGACGGAATCTATGTGGGGAAAAAAACGAGTCAAGGAATCTATGGGTTTCTTTTCCAATGAAATTTAGGCGTTGATCTATGCCTCAGGTGACACATTATTCGATGTGAGCTTCAAGATGTCCCAAGGACTTGACAGATCCTGGACAAAGTATGAAAAACTGCATTACTCTGCACTAGGGCTCCCTTTCAGAGCAGTTCCTCTAACAAAACCCACCATTAAAACAGTCATGATTTTATTTCGCAATGAGGGAGTGGCAGTCCATGACATTACACATGGGGTTCAGCAATATTGTGAGATTCTAGGAGCCCCACAACCCATATTTGACATAGAACATATTTGAACTGGGGGTGGCTATACAAAGTGAGATTACGCAGCACAAATACAGGGCCACAGCATCTGCCTAGCAGCCTGTTTTGGGCGTGGGACTGGGGACATTGTTTTTACCTGAACCAGCCAAATACATGCTTCAAATGTGGATCTTATACCCATTTAAGCTCAACTTGTGACCGCATTAAATGTACAGCTTGTTTTGAGTATGGTCATCTCAGTAAAGATTGCCCCACTGGGGTTAAATGTAATTTGTGTGAGGAACTGGATGATTCATATCATTCTTGCCCTTGGGCTACCCACAATAGGGATGATAGGTCTGACCAGGCCACAATTTTAACTGAGGCTCAAAAAAAAAGACACAGCTGCAGCATGACACATGGCTGAAAATACAAATGCAGCAGCCTCAGATGTCCCCCAGGAGCATGAAAGGGAAGCCCCTGCTCAGACCTTCTCCTCCTCAGAGCAGACTACCCTCTTAGAGCAGTCTATTGTCTGGAACCACAGCCTGAAACCTTGGATGCTAGTACAACCCCAGTAACTGTACCCCAGGGTCCTGGAAATGCAGCATCACTCCCTAAAAACAGTTATGGAAGAAAACTCACCCCTATCTATCCCTGTGGCTCTCGAGGGGGCTCATCCCCCCCAGCGATAATAATAATAATAATACTTTATTCGTTATGCGCCTTTCAGGCATCAAGGCACAGTACAATAAGGAAATAAAATCCAGCAAATTCAGCATCATAAAACATTACAATTCAATAAATAATACATCCATAGGCTTTCTCCCAGAGGAAAGATTTCAGAGCCTGTTTGGAACTCCCCACGGTTATGCACTCCCTAATCCAACGGGGTAGAGAATTCCAAAGAGAGGGGGCCGCAAACATGAAAGTAAGGGCTCCAACAGATTTTAAAGTCATCCTTGGAATCTTTAGCAACCCCTCATCAGCAGAGCGGAGTGGTCTCACAGGGTGGTAAGGAATCAGGAGTTCTTTCAGGTAATCAGGGCTCAGTTCATGCAGGGCTTTAAAAGTCAGTAATCTGACTTTGAAGATGATCCGCCACTCAGCTGGCAGCCAGTGCAGTTCCCGCAGCACCGGTGTAATATGGGAGAATCTAGAAGTTCCCACCAACAACCACACTGTGGAATTCTGCACTAGCTGCAAGTGGCGGATATCAACCCCCGGAAGCCCAAAGTAAAGTGAGTTGCAGTAGTCAAGGCGCGAGGTCACAAAGGCATGGATTAAAGTTGGCAGATCTGTAGTCTCAAAAAAAAAAAAAAGAACTCTATGGCAACAGACTTCTAAGTCTAAAATTCCAAAATCTTCTACCTCACCACAAGGCATATTGCTCTCTAATAAATTTGAGGTCCTAACTACCAGAAATATAGGTAGGGACCCTAATGAGAACACAGATTCCTCTTCCATAATGTCCTCTCAACACGTGCACACCTCTGACTCAGAAGAGGAGGAAACAACACATCCCACTGCTGACACTCATAGGAGAGGTCACCTAGGTACTCTAACTAGGCGAAGTACACATTTGAGTACTACTTCTTGACCCTAGCATTTCTCTGGCACCTGATAGTGCTCCACTAACAGTAGCGTCTATCAATATTAATAGCATTAAAAATGCTAGAAGGAGGCTAATTACCTTTTCTGTCCTACAGGATTTAAACTGTGATGTGTGTTTCCTACAGGACACCAGGTTGAACACCACCTCACTAGTAACACTGGCACAAAAACTGTGGGTGGGGGGATCTTCCTACTTTACCTACGATATGGAAGCATGTAATGGAGTGGGAATGTTATTTAGGGGTCAAGATATCAGGATTTCTAGAATTATTAATATACTACCAGGACGTGCAATATTGATTGACTTTTTTAAATGTAATACAGCTTGGAGAGCTATAAATATCTACGGCCCACAAATGAAGAAAAGTAGAGTTGACCTATTTAATAAAGTAAAACCATATTTATATACTACTAAACAGATATTCTGGGGGGGGGGGGATTTCAATTTTGTACTATCTAAGGCTGATGGGGAGCTAAAATCTCCAAAGAATTTTGTGACCCTGTAAGCTTGCAACAAATCATCCAAACATCAGGATTAAAAGATTCCTACAGGTCGTTACACAAACTAGGTGGCCACACGTATTTCCGAGGGAGTCTTACAACTCGTATTGATTTTTTATTTATTTCACAATACCTGTTAGTTTTAACAGCACAGACCACCCCCTTAGAAATCTCAGACCATGATATTTTAACCCTCTCCTTAGATAAAGTGGAAAAAAATGCCCATAGGCAAAAGTTATAGGAAACTTAACACATCCCTTTTAAGTCATGAGACATTAACTGACCAACTTCAGGATCTGTTAAGAGCTAGAATGACAGTACTGGGTTTAATGGATGACTTCAGTGTTTGGTGGTCTGAAACAGAAAATATGGTTAAAACCCACATCATGCAATATGCAAAATCAGACAATAGTACCAAATACAAAAAATACCTTACTTATGGGGACACTTAGCAAAACTGTATTCCCTAATTAACTCTGGCCATATAGGATTTCTAAACCAAATCCCCAAAATAAAAAAGGAAATAGAGAGACTACAATATGATAGGGCCATATCTTTGCTAGTGGAGCATAGGATACGCACACCCGGAAAGTTAGCATGTGGTGATATGTTTTCCAGTTGTAGAAATCGGGTTCTGGATAGGACACTATCCTCTTTAACTTCAGATGATGGAACAGTAGTACATACAACCCCGGAAGTATTACAGGTACTCCATTCTCACTTTAGACGGTTATACGCAGCCCTTCTCATAGAACAAGACTATATTGCACATTATTTAAATTCTATTACTCTGGATTCACTACCACAAAATGTATATAAGGATATGGTATCCCCTATCACAAAAGAAGAAATGAAACAAACTATCAGTAACTTAAAACAACAATACGGTACCTGGCCTGGATGGTCTTTCATCTGAATTTTATAAGAAATTTAGCTTAGACCTGGTACAGATCTTGTTTGTAGTTTTTAATTGGATATTGTCTTTTCAAACATTTGACTATCATTTTTGTATTTCTATCCAAATATTCATACATAAGAAAAATAATAGAGCAGACCTTAACAATTGGAGTCCTCTGAGTATCCTAAATATGGATTGCAAGATCCTAATGAAAATACTAACTGCTCACCTAGCAAAGGCAGCTCCCTTTTTAATTTCTCTGTCACAAACATGTTTAGTTCCAGGCAGAAATATTGCTGAAAATCTCCTCCTCATTAGAGAATTGGTTGAGCAAGGAAAGGTGGATAAAATACATGGATTCATTCTGTCGATGGACCAAGAAAAAACTTTCAACAAAATCTCACACTCTTTCTTACTATCTGTGCTACACGCTTATGGAATCCCACCTATGTTTTGTGACTGTATAAGGAAGATCTATAGCACAGCCCTCACTATCCCTCCAGTAAATAGATATTTAGGGTCATACATCCCGTTACAATGTGGGGTTAGGCAGGGCTATCCCATGAATCCCTTATTATACATTTTTTGTCTAGACCCAGTTTTGAGGAAAATCCAAGGGGATGTACGCATCAGAGGGCTGTCCCCCTAGACTGGAAATATGCATATGAAAGTGATGGCCTATGCAGATGATGTCTGCCTTTTAATGGTGAATACTGAATCAGGGGAAAGGGCAATTTCACATTTCCATCATTATGCAGAAGTGGTTGGGGCATCTCTCAATATACATAAACGTCATGGGTATGCTTTAAACAGCTCTACTGATAGAACCTATTGCAATATTAGGTATAAAATGTGGGAGAAGAGATAACAGCCTCTTAAACTGGGAGGAAATATTAGAAATCGGTAACACAAAGTGGCACAATGGAAACAGTGGCAATAGACCAAGAAAAAGATCCTGATAGTGAAAACATTCTTGATAACCCCTTTTTTGTGTATCTTAGCATGGTTTACCCTATACCAACTATGTGTGACACCACTCTTCTGAGTTTGATATTTCAGGTAGTCTGGGGCAGCAGACTTAACCTCATCAAAAGGGAAACATTGTACCTTCCTGTAAAACAAGGAGGTTTAAATCTTATAAACCCTATTGTATTTTATTTTAGTATCTGTGTTAAATATAATATTGTGGACAACATGATACCTTACTCTGCTATTTGAGTTACATATACTGACTGTTGGTTATCTCCCTTTATTGCATATTGGAAAGCTCATCTTGTAGTTCCACCAAGTTACAAAAATATACCTTCTTTTTTTAAAGCTATTGTTATAACACTTCAAAAATGGAAACTAGACCTGCTGGACACAATATCAGTGAATAGAAAGCTGTTGTATGACACTAGACAATCTAGTAACTTTTCTATACAACCCAGCTTTAAAGGCATCAGAGACCAGTACACTAATAAAGTCATTCTGTTGCTAACTGATGTTAGACTCCCACCACGGATGTGGGATATCACATGGCTATGTAGGCGTGGGTGCTTATAAGTAAAGGGGAATGCTAAACAAACAATAAGAGGAACGGATGTGCTCTAGACAAACATGTGGGATGACTGAAGAAACTATGTAACATTACTTATCACATGCCCTTTTGTAGTGACATTTTGGGCGGAATTAGCACTTAAATGGAACACAGTGATTTGGAGTAATCCAAACTATGAAGAGATAATGGGAGTTTTTTTCCTTTCTAGTACACCACTAGATGTGAGAACTGTAAGAATTATTTTTACCATCATAAAATTTGTGTTATAGCAAACAAGGTGCAAATATATTTTTCAGCAACAATATATACCTCCTAGCCAAGTAATTCAGAATGTAGAATCTTTAGTGCAAGAACAATGTAGCTATGAAAAGAAACAATTAACATAGCAGTACCTTTTTTGAAGGAAAACATAGGATGAATACTGTATTAGAATAATTTTTTCATAGGACCTGAGTCTTTGTCTTAAGAACTGTTTTCTGAGCCTCAAAAGTAGTCTAAAATAGGCATTTTTTTATGTAAGTCTTTTGGGAAGTTTCCTTCCAGTGTTTTTGTTGCTATTCGGTTGTATATACATGTTTTTCTTCTTTTCTATGTATGTAACAGTTTTTACAATACAAATTCTCCTACTCTTTTCGAGAAGTGCCATGGGATCGTTGACATCCACCTAAACTGCCACCAGAACAGGCAGATGGGACCTTGGTTTAACATTTCATCTGAAAGACGACACCTCAGGAGTGCAGTACCCCCTTATGCTGCACTACAGTGTCAGTATTGGGCTATTAACCCAAGTGCCTGGTGTATGGATATAACCCACAGCCTTCTGATCTCCTGGCCTCAGAGGCAAGTGTGCTACTTGCTGAGCCACTGACACTGACTAATGCTGAGCCACTGACACTGACAAATGACATATGTGCGTCACTTAAAACTTGAATAGCTGTAGTGCCAGCTACCGCTGTGTGATTCTGGAATTGTTATCCTTCATTTGGTTATGCCAATAGAGAGTATGGCGATCTGTTATAAGTACAAAATCAGTTCCTAGCAAATAAAACTTAAGGGACTGTATTGCCTACTTTGCTGCAAGGCATTCCTTTTCAATAGTGGAGTACCTTTTCCCTCTGTTGTGCAGTTTCTTACTGATATATAGAATGGGATGTTCCTTCCCATCTCTATGCTGTTTACTTGTTTATTTGATGTTTCGGAGTTACAACCTTTGAGCCAACGGCTCGTTTATAAAGGTACCTCACCACAAGGAGGACAGTGGTAACAGACAGTAACAATGGACAGTGAAAACAGTAAGTTACAAAGGTTTAGCCATCATGTATAATATACAGATGTTGTTTACAGATAATATATACACATTCGGATACAGATATTTACATAAGCACATAAACATTATTATAAAATGGTAAGAAAACATCTAGAAATCTCATTGGCCAAGAGACATCAGCTGACTGTACATTAAATCTCTATATATGCAGTCATCCTGGTCCTAAACCACATCACACAATGAGCAAATCAGTCCTCATACAACCAGAACTATCTTCCATCAGCCCCCCTTCAACCCAAACTAATCTTCCATTATAAACATGGCTGCTACCTTTACACTGTAAAAAAAACTTCAGCTGGGCCCTAAAAATAAAACTACCTTAAATAAAAAAATTAAATAAATTCATTAAATGTTGTTTCCCTGATCATCACACTCCCCTTACACACATAAACAAATTAGAAACATTAAGAAATATTTAAATAGTTTTGTATGTGAAATTAGTTCTGTGTGTTAAAATATTACTACTTTGAGTTAGAACTGTTACTTGGGCTGTGATATTGTAACTTTTGGGGCTTGGGAACATTTGTTTGGCAGTGATAATTAGAGTGAAATTTAAATGTGATGTTTGCCTGGTGTTGGTAAGATCCCTGCCACCACCCTGTTTTGTAGGCTTTCTTAAATACTGAAAAGCTACTGGGGTTTGGGATTGAAGGATGAGTATTTCTGTTTGTGACTGAAATTTGAAGCAACAGGAATTGGTGGGCCCGTGACATCATACGGTATCTGATGTCAGCATACACACACTGTTAGTGGGACTGGATACACATACTGGACTGTATGTGTTTGTGAGACTTGGGAACTTTATTGGTGGGGTTGAAACTGGGTTTGTAAATAACTGCAGTCAGTATAGAGAGAAACTGTATTCCAGGGGGGAGGGATTGAGAAAAGGGGTGTGTGCCATTATAAACAGAGGGGGACAAACAGGGTGGCCATATTCCACCATGGCAGGCATCCTCGGAAGGGTTGTAGGCTGCACAGGCTGTGGGATGGCAATAATTATCAATTGGACCTGGAGAGAGGGAGGCTGCCCACTCTGTAGACAGCTATCTTGTATCAGGAGTGAAGTATATTGGTTAAGGAGTAAGCTGGGGAGTTGGGGGGGTGTCCAAGGATAAGGGGTGTGGATATGGGCAGCAGAAGGGTGGGGCTGAGGGGAGGCTGGGGCAATGCTCTGAAATTACAGGACATTAAGTTACAGCAAGCAGGAGGGGGGATATTAGGGACAGAGGACCCTTAGATAGGGATGTTGATGCTAAGGGGAAAGCGTACGGTGAACATTCCGAATACAAAGAGAGCGGAGGGGGAAGAGTCAGGAGGGGCTGTTGTGGGGAAGCCTAGTAGAGCAGACATTGAGAAGGCAGGGGCTGTTGTGGGGAAGCCTAAAACAGCAGACTGTGGGAAGGGAGCTCCTAAGAAGAACAGAGCAAGAGGGGAGGAAGAGGGGCAGTTTAGAGGTGCAGTCAGGGGAAACTCGGGTTACTTGATGGAGGCTGGCATAGAGTGTCACAATAAATTTGAGCTACTAAGCAACCTAGAGGGGGAGGAAGGGGTTGGTGGAAATGAGGAAACTGATACAGAGGCTGGGGAGGAGTCGGATACCCATAGGGCATCACAGACCGGCTATGGAAAGGATAGAAATAGTCCCAGAGGAGAAGGGAAACGTAAATGTTAAGCAGATGGGGAGATGCAACATATTGCAGACATGAGGGAGAGAGCATGACTGGAGAGAAACTGGGAGACAAGGAGGGGTGGGGAGGCCCTTCCAGCACGGGTCTTTACAAGGATGGGGCCCTAGGTAAGGGACCCACAGAGAGCCTCTGGTGGTAGGGGTACTATTACAAGGGGGGAGGATGGCGGTGTGGGGAAAGGAGAAACCATCAGGGCCAGGATAAATGGTTCAGACAAGAGAGGGTTAAAGGGGACACCTATTCAGAGGGGGTCTGAGTTAAGTGGGCAAAATAATGAGGGAGGCAGAAAGGGGAGGGTGACAAGGGGGTCTCTAATAAGGCAGGAAGACTCCCATGGAATTGAGATCATGAATAAAGGGGGGATGGGGGGCTGACAGTGCACAGTGGAGGTAACCATAAGGATGATGGCGGTGTTAAGGTTCTGTTATTGGGAGACTTGATGATTAGGGGTATCCAGTGGGAGGGACAGAGGGGTGGATGCCATAGCCAGGTGAAGGCAGTGAGTATCTCTGGGCTGACAGTGCACAGAGCAAAGTTCATGGTGTACGAACTGGTTAGGGATTGTGGAGGGAAACTGGATTTCCTGGTGCATTTGGGAACTAACGATCTAGAGGGAAATAGCATTTTGGAAATCCAAGCAAGGTTCCAAGAACTTGCCAGAGTCTGTTGGGATAATGGATGCAAAATTTCCTTTTCGGAGATATTGCCAGTACCAAAGGCCTCAGTGGAGAAAAAAGAAGATCACAGAGGTTAATGACTGGCTCAGGAAGTGGGGTGAAGAGAGTGGGTTGGGGGTGTTAGGGGAACTGGAAAGGAGTTTGGGAGGATAAGGGACTGTATGCCAAGGACAGGCTTCATCTTGCCCCATTAGGGAAGGAAGTCCTTAAACAGGGGATGGCTGACTACATTCAAGAAAGGTGGGGTTTAAACTTGTGAGGGGAGGGATAAGGGAGGGCTGACCAGAACCTCTCCTCCAGATGAGGGAGTAGCCTTCAAACCCAAGGGGAGGGGAAACAGACTGGGGTGGAGGTTCAGGAGGAACAGAGGAGGATGGAAGTATAAGGAACCTGGGTGGGGTCCGACAAAGGAGATCAGGGATAAGGGGTGGGGGGTTTTGTTAGTAAATGCCAGGAGCTTGGGAGACAAGTTGCCAGAGTTCCAGACCATGCTGTTCGGGGGGGTGGTGGATGTGGCAGTGGTCATGGAGACATAGGCCAACAAAAACCATGACTCGGACCTAAACAGGCGGGGGTACACTATGCTTCGAAAGAATAGAAAGGAGGGCAGAGGGAGTGGAGTGGCTATGTTCATTAGGGATGACATAGAAATTGCTAGGGTAGAAGAGGCAGAGGGAAACATGGAGGCCCTATGGGTCACCTTACGATCTCCAGCAGGAGATAAGGTCAAGCTGGGTGTAGTATATAGCCCCGGGATGGTGATGTTCTGGAGGATGAGTTGCTGGACAACATCATTGCCCAGTGTGGACCAAAAGGGGAAGAGTGGTGTTGATGGGGACATATGCTCAGGTACAAACTGGGAACCATGTCATCCAAGGTGGCCAGGGCAGAGGCTGCTGGACAGCTTCAGGATGTGTTCTTACACAACATGTGATGGAGCCCACAAGGGAGGGGCATGTCCTGGACGTGGTTCTGGCAGATGGGGATCTGGTGTAGAGGATCCTGACTGGGAGCGACCACAATACTGTCTGGTTTCAAATAAGCATGGGGGAGGGGAGATCTAGGACACTGGCTGTGGACTTCAGGGGGCAGACTTTGTGGGCATGGGAAATATTCTCAAGGATCACTTGAAGGGGATTACATCAATGACAGATGTGGAAAGGAGATGGGAGGTCATAAAGCGGGGACTTCATGAGGCAGTCAGGACCTGTGCTAAGGTGAAACGTAAGGGAGCAAGGTCACATAAACCATGCTGGTGGTCCAGTGAGGTTCAGGTAGTGGTCAGAGAAAAGAAGGCGGCCTACAAAAAATATAAAACAACAAGAGGGGATAGGGATAAGGAAATGTACCATCTTGCATCTAGAAAAGTCACCCAGATGGTGAGGGGCAAATTCAGTAAAGCAGTGGCTGGCTCAGGGATACATGGAGGAAAAGGGGTTCTTCCAGTACATTGGGGGTGGAGAAAAACTAGGGCCATCTCAGCAGATTGAGATCAGAAGGAGGGTGGGTGGAAGGGGCGAGGGACCAGGCGGAGTATTTAACGAGTACTTCTGTGTTCATTAGGAGGGGGATGGGATATCTACAAAGCAAGGCACGATGGGGATAGAAGTGGCAGTGAGTGGGATCTGGGGAGCAACAGAAATGGAGCAAGAGGGAGGAGAATTAGCCCCAGGGTGTCACAGGATAAGGATAAAAGGCCAGTAAGGTGGAGGGATGGATGATGCTATCTCCGCCGAAAGGGTGTAGTTAGCCCCTCAAGGCCCTAAAGAAAGACAAATCTCCTGGGCCGGATGGCATTCATCCAAGAGTACTATGGAACTTGGCGGACATACTGGCTGCACCCCTGGCAGAGCTCTTCAACAGGTCGCTTGAGACAGGGAAGGTACGTAGGGATTGGCGAGAGGCACATGTGGTGCCAATCCATAAAGGGGGGTCGAGGGAAGTACCAGGTAACTATAGACCCATCAGTTTGACCTCAGTGGTGGGAAAATTAATGGAAAGTATACTAAAGGAACGATTGGGGGTGTACTTGGAGGAGGTGGGAGGTCTGGATAGTCGGCAACATGGGTTTGTGCCAGGTAGATCATGTCAAACCAATTTTGTGGAGTTCTACGAATGGGTAACATCAGAACTGGACAGGGGAAAGCCTGTGGATGTATTATTCTTAGACTTCAGCATGGCGTTTGACTCTGTCCCCCACAATGGTCTGATGGAGAAACTGATGGGGTTGGGAGTAGGCCCTTTGATGGTCAGATGGATTTAAAACTGGCTAGCTGGACACACCCAGAGAGTAGTGGTCGGTGGGGAGCTCTCGAACCCTAGAGAGATTGGTAGTGGGGTACCGCAGGGCTCGGTCCTGGGTCTGATCCTGTTTAATGCATACATATCGGACATCAGGGAGGGTATAGGGTGTGAAATGAGTCTCTTCGCTGATGACTGCAAGATGGGAGCAGTAGTTGAGGGAGAAGAGGGGAGGTTGGCCCTGCAAGCGGACCTGGACACCCTGGAAAGCTGGGCTCACACATGGAAATTAAATTTCAATATCACCAAGTGCAAGGTGTTACATCTTGGGCGGGGAAACCCTAAACACAGGTACACTCTGGGAGGGGAGGCGCTGGAGGCCTCAATAGGGGAAAAAGACCTAAGGGTCATGGTGGATGCATGTATGAATAACTCTTAGCAGTGCAGAAGAGCAGCTAGCAAGGCAAACAGGATGTTGGGATGCATCATAAGGGGGATCACCTCTAGGAGCAAGGAAGTGATTCTGCCGCTGTACAATGGACTGGTTAGACCACAACTTGAGTACTGTGTACAGTACTGGAGACCACACTTGAAGAGGGACATACAGCTCCTGGTAAAGGGTACAGAGGAGGGCAACTAAGATGATACAAGGACTAGGGGATTTGACGTATGAGGACAGACTGGAGGAGCTCTGCCTGTTTTCATTGGAGGAGAGGAGAGACAGGGGGGACATGATTGAGGTCTTCAAGTACCTCAAGGGAATAAATAGCATAAACATGCAGGGGATCTTTAGACTAAAGCAGGGAGGTATCACCAGAGGTCATGGTTTGAAGTTGGAAGGTGGAAGGGTGAGGGGGGGAAAGAGGAGGAGGTTTTTCACTGAGAGGGTGGTGAACCCTTGGAATGCACTGCCTGGAGAGCTGGTTCAGAGATCCACAGTGGAGGGCTTCAAGAGAGGGTGGGACAGACACAGAAAGTGGATGTATCAGATGATGGCCTATCCCAGAGGGGTGGGGATAGATGATAGGGGTTTCTGGAACACAAGGGGGGGAGGGCCTTGGCACCCAACTAGGGATCTGAGGTTCAGACAGACTCGATAGACCGTAAGGCCTAATCTGCTGGCAATTAGTATGTTAGTAAGTGTTGTTTATAGTTTTCATTACAGCTAACAAACAGTGAAAAATCCCCCTTCTGTCTTTATCTGCTCTGCAGTGAAATCTCTCATGCTTGCTCTGACAGTGATATAATTGAGTATCTGGCTCTAAAACAGGCCTTTGTTGTCTGTGTGTACAGAATGTCAGGAGAGTAACATTCTACAAGTGGAACAGAGCAGAATTTTGAATCTCTGTATTCAATGGTAAACATTCCATGGTAAACATTCTATGTCTTGAATGTGGGGAAAAACAGAAAACAAAAAAACAGGATGAAGAAAGTAGGCAATACAGTAATACTTTATAAACAAAAAGAAAGGGTGGGAAAACACAGTTAAATAGGTAGAGGCAGACCCAAAGTGCCCAAATACATTGCTAATATTAATAAAAGCAATCTAAAGAGGTAATCGGCCGGTGACATGGGCTCTCAGTTAACTCAAACATACAACGCGAGTGCAGAGAGGCATTGAAAAAAAAAAAGCCGATCGCTTCCCAAGATGGAAGTGCGCGGTACATGATGGTAGGCACCAAAAAGTTAAAGAAGTAGCGACCACTATGATCATGGAGGGAATTTAATATTAAAGGAGGCAGCAAACTATAGAGGTTGAATGGTCTATGCTGCAATTCTGGAGACCTGGGTTTGAATCTCACATTTGCCAATGGGGGTCCCAATCCCCCCGTCAGTTTCACTGACCCCCAAAAAATGTTCTTATGCCATGCTGGGAACACACCCCAGCGTAGCAAAAACTTCCTTAGCCGACGGGGGTGCCCAGTACCTGTCGGACTCCTCTGCTGCCTGGTGCCATGCTAGGAGCCCACCCCAGCATGGCAAAAGCTTCATTTGCCAATGGGGATGCCCAATCCCCTTCCGCGGTTTCACTGCTCCCCCAAAATACCGTATGTTACCGCTGGGAGCCTCCACCCAGCACATGGCAAAACTTTCTTAGCCGACAGGGTGCCCAATCCCCGTCGGCTTCACTGCCTCTTAGTCACGCTGGGAGCCCACCCCAGCATGGCAAAGTCCCTTTGTGTAAACAAATTAAAAAAACCTGAAACAAAAAAACCTTCCTCGTTGATTCTTTTGCCCCCTCCCCAACCCGCACCCACCCTCTGCGTACCCACCTCCCACACCCCACCTCACCCCCACCTCAACCCATACTTACCTCCGGAGCCCAGCTCGACAATCTTCAGTGGACCGGGAACATGTCTGCACTCTTCAAAGCCGACCGTGAACTGAAGAAATGCCGGTAAACTGTATAATGGCATAAATGGATTTTTTTCAACTTTAGTGCATATCTCAGCCATTTCTGGGAATTTTTTCACCAAATTTTCAACATGGGGTTTTTGGGACCCCACCTCATGAACTGTACCACTGTTATTTCGTTAATCAGTCCTGAAAGGTAGTTCTACTGGGACTTGTTCCTACTGGATTTTTCTAGTGTATTTTTTATTGTATCCTGTCTTGTCCTGTTAGGTTTTAGCATCCTCTATCCTTGGATTTTTGTATATATGTTTATATTACTGTATCTGTTTAACTACAAGTGTTTTGTATATATCTGCTGCTGTACCTACAATTGAACCTTGACCTTATCAGGTCCATCTTGCAAATGAGCTTTGCTCAATGATGTCCGCCTGAATAAACAAAGATTTTGATTGATTGATTGATTGAAAACGACTGTTTTACGAGCGTGCGTTGTGCAGTTCCCACGCACGCTCGTAACTTTGAGCATTTTTTATATTTTCACTCCAGGTTTTCAGTATTGTCATTTTACCACACCTCCTTATGAATAGTACAACTGTCATTTTTCACATCTCACCCGAAATGTATTTTCGCACATGTAGCGCACAATGGTGCGGTCGGTGTGCAAAATCAATGTTCCAGACAGATTAATAAAATCACAGTGACACTGTTCATGAGCAGTGGTCTTAAACTGGCTATGTTGAAAATTTGGGGAAATATTCTAAAACAACTGCGCTACGGCGTCGTTGCTGCTCAGTTCAACACGCTGCGTAACTCGTGAGCATTTTTAATATTTTCACTCCAGATTTTCAGTATTGCCATTTTACCACACCTCCTTATGAACAGTACAACTGTCATTTTTCACATCTCACCCAAAATGTGTTTTAGCACATGTAGCACACAATGGCACGGTCGGTGTGCGAAATCGATGTTCGGGACAGATTAAGAAAATCACAGTGAAGTAAAGTGCAATTCATAAACTACAACAAGTAGACTGTTGTTTGCTAATATTGTTAGTAATTGCTATTTTTTTACCATTCAAAAAAGTTTACCAAGGGACTATTTTATCTCAATGTTTCAATTAATTCTCTATTCTGTATTTAAATAAATGTTACAAAGTTTTCAAATTATAAACACCTTGTCATTTTCTTTGTTTCCATAGTTATTTCCCATTTTATAAGCGCAATAAGACACTCCAGGGTGGTGGTGGTTATTATGTGATAACCGCACACCTAGGTGCGGAAGGACACGAGGCCGAACCACGCACCCAGGTGTGCGGTTATCACATAACAACCACCACCCTGTCGTGTCTTATTGCTTACTTACCATGCGAGATCACATAAAATATTATTACCATGAGAGAGCATGCGGTACAGTGTAATTCATCCTATATAGAAGCCTGCGGTTGCTTAGACATTGATGAAGTGGAGGCAGTCCATAATGAACATTGTCGAAGATTTGGGCCCTATGGGGTTATTTGTGGGCAGGCTAGTAGCAGCTACAGGAGCTGGTATTGAAGAGGTGGTTGCAGAGAGTCACTTTGAAAGGGGCAATCTTGGGAATGCTGGTGATGGTGTTTGGGAGTGCATTGAACCAGACAGGGGCTCTGTAGCAGAAAGATCTCTGGGAAAGGGAGGTTTTTACCCTGGGTACAGCCAGGATGGCTTTGTCCGAGTTGTGGGTGGAGATAGCGGGGGTGGCAATTTGGAGGGGGGTGACCAAGCAGAATTTTCTTGGTCAGCAGGCAAATCTGGTAGAGGAGTCTTTCATTGAGGTTGAGGAGATTGGCTGTGGAGTAGAAGGAGCAGTTGTGGGTGAGCTTAAGGGCACCAGTTAGGAGCCTGCAGGCCTTGTTGAGGAGATTTGAATTTTCTGGAGAGCGGAGTTATCTGCTTCCCCATACACAGGGAGCCCATAATACATGAGGGACAGCTTAGAGGAGGTAATTGCAAGCCTAAGGGCATCAGGAGGGAGGCAATCCTTGTGTCAGTATAGGAGTTCGATCCAAGTGTTCACAGCTGCCGCTAGCATGTGTATGTGGTTGTGGAAGGTAAGGGTAGAGTCGAGAGTAAGTCCAAGATATTTGTAGGTAGGTACCTATTTGAGGGGGTGCTGGGGAGGATGAGGAGTGGTGCATTTTTTGCTTTGTTTTGGTGGTGGGAAAAAATCATTGATTGCTGACTCAACACTGCATCTAGGCCTACCTCTGATGCATCTGTCTATAACAAAAACTGTTTCTCAAAGTCTGGGCATCGTAAAACAGGGGCTGAACATAATGCAGCCTTGATGGCCCGAAAAGCTTCATCGCATTCTGGGGTCCATTTCATATTATTTGGGAAACATTTCTTTGTGAGTTCAGTGAGGGGGTTGGTGGCTAGCTCGGCAAAGTTGGGGACAAATCTCCAAAAATAACCAGCCAGCCCTAAAAATGACCTGACATGTTTCTATGTTTTAGGGATAGGACTCTTAGCTACAGCTTCTATCTTAGAAATCTGTGGCTTTACTTCTCCTTTTCCCAAAACATAGCCCAAATATCTGGTTTCTCTCATGCTCAATGTACATTTGGTAGGATTAATTGTCAGGCCTGCCTTTTTGATAGACTGGATAACTGCTCGTAGGTGTTCCTGGTGGCTCTTCCAGTCTGGACTGTACACCACAACATTGTCCAGGTATGCAGCACAATAACCAGTGGGAGGGGATGAAATTATATCCATGTACTACTGAAATGTAGCGGGTGTGCCATGTAAACCAAACTGCCCAGTGATGAACTGATAGAATCTAACAGGAGTTGCAAATACAGTTTTGTCCACGGATTCTTTAGCTAGGAGGATTTGCCAGTAACCCTTGGTGAGATTAAGGGTACTGATGTACTTGATACTTCCCAATCTGTTCACCAAATCATCTATCCTGGGCAGAGGATAAGTGTCAAATTCTGACGCTTGATTGAAGTTTCCTAAAATCAAGGCAGATTCTTACATGCGCTTCTTTTTATGTTGCTTGCATGCATGTGCAAGAAACATAGTGCCATCATCGGAGATTTCGGAGGTGTGTCACCTCCTCCTCCAATTCAGTCAGTGTGCTGGCAGGCGCGGCCCCTGTAAACCAATGCATTTTGGAGTTGTCTATGACACGGTCCAAAATGCAGTGGCATACAGTTGAAAGGGAATACGCCAGTGAGCACCGATAAGATATCGGCTGCTCATGCGCAGCTTCCCCCAGACACACTCAGGCGTGCGTGCCCCAGACGCACTGTATGCCAGCCGACGGGTACCCAATCCCCATCAGCTGAGCTGCGTCCCCCCCAGTAGGTGCCACGCTGGGAGCCCACCCAGCGCGGAAGTAGTCCTTGGCCGACGGGCTGCCCATTGCCCCGGCCGGCTGAACGCCTCCCTCCTTGTGCCACGCCTGGGAGTTCCACCCTGTGTGGCAACAATACCATGGCCGACGGGGTGCCCATCCCCCATCGGCTGAACGCCACCTAACGCCTTTTGTGCCACGCTGGGAGCCCACCCAGCGTGGCAAACATCCCACGACGCCTTTTTATTTTTAAACCTAAAACGAAAACGGTCCTGCTGCGCGTCTCCCAACCCCCCTTCCCACAACCCACACCCACCCACTGCGCACCCAGCCTCCCCACAGCCTCCCTCACCCCATACTTACCTCCGGACTCCGGCGCGACAATCTTCGGTGGACCGGGAACACGCCTGCACTTTTCAAAGCCGAATCGCTGAGCTGAGGAAATGACGGTAAGCTGTATAATGGCCAGATAGGGGTTCAACTTTGTTGCATATCTCAGGTATTTGGGAGTTTTGCATTCAATTAACATGGTTTCCTTCATGAATGATAACACTGTCATGCATTGATTCGACCCGAAGGGTGATTTAGCCGCAGTGACCGCATAGTGACTGCGAAATCACCCTTCAGGCCTGAATACCGCCATGACAGTGACATCATTCATGCGAGAAGGATCCCAAAACCCCATGCTGGAAAATTCTGTTGCTAAAATTCCAAAATGACTGTTTTACTAGGCGCAGGTTAGGCGTAGTTCCCACGCAGGGCTCGTAAGTTCGTGAAATTTCAATATTTTCACTCCAGATTTTCAACATTGCCATTTTACCACACCTTCTTATGAGTAGTACAGCTGTCATTTTTCACATCTTACCCAAAATGTGTTTCTGCCCATGTAGCGCAGAATGGCACAGTCGGTGTGCGAAATCAATGTACGGGACAAATTAAGAAAATCACAGTGACACTGTTCATGAGCAGAGGTCTTAAAATGGCTATGTTGAAAATTTGGTGAAAACATTCCTAAAAATGACTGTTTTATTTATGCCGCATGCTATGCAGGTTCCCACGCACGTCAGTAGGTTTTGCAATTTTCAATATTTCCACTCCAGATTTTCAACATTGCCATTTTACCACACCTCCTCATGAGCAGTACAGCTGTCATTTTCACATCCTGCCCAAAACGTGTTTCACTCCATGTAGCGCACAATGACGCAGTCGGTGCAAACTCAATGTATGGGACACATTAACAAAATCACAGTGACACTGTTCATGAGCAGAGGTCTTAAAATGGCTATGTTGAAAATCTGGTGAAAAAATTCCTAAAAATTACTGTTTTACGAGCGTGCATTGCGCAGTTCCTACGCACACTCGTAAGTTCGCAAATGTTCAATATTTGCACTCCAATGACTTCCAAATACCTAAACAGCACATAGAAGCAAGCAACATTCGGCATTGACAAATGCTTGTTTATTTACAGTCACCACTGGTGCTGACCAAGGACTTCTTGACTCTTCTGTGATATCCAGTTCTTTCATTTTTTATATTTCATTAACCATGTCTACTCTTAACTGCTCTGGTAATCTGTATGTCTTTTGTCTGATAGGGCGGGCATTCCCTGTCACTATTACATGCTCTATCCCTTTTGCTCAGCCTGGTACTGTGGTAAAAGTACTGTTAAATATCTTTACTAAGTTATGAATTTCTGCAGTTTGTTCAGAGGTTAAGGAAACATTCACCTTTACAGCATCAGCAGTTACTGTTTGTTCCAGTCTGTCATAAGCTATATCAATATATTCTTTATCACTTTCTGATAAAACTAGCAAACCAGCCTGTGATGATTTTTCAACCTATTTCTTCTGGGGTTCCATGTCATAAGGGTGATCACTGAAAGGTGATCATCATTATGCAAGTGTACATCGCTGAAATTAAATTTTGGTGATGTACACCTCCGGTGGAAAAAGCAACAGTGCAAAGGACTCTAATTTTTATGTCATGCGGGGGCTGTGCCCCAAACCTCCTTCTTACTTTGAATTCTCAACTCCTGTGGGAAAGCATGTTGGGGTAAAATTGTGAAACAATAAAAAACTACTCTGGTGGGCACAACAAAACATACCTGCGTGGACCCAAACCCAGCATCCTGGTCACCCCAGCCCAGCACCCACCATCCACGCCACACAGCCAGCTTGGCAGCTCACTGCGGTACACACCTCACAAACCCTCCCTCCCATCCCACCCCTCATTCAGCATGCTCGCCCCTTTCACGCACGTGAACATATAACGACATCCCGTCACCATTTCCGAACTCACCACATCCGGTCACCTTCCCTGCTCCCTCGCCCTGTCGACGTGCACCACAAGAGTTTCACCATTTCATTAGGTACCCACTTGCGAGTAGAGCATGTTACAGCATACCTTCTTCAGGAGGTTAGCATGTTATATCTTGGTGTGGTTTTTCTATCAGGGGTCTCAGTTTCATAGTTAACTGTGCCAGTACATTTAAGCACCTTATATGTCACTTGCCGCTTCATTAACAGTTTATTTTCTGTAGTGGGTAATAGTTGCAGGGCCTTTTCACCTCACTCAAAAACATTTTCTTTTACCCCATGGTCATAATACACCTTCTGCTGGCTTTGGGCCTCTTCCTGATAATTATGGGCAATTTTAACATATTTTGCCTGCTTCTTTCTCAGGACACACATATCTATTTATTTATTTAAACTTTGGTAACCAGGAAAGGCACACTGGAGCAGGGCTGATTTCCAGGTGTGATCCAGGTAACAGGGTATTTTAAAACATATACAAAACAAGCATTTGTCAATGCTGAACGTTCGCTTGCAGGTGTTTGCAGTGGTGTTTGGCATGTATGGTGCTTTACCCTAATGCCCTGTGCGATTGCTGGTATTTGCACAATAAATTGTCAGCATGATCTTTTTGTTACCCCCATTGTGCGCTACATAGGCGGAAACACGTTTTGGGCAGGATGTGAAAAATGACAGCTGTACTGCTCATAAGGAAGTGTGGTAAAATGCCAATGTTGAAAATCTGGAGTGGAAATATTGAAAATTCCAAACCCTCTCGACGTGCGTGGTAAGCTGTGCAACGCCGCGCTCGTAAACCAGTCCGTTTTAGGAATTTTTTCCAGGTATTTCAACATTGCCATTTTAAACCTCTGCTAATGAACAGTGTCACTGTGATTTTCTTACTGTGTCCCATACACTGAGTTCGCACACCAACTGCGCCATTGTGCGCTACATGGGTGGAAACACATTTTGGGCAAGATGTGAAAAATGACAGCTGCAGTGCTCATAAGGAGGTGTGGTAAAATGGCAATGTTGAAAATCTGGAGTGAAAATATTGAAAATTCGCAAACGTACGAGCGTGCGTAGGAACTGCCCAACACAGACTCATAAAACAGTCATTTTTAGGAATTTTTTCACCAAATTTTCAGCACAGCCATTTTAAGACCTCTGCTCATGATCAGTGTCACTGTGATTTTCTTAATGTGTTCCATACATTGATTTCGCACACCGACTGCGCCATTGTGCGCTACATGAGCAGAAAGAGGTTTTGGGTGAGATGTGAAAAATGACAGCTATACAACTCATAAGAAGGTGTGATAAAATGGCAATGTTGAAAATCTGGAGTGAAAATATTGAAAATTCATGAACTTATGAGCCTGCGTAGGAACTGCATAGCATGCGCTAAATAACAGTCATTTTGGAATTTTGCATTAACTTCATCGATGGGCTTTGACTTTTCTCATGAATGATAAACAGCTGCCATGGCATTATTCGCTGCCGAAGGGTGATTTCATCGAGTGACTGCGCGAGTGCCTGCGAAATCACCCTTTGGGCCAGAATAACGCCATGACAATGATATCATTCATGAGAAGAGGTCCCAAAAACCCCATGTTGAAAATTTGGTGCAAAAATTCCAAAAAATGACTGAGATATGCAATAAAGTTGAAACCCCCCTATCTAGCCCATTATACAGCTTACCGGCATTTCCTCAGTTCGCGGTCGGCTTTGAAGAGTGCAGACATGTTCCTGGTCCACCGAAGATCGTCCGACCGAGTCCGGAGGTAAGTATGGGGTGGGGGGTGGGGGAGGCTGGTGCGCAGTGGGTGGGTGAGGGTTGTGGAGGGGTTGGAGATGCGCTACGGGACCGCTTTTGTTTTACAGGAAAAAACAAAGATGACGTGGACGCTTTGCCACGCTGGGGTGGCTCCCCAGCATGGCAGAAGATGTGGGGGCGAGGAGCCGATGGGATTGGGAACCTCGCCGGCAAACTACGGGGTGGACCGAGGAACCGACGGGAATTGGGCACCCTGTCGGCAAACAAACCAACGGTTTGCCACGCTGTGTGGGCTCCCAGCATGGCAGCAGGATGGCTTGGGGGCTATGGAGCCGACAGGGATTGGGCACCCCTGCCGGCAAACAAACAATGTTTGCCACGCTGGGGTGGGCTCCTGTGTGGCAGGAAAGCTTGGGGGAGCGTGGTGACGGAGGGGACGGCGGTGCGTGCCAGTATGGCAGCGGTGTTTTCTTTGAAGCAGAGGAACACCACTGTCATATTGAGCTCCTGCACCCATTGGTGCAGGACACTCACGCCTGCTCAAGGGAGCAGTGCATTGATGGGAGAGGCACACTCAAGTGTGCTACTTTAAATGCTCTTACAAGCGAACGTAAAAAGTGATGATGGAAATAAAAATACAATGCAATTCAGCCAGATACAGAGTTAAATGGTGAGGTTATACAAACACATATTTTAGAAATAAAGCGCAGTGCAATACAACCAGATTCATGTCTCAACAGTACAGTTTTGGCACAAAAGGAAGAGGACGTGGCTAGCTAGCAAGCATGACAGATGCTTGCTAATACAGCTCCTTAGGGCAATGTTTTTTAAAATGCATTTACAGCTGCATTAGCGTCTTATGGTTATACTCCTGGTGATATTTGGAGTCCTTACACAGATGGTATCAGGAAAATCGAAAAATAAACTAGCCAAGCTCCAGTTTGAAGCCCGTTTGCAGTCAAAGAGAGATGAGAGTGATTCCTGTGGCTCTGGGCCTTCCTCGCTAGACACTAGTCCAGAAGGCATGCTGCCAGATGCCAGAATTATGGACCTGACTAAAATGCTTGCTGGGGTCCTTGACATGCTCCTACAAATGCAGCAAGATATGAAGTCCGGATTTAATAATCTTAATACTCAGTTTGCTCATCTCCAATCAGTGGTCACTAGCCTTACTGAAACTACCACAATGCATATGTCACACATTTGTGATCTGGAGGAGAGGGTGAGTGACATGGAGAACTCCTATGCTGAGGTTACTGTGGAGAGGAATGGCTACTAGCTACCATAGCTGAACTCCGGGAAAGGGTAGATGACCAAGAGAATCATTCCCATTGCTTCAACATCCGAATAATTGGGCTGCCTGAAGGGACAGAAGGGAGGAATCCCAATGAAGAGATCCATCACTGGCTGGTCAACAAGCTGTGCCTACCAGTGGAGGTGGTGAACTTTGAAATAGAGCATACTCACCGTGTGGGTCAACCGCCAAACCCGGGAGATCGACCTCGGCCTCTGCACTGCCTAATTAAATATTTATGGTATGGAGACAAAGCGACTGTGCTACAAAAAGCTAAATCAGTAGGTCCCATTAATCTGGGGAATACTAGAGTTCATGTCTATCAGGACTTCAGCCGGGAACTTCAAACTAAGCGCCAAAAATTCAATCAAGCTAAAAATAAGCTTTATAAGCTTGGATGGAAATTCTCCATCATGTATCCAGCTCGATTGCAGGTGAACAGGCTGGAACAAAGCCCTCAGTATTTCACCTGCCACAAGACAACCGAAAAATGGATCAAAGAGGAGGAGGCCAGGAGGGAGAGAGTGCAGCCTGATGCAGAGTGAGTTACACTACTTCATAATTAAAATTACTTTGATGACCGACCTGCAGGCCTAAGTTCACAATGTTTCTTCTCCTTATCTCCAATATGTGTCTGGTGCTATCATTTCTTCTTTGAGTAGTAAGGGGCTTATGGAGGTCATAAGTAAAGCATTCTGAAGCCAGAGACCTATGGCTAGCAGCAGAACATCCTCTGGCAGCCCCCGACTGTGTCTAGGGGCACGGGTTCCAGTGGGGAGCAACTACTAAGGCCTGGTCCTCTAGGCTTCCAACAGGACTGTGTTTCGCATGCTGTCCATACTTTTACCCCTTTATCATGTTGGAGGAGGGGGGAGATGTGAACATTTGACATCAGTGGATTAAGGGGCCAAGTGAAGAAGACATTATTTCCTTTTGTGTTAACTTTATTGGGACCTGCCCGGACATGGCCCTGTCCGGTTAACTCTATGATGTGGGCCTCGTAGAAGCCACCAATAGGCCCTTTTCACATAGCCCGACCGTGCCTGGGGGCACAGGTAGTGGTGGGTGAGCGTTTTTTGTTCTTGTCGGTGAGCCCTTTTTATTTACACTTGTTATTATGGAGAAGAGCCTATTTACCAGTCGTGGACTGACTATTAGTTTTTGGACTGCAGGAATATGTTGCTTACACTACGGTACATCTGCTTCGTAAATGTTGACTCTTTCAATTGCACTGTTACTTTCTCGCCAGTGGGACTTATAACTATATTGGAATCTGTATTATATTTTTCTTTTTTTTATATACTGTATTCAGCTGTTTTACAATGTTTCTGTAATATTAGGGTTGTTGCCCTTCTACTCATGGCCATAGATGTAAGTAGGATGTTTTGTATCTGCCTTCTGTTTGTAGTGGGAATGCTGGCAGGTTCATACTTGCGGGGGGAGGGGGTACTCTATGCTCACCCTGCTGACAAGTTTGGGGCTGTGACAGTACACAGAGGAACTGCCTCTGGGTAACCAGTAGCATATTCACGTACTACCAAAATGAATTAATAACCCTTTTTACTTTTGACTAAGGAGCCAACCACATCCATTGCAATTCTCTCAGAAGGCACCTCTATCAAAAGCAGGGAAACCAGAGGAACTGTGCCTTTTTTATTAGTCACTGGGGCTACTTTCTGACATTCAGCACAACAACTGCAATAGGTAACAACATCTTCATGAATTCCAGGCAGTAAAATCTGTACAAAAATCTGGCAAGGGTGCAATCCCTTCCTGAGTGACCAGCCATAGGACTGCCATGTGCTATCTGTAACAACTCAGGTCTATACTTTTATGGTATAACCTAACCAATTGTTCTATCTGTTCCTGTGTCTGAGGTTTAACCCAAACTCTGTACAGTAACCCATTACATTTTTAAACATTGGTTCATGCTGTTTTGGTTTCACTCCCATCTGCTTAAAATAACCCTGGAGAGAAATATTGTTAGCTTGCTCTGAAACAAAATCACATGCAGTTATCAGTTTAGTTGCAGCATTATGCAGTGTCAGTGGCTCAGCAGGTAGCACACTCACCTCTGAAGCCGGGAGATCAGTAAGCTGTAGGTTTTATCCCCACACAAGGCACTTGGGTTAATATCCTAATACTTACACTGTAGTGCAGCATGAGGGGAGTGCTGCACTCCTGAGGTGCCGTCTTTCAGATGAGACATTAAACCAAGGTCCCATCTGCCTGTTCTGGTGGTAGTTCAGGTAGATGTTAAAGATCGCATGGCACTTCTCGAAAAGAGCAGGGGAATTTCCCTGATGGAATGGCCAAATTTCCTCCATTCATGAAAAATACCACCAACAGCTTAATCTGGTTCAAGGTCAGTTGACATTCATCTGTATCCCCCTCCCCCGGGTCGTGCCTGAAAATAGGCAGGATTTGTCTAGTGCAGTTACCCGGTCAACAAAAACTAAATAAATAAAATAAAATAAATAAATAAAATTTTCATATATTAATCCCTTATGTCCATCAGTCTGTTGTTGCCACTGTTTCTTCAGACATCTTTCTTTCCTTGACTTCTGGATCTTGGAGCTGTGCTCAAACAAGTCTGAATCAAAATCATTGAGAGGAAAAGAATCCCCACCATCTGAGATCTTCTTTGCCTGAGCTCTTTTCATCACAGTTGCTGAAACATCAGGATTTACTCTCTCTGTAAGTAACTCAGTAAAAACTGGAAAGTAATTTCCAATAAACACAGGTACAGATAACTTAGGTATTACCCCCACTTTCATTTGGTGCGACAACCCAATAATATTCAGAGTCACTTGGTTGGAGGGATAGTATGGAGAGTCCCCTTGGATGCAGATGACACCAGTACCTGGTCCTTTTGTACAGTGTTTTCCCAGCATGTCAATATGAACTATGGTCTGTATGATTCCCAAATCAATAAGTCCATTCACAGTCGTATCTCCCACTTTGACATCTGTGAAATACTAGCCCCAGTTTGCTAAGAACAAATCTGCTCCAGTGTTACCTTCCTTTCTACGGCAGTTTTTTGCAATATGGCTTGGCTCATTACAGTTATAGCAAATAAAGTCTTTGGGTGCACATTTGTTACCCCCACCAGAGTTCTTATCAGACTTGATAAGTTGTCCACCATCAGGACAGAGATCAGACAATGCTTCTCCACGGGTTTTTGTGGTGGCCTGTCGAGTGGTACTAACACCTAAGTGACCTGGTCTACCATCAGCCAGCCAGTAGTCATGAATGTAATGAGGATCATCCAGGCTCTGCGGCTAACCTGCTGTAGTTTGGACCTGGGCCCAACACACCTTCTTGTAGGGTGTGTTGAGGTCATTGGCCCAGTCCTAGCTCAGATAGTCTGGGCTTCCTTTGAGAGAGAGGGATCTTTCCTGACCTCTTGAAGAAGGCAGTGGTTAGGCCACTGCTGAAAAAGCCCTCCTTGGACCCAGAGTGCCCTGCCAGCTACAGACCAGTCTGTAACATATCTTTTACAGGAAAGGTTATTGAGAAGGTGGTCACTTTGCAGCTGGAAGATCATTTATCTAACCTTAATATCTATGACCCTCTCCAGCCTGGCTTCAGAAAAAGACATAGTACCGAGACTGCCCTGGTTTGAGTGTTTAATGACCTTCTACTGGTGGGAGACTGGAGATAGAAACATAGAAACATAGACTTTGATGGCAGATAAACCATTTGGCCCACCCAGTCTGCCCATGTCCCTACCTATTGGATAAGCTGCAGATTCTAGTTAACTAACAGCCTACTTCCTGCAACTCCCCACTATAATTGCCTTATGTCTGTCCCATGCATGTTTGAATTCCCCCACTGTTTTAGACCTCACAACCTCTCCAGGAAGGCTGTTCCATGTGTCCACCAGTCTCTCCATGAAAAAAAAATGTCCTCACATTACCCCTGAGCCGTTCCTCCTGTATCTTTAAATTGTGCCCCCTTGTTCTTACACATCTCTTTTTCTGAAAGATGCTACCCTCTTGGACTTTGTTGATTCCCTTGAGGTACTTAAAAGTTTCTATCATGTCCCCCCATCCCTCCTTTCATCAAGAGTATACATATTAAGCTCTCTCAGTCTCTCTTCATATGGTTTCTGATGTATACCCCGCACCATTTTAGTTGCCCTCCTCTGGACTGCTTCCATCCTGTCTATGTCTTTGTGTAGATGAAGTCTCCAAAACTGCAAGCAGTACTCCAGATGGGGTCTCACCAACTGTCTGTACAGAGGGATAACCACTTCCCTTTTTCTACTTGTGATGCCCCTCCTATGCATCCCAGTATCCCCCTGGCTCTCCTTACCGACTTCTCACATTGCTTACCCACCTTTAGGTCATCTGATATGACTACCCCAGGTCCCTTTCCATTACTGTTGTTGTTAGTACCTCCCCTGCTATTGTGTACTCTTCTCCTGGATTTTTATTTCCCAGGTGCATTACTTTGCACTTCTTTGCATTGAATCTAAGTTGCCATATGTCTGACCATTCCTCCAACCTTGCCAAGTCCCTTCTCATCCTTTCTACCCCCCTTGTGTATCAACTCTGTTACAGATCTTTGTGTCATCTGCAAAGAGGCATACCTTTCCTTCCAGACCCTCTGCAATGTCACCTATAAAGACGTTAAAGAAGACTGGACCCAGTACTGAGCCCTGAGGTACCCCACTAGTAACCCCCCTTTCTTTGGAATGTGTTCCATTCACTATTACCTTCTGTGTCCTGTTGTGCAGCCAGTTTGCTACCTAGGCTACCACCCTGGGACCCACTCCCAGGCTGGCTAACTTGCTTATTAATCTTTTGTGTGGGACTGTGTCAAATGCCTTGCTAAAGTCTAGGTAGGCCATATCCATAGCCCCTCCCTGGTCTATTACTTTGATCACCCAGTCAAAGAAATTGATTAGATTCATCTGACATGACCTTCCTGCTGTGAATCCATGCTGCTTTGTGTCCTGTGCCCCGCTGACCTCTAGGTACTCAACAATTCTTTCTTTCAAAAGTGATTCCATAATTTTCCCCACCGCTGAGGTCAAACTAACAGGTCTGTAGTTTCCTGCTTCTGCCTTGCTCCCACTTTTGTGAAGGGGAATCACATCTCTCCTCCAGTCCTCAGGTACCACCCCATCCTCCCATGATTTGTTAAAAAGTGTGGTCAGTGGTATCACTAGGTCCTCCTTTAGTTCTTTTAGGATTCTGGGGTGAATCCCGTCAGGCCTCATTGCTTTGTCCACCTTGAGTTTTAGGAGTTCTTTCAGGACTCTTTCTTCTGTAAATGGACTGGAGTCAACCCCACTACCCAGAGTGCTTCTATTATTTGGTTTAGAGTAACTCCTCCTCTTCTTCTTTTATGAATACTGAGCAAGAGTATTCATTCAGTATCTTGCCTTTTCACTGTCTCCCTCTGCCCACCTCCCCTCCATTATTAATCTTCACTATCCCTCCCTTAACCTTTCTATGCTCCCTAATGTACCTATAAAAGGTTTTATCCCCCTTCTTAACTGAGTCGGCTATCTTTTCCTCGGTTTGGGCCTTTGCTTTTCTGACTGCCTTCCCCACTTCTTTCTGCTTTAATTGATACAGTTACCTGTCGTGCTCCTTCTGTGATTCCTTGTACTTTTTGAATGCAGCCTTTTTCTCCTTAACCTTCCCTGACACCTCTTTTGAGAACCATAGTTGTTTTTTATTCTGCTTTGTTTTCATTTGTTTCACACAAAAGCTTGTTGCCTCCATGATGGCAGTTTTGATTTTTCTCCATTGTTCTTCCACCTCTCCTTTCTGGCCATTTGCTAATGCATTCCTCAGGTATTCATCCATTATGCCAAAGTCAGCCCTTCTGAAGTCCAGTATCCTTGTCTTTGTATGGCTTGTCTCCATGGTTGTGTTTATTGTGAAGTACACTGTGCAGTGGTCGCTTGTTCCCAAATGTCTACTGACTTCTAAATTTGTGATCCTCTCTCCATTTGAGAGTACCAGGTCTAATATTGCTCCCTCCCGAGTGGGTTCCACCACTAGCTGTCTAAGGCATGCCCCCTGTAGGGCATCGAGAATGACCCTGCTCTTGGATGTGGCTGCAGTCCATGTCGTCCAGTTAACATCTGGCATATTCAGGTCCCCCATCAACAGTATCTTCCCTTTTTCAGCCATTTTGAGAATGTCCTCTATCATTTTCTTGTCCATTTCCTCCCCTTGAGACGGGGGTCTGTATACAACCCCTGTGCAGATTGTGATGCCATTCCCTGTCTCCAAGGTGACCCAGAGTGCCTCTCATCCTCCCTCTTTACTTTTTAGTTCTGTAGCTTTGATCCCTTCCCTTATATAGAGAGACACTCCACCTCCTCTTTTACCCTCCCCATCCCTTCTGTAGGTTGTGTACCCTGGTATGTTGACATCCCAGTCATGGTTCTCCATGTACCATGTTTCTGTGACTGCCACAATATCCAAGTGTTCCTCTTCCATCAGGGCTGCTAGCTCAGGAAGCTTGTTTCCCAGACTATGGGCATTGGTACTCATTGTCCTCCATTTAATGTTGGCTTTATCCTTTTTTACCCCATCCTTGCTCTTATTGCCCTTGTCTATTTTTCCATTTACCCCTGTCCTGCCCTCTGTCAAGCTCTTTACCTCAGTGTTTACCCTACTACCTGCCATTGTTTGTAGGGGGAGGCTTGAAATTTCCTGCTTCCTATCATCACCTCCCCCTTAGCTAGTTTAAAAGCTTGCCAAGGAAGCATTTAAACCTCTCACTTAGGAGCTTGTTTCACTTCCTGGACAGATGCAGACCATCATGCCAGTATAGACCTTCATTTCTCCAGGTGGACCCCCAGTCCCCAATGAAGCCAAAGCACTGTGCTCTGCACCAGTTTTGTAACCATTCATTAAACTACATGGTGTGCAGTACCCTAGCCTCACCCCTGTCATAGACTGGCAGCACCTCTGAGAAGGTTACCGTGCTTGCTACCTGTCTGAGGCCCCTTCCCAACTCCACAAATTCATCCTGCAGTGCACTGATCTCATGCCTAGCTAGGTCATTTGTCCCAAGGTGGACAATGATATCTAGTTCCCTCTCCTGTGATGCTGCTTCTGCAATCCTGAGGATTTGCTTCTGTCCCTCCAAGCCATGGCACCAGGCAGGCACCTTATTTCCTCTCCTCTCCGTTCCCCAGGTCTACACCCCTAACAACTGAGTCTCCATCAGAAGCTGTTTCCTTCCCTTGTGGTGTCCCTTGCCACCCTTTTGTGGGTCTCCCTTGTGGACATCCCCAGCATTCTTCTTGGTCTCCACTGAGGGTGTCATCATAGAGGAACCTTGATTTGCCAGACTGACATATGATTTCTGTAGAGGTACAACTAGGGGGCTATGCCTCTGTTCCACCACCCTCACCCTCCCAGAACCCACTGTGGTCCAACTGCTCTTCACACTTGGCAACCTCTGAGGCGGTGGTTGTAGAAATGGTGCTCATTGGGTGGGGTAGGCCTCCTTAGTCCTTGCCAGTTCAGCCTGGAAGTGGGCAACCTCCTCCCTCAGAGCTGACAGTTGCCTGCAAATAGGGCAGCAATGCAGGTTCCTGAATTTCTCCTGGAAAACTGCTGCCCCACAGCCAGAGCATTGTACCACTCCCCACATGTCCCTCTCCCTTATAATATACAATGAGTAATATATAAAATCTCTCTCTTTTTTTTTTTTGGTGTGTACTTACCCTTTATGCACTGTGCGGGGTTATTAAGAATATGACAATTCTGCCTCAAGACCTGTTGAGAAAGTGATGTCAGAACCTTGGCTACAGGAAATGCCACACCTGGGGTGGGCAGGGTGAGGGAAGGGTGGGTGGGTAGGCCACAACCACTGGTGACTGCTAGAAACAATGAAATACACCACTGCTCCACCACCCTGGTGAGTACTGCCCTTTATAGTAATTCAACCAACACCACAATTTACTAGACCACTGCTCCTACACAAACCACTCTACTGAGTCCAAGGATAAAAATGACTCACTCCTCAGCCAGCAGGACACTTCTAAAATGTTGCACAAATATCTTTCCAAATCCTAGGTCTCAAGCACAGGAATCAAGCAACTTCAGTTGTAATTCACCCCCTCTGGTTATAAATTTACTACACTTTAATGGAATCCTGCAATTCTCTTCTTAATGCCAATAAGAAAAAAATGAAACATTCTGTAGAAAGCGTAGCTTACCTTCCTAACAAGTCCCCAACAATATTATGTCTTACCAGGTTCCCAGTTCCTCAAATGCATTCTAGTTTGTTCTCTGCAGTATAGCAAGTTTCTTAGCCTCATACAGAAGCAGGAAAGTCTTTTCTGACTGGCTTCTCACTGTGTAATTTGCCTAAGACAGCTCAGTGATAAAAGCCCCACCCAGAATCAATTGATTGACTAGTGACACCTGTGATGTAAGCAAGCCTTTCAGTGTAGACACTTTGCTATGTCTGATTCTAATACACAAACCCTTCGCTGAAACCAGGGATAAAAACTCACTCCTCAGCCAGCAGGACACTTCTAAAATGTTGCACAAATATCCTTCCAAATCCTAGGTCTCAAGCACAGGAATCAAGCAACTTCAGTTGTAATTCACCCCCTCTGGTTATAAAATTACTGCACTTTAATGGAATCCTGCAATTCTCTACTTAATGCCAATAAGAAAAAATGAAACTTTCTGTAGAAAGTATAGCTTACCTTCCTAACAAGTCCCCAACAATATTATGTCTTACCAGGTTCCCAGTTCCTCAAATGCGTTCTAGTTTGTTCTCTGCAGTATAGCAAGTTTCTCAGCCTCAAACAGAAGCAGGCAAATCTCATTCCATCATAGTTCTCCTTGATTTCTCAGCAGCATTTGACACTGTGGACCATGGGGTATTGCTGGAACACCTGTTGTTCTTTTGTGGACAGGATGGAACTGTCCTTAAGTGGTTGTGATCATTCCTAGAGGACAGATTACAGAGGGTGATATCGGGAATTTATTCCTCATCCCCTTGTAATCTGCCCTGTGGGGTACTACAAGGTTCTGTGCTTTCTCCCATGTTGTTTGCAGTGTATATGCTACCACTGGAGGTCATTATAGGTTGAGTTTTCACTGTTATGCAGATGATTCTCAACTGTATATGTCCTTTGCGCCCAGCCAGGGGTTTGATACTGTCTCAGTGTTTAACAACTGCCTACTGGAGATACAGAACTGGATAAGTGCCAGATGTTGGAGTCTAAACCCGGAGAAAACTGAAGTGTTGGTTATGGACCCTGATCTGAGGATGGTCAGGTCATGGGCAGGAACATCTTCCTGGTTAAAACTTGGGAGGGAGCCTGCTTAATGCCTTGAACTGGGTGCGCAACCTGGGGGTGGTATTTGATGACGGTTTGATCCTGAAGGCTCAGGTGTCAGCCATAGTCAAAGCCACCTTCTACCATCTCAGAAATATTGCTAGGGTGAAGCATCTGGCTCCATCCGAGGATCGGTCTACACTGGTCCACGCCTTTGTCACCATTCGACTTGTCTACTGCAATGCCCTTTACCTAGGGCTACCGGGAGTGGATATTTGCCAACTGCAGCTAGTGCAGAATGCGGTGACCAGGTTGTTAACTGGAACCACTAGATTCAGTCATATAACACCTGTGCTGCGTGAACTGCACTGGCTGCCCATACAATGGTGAATCACTTTCATGGTTGCATTGCTGACCTATAAAGCCTTACACGGGCAGGGACCCCAATACCTGCAACACCTCTTATCTCCCTACTGTCCCATCTATGATCCTCTGACAAGGGATTGCTAGAGATTCACAGAGTATATCTGAAGACATTTGGTGGAAGATCTTTTGCCTTTATGGCCCCTACTCTGGAACTCTACCTCGTCAAATACGTGAGATCCTCACTGTGGAAGGGTTTAAAAACTCTCTTAAAACATATCTTTTAAAAAAAACATTTTTAGGAACATGATATTTTAGGATTTTGTGTTGTTTAATTGGATTATGGTTGTAATTTTTAAATATTTTATTGTATGTTTTTTGATTACTTTGTAAGGGTTCCCTGAGCACTGGAAGGGAGCTTTTGATAAATAAAATTTTACTTAGTTACTTACTTACTAAATCAGGAAAAAGAGGGTTTTTCCAGTGTTTGACTGTTATCTCACTACTGTGACATCTGTCTGGCCATCTGGTAGTCTTCACCAAAGAAACAACCTTTTCTCCACTTTCTCATCAGTGTTCTTTTCCCCAAAACTGCACATCTGTAGGCAGGATGTCAATGAACTGCTTCATTGTAAGTGTGTCAATGATCTGTGGGACTGTTTTGTCCTCTGGTTGGAGCTATTTAATAAGGAGTTCTTTGAGTCAGGTGAAGGCTTCTCGAGGATTGTTGACTGAGTTGTACTTCAGAGACTGAATCTTTGCCTGTAGGTCTCTCTTGAGATGTCATTTCTTCTCAGTATTTCTCTTTTCACCCGGTCATAGTTTTCTGACTGTGCAGTGTCCACATTGCTGTAGGCAAGTTTGGCTTTACCTGTCAGGTATGGTGCCAGCCTGATTGCCCATTACTGCTTTGGCCATTGGCAGACTGTGGCAACTCTTTCAAAAGTTGTCAGGTATGCTTCAATATCATCCGAGGGACACGACTTTGAAAGTTTAATGTCTTTTAACTGGTTTGTGTTTTGTTGCTCTGCTGGACCTGTGCCAGATCTTCCAGCTTTGATAACTTGCAAGATATCCAGCCATTGCTGCTCTTGTCATTACATCTCTCCTTCTCTGCTTCTCAGTATCTTTTTGCTCTATAGCCCACTGTTTCCAAAGGGAAAAAGTCAGGCTTTCAAGTTCTGTCATTGCCTTTTCTTTGTCCATGACTGCTGCTGGCTGTACTATCTCAGCTTGGACTTCTGTCTCTGCTAGTTTGGCTGCCATTCCGCTGGTAATCACTCCTGGGTTTGCTGCTGCAGAATCCATACATCGTAACATAGTAGTTGATGGCAGATAAGGACTGCTAGGCCCACCTAGTCTGCCCATATTCCCTGCCATATACCATTGAAACAATGAAAAAAATACAGTTAAGACCATTACAGTGACAAATTCTATATTGTTGCTGTAATGGTCCCTCTGTACACCCGCGGTGATTTCGCCGGTATTTCACCCCTGGTCTAATCAATTCTACCTCAGGGCTGATTATAAAAATATTAGGGGGTTCGGGGTGCAGCCCCAGGGAAAAAACACAGTGTTTTTCCTATAGGCAAAACTTTGACTGTTAAAGTTTTGCCCGTCAATGTTGGCAATTTTGACAATGTTGTTGTCGAAGTGCTGACATGGAATCATTCCCTGCCTGCATCAGCAACTGCTGACCCTACTTGGTCATTGACTTTCACCTCTATTTCCCACCTCTAGGGTTCCCTTATGCCTGTCCCATGCATGCTTGAATCCCCCTACTGTGCTACCTTCCACCACTACCTGGGGTAGGCTATTCCAAGCATCCGCCACCCTTTCCGTGAAGAAAAATGTTCTCACATTCCCCTTTATCATGCCCCCCTCTAATGTCATATTGTGCTCCCTCGTCCTAGTACAACTCCTGTACTTAAAGATGTCACCCACTTCCACTTTGTTGAAGCCCTTAAGATACTTGATGGTTTCAATCATATTTCCCCATTCCCTTCTCTCTTCCTGTGAAAACATATTGAGGTCTTTTAATCTCTCCTCATATATTTTCTGATGCAAGCCCTGCACCATCTTAGTGGCCCTTCTCTGGACTGCCTCCACCCTGTCTATGTCCTTGCAAAGATGCAGCCTCCAGAACTGCACCCCATACTCCAGATGAGGCCACACCAACATTTTGTACAGTGGTATTACCACCTCCCTTCTCCTGCTAGTGATACCCCTTCCTGCGCACCCTAACATCCCACTGGCCCGCCCCACTGCCTTGTTACACTGTTTGGTCACCTTTAGGTCATCCAAGATGATTATCCCCAAATCCCTTTCTTCCCTGGTGACTGTCAGCAACTCCCCCCCAATCCTGTAGCTCTCTGCTGGGTTTCTTTGCCCCAGGTGCATGATTTTGCACTTCTTGGCATTAAATTTTAATTGCCACACTTTGGACCATTTTTCCAGCTTTCCCCAATCCCTCCTTATTCTTTTGACCCCCTCTGGGATGTCTACCCTGTTCCAAATCTTGTTGTCATCCACAAACAGGCAAACCTTTTCCCCCAGCCCTTCAGCAATGTCACCAATAAAGACATTAAAAAGGACTGGCCCCAGGATTGATCCATGAGGCACCCCACTGGTCACCCTCCTTTCTTCAGATTTGATCCCATTTACTACCACCCTCTGCTTTCTGTCTCTCAACCAGTCTCTAACCCAGTTTTCCACTTTGTGGCCCACCCCCAGGCTACCTAACTTGTTAACCAGTCTTCTGTGTGCAACAGTGTTGAAGGCCTTGTTGAAATTGAGGTAGACAATATCCACTGCTCTTCCTGATCCACCTCCTTCATTACCTAGTCAAAAAGGTCTATCAGATTTGTTTGACATGACCTTCCTGCTGTGAAACCAAGCTGTGTCAGATCCTGTGCTCCAATGGTCTCCAAGTGTTCCACAATCCTTTCCTTCAGCTGCACTTCCATAATCTTGCCCACCACTGAGGTGAGTCTGACTGGCCTGTAGTTTCCTGCCTCTTCCCTGGTTCCATTCTTGTGAAGAGGAACTACATGTACCCCCTTCCAGTTCTCTGGCACCACCCATGTATTGAGTGACTCACTAAACAGGGCTGCCAGTGGTGCTGCAAGCACCGTCCATAGCTCCGTCCATAGCAAGGTGCTGTAAGGAGGTCAGGATAACTAGGCGGCAGAGGGACCTTGGGTTTTGGGCAGTGGAGATGGGGGTGGTTAGTGATATTGAGGTCGTCTGGTGCAGAAGACACCCTGGGCGTAAGTGGTGCCTGGGAAGAAACCAGACGTGTTTGGTTTCCATGCCCAGGGTTCCCACCGGACTGAGTGGGCAGGTAGCTAGAGGGCCGCCCATGTCCTCCAATCCTCTTCAGGCAGTGCTGTGCAGTTCCAGGTCAATGATGAACAAGACCACTGTTATTTTGGACTTGATTTCTTCAGTCGACCTGGCCTGCATTACGAAGACCTGGCTGGGTGATGATGCCGGCCCAGTTCTTGTGGCCACTGTTCCCTCAGTATACTCTGTGATGCACTGCCCAAGGAAGGATCACAGGGGTGGGGGTAGTGGCCATCATTTTTCAATCTAGCCTGGGCTTCACAGTTCACCCAGCTGGCAGCACTCGATCTTTAGAGTGCGTCACCATTCGTGGGGGTACACGTGCAGGCTGCAGGATTCTCCTTATTTACTGCCCCCTCAGGGGTGGGGGGAGAATTCCTGCAGGAGAGATCAGACTTCATCATTGACCAGGGTTCGGAGTCCCCCAGATGTTTAATTCTTGGGGACTTCAATGCTTGGATCAACGATGAATCCTAACATTTCAGTTATGACGTCTTCCAGTTGATGCAGTTTGTGGGCCTGCCACAAGTAGTTGCTTCTGCTACCCACCAGTTTGGCCAAACACTTGATTTGATGTTCCAACTGGGGCTTGAGGTTGAAAACCTCAAGCTTGATCAGGTCGTTTGGTCTGATTATTATGCCATGGAATTTATGTTTAGGGCCCCCCAAAAGTCCCTCCCCTGCAGAAATGGTCAGCTATTGCCCTTTGAGGGGTTTACACCCAGTGGGACTGTTGGTGGTAGCTGATTTGTCTAGGGTTGACGTGGCATTGTACAATTGGTGCCTGAGAGGTGGTTGCCATGTATAAAAGGGTGGCTTCTGAAGCTCTGGATGCCATCGCACCAGTTCGTTTATGACCCAGGTCTTCTCATGTGAGTTCTCTGTGGTTGGACGGGGATCTCAGAGTGATAAAGATTAGGGGTCAGAAGTTGGAGCATTGCTGGTGGAGGACCCAACTGGAGTCTGACAAGCTAGACCTGCATGCCCACTACGGTAAGTACCAGGAGGCAATCTCCAGTAAGAAGGCAGAATTTCTGTCCAGTGAGATTGCTGCGGGGAGGAACAGACCTTTTCAGCTGTTTTGAACTGTAGACAGGCTTTTATATCCTGCCTGTCTGCAGCCAAAAAAAAGCTTTTTCATCCACTTTATGTGAGCTGTTTGCTCTGTTCTTCTCCAACAGAGTGTTGGTCATCCGGTCGGGGATTCCACCAGTTAGGCTTTTGCCTAGCAGTGGTCGGGCTGGGGGCAGTATAGCGCAATGGTTTAAGGCTCTGAGCTGCAAATCTGGTGACATCCAACATACCAGACCTGGGTTTGAATCCCACAGCTTCCAATTGCATACTGTGTGACCCTGAGCAAGTCACTTAACTTCCCTGTGCTCCCAGGTCGCTCCTGTAAAAAAGCTTTCAGCTCAGTGTGCTACCCCCGGTTAAACAACTAAATAAAATAAAAAAAAAATAGAGACACTCCACCTATCTGGGAAGAGTTTAGGCCAGTTGAGGTGTCTGATGTGACTTAGGTGATTGTAGAGCTGAAGCACACGTTTTGTGAACTGGACCCAGCCTGACATGGTTCTTAATGGGATGCGTTGAGGCTGTTGGCTTAGTGTTCACCAGGATTGTCAGGTGTTTGATGGTAGAGGGGGTTCTTTCAGCTGCCTTGAAAGAGGTACTGGTGAGGCCCATCCTTAAGAAATCTTCCCTCGACCCTGATGTCCTGGTGAATTACCATCCTATCTCCAATGCCTTTTTGAGCAAGGTTGTTGAGAAACTAGTGGCACAACAGCTCGAGGATCACCTGGTGTCCTTGGATATTTGTGAGCCATTTCATTGGGTTTTTGGGCTAGGTACAGCACTGAAACAGCTGTAGTGAGGGTGCATAATGATCTGCTCAGGGCTAGAGACAGAGGAGACAGGTCAGTTCTTGTACTCCTCTATCTCTCTTCAGCTTTTGACACTGTGGATCACGTTGTGTTATTGGATCGGCTCTGGTTTGAGTCCTATCTCTCTGACAAGGTGCAGCAGGTGGTGATGGGGAATTTCTCCTCCTCCCCAATGCCTCTGTCTTGTGGAGTTCCACAGGGCTCGATCCTGTCACCAATGTTATTCTCAGTTTATATGCTGTTCCTGGGTGAGATCATTCGACAATACAGTATGGAGTTTCACTGCTACGCAGATGATACCCAACTGTATTTGTCATTTGCCCCTGGAACATCAGGAGCTGTGGATGTGCTTAACATCTGTCTGGCTAAAATCAATGACTGGATGGCTTCCAGCTGGCTGAGACTCAACCTGGCTAAGACAGAGGTGCTGGCGATTGAGCCTGGTTGTGGGCATGATGGGTTACTGTCCGGGGCTGATTCTGGTCTTGTTCTGGCCTCTACTCCATTGACAGCTTCCCTGAGGGTGAGAAATCTGGGTGTGATCCTTGACAGCAGGCTGACTTTTGAAGATTAGGTGTCGTCTGTTGTCTGTAGTGGGTTTTACCATCTATGGAACATTGCCCAGATTAAGCCCCTCATTCAGCCCGAGGACCTACCAACGTTAGTGCATGCCTTTGTTTCCTTCAGACTCGACTACTGTAATGCTTTTTACTTTGGGGTCATGGGAGGGACCATCCGCAGGCTGCAGCTCAGCTACTGACTGGCCTTTCTAGGTTTAGTCATGTGACCCCTGTTCTGCGTTCTCTGCACTGGCTGCCAGTCAGGTGGAGGGTCCTTTTCAAAGTGGGGCTTCTCACTTAAAAGGCCTTAAATGGTCTGGGCCCTGGCTATCTGTTGTCTGACACCAGTGACCTCTGCCCACTCCCTCCATGCCTCTTCGAGGGGCCTCCTGGCTGTTCCGAGGGTGTGGCTCAAGACTTCTGGAGATCATGCTTTTAGCATTTCTGGGCCATCCCTGTGGAACGCATTATGATCTGTAGCCGGGAGGCCCCCTTGGTTGAGGTATTTAAGTGGAGGTTAAAGGTACGCCTTTTCATCCTGGGCTTTAATGAATTCTGAATTTTAACATACTGGCTGGTCCCTATTTATATTTTATCAGCTTTTAAGCGTCTTATATTTTAGTTTTTCAAACTGTATTAATGTTATTTTATATTTATGCATTGTATGTTTATTTTATTTTTCTGTGAGGTGCCCAGAGCCTCCGGGAATGGGTGTCATACAAATAAAACTTGCCTTGCCTTTAATAACCTGGGGTGCATATCATCTGTTCCTATTGCTTTGTCCACCCTCAGTTTTCTGAGTTCCTCCAGGACTCTCTCATCTATAAATGGACTGGTGTTTACATCCCTCCTCCACTGTTCCTGATGCCTAGTTGGGTCCCTGCCTCTCCCCCTCTACTTCTAACCTCTCTTCTATGCTTCCCTGGTACCAGTTCTAGAACCCATGCACAAAACTCTTGGCTTAGAGTATGTACGGCATAAATCCCACTTGTGACATCATCTGTCATTAAGGCACAGGTCAGGAAGCATAGGAAAACAAGCATTTGTCAATGCCGCATGTTGGCTTGCTGGCACTGGCACTGGTAGTGCAGGAGTTAGAGAGATGCACAATAGGATTGGCAGTGAAGTAATGAACTGATGCCAACTCCAGCCCCACCATGCAGAGAGTGACAGGCACTGGGGTGTGCCTTTGGATCGATGGCCATAATGCTCAAGCCATTTCACCTCACCCTACCCTGCAGAGACCAACAAGTGCCGCAATGTGCCTTGGGGTCTTTGAGCCTTACGCTCACCCCAGTCCATAAGGGAATATACTGACATGGGTGCAGTGTAGGAGAATGGGGTGAATGTTGGGGCCAAAGAGTGTAAGGCACATCTCGACACTTGTCACTGGCTGCAGGGTGGGTGGGGAGTGAAATGGCATGAGCATTTCAGCCAAAAATGCTAACTCACATCCCTGACGCCTGTCAGTCTGTACAGGGTGGGACATTGCAGTTGGAAACCCTAATGCCGAGGGCATTTGTTGGTATTTTCACTCCAAATTTTCAACATGGGCCATTTGTGACCCCACCTCATGAACAATGGCACTATAAGTTTGTTTGCCAAAAGGTGATTTTGTACAGTGACTGAGCATTTTGGTGGCACACGTGTGAAAACACAGTTCGGGCAGGATGTGAAAAATGACAGCTGCACTGGTCATGAGGAGGTGTGAAAAAATGGCATTGTTGAAAATCTGGAGTGAAAATCTGGAAAATTGGTGACATCACAAGCGTGCGTAGAAACTGCACAGTGCACGGCCATAACGCAATTATTTGGGGGATTTGTTTAACCAGACTTTCAACATAGGCATTTTTGAAACTTCAGTAATGAACAGTGTCACTGTGATTTTGTTAATCTGGCCTGAACATTGGTTTTCCACAGCAACCATGCCATTGTGTGACAGGTGTGAAAACAAATTTCGGGCAGGATGTGAAAAATAGCAGCTGTACTGTTCATAAGGAGGTGTACAAAAATGACAGTGGTGAAAATCTGGAGTGAAAATATTAAAAATTGGTGACGTCACAAGCGTGCATAGAAACTACGCAATGCACGCCTGTAATGCAATTACTTGGGGTATTTGTTTTACAAAATTTTCAACATAGGCATTTTAGCACCTCCACTCATGAACAGTCTCACTGTGATTTTGTTAATGTGTCCAGAACACTGATTTCGCATAGCGACCGTGCCATTATGTGCCACATGCGCGGAAACTCATTTTGGCCAAGATGTGTAAAATGACAGCTATACTGTTTATAAGGAGGTATGGGAAAATGCCAATGTTGAAATCTGGAGTGAAAATATTACAAATTCAAAAAGTTATGAGCATGCGTGGAAACTGCGCAATGCACGCTCGTAACACAGTCATTTTATGGACTTTCATCACCAAATTTTCAACACAGGCATTTTAGGACATCTGCTCATGAACAGTGTCACTGTGATTTTGTTAATGTGTCCCAAAGACTGATTTCCCACAGTGACTGCACTATTCTGCACTGGAAGTGCGAAAAAAAACACATTTTGGCCTGGATATGAAAAATACCAGCTGAACTGTTCATAAGGAGGTGTAGAAAAATGCCAATGTTGAAAATCTGGAGTGAAAATATTACAAATTCAAAAAGTTACGAGCATGTGTGGAAACTGCGCAATGCACGCTCGTAAAACAGTAAGTTCTTGGATTTTTTCACCAGATTTGCAACATAGGCTTTTTCAGACCCCACCTCATGAACAGTGGCACTCTCATTTCGTTAATCAGTCCCAAAAGGTGATTCCGCGCAGTGACCGCAAAATCACCTCTCGGCACAGAATAATTCCATGACAGTGACTGAATTCGAGAGGAGGAGTCCCAATAACCGCATGTTGAAAATTTGGTGCCAAAATTCCACAAAATGCCCGAGATATGCACCAAAGTTGAAAAAAAAAAACCCTATTTATGCCATTATACAGCTTGCCAGCATTTCTTCAGTTCGCGGTCGGCTTTGAAGAGTGCAAACGTGTTCCTGGTCCACAGAAGATTGTCGCACCGGGCTCCAGAGATAAGTATGGGGTGAGGGGAGTGTGGGAAGGTAGAGTAGGCAGAGGGTGGGCATGGGTTGGGGGAAGGGCACTTTAACACTTCTAGGGACCGTTTTCTTGTTTTACAGGGAGAAAAAAAAGGACAACGTGGGTCGGTTTTCTTTTTTTGCAGTTGTGCTTGGTACACTGGGGTGGGCTCCCAGTGTACCACCTGCATTTGTGGAGAGGGGGACAGAAGCTAATGGGATTGGGCCCTGTTGGCATAGAAACATGGTGATGATGCCGAGGGGATTGGGCACCGCACACAATTGAAATAGGAGCTGGGCCATTATGCCGATGGGGAGGGCCCCCTGCTGGCAAATGAACTGGTTTGGGCATGCCGACAGGGGATTGGGCACCCTGAAGTCGGCATTAGGCATGGTGGCACCTTGTGCCGCCCATGGTTATTGAAATACTCACCAGTAAAGGCATGTCAGAGGTAGTTATTGTGCCGCTGCATGATGAGCTTGCCTCTCATTGCAGCGGCACGTTTGTTAGATGTGGTGACCACTTTACATATAGCTGGTGTCAGCACCTGCATGCTGGCTTATTGGGAAATGAGAGACGCACCTACTGATGCATGCCCTGCATTCACCCACAGTGACCACCCTCCAAATCTGCTACTGTCACAAGATGTTGGCTGGCATGCAAGAGCGAGCCAACATAAAGAGGAGCAGTTATAAAATGTTCAAGTTTTTTTTTTTATTATAGATCACAGTAAAATAAAAATTGTTCAGTATAGCTATTTACAAAGGCAATACAAACAGAGAAAACAAAGTACTTTGTGTGAGGGTATCTCTAATTCCAAATTTCAGTCTCCCTAGCAAAAATTTTGCAGCTTTTTTCATAACAAGTCTTTGCCTAGTAATTAACTTATTCATCCTGAACTTGTTAAGGAGACATACTGTCTCTCACAAAATATATCAGAGTTCTTGAGAGTTTCTTTGCAGAGCAGGCTTGCAAATCAAATAGTGTCCCTAGCTGTGTTGAAAATGTGTAGTCAAAATCCTAAAAAACAAAGCCATGAAGAAATGTTGACATTTTTACAACACTCATAACACTGCTATTTGTTTTTACATTTTGAATCTACATTTTCAAAACGAAAAAGGAGGATGTAAGAAGCAAAGAGCTAACAGAATGCTAGGAGTCTGGGAAATATGACCCCGGAACTAGAGGCCATTGTGGCAGAGTCTGTCCTGGATATTGTGGCCATTACCTAGTCATGGTGCACTGACAACCATGAGTGGGACATGGTCATACCAGGCTACATGATGTTCATAAGGGACAGGGTAGACAGGAAAGGATTTTACTACAGTGCTGCGACAGCGCTGATGCTGACATCCCTGACAGTGACAAATACAATGCCAAGTCTCAGCATTGTACTGTCGGGGATGCCAGTGTGTTTTTTTCAAACCCCCCGATCTCTACTGTAGATATACAGCTCCGAGTTGGAGTTGTCTCGGGGAAGGGGCACAACACCAGGAGATGCACTGTCGGTGTCTGCAGGGACCAGCACAGCGACCCAACGATTTTGGGTGAAATCTGTCACTGTGCTGGTCTTTATGGTCACGGTGTCGACCTCCGGTCAGCATACCAAAGAAAATGAGGGAAAGTTGTGCTTTATGTGAAGCAAAGCATAAAAGCAACATAAATACAGTGATTTCAAGGTAGAGCAGAGGTGCTGTGTGTCACCCTTGAGTCTGAAACAGAGCCATTATTCAGACAGCTGTGATCTACAGCCCTCCAGCACCTGGGGAGGACTTAAATAAGGTAATGTTAGAAGCAACTGGCAAAATGGTGGAAAAGGGGGAGGTGTTGCTTGTGGGGGACTTCAATCTGCTGGATGTAGATCGGAGCCTCCCTACCGCAGCTTCAAGTAGAAGCAGGGATGTCCTTCAGGTAACTAGTCAGTGAACCCACTCATGATGGCACAATACTGGACTTGGTACTTAGTAACAGGGACAGTATTGCAGACTGCAAGGTGGGAAGCCAGCTGGGGACTAGTGATCATCGTACAGTGTTATTCAACATAAGAACTGCTACAAAATCCAACCACACAATGGTGAGGGTCCTGGACTTCAGAAGGGCTGATCTTACTAAGATGGGTGAATATCTCAGGACTGACCTGGCAAGGGGAGATGACGTTGGGGGATAGAGGAAAAGTGGTCCAAACTATAAGAGGGCATAGTGAAGTCAACAAACCTTTATGTCAAGCAATTAAGCAAAAGTAAAAGACAAAGGAAACCACTATGATTCATTAAAGAGGTAGCAGAAAAGGTAAAGGCTGAAAGAGTAGCATTCGGAATGCAGAGAGAGGAAGATAGGGAAGCATATCAGGGAAAACAGAGAGAGGCAGGAAAAGCAGTAAGGAACACAAAACAGCAAACTGAGGAAAGAATAGCTCAGGGAATATCAAAAGGGGACAAGACATTTTTTAGGTATGTTAGTGAAAAAAGGAAGACAAAGAGAGGGATTGTACAGTTAAAGAGGGAGAGGTTGACTTTATGGATGGGGATCAAGAAAAAGCAAACATCTTGAACAAATACTTCTGCTCAGTGTTCATGGTAGAAGGGGAAGGGGGGATCATGAAAAGGCACCAGGAGCTTTGATGAGAGGGACATGGACACTAGTGCATTCTCTGTGGAAAGATTCTGGAAAGTACTTGTTAACCTTAAGGTAGACAAAGCAATGTGACCATATGGGGTACATCCAAGGGTGCTGAGGAAGCTCAGAGAGGTACTAGCTGCACCTCTGATGGACCCTTTTAACTAATCACTGGAGACTGGTGTCATACTGGAGGACTGGAGAAGGGCAGAAGTAGTCCCACTTGACAAAAATGGTAGCAAGGAAGAGGCAGGCAATTATAGGTCTGTCAGCATGACATCAGTGCTGGGTAAGTTAATGGAAACAATATTAAAGGAAAGGGTTGAGGAATATCTTGTATCCAGTGGATTACAGGACCCAAGGCAGCAAAGTTTCACAGAGGGAAGGTCATGCCAAACAAATCTAATAGATTTCTTTGACTGGATGATCAGGGAGCTGGATCAGGGAGGAGCGGTGGATGTGGCCTAGCTGGATTTCAGCAAGGCTTTTGAAACATTTCCGCACAGAAGGTTGGTAAGCAAGTTGGGCAACTTAGAGGAGTAATAAACTGATAACGTGGGTAAGGAACTGGTTAGCCGGGTAGTGGTAAATGGCATGTGCTCCAAAGAAGGGCAGGTGACCAGCAGGGTACCTTAGGGATCAGTGGTGGGACCAGCCCTCTTCAATGTCTTTATAAGTGACATAGTGGAGGAACTGGAAGGGAAGGTCTGCCTCTTTGAGGATGACACCAAGATGTGGAACAGAGTGGCAGTCTGGGGGAGGTGGAAAGGATAGTTGGGATCTGAAAAGACTGGAAGAGTAGTCAAGGGCATGGCAACTGGGTTTTCATGCAAACAAAATGCAAAATAATGTACCTGGGCCATAGAAATCCAGGAGTGGAGTACAAAATGGGTGTAGTAGTACTGACAAAGACCAGCCAGGAAAGAGACCGAGATATAATTAAATTTGATTACCTAAAGCTTGCCAGGCAGTGTGACAAGGCAGTGAGAAGGGCTAGTGGGATGGTAGGGTGTAGGGGTGTGCAAGTAATGAATATTAAATCCTGAATATCATGAATAATGCGCTATTCGGGAACTGAATAGCGAATAGCTGTGCTATTCCATATTCGGCATTCCATGGGATTTTAAGATCTCGCAGGACTTGCTGGCCAATTGTTGAGAATTTGCCAAGCCAGATCACGTGACACTTCAATATCGATGTGTAGTGGAGAGATCACAGTGGAGACTGGGGAGAGCTATGATTGAGGAGAGATTAGCAGTTAAAAAAAACTAATATTTTCATCAGAAAACCCTTTTTTTTTTTGTTTTGGACTGTGTGTCTTAGTGCCTAGTACTAGTGGGAGCACTGGTAGGGTTTTTTTTCTTAGGGAAATCATCTCATCTAAAGATTTTTTTTGCCAGGAGCTGTAGAGAGAAACTACCTTCATTTCAGGGGCCTCTGTGATGTTCTCTGAAAGTGAAAGAGTAGTGTGTTTCTTTTCTTAGTGCCTGCCTGGTAGTGATGTGAGGCTTTTTGTTTTTATCCCCAGAGAAATTGTCTGAACTAGTGATTTATTTTGCCAGGAGGAGTTGCAGAGAAACTTAAGCTGCACTTTACCTCCTTGCTTTCACAGGCCTCTGTGCCTGGAGGTGAAGGAGAAGAAGACAGTGTTACTTACTGAAACTATTTAATATCTAGTATTAATTAGAGTAGTTCTAACTTCTACCTTGACTGCTATACTGTATTGATTAAAAAAAAAAAGTCTTGCCAGCCCAGTGGTGTGGAGGGCTGAAGTATCATGCCTTACCTCCTGCCATGCCGGCAACTCATGTTTGTGGTGCGAGCGGGTCACTGGGGGTCAGCCGGGGTGGAAGAGGATCGAGCGTCTGGAGAACAGCTTTCCTCTCTGGGGGGGGGGACACAGAGACTGGTGCATTTTTGCCACCTAGCAGTGGCTGGGTGTCGGAGCACGTGGGTCCCATACGTAGGGGATGGGGGCAGAGTAGTCAGTGGGCATGCTGTGGGCAGAAGCACGCACAGCTTGGCAATTGCCAGCATCCACATTGCTCTACCTCCAGGATGGGCGGGAGAGAGTAAACTGGTCTAGAAAACCCTGGATGCGGCTGGATGATGCACTACTCCCACAAATGGCAGGCACCTCCTGAAACGAATCCATGTTTGGCGGGTTGAGGGATCCCCGCTGCCCCGCCATGGGGGGGGGGTAAGCCGTAGAGGAAGAAAGGAGGTGCACTGTGAGTGGGTGATGGAGCTGGGGGCTCGTCGAGATAGAGGGCCACCCAGGATGGAGTACAAAGCAAGTAAACAACAAAAGTCTTTAATTTGGTGGTGTAAATAAGTATTTCGGGGGGGGTGCTCAGGTTTCACAAAACCCAGTAGCAGCCTAGACAGAAATTTCAGAGGGCAGTTGATTAACTGCACTCCCACTGCTCACAGTTTGGGGCCAGGTAGTGACACTTGCAGTGTGTGCTCTGCGCACACCTTGCCTGCCCTGTGTGTGAGCTGCTTGCAAGAATTTTTCTACGCTAAAATAAAGCAGTACTGCTGCTTACAAGAATGTTTTGTATTAAAATACAGCAGAACCTTTGTGCATCTACAAATAAAAAAATAATTGCAGTAGTTCTGCTGTAGAAATCTTTGCGTAAAAATATTTGTGGTGTAATGTGTGGTTTGGCTTGGGTTTCACGAACGTCAGTAGCCGCCAGCAGTCCTGGAGGGTAGTTGGCTGACTGCACCCCCACCCCCATGGTTTAGGGCTAGGTAGTTATACTTGCAGTGTGTGCACACCCTTGCCTGTCCTGCATGTGTGCTGCTTGCAAGAATGTTTCTGTGCTAAAATAAAGTGGCACTGCTGCTTGCAATAATTTTTTTATACTAAAATACAGCAGAACTTTTGTGCATTTACAAATAAAAAAATAATTGCAGTAGTTCTGCTGTAGAAATCTCTGTGTAAAAAATGTTTGTGGTGTAATCTGAGGTTGGGCTCGGGTTTCATGAAAGTCAGTAACTGCCAGCAGTCTTGGAGGGCTTGCAAGAATGTTTTTTGTGCTAAAATAAAGCAGTACTGCAGCAGCAGCTTGTTTTTTGGTTTTATTGGGCTCACCACAACCCAACCAAGATAGATCAACTTAGGGTAGCTGGTTCATTCCACTGGAGTGTCATACAGACAAGGCACACTGATGAGTCCTAATAAGACCAAAGACGTATCTGTGTCTTCTGTTGGCACCCATTTCAGACTGTGTCAGAGGCCTTTCGGCACCATGCATTTCTGCTTAAAGTTGAACCAGCATAATATTTTGTGGTGATTTTCATATACAGCCCATGATGCTTTGCATTCTGGGCGTATGTGTGATTTTGTATTTCTTTGAAACTTGGCTTCCCAGCCAGTTCCCCTTTGGAGTAACCCTTGCCTCAGTGTTTGCGCACTAAGGTTCTTTGTCCCACTGCAGCAGGTGCTACTTGCAGAATTTTTGGGTGCTAAAATAAAGCAATACTGCAGCAGGTGCTACTTACAAGAATTTCTGGGTGCTAAAATAAAGCAGTACTGCAGCAGGTGCTGCTTTCAAGAATTTTTTTGTGATAAAATAAAGCAGAACATTTGTACATTTACAAAATAGTAAGTACTTGACAGTGGTTAGAACTTGTGGGCATAGACAAAGACAATGGCAGGTTAAGGTAGAAAAAACATACATGGTACAGCCCATGCAAATCTACAATGGAGGAACGTTGGTGATGCTGAACCTGAATGTAAGTGATGATCAGCCTGTATTTGATGCCCAAAATTATTCTTTACCCCTTCTAAGCCTATTTCTTCCAGCAACACTGGTACTATGATTGGCACAGAACAAAGTGATACAAGAAGCACAAACAGAAAGACACTGTTCTTGACTTCCACCACCACTTCCAATGAATCCCCCATCTTTCACCCGTACCAACACATCTGTCATAGACTCATTACCACCACCACTATAAAGACCCTGTCTTCCTCTTCTACAACAACTGGCAGCATGACAACTACAGCCAGTCCTGCAACTGTAACTGTTACTCCTGCCACTACTGACACTATGAACCCTGCCACTACTATAATACTATCACCACAGTCTGGTAACCCTGCCAGATGCATATTACCACTATGACCACTACAGTTGATACAGTTATGCATTCTACTTCTCAGCTTCTCAGTACCTCTGAAAAAGTTGTAGAGGATGACCAGTCATCTGGTTCTGAGTATTTCCCTCCACATGATGAATTGCCCAGTGACACATCATCATCTTGATCAGAAACACAAGTGAGTGACTTTGAAGATGAGGCAGTGTACATTTTGTACCTTGAGGGCAGAAAAAATGGTGGCTGGCAAAACAGCCTTTAAGTGTAGCACTAGTAGAAAGGGTAGTAGAAGTAGCAGTAATGGTAAGAGTCCCCCACCCTCTAAGAAGACCAAACAAGCAGCACTAATGTTTCTTCGGCAGGACCTGTCACAGCTTGAAGGATAGCCAAAGTGATGGCAGCACTGGCATGGCACCATCAGGGGCAGTGGTCTGTGACAGGGCTAGAGCCCCTGTCATAATTTGTGCTGCAATTTTCTTTTACACTGTCCTGTTCTTGTAAGTTTATTCTTCTAGCTACAGGCTGAAATCTGTCCTCTTTCAGTCTTTTAGTCTCTCCCTCCCTTCTCCCAAGTACTGTATAAGGAACATATAAGTAAGACAAGAGGCAATAAATTGCTTGCCTTCTCCTGTGCTGTACTGCAGGCAGACACAGAAGGAATGTAAGTAATGAAAAAGAATTGAAACACAGAGCCTTGTGCTCTCTGTTTTAATCTGTGTAAACTGCTTTGGGTTTGCAAGAAGCCAAAAACAAAACATTTTTTCCTAGGTGAAGCAGAGGTGTGTAAAGGTCAGATATGTCAGTCTGTCTGTTTATTTAGAATGAGTCTGCCTGCCTGTGTTTACTTATAGAATTGTAAGTCAGACAGCTCACATGGTGATGACATCACCAGTAGGCAGGTATAAAAGCCTACCTCCTGAGATGCGAAACAGATGAGTCAGTCAGTCAGTAGAGACCTGACTGTTGTGGAGGAGGCATCTCATAGTACATGCAAGTTTTGATATGCTAGGAATCTATTTGGCTGGAACGAAGCCTGGAAGTTGTGCAATGAGGGAATTGTGCACTGTTTTTGCAGAACTGAAGGACTAATCACCTATTTCCTTTCTGTACTTTTATTATTTTATTTTTTTATTTTGGAAAATAAATACCGCAAAGTACATTCTACACCTTTTGCTTGTGTTTGTTGCTTTTGTCTCACCCACTAACCTTTACATCTGGTGCTAGAAGTGGGACATTGGTGCATCTAGGCTGTGAAAGAGACATTACCAGGGGATATCACCCTGATATCCTGGCAAATGTCACAGGAACAGCAGGTTCAGAAAGGTAAATGTGTGGAATACAAGTCACCTATCTTAACTAGAGAGATGGCAGATAAGATGGGTAAAAAGCCTCTTCCAGGATTGGACCTTGGGGCCAGGAGCAAAACCAAACCTGATGCCGAGGATGGCATACCAGAGGCCAAAGAGGGCATTGCATCTGCACCACCAGAAAAGGTACTGTTACCTGAGCTGAAAGAGCATGAGAAAATTGAAGTAATACTGCCTGAGCTAAAGGAGTTGGAACAGAGAGAAAAAGAGGACCAGAACCTGCCATATGTACTTTTTCAGGACTTGGGTCCAGGCATCCAGAAGGGGCATGGAATATCTACAGGAGGCAGCATTGAAAAGGTCTACTTAAGACCAGAAGGGACTAAATCATTGTTTCATGGGGAGATTCCCTGTGATGAGGTGGACTTGGGTAAGATGCAAACCAGTGAGATGAAAATCACCTGCTCAATGGCTGCTTAGTTCTTGAGCTCCGTACTGACTTTGAGCTAATCTATAACAATCTGCCATCTCCTGGACACCAACATGAAACCTAACAGAAAAATCACAGACTTTATAGTGTCTTCCAGACATCGGGGCAGAGATAATCCATTGAGCGGCACATCTAAATCACAAAAACACAAGTTGGATGACTTAGGTTGAACCATGCAACAGACCACTAGTGCAACCCCGGCCTCCACTCCACCAGCCAGCAACATAGATGATCCTGACTGCACAATAACCTCAAAGAAAGTATGCACTACCCTACAGCAAATTAACGAAACCCTCCAGAGATTAGAAACTAAAGTGATGGAGGATCATAAGGATCTGAATATTTTGGAACAATGGATGGGAGATATCAAAAAATCCTAATTGGACTACACTACCACCAGTGATGCACACAATACAGCCCTTCTAAACCTCCACCACGGGGAACAGCTCCTCGAACAACAACTAGAGGACCTCAAGAACTGTAATCCAAATTCATGGGGTTCCCGAGGGCACAGAATCAGGCAGTATGCTTAATTTTATGGCAAGATTTCTCAAAGAAATTCTGGACTCACCTCCTGACAAAGACCTGGGCATTATTTGAATCCATAGATCACTAATTCCATGCCCGAAGGACCCAAAAGCTAGCCCCAGGTCAAACGTGCTGGCTTTACTCGATTTTTGGGTAAAAGAGGATCTGCTGCACCTAGCCTGGAACCAAAAAGAAGTCCATTTTGGAGGCATCCATCTCTATTTTGATCAGGACTACACCCCACAGACTGTACAGCATCACCAACAAGTATTTCAGGTGGTAAAAGCTCTCAAGCAGGCCAGCCATAAGGCCTTTGTCGAATACCCAGCTAGACTGAAAAACCACACTGCAAATGGGCCCAAGAGCTTTCCGTATATGCTGTCAGCTGCAAACATTTTGAAGGGACTGGGGGTCACAATCCCCAAAGATCCAGAGAAAAATCATGTTGGACTCTGCAATCGAGAGCCTGGAGACCTGCTGGAAACAAATTGCCCCAGGAATGAGACTCGCCAGCGACTTCCTCATGTTGGATCCTGGTAACCTCCAAATCTCTCCCCCATGACTCTGGGAGTGAGGAAGCAACCAACAACCTACAGCCGACTGAGGAGCAAGCGGACAATGTTACTTCTCCTACCTGAAAACTTATGAGAGCGGTGTACAGGATACAATTTAAAATTGTGGTGTTAAAAAAAAAACAACAACAACACAAAAAACATTATTAAAATGATAGGGCTTGGGTGTATGGGAACAGGGATCCAATGGTGATATTGGTACACCTTCCTCATTACCATCTCCTAAATCCCTTATATTTGGTGGATACATGAGATACTAATGGGAGGGTCAAACTGGTTGGGGGACAGAAGACAAAATTACTTTTTGAATTGGTGGTGGGGGATGTGGGGAGGATTGACTGGGTTACTACCTGGATCCTGGGTGTAGTGCAGGGGGGGCCCTCTCAGGTGGAGCGGGCTGAGCCTTTTACGTTTGACTATTGAGTTGGGTGTCTGAATTAAAAGAGAACTTGAATCAGGGTTATTGATGGCCAGTACTGGGAGTACAGTACCAAGGTGGGGCCGAAGCAGTACCACTCTGCAAAGCAAGACTGCACACAATTCTGGAGAGCCACAAACTATAAGAAGGAGGCCTGGATAGCTGGAAGAGAATGACTCGGAGGAGCTGCTACTTCTGCAGATGGCCGATCTTGAGTATAGGGCTCGATCTATGAGGTGAATTTCTACTCCACCTCCTTTTTTACTGGCTGATGTCTGGATAGTGTGAACCTAGTAAAGATGACCGACAAACCCTGATTTCAGTGTTTCCAAGGACCCATCTTTTATTTAATTTCAGTATATAACAGAGGAAGAGGAGGGAGGACTTGTGCTCCCCTTACTGTCTTTCCATAAAGATGGGCTCAGTTACGCTGGCACTGGTAGGGAGTAGCCCTCCACATGGTTGCACCTAAGGTGGGTTGGGGCTTAGCACCCCCCTAGCCTGTATCTCAGGGTGGGAGAGCTTCCCTGCTCCCAATCCCTAACACTAAAACCTCTGATGAGGAACTTTTTGGCATTAACTATAAAATTACAGAAGAGTTCTTTTCCTCTTGGGTGATGTCCTCCCCCCTTGCCAGTGACCCTACATCACATTATAGGCCATAATATGATTGGGCTCACAGGTGGGACAGGCAGTGATGGATTCCTTACTCTTTGGAGTGAGGGGCAGAACTTTGCTGCCATTCAGAAATGACTATCGAAAGGTGACACTTTACCCTTCTGGTTTCACAACTTTATAAGTTAGTGAATACCAGTTGGAGACACATTTGTAGGTGTCTCTCTACCACGCCCCTTAGGACAATAAACCATGGTCGAGGAAAGGGCTTAATTCTACCTTGAAATTCAAACCATTAAAAACCAGTTTCTTTGTTCATAGGTTTTAAAGTTTAAATGTTCAAAATGTTGCTGAACTGTGTTACTATATACTTGGTTATATTTATTACATTATGGTGCGTATCTCTCCCCCCATGTAGATTACCTTAGCTGAAGACACTTCCTCCCCCCTTCCAGCATGGCAGACCTTAAGGTCTCCTCCCTTAATGTGAGAGGCACTAATAGCCCAATCAAGAGAGCCCATATAATACAGGAACTGAAGAGACAAAAGGTGATAATCGCCTTTTTACAGGAGATACACCTGACCTATCAGGAACACCTCAAACTGAGGAGAGGATGGATAGGGGAAGTATACACCTCACATTATATAGACCACCCACACTGCAAGGGGGTGGCTATTCTAATTCACTGCAATATCCCTCTTAAAGTTTCACAAGTAGACACTGACCCGGAAGACAGATACGTACGCTGACACAGCGAATACAGAGGTCAAAAATGTATACTTCTTAATCTTTATACTCCTAATAAAGATTCAGAAAGGACAACCTTTTTCTCTAAGGTGCTGGAGGACATGGTGGGGGATGCCAAAAACCTTATCATAGTTGGTGGGAACTTAAGTACTGTCCTGGAACCTTCTCTGGATAGGGCAGGCTATAGTTCAAAGGGACCACACAAATCAGGGAAAGTTCTCTCTAGATTATGCACTGAACTAGCCTAGGTGGATGGATGGCCATTTTAGAATCCTCGGGAGAAAGACTATACCTGTTATTCCTCTCAGTATAATATGTATTCCAGAATTGTTTTTTTTTATCTCAGCTAACTGTGTGCCAAAACTGAGTGGGATCCACCTTGGCAATATCACCTTGTCAGACCATGCCCCCATTTGGATTTCCTTGGACACCTCTCCTGTTCCCACAGAAACCCTACGGCACTAGAATGTCAGCCTTTTAACACAAGAGCAGTTTAAGACCCTTATGACAGATACCATCAAAATGTTTCTAGAGTCGAACCCATCGGGGGATATGGGGATGGGCATGCGGTGAGATGCTCTTAAGTGTTTCTTGAGAGGAGAAATAATTAAATATTCCTCCAATAAAGAAGAAAGAGCACACCAAGCAAAGGTTAGATCTAGAACAATAGATTGCCGACCTAGAATTCCATCATAACATTTAGTTGGACGATGCACTAAAAGCTCAATTACATTTGGAAAAGAATAAGCTTAATAAGTTGTTAGCCAGATTGAGGGCCAACTGCGTTACTGACAACAAAAATAATTTGAACAGGGCAACAGGGCAGGACGCCTCTTAGCATGGCAGCTCAGAAAAGAGGCAGCAAGCCGGGCTGTGTTATGGATTCAGAGACCGTCTGAGACTTCTGCAACAACCTCCCCAAAGGAAATCGCTAACATTTTTGCAAACTACTACAAAACCCTTTATTCCTCTGAGAGGGGCCAAAGGCATAGTCAACAGGTGAAATGTTATTTAGACCAGCTGCAGATCCCACCTCTTTCTGTACCTATGCTTGTAATACTTTCAATAAAAGAAATCCAACTTTCAAAACAGAAAATCAGGAAACTGTGTGCCTATGTCCAAACAATTGATAATGTTTCTGTCTGTAATGACAATGAAATGGAAAAAAAAATTGTTAATGTTAAATCTGTATGCTTATTCAAATATGTGACTACTCCTGAAAGATTTGGGGGATGTGAGTCAAAAGTAAAACTGAAAATGTATGGCAGCTGGAATTTAAACATAGCAGGAGTCAGGTATGGTTTTCATAGAAATAAGTGAAAAGGCTGGAAACCAGTCTCACTAAGCAAGAAAAAAAATACTGAAAACTGGTTCTCTTTTAAAGAGGGGGGGGGTATGTGACAGGGCCAGAGCCCCTGTCTGAATTTGTATTGCATTTTCTTTTACACTGTCCTGTTCTTGTAAGTTTACTGTTCTAGCTACAGGATGAAATGTGGTCACTTTCAGTCTTGTAGTCTCTCCCCCCTTCTTCCAAGTACTGTATAAGGAACATATAAGTAAGACAAGAGGCAGTAAGTTGCTTGCCTTCTCTTGTGCTGTACTGCAGGCAGACACAGAGGGAATGTAAGTAATGAACAAGACTTGAAACACAGAGCCTTGCACTCTGTGTTTTATTCTATAGAAACTGCTTTGGGTTTGCAAGAAGCCAAAAACCAAACATTCTTTTCTAGGTGAAGCAGAGGTTTGTAAAGGTCTGATGAGTCAGCCTGTGTTTATTTAAGATGAGTCAGCCTGCCTGTGTTTACTTAGAGAAATGTATTTATTCAGGATGAGTCAGCCTGCCTGTGTTTACTCAGAGAATTGTGAGTCAGTCAGCTCACGTGGTGCTGAGTGCTGACAACATCAGTAGGCAGGTATAAAAGCCTACCTCCTGAGATGCAACACAGATGAGTCAGTCAGTAGAGACCTGACTGTTGTGGAGGAAGCATCTCATAGTACATGCACGTTTTCATGTGCTAGGAATATATTTGACTGGAATGAAGCCTGGAAGTTGTGCACTGAGGGACTTGCGCACTGTTTTTGTAGAACTGGACTAATCACCTAGTTCCTTTCTGTATGTTTATTATTTTATTTTTTTATTTTGAAAATAAATACCACAAAGTGTGTTCTACACCTTTTACCTGTGTTTATTTCATGTGTCTCACTCACTGACCTTTACAGGTCACAGGGCAAGAACATCAGGACAAGACAGGTACATCTGTTGAAAAAAGAACTGGGGGATGTGGTGCTAGCAAAATCACCGGTAACTACAGTGTTAAAAGTGCTGTTTGGCTGCATTTCACTGTGTTAAAGGAGGACAAAAGGAAGTCAGTCTGTTCTTTTTGCAACACCACTATAAACCTTGGGAAATCACTCTCTAGCCTAACCACAACATCATTACAAAACCACTTAAAGCTTAAGTACCCTCAGGTGTATTGAAACTCATGTGGTTCTGGATCTGAACCCTTGGTTTCATCAAGACCAAGCCCCTTCGATGGACAGGCATGCACTGCTGACAGTGGTGGTGGTACTGACAGATCTGATTTCGAGCAACCCAGTCGTCACGGCACTCCTTCCCCCTCACCAACACAGAGTCCAGCCTCTACTCTGGTGGTCATTTTTGATTCCAGTGATACTACAAGACAGAGACAGTCATCAGCACTTTGTGCACCACTGTTGTTGAAGCAGTCCACATCGATGTCTCCCATGGCAGTTTCAATAATGGATGCTCTGCATGCATGAACAAAGTATCATGCCTCACATGCAACAGCACAGCAAATCACACAGCTGATTGCTGAGATTACATCTTTGGATTTCCAGCCTATGTCAGTTGTGGAAGATACTGGCTTCCAACAGCTTCTCAACTATTTGGACCTACATTATCAGATCCCATCTCATACTACATTTTCCCGAAGTGTATTGCCATGACTGTATGATGGCGTGTGATCTGATTTTGCTGCCCTGCTTGCAGAGACTGTTGGTGGTATTTTTCAGGGCACATCAGATATCTGGACTAGTGATAATTCCCTGCATGCCTATCTGTCATTAACTGCACATTAATTGTGCAGCACCTTGCTGCTGCTGTTTCCGATGCATCACCTTGTGGCTCACCCTTGGCCCCCCCTCCACAATCTGGTAGTCTCATTAGGTCAGCTTTGCTGAACATCAGACTGATAGAGGAACACTACAGAGCACATACTATTCTCACGTTCATGCAGCACATGTTGCGGTCTTGGATTGATGTTAACACCAATTTAAAAGTTGGGGTTTTTGTTACCGACAATGGCACAAACATGGTGAAAGCCATTAATGATGGCCATTTTGTGAGTATTCGTTGCTTTGCACACACACTAAATTTAGTGGTGACTCATGCACTGCATAACAGTACTAGGATCAGCAACATATTATCCACAGCCCGTTCCATCTGCACTCATTTCCATCACTCTTTAAATGCCACTAACAAATTATGAGAAGTTCAGGAACACCTTGGTCTGCCCCAACATCATGTAATACAAGATATTAGCACTCAATGGAATTCTTCATACCTGATGCTTTCATGACTCTTGCGGCAAAAGCAGGCACTACACGAAATGTCTATGGAGGCAGACATTCAAAGGGTCCTAGAACATCATGACTGGTTAGTTCTTGAGGGCATGATGAAAGTTATTGTGCCATTTGAGAGGAGTACATATGATCTAAGTGCTTCCACAGCCTTACTTAGTTAGGTTATCCCAGCTATGCATATTCTCAAAAGATCGTTACAATGGTTTTTTGGCTGACAATACACTCAGTACAAAAGAGGTCACTGAGCTTGTTATTCATCTCAATACAGAACTCAATGCAAGGTTCGCTACAGTCATGGACCTAGGTTCAAATGTAAGATCCTTCCTATAGCCATTGACAGTCACAGGGTGACTCATTTTGGGCAACAGCTGAGTGAAGAGTTAAATAGTGCCATCCAGGCAGTGAGATACTCAGAAGGAGAAGAAGATGCTCCAGTTCAGGTTCCTGAGGGAGAGAAACAGGCATGTGGAATTGGAATTGGATGATACTGGTGGAGATGGGGAAAGACGGCATAGTGGCAGTGTAGAGGAGAGTGACTGGGCATTACTCAGCACATCACTGCATCAACAGCAACACAAACACTCATAGTCTCAGCCTCTCTCTGAAGAAAATGGACTTAATGGCTACTTTGCAGAATCAATTGAGCCATTTGATGTTGATCCACTGGGCTACTGGGTTCAGAAAATAAACTCCTCTCCTCACCTGGCACGACTTGCTGTAAAATACTTAAGCTGCCCTCCTACAAGTATGTCATCTGAGAGGATGTTTAGCACTGCTGGTGACATTGTTGAGACACACCATTCCAAGCTGGACCCTCAACATGTTAAACAGCTAGTGTTCCTTAAGCTAAACTTACCAGTAACTGGCTGCAAATATGATCTGCCCACATTAAACTGGTGGTACAGCACAGCACTCAGTCTGCCTAATGGTATGAAAGTGTAATGTTACTTTTTTGGGGGCTCACCCTTTCTTTTTTCTATCATGTTAAATATTTAATTAAAAGGGTAACTGAATCTCCACTCCCTGGCATATAACTGCAGGACCACATGAGGCCCCTGTTAAATTAGAAACATTTAAATATTGCATCATGTTTTAGTGACCTTACTATTGTGTACTTTAGGCTACAAATTATCTATTGGAAAAGGACCACTTGGCCCACACAGTCAGCCCAGATTGTCCATCTCTGCCTTATTGATCTCATCTGCAGACCATAAAGCAACCCTGCTGCCTTCCTGCCTGTTTTCAAATACATCCCAGCCCTGTGCCTATCTCACACATAGCGGAAGTCTCACACTGTTTTGGCACCATAAATTATGCCTGCAGTCTCTGTTAGTAATCTACCATGCCTTCAGTGAATATTTCTTCACATCTGTCTTGATGAACTCTCCCTTCAGCTTCATCACATGCCCCCATTGCCCATGGTACACGTGCTCTTTCTCATTTAAAATAGACTCCCCTTATGTGCCCTGTCTTCACCCCATGAAGTACTTGTATAGGTCTCTATCATAGCACATCTCACTCTCCTCTCTTCCAGGGTGCACATACAATGCACTTACACTAGTGCAATTTTAATTGCCTTGGACAAGACACAAAACATCATCTCATCTGTGGCCTTTGCTCAATCTATGATGACCGTGTGTCACCTGACCACTGACCAGTGCAGTAGTTTGTTGCCTTTTTGGGTGCCTGAAAGGCTGTTGGGGAGTGTTCATGGCAGAACTGCCTACTGTGTTTCAAAAGGGAAGGAAGTGGTGAAGTTAAACAGTGTTACAATATCTTTTTTTCAAAACCATCTGGGGTCGAATAATGAATAACGAATAACGAATAGCTGGCACCCCGAATATGAATATTCATCTGAATATTCAAATTAAGGTATTCGGACACCCCTAGTAGGGTGCATTGAAAGGGGTATCACCAGCAGAAAGAGGAATGTGGTGCTACCCCTGTATAGATCGCTGGTGAGACCCCACCTTGAGTATTGTGTTCAGTTCTGGAGACCACATCTCAGGAAGGACACAGACAGAGTGGAAGCAGTCCAGAGAAGGGCTACCAAAATGGTACAGGGTCTGCATCAAAAGCTCTATGAGGTAAGGCTAAAGGAGCTGAATATGTACACCCTGGAGGAGGGAGGAGGATAGAAACCTTTAATTACCTCATGAGGCTCAATAAAGTGCAGATGGGGGGGTATTTTTCAAAGAAATAGTTGCTCTAGAGCAAGGGGGCCTGCCATGAAGCTGAAGGGTAAATTCAGGAGAGATATGAGGAAGCACTTCTTCAGAAAGGGTGGTGGTTATCTGGAACAGCCTTCCAGCAGAGGTAATGGGGGCAAAATGGTGGTGAGGTTCAAAAATGCCTGGGACAGGCACAAGGGAATCGTAGGGGTAAGAGGGGGAGGAGAGATTGTGCTGTAGATCAAGTCGTGTCTGCAGCAAAAATGAAATATATAATAAAGGATGGGGAAGTGTGTGATACAAGAATTTAATGCACACCAAGGTGTGGGATGCTACATAAACCCTGAGGGTGAAGCCCAAGGGGTTTATTAAAGCATCCCACACCGAGGTTGTATATTACATTTGAGTTTCAGTCACTTTCCCATCTTTTATTTTATATAATATCTGGTCAGCAATTTTATGTTTTTTTTTATTTTTTATTATTTTTTCGAGGTTATACTTACATTGAGTCATCGCACTCACTTTCATCTGTGGACAACCAGCCGTGGCTCCATTCTGTTGAATCAGGCAATAGCAGGATCAACCAAATAGAGGTTTTTTTTAACATTTTCAAGTGGGTTGTAGCAGATATATATATATAAAAAAAAAATGATGACAATGAGAGGACTCTTGTTCTGTTGACTCCTTGGTTCCTCTCTACCAGAGATATGGAGCTGCCATGTTTGCAGAACTGTTAAGCCCGCCCAGAAGGAGAATCAGAGCCAGTGAGGGAGTGCCTGCCTTCCAGTGACAGAGCACGTGCTCGCAGCAATAATCCGTGGGTTATTACGGCGAATATCAACTACTTCAGCCATAAGAAAAAAATTGCTGGCCAGTTAGTACAGATTAATAAAAAATAAATGGGCAGACTGGGTGGGCCCAACAGCCCTTATCTGCCATCACATTCTATGTTTCCATTTTCAACATAATCTTTTTTTTTACCCCACCTAATAAACATGACAGATGTCATTTTCAAATCCCCCTCAAGAACCTGTTTTTGCAGACATTCCACAAAATCCCAGTTCATGTGGAATTTGATAAATGACACCTCTCTCATTCATATACTGTGGTAATAAAAATACTTGAAAATTTGGGATCATATTCTAGCAAAACCACATTAGGTGTGAACCTCTTCGTTTCCCAATCATGGCAATTTCACTGTTAAAACTTGTCTTATTCATTTGTTATGTTGTTTTGCGCATGCAGCGCAAGCAACATGTTGTGACAGCTTGGTGGATTAGCAGGTTCTGGAGGTGTGGCCGTGTTGTGGCCAATGGTGCCACTGCTTTTTTTGTCTGGTTTCTGTGGCAACAATGAATGAGCACGCTGTGCATGACATCAGTTCAGAAGCGTGCCACCAACTTGAAAGAATTTAGCCGCTGCAATGAGGGAGTGCCCCGTTATTGCAGGGCATACCTTGCCTGCTGAAACATGGCAGTGGCTGCCGCTATCCAACTCTCACAGTCCCATGAACACCAATGTCGGGGGTGCCCAATCCCCCTGTCAACATGCCCCTCCCCAGTTTGTTTGGCTAATGGGGGAGCCCAGTCCCCATTGACATAATGTTTTCCCTTGTGTTGTTTGCCTAGGGGGTTGCCCAATCCCCCTCATCATCATGCCCCACCCCAAACACAGACACGCTTTCTTTGCTGATGGGGGACCCAATTCCCATCGGCTTCAGTCACCTGTCCCCAAAAAACACAGGTTGCACACTGGGAGCCCACCATAGTGTGCCAAAATGTCCTTCTCACATCCTGCAAGAAAAAAATCTTTCTGCGAGGTTTGTTTTGTTTTTTACTCTGTAAAACAGAAAACGGTCCCTCGTGGTCATGACGGGCTCCCCTCCCCCATGCTGCACCTACCCTCTGTGCACCTCACCACCCCACATCACCCTCACCCCATACTTACCTCCGGAGTGATGATCTTTGGTGAAGCAAGAACACATCTGCACTCTTTAAAGTCAACCGCGAACTGGAGAAAATCACAGTAAGCTGTATAATGGCATCAATGGCGGGTTTCAAATTAGGTGGATATCTCAGCCATTTTTGTGACTTTTGGCTCCAAGTTTTCAACATGGGGTTCTTGGGACCCCACCTCATGAACTCAGTCACTGTCATTTCATTATTTGGTCCCGAAAGGTGATTTTGCGGTCACAGCACGGAATCACCTTTGGGGACTGATTACTGAAATGACAGGGCCACTGTTCATGAGGTGGGCTCCCAAAAAGCCTATGTTGCAAATTTGATGAAACAATTCCAAAGAATGACTGTGTTACGCGCGTGCGTTGCGCAGTTTCCACACATGTTCATAAGTTTGAGAATTTTTAATATTTTCAAACCAGATTTTCAACATTGCCATTTTTTCACACCTCCTTATGAACAGTACAGCTGCCATTTTTCACATCCTGCCTGAAGTGTGTTTTTGCACATCTGGCGCACAATGGCGCGGTCGCTGAGGGAAATCAATGTTCAGGACATAATAACAAAATCACAGTGCCACTGTTCATGAGCAGAGGTTCCACAATGCCTATGTTGAAAGTCTGGTGAAAAAAATCCACAGAATGACTGAGTTACGAGCGTGCATTGCGCAGTTTCCACGCACACTCGTAACTTCGAGAATTTTTAATATTTTCACTCCAGATTTTCAGCATTGCTATTTCTTCACACCTCCTTATGAAAGGTACAGCTATCATTTTTCACATCCTGCCCAAAATGTGTTTTCACACGTCTGGTGCAGAATGGCCGGTCGCTGTGGGAAACCAACATTCGGGACAGATTAACAAAATCACAGTGCCACTGTTCATGAGCAGAGGTCCCAAATGCTTTTATGAGGTGGGGTCACAAAAAGCCCATGTTGAAAATTTGGAGTGCAAATACCAAGAAACACCCAGGGCGTTATGGTTTCTAACCATAACGTCCCACCCTGTAGAGACTGACAGGCATCAGGGGTGTGACTTTGGATTGTCAGCTGTAATGCTGATGTTATTTCACCCCCACCCCCACCCTGCAGCCAGTTACAGGCATCAAGGTGTGCCTTGGACTCCGGCCCCAAAGTTCTGCCCATTCTCCTATGCTGTACCTATCTCAACGTATTTCCTTATGGAATGGGGTGACCATAAGGCCTGACAACACCAAGGCACAACGTGACACTTGTCAGAGTCTGCAGGGTAGGGTGAGGTGAAATGGCATGAGTGTTATGGCCAATGACCCAAAGGCACACCTCAATGCCTGTCAGTCTTTGCAGTGTGGGGTGAGGTTGGCATCAGTTCCATACTTCACTGCCATTCCTATTATGCATCTCTCTAACTACTGCACTACTGTACCAATGACAGCAAGACAACATTCGGCATGGACAGATGCTTGTTAACTTTAACTGCTGTGCTATCTAAGCCCAACAACTACAGAGCAAGTACAAGCAAATAAACATGATTGGTGTTGGTAAATGCTTGTTATACAATGGTGCGTGAAAATCCTGTAATCTCATTGGTCAAAACATGGCACATGACCGTGGGGTAAATCCTGCATAATCCATGGCTGAGGAATGGCATTTATAAAAAACATAACTAAACTCATTTTAAATTTATTTTGCACATGAGTCCATTGTATAATCACAATAAGGCACTCCAGGGTGTGAGTTATTGGGTGATTTACCCACTTCCTGTGTGGTTAAGTCACTCAGCTGTGCCTCGTGACACACCACACAAGCCATGGGTAAATCCCCAATAACCCATACCGTGTTATGCCTTATTGCTTAATTAATTAATGATAATCATGCTGCTGCCTGACTCAGATTGTTAAGGCTTTTAGTTTATACCTTTTTATTGCCCTTGCTGTTCCTATTGCAAGAATCTTTAATCTTTCCATAATAACCCAAACGGTACCAACATTGTGGAAAACTGCTCGTGTTGTCCCTGTTCACAAAAAAGGGGATACCAAAAATATGTCAAACTATAGACCGATTGCCATTCTCTCTACCCTAAATAAACTTCTCAAGAAGGCCATCGCTACTCAGGTCACAAATTACCTGCACTTTCACAACCTTATACCCCCTACCCAACACGGATTCTGAACAGGACACAGCATCACAACTGCACTACTTCAGCTGACAAATGCAGTCCTTACAATGATGGATAAGAGCCTGCTCACTGTGGGCCATATTTATCGATCTCACAAAGGCATTTGACCTTGTGAATCACTCTCTGCTACTTTCCAAACTGTACCACCTTGGCTTTGACCTGTTGACCATATCATGGCTTGATAGCTACCTCTCAGGGAGGTTGCAATTTGTCCAAATTGAATCTGCCATCTCAAATCTTTCCCCTACCTCTGTTGGAGTCTCCCAAGGATCTATTCTTGGCCCACTACTTTTCTCCCTTTTCATTAACAACTTGCCCTCCCTTCCCTGCTCCTCCTCATTGATCCTTTATGCTGATGACATGGTGCTTCTCTCCAGTGGTAAAGATCCCTTATCAGTAAGAGTACATCTTCAAGCAGACTTCAACTGCTTGCAGGAGTGGTTACTACAGAACAGGCTCCTAATGAATGCTAAGAAAACCGTAACTATGCTTTTTGGCCCCGTCAAGAAGCAGATCTCTTACTCCAGACTTATTGATACATTCTCTAGATGACTCCCTCTTAATTGTTGCCTTCCTTCAGGTATCTAGGAGTCACTCTTGACCCACCTCTTGACTTTAACCTCTACATTGCTGCTACATGTAAGACAGTTTACTCAAAACTTGGTCTTGCCTTTAAAATTAGGTCCTCCTCAATGATGCTGCCTGGCTTGCTATTGCACAAGGATTTCTCCTCCCTGCTCTGACATATTGTCTCAGGTTTACCTTAAAGCTAGCAAAGGAGCACTCCAGAAATGGAGCACCTGCTATAACAGTATATGCAGATTTGCTCTCCGCTCACAGACTTACCCATCATTGCCTGCTCTACTCAAAACTAAATTGGCCTCCCCAGACTCGCCAGACACTATTCTGTGGGCTGTACAATTGATAATATGATCAGAACAGAGTCCCCTAAATACCTTGCTGAACTATTAACTCAGCCCTCCCAAGCATACCTCCTCAGGGCATCTGCTCAAACCCAACTTGAAATTCCCAGGTATCTCACAAAAAAAGGAGAACGATCCTTCGCCATATCTTCCCCACACTCCTGGAATTCCATTCCCTCCCACATCAAACTCTCCAAATCCCACACGGCCTTTAAACTGGGTCTTCTGGCACACCTATTAGAATCTGACTGCTGCTTTTGTGCTGTAACTTGAGCCTCTCTCCTAGCATTTTCTCCTCCCTATGGCACTTACTGATTTCCTGCTCGTCTCCAGAATCTGAAAGTTTCCCACATCCAGCAGAAATCCTATTGTTATAATGCTACTTCATTTAAGGTTTGTTTGTTGTTTGTCGTTTCAGTTTAGTCATTGATGTATCATCAAATGAAAATAATTAATGTAATGTTATCTGTTTCTCTTTGTCATCACTGATAATGACTGTACCTGGCTGTATACTGTTCAAATGTTTGTCCTCATCTCATGCTGCATCATGAAATACTCTTTAATGTTGACTCTGGTCTCCCCTGTCTGTACTCTCCCGGGTCGTGCCTGAATATAGGCAACATTGTTGTCTAGTGTACTTACCTGGTAAACAAAAACCAAATAAATAAATAAATATTGCAACCTGTAACAAAGACCACATCCATAGTGTTTAAACTAATGGATTCCATCATGAAGGAGAGGCTGATGGTATTCATGCAGGAGAATGATCTTTAAGATGAACACCAGCATGGGTTCATTCAGGGGAGGTCATGCCAGACCAATCTGGTGGACTTCTTCGAATGGGTCACTAGAGCATTGTATGGGGGGAAGGCAGTTGATGTCCTATAATTGGACTTCAGTAAAGCTTTTCATTCACTGTCACATGAATGTCTAGAGGGCAAACTGAGGACCCTGGGTGTAGGTGAGAAAATGGCTACATTGATGAAAGCTGGCTGAGCGATAGACAGAAGAGGTTGGTGGTAGAGGGGGAGATTTCCAGGCCCCAGGCAGTCATCAGCGGGGTCCCACGGGGATCCGTTCTGGGGCCTGTGCTCTTTAACATCTTCATTGCTGACATAACAAGGGGAGTTAAGAGTAAAATGAGCCTATTCACTGATGACATCATAATTGGTGCAATAGTGGATGAAGGGTAGGGTCCTGCAAAGGGATTTGGATACACTAGGAGAATGGTCAAAGACTTGGCAATTGAGATTTAAAACCAAGAAGTGTAAGGTTATGCAATTCGGGTCTAGGAACCCTAGGTACAGCTACCACATGGGGGGAGTTAAAGGTCACAGAAGAGGAAAATGATCTGGGTGTGATAGTAACAGGGAGGTTAAATCACTTGGAGCAGTGCAGAAGGGTGGCAGCCAGTGCCAACCAGATGTTAGGATGTATAGCCAGAAAGATCACCTCCAGATGTGCAGAAGTTATCCTGCCATTCTATTGATCACTGATAAGGCCACACCAGGAGTACTGCATTCAGTTCTAGAGCCCCTACTTAAAGAAAGACATCAAGCTCCTGGAAAGGGTCCAAAGAAGGGTGACCAAGATGATAAATGGGATGGGGGGGGATCCTACGAAGATAGGTTGGGTGAGCTCAACATGTTCTCCCTGGAGGACAGAAGGGACAGGGGAGACATTATAGAGACCTTCAAATATTTAAAAGGCATAAATGGGGGAAACAGGCCACATGTTTAGGCTAAAAAGGGAGGGGTCACTAGGGGACACAGCATGAAGCTGGATGGGGGAAATTCAAGAGGGAACTAAGGAGAAACTATTTCACAGAGAGGATGGTGGAGGAGTGGACTAGACTATCAAAAGAGCTGATTTCACAAAAGACAGTGGACACCTTCAAAAGAGGGTGGGATAGAGTCAGGGGTAAAATAAGTACAAGAGAAGACCCATCTAGGAGAGGAGGTGGGGGGAGGGTGGGGTGAATAAGCTGTGGTACAGACCACAAGCTGAACAATTGAGCAGACTTGATAGAACGGCATTGCCTTTATCTGCTGGCTTCTTTTGTATGTTTGTATGTTCATAAAGAATATAAATCAGTAATGCAATTTCTGCCAATCAGCACGCAAAGCCACTGTACCTCTTATTCTGAATAAAGTGTGCTCTCATGTAGGAGTGCTAGAAGGGAGTGCTCCACTTTGGTGCCTGGGGGAGGACGACACAGTAAAAAAAATGCTCTAAACTTATTATAGATCACATGAGCTAAACTTGAGTGATTTATAATAAGGTAATAGGGCATCTGAGGGATGTCTTTCATGGTATAAATGTCTCCTGTCATGAGGTTTGGGCAGACAGAACCACTCAGTTTTGTTTCCTGCTCCTTTCACCCAACTTCATACTCAGAGGCTCTTATACTATTATAGATTGAGGGAGCACTCCTGACCAATAGGAGTGCTCCTTTCCTCTATGCATGACATGCTCTTATTCTGTGAAGAGCGTCTCATGCACAGATGACCTGGAAATGGGCAGGTTTGGGGAAGGACTCGGGGTGGCCAAAAAAGGGGGGAGTAGAAGGGAGGAGATGGAAGCTAGTGAAGGGAAGGGGGCATTATGGAGGGTGGTCTCATTGAATGCAAGAAGCCTAGGAAACAAATCCGCTGAGCTACAGGCACTCTTAGCAGGGAGGGTGGATATTGCAGCTGTCACAGAAACATGGGCAACTGAGCACCAGGACTGGGATTTGGCAATCCCAGGATACAAATTATACAGGAAGGACCATCGGGGTGGCAGTCTATGTGAGGGACGGGATCAAATGCACAAGGGATGAGGGAGAAGAAAGGAGAACAGAGGCAATCTGGCTGCAGCTCCTAAACTAAAGGGGGAGGAAACTAAGGTTTGGGGTGGTATACAGGCCACCCTCCCAGTCTGAGGAGCTTGACAGGGAGCAGAACAAATCAAAAAGATATGTAGAAAAGGGAAGGTGGTCATTGTGGGGGATTTCAACTTGCCGGGGGTTGACTGGAGCATTCTGGTCACCTCCAGAGCTAGGGAGCAAGTGCTCGTAGACGCGATCCAGGAGGGTCTCCTGACACAGTTGGTTAATGTACCTACTAGGCTAAAGAACACTTTAGATCTGGTATTGTCAAATGGGGAGGCAGTGAGGGAACTAAAGGTAGAGGACCCACTTGCTGACAGCGATCACCAAATGGTGTGGTTTAATATCACGATGTGTGGGGATCCAGAGAAATCAGTTACTTGGGTGATAAACTTCAGAGGGGTGGACTTTGGGAGGATGCAGGAAGTACTGAAAGGGAAACTGGAGGGCATAAGGCAGGAGATGGACGTGGAGCAGAAATGAGATATTATTAATCGGGGGTTACAGAGGCAACAGAAGCCTGCACAAAGGCACTGAGTAAGAGGAATAGAGCAAGAAAACCATGCTGGTTGAACAGCAAGGTTGTGGAGGTGGTGAGGGCAAAACAAGTGGTGCACCAGAGGTTTAGGAGGACAGGGAAGGACATGGACAGGGAGGCATATGCAAGAAGGTCCAGGGAGGTGACTAGAAAAATGTGAGAAGCCAAGGGCCAGAGAGAGCTGAGATTAGCACAGGGAATTAATGGCGGGAGAAAGACTTTTTCAGATACATCAGGGAGAAAAGGAAGTGAAAAGAGACAATAGTGAGGATAAAAAGGGGTGGGGAGTGGACTGAAAAGGGGGAGGAGCAGGCAGAAGCACTGAATGAATACTTTTGCTCAGTGTTCATGGAAGAAAGGGGGGGACTGCTACCAGCATGGGCTGAGAGGGTGGGGACAGGGGGAGAGGAGGCAACAGATGGAAGAATTGAGGCAAGTAGAGTCCTAGAGGGACTGGGCACTGAAGGTAGACAAGGCACCAGGGCTGGATGGTATCCACTCCAGGGTGCAGAGGGAGATGGCAGAGGTGTCGGCAGAGCTGCTGGTGGATCTGTACAGCATCTCACTGGAGTCGGGATGTGTGCCACTGGACTGGAGGATGGCACATGTAGTACCATTACACAAGAGCGGGCCAAGGGATGAACCGGGTAATTATTGTCCGGTAAGTCTCACCTCTATAGTGTGCAAACTCATGGAAACGATACTAAAGGAAAGACTGGTATCATACCTGGAGGACAATGGCCTCCAGGATGTGAGGCAGCATGGGTTTGTTTCAGGGAAGTCTTCTCAAACCAACCTCATACAATATTATAACTGGGTGACAGGTAAGCTGGATAAGGATTGTGCGGTGGATGTTCTTTACTTGGACTTCAGCAAGGCCTTTGATTCGGTGCCTCATGGGTGGTTTGGGGAGAAGCTAACTGGGGTAGGGGTACAGGCAAAAATGATGAACTGGATTACAAGCTGGCAGAGTGGCAGGCTGCAACAGGTGGTGGTGAGAGGGGAGCTCTCAACTCCAAGGCCACTGACAAGTGGGGTGCCACAGGGCTCTGTGTTGGGGCCAGTATTGTTTGGGCTCTTCATATCAGACATTGCACATGGGATGGTGAGCAAGGTAAGTCTGTTCACTGACGACACCAAAATCAGAGCAGTGGTTGATAGAGAGGAGTAATGGAAGCAGCTGCAGGGGGACCTACACAAGCTAGAGGAGTGATCAGAGAGGTGGCAGCTGGGGTTCAATGCAAAGAAGTGTAAGGTTGTGCACTTTGGGGTGAAGAACCCAAGTAGAGAGTACTGGGGGGGGATTAGGCTGGGGATCACTGAGGAGGAGAAGAACCTAGGGGTAATGATAACAGGGACCATGAACAACACTGCCCAGTGCAGGAGAGTGGCTGCAAAAGTGATCAAAATGCTGGGGTGCATAGTGAGGGTTTTTTTGTCCAGGCGAAGAGAGGTGATCTTGCCCCTCTACTGGTCAATGGTAAGGCCGCACTTAGAGTATTATGTGCAGTTTTGGAGGCCGTACCTAAAGTGTGCTATCAGGCTACTGGAGGGAGTACAGAGGAGGGCAGCAAAGATGATATGTGGAATGGAGGGGAGAGACTATGACAGCAGGCTGGGAGACCTGAATATGTACAGTACACCCTGGAGGATAGAAGGGACAGGGGGGACAAGATAGAGACATTCAAGTATCTGAGGGGAATCAATAAGGATGGGGCAGATGGGGTCTTTAAGTTAAGGAGGGGGAGGATCACTAGGAGGCATGGGCTAAGAATAGAGGGGGGAAGGTTTAGGAAGGAAATGAGGAGACACAATTTCACAGGGAGGATGGTAGCAAAATGGAACTCCCTACCAGAATGGGTGGTATCATGCAAATCTGTGAACAGCTTCAAAAGAGCATGGGACAGGGAACAGGGGAGAGTGAGGGTGGGGAAGTGGGGGTGGCAGTGGGATGACAAAGGGGAAGGGCGTGTGGCAGCTGTAAACTAGGGGTGCTGGCTGCACACCCGAGCAGACTTAGAGAGACCGGGCGCTCTGTTTCTGCTGGCACATTCATATGTTTATATGTTCATAAAATACATATATATTATTAATCACTTGCTGAAAATGAGTGGTTTCATTTGTCTTCAGCTTGAGCCAGAATAGCTCAGCTTCGCTTTGCTGTTCTTGCTTTGCTGAAGGTGCATGAAACCACTCATTTTCAGCAACTGGTGGCACCGGGGGATGTATTAACACATATAAGAGACATCCTTTGAGACACTGTTGGTTACAAAACATTCCTCATCGAAGGGAAGTTGTTTGTTCAGTGTCCTTCGCAACGGCATCAGTGAATTGTGATGTCTTTGTCCTCGATATGACCGATTGACTGAAATTCAGTCAATCAGGTTTTACTAAGAGCAAATATGTTACCATTCACTCATGCGATTACTGAGATGGACACTGAACAGAGCAGATGCTCTGCACAGGGGGACTGTTTTCTTTGTTACTGGTGGTAATGAAACTTACTTTTTCAGGGTGATGGTGGGGTAGGAGAATGGTTGGGACCAGAGGGTGGGTTGGGAGCTTATTTTTACCATGTACAATAGGCTGTGGTCAGGTAGGGGAGGTGGGGATGACTTTGGTGCATGGGTGTGGGGAAGGGTTATATTACAAACAATACAGTCAGCAGACCACACTGAAACTTTGAATTCGCAAGGGCAGAGGGGGTGAGGAGAGTGTTAGCAAGGAGAGGGGGTTATAAGATATAGTATTTGGGAGGTGGCAGTGATAGAATTACTGTACAGTGGGTGGTGAGGAGGGCGTTAGCAAGGAGAGGGGGTTATGAGATATGATAGTATTTGGGAGGTGGCAGTGGTAGAATTACTGCACAGTGGGTGGTGAGGAGGGCGTTAGCAAGGAGAGGGGGCTATAAGATATAATAGTATTTGGGAGGTGGCAGTGGTAGAATTACTGCACAGTGGGTGGTGAGGTGGGCGTTAACAAGGAGAGGGGATTATGAGATATAATAGTATTTGGGAGGTGGCAGCGGTAGAATTACTGCACAGTGGGTGGTGAGGTGGGCGTTAGCAAGGAGAGGGGGTTATGAGATATAATAGTATTTGGGAGGTGGCAGTGGTAGAATTACTGCACAGTGGGTGGTGAGGTGGGCGTTAGCAAGGAGAGGGGGCTATAAGATATAATAGTATTTGGGAGGTGGCAGTGGTAGAATTACTGCACAGTGGGTGGTGAGGAGAGTGTTAGCAAGGAGAGGGGGTTATAAGATATAGTATTTGGGAGGTGGCAGTGGTAGAATTACTGCACAGTGGGTGGTGAGAAGGGTGTTAGCAAGGAGAGGGGGTTATAAGATATAATAGTATTTGGAAGGTGGTAGTGGTAGAATTACTGCACAGTGGGTGGTGAGGAGGGATTTTTATGAATGTAAGGACCGCAACATATATATGTGTTGCCAACAAATTGCCCAGATTCACATGGCCAAACCATGCAAATCTGGGCAAATCCCCAGGTGAAAAATACACAAATTGCAGTGGTCAGCAAACTTGCCAAAATTAACTTCACCTACCCTTGGCACAGGTGAACAGTCCAAACCAGAGGAAAGGGAAAGGGTGGGAAGTCAAAGGAAGGGGAAGTGTGGATTGGGAAAGGAGGTGCTGAGACACAGTCAGGGCTATTGGTAGACTATCTCCAGTCCAGCATTATACTAATTGTGGATACAGGCAGGTACTGGGCATACTCAATAATAAACTGGGTGTATTTTCTACTGTTGCCGTTTATGTTTCTGTGTTAAAGCTAGCCTCTTGCACCTTTGTACTAGCATCTCTCTGGGATCTTTATTGAACCCTCTGTGATTTATGGTGCATATCAAAATCTTGCCAAGCAACCGTCACTTTCAAAAACACTTATATGCTAAGGACACAGTTGCACACTACAGTGCAAAATATCTGCTCAGTATATTCAATCCCGTTTTCAATATTACTTTCACAAAACTGCACTTTCTATGTCAAAACAAATTGGTTCTTAACTCAAACAAAACTCAATCAAAGATTTTTGGCATCTGGCCTCTCTTAGGAAAGGGTTCCACCAAGCCGGTTCAAAGACAAAGTTGTCAAACGACAATACAGCGCCACGAATTTGCAGACAGTGACCACATCACCTGTCAAATGTGTTGACTGACCGCCATGGCACCCAAAGCACTGGGGCACATTTAGACTGTTTGAGGGGACCTTTGCCCCCCACACCCCCTGGGACTTTTGTATAATCAACTCTAGAGTGATTACCGGGGAGAGAGGGCAACACCAATGCTGCACTGTAACTGCACAGCACTCTGATAACCTGTTTGGCACTGTGGATGTTGAACTGGTTGTGTCGCTGTACTGGATTAACTGTAATGTTGTTACTGCGCTGATGGCATACCTTAGGAAAGAATCCAGTGAACTAATTTGGTCTATTCTGGACAATGCCATCTCGTCTGTGGTATAATCTTGTAAATACTGTACTTGGGAGTGAGGTTAGACCCTTGTTTAAAATGGGCTACACACATCAATAAATTAGTTGGCAAAATACGTGTATGACCAGAACTGGCTTTCATTATAAAAACATGTAGAGGAATAAGGACAAAAAATAATTTGCATGTAATACCTTTTATCGGACTAAAAAAATATTTTTGAGACTAGCTTTCAAGAGCTATACTGTCTTCCTTCTTGAAAGATAGTCTCAGAAACAAAAAGGTACGACCTGCAAATTAACATTTTTTTTATTTCTTCTACATCATCAACTGGGCTAACACGGCTACCACATTTCTTTATAAAAATAAAAATTGCCTTCCTAAAGAAACCAGACTCAAAATTGTCAACACAAAGATTCTACCTGTATTTGACCACAGGGAACACAGTTTGGACAAGCTGATGAGATGTTGCTAAACAAATCTTGTGTGTTGCATCAAAATCTGTCATGCTTTGTATTGTCCATTCTACTTGATACTCGCCCCTGCAAACTTTATCATAAGCTTGAGTGGACTTTGCTTGATGATAGGAGAAGCCTTCATCTGCTGTTGCTTGCCCTCAGGTGTGTAAATGGGCCGGCCTCAGCTTACTTCTGCAGCCTGCTTGAAACAAAAGCTACAAAGTCTGGTCTAAGATGTGCTGTAGTCCATAAACTGGTTACTCTAGCTGCCAAAGTTACCTATGGATGACATTCCTTGTGTTTTATTAGTCCTTCTCTCTCTCTCTCAGCTGGTGCCCCAGTACAGGCCATTTTCCTTCTTTCTCTCAATTATCTCACTGGGTTAGGAGTTAAGCTAGTGTTTCATATAGTGTCAGTTGAATTGACCTATATATTTAATATGCGTACATCTTGTATCACATTATTATATTGGATTTATTTTTGTAATTACGACTGTTCAACTGCACCTTTGTAATTTTATACATATTCCTAGATACTCCTGTAAATGAGCTTGACTCAATGGTTTTCCTATTCCTTCTTAAATTAGCATAATGAATGAATGAATGAATGAATCGTGCAAGAAAATAGACTTCATGTAGTCCCCAGTACCCTACCTGTGACAGTGCGTGTGATTTTTGAGTTGCCTTAATGGGTTATTTAAAACATAACAGCATGTGCAATTGTTACTCAGTTACAATGATTGATAAAATGACATGTGTTTTGCAATGTTTTGTTTTGACTGACATGTCTGAACGTGCATGTAACCATGATACCTCTATCAACTGGAGACCCACTTGCGAATGGGCTGACTTCATCGCTAAAGGTATGTTTTTATCCCTATGTACAAACTATTAAAATACATAGTAATGGCATATTAATTGCTAGAACAAGTATATATTAGGATAACATCTGTGTTGCTTAACCCATGCTCCTCAACAGGGAGAACATGAGATATTCAGGGAAAAAAGGCAACAGCATCTGGACGAGTATGCTGTGGTGTATCTAGAGTAAACACCTCCCCCCTAGGAAGCTAGGATATTTTATTTTATTAATACTGTTTACATTTTTTAGTATAAAAGTAGTATTTATATAAAAAACAAAACTGTTCATACTTACCCGATCAGGTACCACCTGGAGTACTGCATGCAGTTATGCCCCCAATACAAAAAGGAAATTAAGAGAATAGGGAGGGTGCAACATAGGGTCAGTTCAATAATTAGGAGTAGGGAAGATAAAAATTATGAGCAGTCATGTTCACCTTAAATAATTGGGGGCTGGGGGGTCATGATCCGTCTTCCACATATATAATGTAGAAACATAACATGTTTCAATAGTATTAATCCATAAAAGTCTGCCGGTCCAGATACATTACAACCCAGACTATTAAAAGAAATACGTTCCTGCTTGGTTGACCCACTTGTAAAGCTTTACAATATGCCCATAGAGACAGGGGAGGTTCCTGAAGATTGGAGGACAGCAGTGGTGGTCCCTATACTCTATTTAAGAAGGGAGATAGAGGTCAGGTGGGAAACTATAGACCCATAAGCTTAACATCAATATTGGGTAAAATGTTGGAATCTCCCATGAAGGACAGGCTGGAAGAGGAAATTAACAGCAAAAACTTGTCCGATGAAACAAAACGTGGGTTTAGGAAACACAGATCATGTTTAACAAATACCTTGGTGTACTATGACAAAGTTAGTGAAGCACTGGATAACAATCAAGCCGTGGATGTGCTGTACAGTATCTAGATTTAAAAAAAAGCCTCTGACAAGGTCCCACACGCAACACTGGTACACAAATTGTCAAATCTCGGTGTTAATACCATACTGCAGAGATGGGTCAAAACCGTATACCGTTGTAACAGTGACGCTGTTACAGTAATTTCCCCACAGCAACACTAACCCATCGATATCCGCAGCATCGAACGGGTTGTCGGAGTGATGAATGATTCATCTACTCCTGGGTTTGGCTGCTCTCCCCCAATATCCGCCACCCCTCTGGAGTTGGAATCCATAAGTCCATGGGTGCATGGGGGGATCAGCCCCCCTCCCGCATTAACACTGAACAGGTGTGAGTGTGATTCCTGGTCACGGTCGGGACCTGGCAGTGTCGGAGATGTCAGTGACAATGTGTCGCTGTGGGGGAGGTCGGCGAAATTCTCGTTGCTGCAACTTGGTGAAACCAGTCAAAACATGACTAGCAGGAAGGACACAAGGGTTTGGATTAGAGGTCATATGTCAGATAGTGGGCTAGTGACCAGTGGAGTACCTAAGGGTTCAGTGCTTGGGCCAGTACTATTTTTACTATTCATCACAAACATGAATTCAGGAATTAAAAATTGGCTCACAAAATTTGCAGATGATTCAAAACTAGGAGCAGTGGTGGGAAATGAAAGCAGGTGGACACTGTAAGGCAAGATTTAAAGCTATTAGAAAATTGGGCCTCCAGCAGTGGCATGGTTTTCAACATGGATAAATGTGTAGTAATGCACCTTTGAGTCAGCAATAATCAAACTACTAATACATTGAACAGAGTACAATTAAGAGCAGTGGGGAAAACCAAAGGGACCTGGGAATCTTAGTTAGCAATGGTCTTAGTTTCTGTCCACATTGTAATGAGGTAATCAAGAAATCCAACAAGATCATCGAGTGTATTCAGAAGGCATTCATAACAAGAAACAGACCATGCATAGTCCCACTCTATAGAGCCTCCGTAAGACACCACCTGGACTATTGCACTCCACTGTGGAGCCCTTACTTAAGAAGGGACATGAACAATTTAGAGAAGGTGCAGAGGAGAATGATGAAGATTAACCATTTTCTGGAAGATGTCCTGTGAATCTAGGATGTACCTACTGGACTTGTACCCACTAGAATTAAGGCATATTAGAGGGCATTTATTGGAACTGTATACAATTATAAGAGACAATCAATTGACAGACAGCTTGGGTCTGCTGTTTAGCAAAAGAAACATTAATCTAAGAAGTCATGAATATCAATTAAAACTTACTTTCAAGCAGGTCTGGTGGCACTGAGGGTTGAGGAGATGGACGCCACACCTCGCGCCATACCGGTGACCCAGGTTCGGCAGGGGAAGGAGAGGATTGAGTTCTCCTCTCCTGAGGTGGGTTGTTGGGGGCAGCCAGCACAGAAGCGGCCTATGGTGGAGGCCAGGGGCGGTGCAGATGCTGGGCCGCAGAAGAGATTGGATGTCTGCAGGTTCCAGTGATGTCAGCCACACAGGATACCATTGTATGCCACTTCCCGAGGGGAGAAAATGGAAAAAGGCCCTAACCCTGGTAGGTGAAGGTGGCTCCTAGGACTCCGCACCCACGCCCACCCTTGGGTCTCTCACCTCTTCTGGTGCCTCACCATCTGGCTACTCTATGTAATTCTAGATAGAGCACCAGAAAAAGAGTCGGTGGTCCCACCCTGGGAGACTCAGAGCTGGGGGGGGGGGTTGAGTGGTCTGGGCGGCAAGGGTCCAGTCCTGCCAGAGGAAGGAGAGAGGACTTCAGACAGGGTGGGAGAAAGCAGGAGATCAAGTGGCCACACCACAGAGAGTCAAAGGATGGTGACGGTAGAAGCATAAATAAAGAGTACAAAAAATAAAAACTAACTTCCCTCAGAGGAATATCAGAAGGTTTTTTACACACAAAGGGTCATACCAATGTGGAATGGTCTACCTAGATGAGATAGTAGATGCAGACTCTTTCCTCACTTTTAAAAATAAGTTGGCTAGACATCTACTAGCCAGTAATGGTTTTAGATGGCCCCGCTTGAGTGGGAGACAGACAAAATGGGCAATATCCTTCCACCTGTCATAAACACCAAGTACTGAACCAAGTATTGAATGTGATGTCAGATAAAGACTGCTTGGCCCACCCAGTTTGCCCATTGTTATTCCTGCCTATACTGTTACTGCAGACCCTACTTGATCTCCGACCCCTTCCCACTTGCTTCCCAAATAAGGTTTCTTTGTGTCTATCCCATACATAATTGAAACCCACCAGTGTTTCACCCCCCCACCTCCACTTGTAGACTGTTCCAGGAACCCATGACTCTTTCAGTGAAGAAATGGTAGCACATCAATTGAGCTAAGATATTATAGCGACAAACAATTTCAGCACCTACATTTTAGTGATTGCAATTACAGTACCCATACATATGGGCAAGCACTGAAACGGCAACACATGCTTTCCCCCTTCCCGAGGTGCTATGACCTATGAGTTGTTTTTTTTAGTAAGGGTGGTGAGAGTGGCAAAGCCGTCCACAAAACAGGCATGTGCCAAAATGTCACCATTACGGTGCTCGCTCATATTGTATGAATGCTGTAATTGTAGTTGCTAAAATGCCATCACTGTAATTGTTGTTGCTATAATATCTTTGCTGAATTGACATGGAGCCGAAGAAATACTTCCTCATATCTCTTTTACGTTTACGCACTTCTAGCTTCATTTCACGTCCCCTTGTTCTTATCCATTGTTTCCTATGAAAAATACTCCTGTCCTGTAGCTTATTTTGCCCCGTAAGGTGTGTATAGGTCTCTATCATGTCCACCTCTTCCCTCCTCTCTTTCAGGGTGTACATATTGAGGTACTTCAGTCTCTCCTCATAAGGCTTCAGATGCAGTCCCTGCACAATTTTAGTTACTTTTCTCTGGACAGCCTCCACTCTATCTATATATTTGCTGAGATGTGGTCTCCAGACCTGGACACATCACCCCAGGTGAAGTCTCATGAGTGATCTATACAGTGGCCACACCACCTCCCTCTTTTGGAATATGGAAGGGTGCTGAAAAGGCAGAACAAATGGAGGCGTTTGATTCGATGTGCTCCAGCAGGACAAGGGGACATATCTTCAAATGTAATGGTGATAAATTAAGGGGCACTGCTACGAGGCACTTATTCTACCAGAGGATGGTCAGCTTATTGAACAGCTTACCAGCAAAGGTAGCGGACACGAAGACAGTATAGGTTTTCAAGGTAAGCCTGAACACAATTTCTGTTTACCAAAGGAATTACAGAATACCCTGGCTAGTAGGGTGGGTGGTAAATCTCTTTTAACCCTGTAACATGTTTGGAAAGCATATTGATTGGTCCCTGCTTCTGAAGTGGGAGCTGGGTGGAACTAATGGACCTAGTATCTCTTTTGACCTTGAATTACTGTATTTTTGTGTTACCACGACAGGACTGTGTCAGTCTGCTTTTTCACTGGTTTTCCTTGTCGGATTTGTCAGATGCCTGTCATTCTGAAGATGCCATTTAGGTCATTACTGGGCTTTTGTATAACTGCACCCACAATCGTGTTACAGGATCCGCAGTTGTCCCCATTCTCCATAATATTTTTGCAATTACTTGCAGTTTTAGGTGTTTTTCCCAAACTGTGTAAAAATATTGACATTTCAAAGAAAAAGTCTCAAATATACTGATAATGCATCATGTAGACTTAGGTTTGACCAAAACAATACAGTGTGAGGTAGGGCTGCTTTCATTTGAGGCACTGCCTGGTTTGGTTTCAAAATCTTCTGGCTTAGCATGTGTGGTTTAAGCACTTTACGTCTGTGCTGAAGCATACTATCTAAGCTGTCTTGATGACTGAAACAATGGATGGTAGTTAAGTTGCAAACAGTGCCACTCGCATAAATGGAGAGCTAACTACAATACATTTTACAAGTGGAAGGGCAAGATTTTCCTTGTGTAAATGTAATTTTGCTTGGGTCAAACAGCTGAAAATTACAGATGGCCATGCTGATTCTAAACGTGAATATGCATTGGAGGAGTTAGTGACATTTGTCCCTCCCTTGACCATCAGTCACTGACAGTACCTGTTCCCATGCAAATCCTGCCAAGAAAAACTTGACCAAAAACAATCTGATAAAACAGATAAAATTTTAACATTGTCATTCAAATAGATAAACATCATTGCAGCCAGAGTAAAACAAAAGTGCAGTTCAAACCACTGTATAATACAGTGAAAAGGTATATTTATGTTTATTTTTTCCTAAACATTTTACAACTGGGCACTTACAAAATATTTTGCGTTTGAGCTAATTTAATATTGACAAGCTGAAGATCACTAAATAAATCTATTGAGCACTGTATGAGGTTGTTGTTTTGAGAGTTTAAAAGGTATGCTACATAAGGATGCATGTGCAAGCATTGTAGCAGTACGGACACTTAAATCGCAGCTCCAACTGCTGAAACTACAATCCTAACAGCATCCAAAAGTCAATTGTCAGCTAAGACTACCAAAGACTTAATTTCTTGCAACAAAATCTTGACCTAAGGAATTTAATTTCCCCTGAGTACCTGGCATTTGTGTTAGCCGAGAAATCCAAGCTCAAACTTATGCCCCAGCAAAATCAGTCACAGACGAGATGGCAGAAGCAGCAGCCTCGGAGGCTTCCATGATGGTGAGTGATGGATCAGTGTTAAAGACAATGCTGCAGCAGCTCCTGGCAGAGAGGATGGCCTTCAAAAAGTCGATGTTAGACCTGAAAGACAAAGTACAAGAATTAGAACACTGCCAGAAGGACACTGATACTTTTTTATCTTATATTTATGACAAAGCGCCTGGCACGAATGTAGAATTCAAGAACTGGAGTGGATGGTAGCACTCCTATGGAACAGGGCAGAGGACAGGGAGAATTGAAGCTATAGAAGTAACTCAAGAATCCTAGGTTTCCCTGAAAGAGCTGAGCGCTCTGACCCTGGGGCTTTTATACAAAACTCACTGCTGACAATCCTGGGATATACTTGGCACCCAAAACTCGAGGTAGAGCTGGCTCATAGGACACTAGCCCCCCCACCAAAGCTGGCAACAGACTCCCATCTATTCCTCATACCACTACTATGCTTCACAGGAAGAGAAGGGATCCTGGCCCTTGCCAAAGCAAAGGGCTCAATAACCTGGGAAGTCCACCTGGATCTTAATTTTTAAGGATTACTCATCTAAACTTGCCGCTAAGACAAAAGAATATACAGGGATGCAGAAAGCCTTCCAAGAGCTGGGGGTATTGTACCAGCTTCAATACCCTTGAAAGTTGAAAATTACTGGAAATGTGGTCAGCAACACCTGTAATATCTCAGAGGAACTGACAGTATATATCCAGAGGCACTGGCCAAGCAAACCAGTAACAATGACCCCCCCCATAAATCTGGGAGTCACAAACAGCACCCATGTATTCCCCCAAGTCAGGAGGCAGGCATCCTTTGAGTGGCAGTATAAGACGAGACCCATGGCTTGGACTGGCAGACCACCAGGACAAAGAGGACCAGAGGACAAGACAGAAGGAAGCAAGACAGATCCCCATTAAATGCACAAAGGAACCCTAGCAGGGAGTCAGGTTCATCCTCCCATGACTCTGACACAAATGGTGAACCAGAGGCAAAATGATCCAGGCAAGGCAGTTCATCACAACTGACTCCTCGCAACTCTCCACACCGCCTCCACTGACTTGAACAGCCCTGCCAGGAACAGATCATTGACTGTGCCCACTCCAGCAACTAACACCAAGAAGCAGTCCTGGGCCAACTCTGTGAATGAGCCGACAAATGATGAACTGATAGCAATACTGGGAGAAGGTCAACACAACCATGAGGGGTCCCCAATCTTGGAAGACAACACAAAATGAACAGACCTCTCTGTGCAATGACTGACCGGGGACCCCAAGAGCTATGGACCACAGCGAGTCTCATACATGAACTCACTCTGAAGCATATCCTTTATTTTATTTCTTTTTTTTAACTCTTTCCTTTCTTCCAACACAGGCAGTTCTGAAGCATGTCCATGGTGTCAGTTGGATGGGAGTAAAATGCTGTAAGTAGCAGGGCTACTGACCATGGATTTGGCATCACCCTCCCACCCCAGGCCCTGATTTATAGCTGGGTGACTCCACCTTGGTGCAAACTGGTGACTCACTCTGCCCCTGGCTCTATCAATTGGGGAGGTGAAATAAGACATTGCAAAATACCTAAGAGAACAAAACACAGGAGGGGAGGGTAGACTGTAAGAGAACCCAATGCTGAGGTGGGAGCTGGGAGCTGGGACTTACTTCACCAGTTGCATAGGCTGTGACTATGATGACACAGTTCCAAGACATCCCAGTAGACCATGGGGGGGGGGGGATGCCAAATCTAAGGTCTGGAGATTGGCAGGAGAGGATCAAATCAGCAGGCCTGAGGCAAAATGGGCTGGAGCCATAAATCAAACTTGGTGCTTTCTGAACAAAGAAAGTAGCCACATGGCAAGCTAGCAGATTGGTCTCCTACCCACTCTCTCTGGCTGCACCCCCCCTCATATGGTCAGATATGGCACCCTAGGGAAGATGCAATCTCACTCACCCCCATTCCCCAGGAGTCGATGAGCGCAACCACAATTGACCAATAAGTCCAAGCACAGAAACACATGTGGCACATAATTTGAAATCCCGAGAGGTACGCACAAGTAAGAGAGGACTAGGACCAACAGCACCCTCCCTCTCAGTGAGCTATACAGACAGACAGTATGCATGTGTGCAATATAGGACTGCCCCCAGATCTAGAGGTACAAAGTGGCTGATTTACCCTTCTGATGCGCTGTATAACTATTCCCACAGCAGACATCACTCGGTCCCTTTAAATGGCCGACAGCACGGAAATACCCAAGACTGCTTCAGCACTGCTGAACTAGAATTGAGATCCTATCCCCCACCCATGCCCCAGGTACTGGCAGACAACTGGCACTTGGGCAAAAACAACTCACCCTCACAGATGGCGAAGTGCCATCTAGATGCCCTGTCAGGGACACAAAAATAGAGGAAATCTACATCCTTACCACTGCTGTAGAACACTACTTCCCATAAGGGAAGCTGAAAACAGACATTGCTACTAGCGACACTATCCCCCTCATCTACCTGAGGAAAGTGAACTCAACCAGCAAGTAATAACATGGGATAGGAGCAAGTGTGTAGACAGGCATACTCACTGTAGTCATTTGCCTATAGGGTTTTTTTTTATTTCTGTGCATTTTTCCCAAACCACATGTCTTTGTTTTAGCATTGTCATTCTTATCTGGAATACTTGACTTAGGGTAAACCATGGAGCAAGGTCCATATCCCTACAAACACCTATTGTTTGGGACATAGACATGTGTATAACCTGTCTAGAGATCCGAAGAAGTGTAGGGCAACAATCTACTTTGCTTTGTATGGTATCCGGGGCAGGCAGCAGTGGGAGAATGTGTGTACAGTTTTTATTGTTTCTTCCTGACTGGGGCAGCAGTTGGATGGAGTGTGTACAAAATGGTAATTTCTAGTTACACCACTGGGCAGGAGGTAAGAAGCTGTGTTAAGGAGAAAGAGGTGGACTGCCCCCCCCCACCCCGAGGGCATCATGACCAGAATCCACACCATGCCTTGAGCCACCCCAGCAGAGGTTAGTGGGGCTTCCACAAGAAACCCTCCTCTGGACACCACAACCCCAAAACCTTAAGCACGATTAGGACCCCCCCTCCCACAAGGGATGCCACCCACTTATGACGAGGCACAGGAAGCTCCCCTCATGCTGATGCCTCTAGAAATACACACACTCATGTCACCCCTCCCCCCTTCCTCCATAGGGCAGCACTACCTATCCTATCTTGCAAAGAGTCCCAATGCCATGAAGGTCCACCTGCCCCCCCAACAGAGGAACCTGTCCTAGAAGAATTTCAAGTCAGACATAGTAGCCCAGACTGTGACACATGGATCTGCTTTGACCACCCCTTCCTCAAACCAGGGTCCTACCACCTGACAATAAATAGACTGGACATGCCCCTGATCATGGAGTGGGAATGTAACCCAGCTCCAGGAGCCATAAGACATTTTTGAGCCCCACTGCTCAGACTGCTCCATGCGTCAGCCCTCCCCCACCTGCCCCATTTTTGGACTTTACCACACAATGCCAATATAGATGATTTATTCTAGGCATATATCAGGCGGTGCACTACCTATGCCATTATCCAGGTAACAGGTGCCAGGACACTGATGTGGTCAGTTTTGGGGACAACCCCACCACTGTGAAAGCCTATCAGTACTGAAAAAAAGGGAAATGCAAAGTTAATTCTTTTGAGAAACCTGATCTTGTTGAATAAACTATATATATACAAATATTTATATGTTCATATATGCAACATAGTAGAACCAGAGTGACACACGTTGAGCAAACCCTGCCTGACTAGACAGGTGAAAAGCAATCTACAAATAAAATGCCCCAATGTGCAACGCAGGGGCTTGCACTGGGCATGAGAGAGAACAATGCACTCCAGTCCACAAGGGACACGGATGCAACCTTTAGATACCCCCTTGTTCTATTCGGAGGGAACTGAACCCACAAATAAGAGCTAGCCAACCTACTAAATTTACATCTTGGAATGTTAAAGGCTTAAATATAATGACTGAAAAGAGAAAGATGCTGGACCACCTCCATAAGTTAGGTACCACCATAGCCTTCCTCCAAGAAACCCACCTCTTGAAATCATCAGCAGACAAATGGAAAGCTAAGTGGGTGTCACAAGTTTTCAGTAGCTCGTACACCACTAAAATCAGAGGAGTAGCCTTCTTATTCATGAGAAGGTAGACTTCACACACTTAGTCATTCAAGCAGATCCACAGTGGAGGCACCTGATAGTGCGTGGGAGTCTATAGGAAGAAGAGATCACCCTGTACTGTGTCTATGGCCCAAACCAGCCAGATACAACATTCTTCACCACACTCACCCAGAAGCTGGATGAGATAGGTAAAGTGCAAGTGTGTTTGGAGGTGACATGATCGTGGCCCCAGATGAATTCTTGGACAGGAGCAGACCACAAACCAAATCAAGTCAAGGGTGGCATTAGCCTTCCAAGACAAGGCTAGAGAAATAGAGACCCCAGATATCTGGAGACTGATCCACCCCAGGATAGGGAATACACCTTCTTCTCCATGCCACACAATGCTTACTCCAGAATAGGTGTCTGGTTCAACCCGGACAACTGGCTGGCAGACATCAGTGCAGCCACTATTGAAATGGCAGTTGTCTCAGACCATAGCCCCATCATTTTCACATGGCTTCCCCAGAGGATGCAGTTAAAGGGTAGAGACACCTGGAAGTTCAACTCATCCTTTCTCAGAGACCCTGAGTTCTGCAAACAGCTCAAGGCAGACATCAAGGTCTTCCTTGGCACAAATAAACCACACAACACCTCGGCAGCAATTTGCTGGGATGCCCCCAAGGCATACCTCAGAGGTAAATGCATAGCCCATGCATCTAGGCTGAAAAAGGCACTAGACAAAGACCTCAAAGAACAAGAGTGAAAACTCAACAAGCTGAAACAAAAGCTACCATGGCTCAAACTGCAACAACAGTGATCTTTTAACACAAACAGTGGGACTTACGTTTAAAATAAACCTTTATTTGCACCAAAGAGCTGAGTTCACCCTATTCAGACTGTGGAAGGCCTTATGGGAGGCAGGAGACAAATGAAGCAGGCTGTTAGCTTTTCAACTTAAACAGAGATGCCAGCACTCAAGAATATAGGCCCTGAAATCCCCAAAGTGTGGGGTATTGAGGGACCAAAATAGCATCAATAAAGACTTTCAGGACTTTTACCTTCTCCTGTCTACCTCTGAAACTGCTCCAAAGCAGGAAGATATGGAGTCCTTACCTCCCAGTTATACCTACCCTGTCTGCCAGAGGAAATGGCTAGAGAAATGGATCAGCCCTACATGGAAGCAGAACTAGGGGCAGCACTGGCCTTCATGCCTATGAGCAAAACATCAGGGGAAGACAACCTCCCCGCTGAGTTCTGCACAATCTTTAAGGAGGAACTCTTACATCCCTTTCATGTGGGGCTCACTGAAGTATATGCTACAGGCGTGCTGCCCCTGCCAAGAGAATAGCAGGAATATCTTTGATTTCCAAACCATGGACAGACCTGCAACTGTGCAGGAGCTACCGCGTCATATCTCTTATTCCAGTGGACTGCAAAAGTGTTGCCAAGATGTTGGCCTCCTGGTTAAAACAAGCACTTCCAGCCTTAATAGACAGAGACTAAGTCAGATTTGTACCGATAATCAGGGTGCGTAAAATACCAGATGCCTAACCAACTTAAGGCAGCATCCTCCCATATGCCTGCTACCCTCCTGTCACTGGAACGGAGAAAGCATTTGACAGAGTGGAGTGACACTTTCTCTTCCGTACCCTAAAGTGCTTTGGTCTTGGTCTACCTTTATGTGCTGGGTCTCAACCTTGTAGTCAGGGTCAAAGGCCAAAGTAATTATCAATGGCTCCCCCTTGCAAAGTTTCGCTCTCAGTAGAGGAACCCATCAAGGATGCCCATTGCCTTCCGTGTTGTTCATCTTAACATTGGAACCACTCCTGCATACAATCTGGTAAAACAAGGAAATACGCGGACTATAAATGAGAGCAGAACACAAAGCTGTAACATTTGTAAATGACATCATGCTCACACTTACTAACTCCTGCAAATCCATACCACAATGGCTTACATTTACAGAGAGGTATGGTAGATTGTCTGGATACAAGCTCAGTGTGGCCAAATCAACTATCCTGCCCTCAAACACCACCATTCTATGCCTTTCAGGATCTCCATGGGAATGTCAGCCATGCAGAACTCTCTTCAGTTCCTCAGAATCACCTTCTCCTGGGACCTATGGAACCAGGCCAAGGGCAACATGAAGACCCTAAGGGTCACTCTCAACAAAGACTTTGCGAGGTGGAACCACTTTCACCTATCCCACTGGGGAAGAGTGCATGTGTATGAGATGACGGTATGGTAGATTGTCTGGATACAAGCTCAGTGTGGCCAAATCTACTATCCTGCCCTCAGACACCACCATTCTATGCCTTTCAGGATCTCCATGGGAATGTCAGCCATGCAGAACTCTCTTAAGTTTCTCAGAATCACCTTCTCCTGGGACCTAGGGAACCAGGCCAAGGACAACATGAAGACCCTAAGGGTCACTCTCAACAAAGACTTTGTGAGGTGAAACCACCTTCACCTATCCCACTGGGGAAGAGTGCATGTCTATGAGATGATGGCAGCACCCAGAATACAATACCTAATAGATAACATCCACACTCCAATAGACCCTAAGTTCATATCCTGTCTGCACAGGGATATGTTGTCCTTCTTCTGGGGCAAAGACTTGAGGTGATTCAGTCATAGAAAACTGGCACAAGAGTTTATAAGAGTATGTTTCTGCCTCCCAGATTATTCACTGAAAAGGATAGCTCAAGCACTTCATGTTATGGCCAAAACCTCCCAAGGAGAACAGCAGAAACCTACAAATAAGTGGGTATTGTGTGAGGAGAGTGTGCTAGACTGGCCTATACAAGTTGCCATCTGCTTTAGCAAGATCCCCATACTACCTGTCCCGAACCCGGTAATCAAACACATATCCCTAGTGTGGGGAAAAACAGCCAAACTAACACAGTGGGTGTCACACAAATCCATACAATTTCTTCTTTGCAGCAACAAGCTGCTGACAATGGATGGAAAGAACATTAACTGGGCTACTTGGGCCAGTGATGATATGAGGGCACTGCAGCAATTTCTGGATACCACCACCAGCATAATGAAGGCCTACCAGCATTTAAGAACACAATACAACCTCCCCAGGCAGCACCACTGGGGATATCGCCAGTTGCAACATGCACTAGCCCCAATACTCGGCCCTGCCCAGTAATTAAGAAAGCACCAGTTTCTAGATAACCTCCTAACCCCAGAGCACCTGGCCAATAGAAAGGCAAACCACATATACTGTACAGGCAGCTCATCAACCAAAGGCCAGACCCCCTTGAGAAAACCAAAGTGAACTGGAAAACAGAACTAAACATGTTTCTCCCCTTGCAAAACTGGCACAGGTGTTGGTGTGATCTGACCTGTAGAGTCAAAGACTCTAAGCATAGGTTCACACAGTAGAAAATATTGCTATGATGGCACAGAACAATGCAAAAACTCCAAAAATGGGTACTAGTAAGACAAGGACCAATGTTAGAGGTGCCATGGGTCTTGACCCAAGCTGCACATGTATTGGGAGGAGGTACAGTGGATCTGTAGGCAGATAACATCCTTGTAAATTACCCTCCAATTACAGCACATCCTCTTGGGCATGGGAAGCTCTGATCCCCAAACCATAGCCCTCATCATGGCTAAGTGTGTCCTCCTCTGTCACTGGAAAAAAGCAGAAGCTCTGAATGCATCTGAATGGTTGGCTGAGCTAGGCTGAGCTGACAACTACAAGAGGGTCCAAGCAGTGGCTAGAGGGAAACTACAAGCATTCGGTGATACCTGGAATGGCTACTTAGCCTCTGCCTTCTGCAAAATCACTAAAGACCACTTCTGGCTCTTATATCTACCCCACCACTCCAGGAGATAATGCCAAACCTGTGGCCCCAGCTTTCCTTCCTGAAGTGCGCGAGAAATCTGACTGTACCTTGGTCACTACTAAAGTGCAGGACTACATTAAATTTGTACATCATTGGCTCTTATTTAGCTATGTGACTCTGTGGGGGCATACCATGGCCAGGTTAAACTAATGCTAAGATAGGATACTCACTATTATATCCTGAGTTCATATCTGTTAGTCAACTGGAATAATGATATGTGCCAAAGATGTATATGTACTACTGGTTTGTTGTTTTCAATGACTAAAACTCAATAAAAATTTAAATAAAAAAAAGATATACTACATATTGAAAAATTTAGTGCTGTACAACAATAACATTCCACCAGTGGAATTACCATGAAAGTCAAAATTTCACGTCAACAGAATTGGACTTCAGCAACTTTTACAAAATTCTGGCTTAGAACGGCAGAATGAATGTATGAAGTGTGTTAAACTGTGGAAAGAAATCCCACAGAACTGATCATTGTCCTGCGTAATGATTGCATGTATTGCAGACTGATGTATTAAACTGTGGAATGGAATTCCATGGAACTGTCACTCTTCAGTTCATGTGTATCGTTCTACAATTCAGCCAGAAAATTTAATGGAATGGGGCCAAAATTTGCCAAACACATTCGGTAGTATCGGAAAATTTCACAAAATGTCCATGAATTCAGAATTCACAGTTTCTGCCCAGCACTAGATAAATTTCAACAAAGCAACCCTTTCTTCAAGTTGTAAGCATATACAGTGCATATGACAATATATCTAACATAGAAACATACTTTAGAAACATAAAAGTTGACAGCAGAAGGAGACTTCAAGGTCCATCTAGTCTGCCCATTTGTTTTAGACCTATTTTTACACTCTAGTTACGCTTTGTAGTCAGGCCTTCCTTGTGTCTATTCCATGCATTCTTGAATCCCCCCATCCACAGTGTTGACCCCCACAACCTCTTGGGGCAGGCTATTCCAGGTGTCCACCACTCTTTCTATGAAGAAACACTTCCTGGTGTTGGTAGAGAACCTCCCTCCTTGCAGCCTGAGGTCATGTCCCCTGGTACTGGATCCTTTCTTGAAGTGAAAACGTTCCTGTGCCTGTACCTTGTTAACGCCTTTATGAACTTGAATGTTTCAGTTATGTCCCCTCTCTGTCTTCTCTGCTCTAGGGAGTACATATTCAGTTCACTAAGTCTTTCCTCATAGGACATGTACTGCAGACTCTGAATCATTTTTGTTGCCTTTCTCTGTACTGTTTCCACCCAGTCAATGTCCTTCCTGAGGTGAGGCCTCCAGAACTGGACTCCATATTCCAGGTGAGGCCTGACCAGCAATCTATACAATGGTAGTACCACCTCTCTCCTTCTGCTCATGATTCCTCTCCCAGTGCAGCCTAGCATTCTGTTGACCTTCAATGTTGCCTTCTCACACTGCTTACTAACCTTCAAGTCGACTGAGATTATGATTCCCCGATATCATTCCTGGTTTGAGGCCACCAGTCTTTCACCTCCTAAGTAATACTTCTTTCTTGGATTTTTCTTTCCTATGTGCATAACCTTGCACTTTGTTGGTGTTAAATCTCAGTTGCCACACTCCAGACCATTCTTCTAGTTTCTTGAGGTCAGCTTCCATCTTGCTCATTCCTTCTGAGATGTTCACCCTGTTACATATCTTGGTGTCATCTGCGAACAGACACACCATCCCTTCTAGTCCATCAGCGATGTCTGCTACAAAAACATTGAAGAATAGAGGCCCAAGCACTGAGCCTTGGAGCACCCCACTGGTCACCCTGCCTTCCATCGATTGTGTTCCATTAACCTGTACCCTCTGGGTTCTGTCTTGTAACCAGTTTTATACCCATCTACCTGCTTCTGGACCAACCCCTGTGAGGTCAAGCTTCTTTACCAGCTTTCTGTGTGGAACAGAGTCAAAGGCTTTACTAGGTAGACCACATCTACTGCCCCACCGTTGTCCACTATTTTTGTAGCGTAGTCAAAAAACTCAAGCAGATTTGTCTGACATGACCTACCTGCTGTGAAACCATGCTGTTTTGGGTCCTGTTGGCCTCTAGTTTCAAGGAATGCTATGATCCTCTGTTTGAGTAGTGTCTCCATTAATTTCCCTACTATAGATGTGAGGCTCACTGGTCTGTAATAACTATCCTCTTCGCAACTGCCTGATTTGTGAAGTGGAACCACTATTGCCTTTTTCCATTCTTTGGATACCACACCACACCACTCTTCAAGGATTTCGTGAATAGAAGTGCCAGAGGAGCAGCTAATTCTGCCCCAGTTCCTTAAGGATTCTGGGGTGCATCTCGTCTGGTCCCATGGCTTTGTCTGCTTTTAGTTTATTTAGCACCTCCCGTACTTCAGCTTCTGTAAAGGGACTTATGTCTACCCCTGGTCCTGGGGTGTTGTGTTTTTTCAGGGTTGGGCCATCACCTGAGTCCTCTTCGGTAAACACTGAGCAGAAGTATTTGTTGAGGATTTCAGCTTTCTCTGGGTCATGTTTGGTGCATTTCCCCTTCTTCAGCAGCAATCTTTACTATCCCCCTTTTTGCCTTCCTATGTTCTCTAATGTATCTAAAAAATTATTTATCTCCTCTCTTTTCCCCTTCTGCTATCTTTTCCTCTGTCTGGGCTTTTGCCTTTCTAATTTGTTTGTTAGACTCTCATTTTTTCCTTGTACGACTCCCAGTCTTTCTCAGTTTTGGTTTCCTGGTATATGCTGTACACCTTTTTTTTTCTTTGACTGTGCTAGCCACTTCCTTGGAAAACCATAGAGCATTTCATTTTGCTTTGCTGACCCATCTGGCACATAGATCTGTGGCAGTCTTTATTGCTCTCTCGCGTCTCCCCCACATGACCTCCACCTCCTCAACCTCTATTTCCATTAACTGGCTACTTATGTTGTTCTTCATATTTTGGAAGTCAGCCTTTCTGAAATCTAGCACCTTTATCTTTGAGTGGCTGGTGTTCTGTGTTATGTTTACCTTAAAGCTTGCCATTCGATGGTCGCTGTTCCCCATATGGCATCCCACTTCAATATCCTTGGTCCTTTCTGAGTTTGTGAAGACAAGATTGAGAATGGCATCTCCTCTTGTTGGGGTTTTAACAAGTTGGCACAGTCCCGCACCTTGTGTTAACAATAAGAAGTCCCTACTTCTTTTTGTTGCTGCCGTTAGTGTGCTCCAGTTAATATCTGGTAGGTTGAAGTCCCCCACCAGTATTACTTCACCTTTATCAGATATTTTGTGGATTTCCTCTGTTAGGTCATTGTCTCCTTTAATTCCTTGATTTGGGGGCCTGTACATCATGCTGATTCTGAAGGGTTTTCCCTTACCTGTGTCTACTGTTAGCCAAAGTGACTCGCAGTCCCCAGGTTGCCCTTCTACTTCTGTGGCTTTTATTTATTTATTTTTTTTTAACCAGGAGAGACACACTGAGCTGAAAGTTTATTTACAGGAGTGACCTGGGAGCACAAGGAAGTTAAGTGACTTGCTCAGGGTCACACAGTATGAAAGTGGGGGCTGTGGGACTCAAACCCAGGTCTCCGGATTTGCAGCTCAGAGCCTTAAACCACTGCACTACACTTCCTTCCAAAGTAAATGGCTATGCCTCCCCCTCTTTTTTTGCCCTGCCTATCTTTCCTAAACAGATTGTAACCAGGAATGGCCGTAGCCCATCCATGGTTTTCCGTGAACCATGTTTCTGTTACAGCCACCCAGTCCAACCTTTCTGTTGCCAGGATGGCTGTGAGTTCAGCAAGTTTGTTGGTTAGGCTTCTAGTATTTGCAACCATTGCCTTCCAGGAAGGTACATCCTCTTTGGCGCGAGGTTGTACCCTCTTCCTGGACTGCTCCAGTTTGCTGTTTCCGGACAAGAGATTATGGAGGTTGCTGGTTCAGGCAGATGTTGACTCTGATTTGTTTTCTGAGGATGTATGTGTGCATTTGGCATTTTGGGGAGTGATGACCAGCCTACCAAAGGCAGGGGTGTGAGCTGCATCACACTCTCCTTTATTTAATTTAAACTACCTGTATAGACATCGAATTTTTGTCCGAGTGCTAACACACCTTCTCTGTTTAGATGCAATCCATCATATTTAAAAAAAGATCTTTCCCAAAAGTTGTGCCAGTTCCCTTTGTAGTGGTATCCCTTGTCTTGGCACCAATCACGCAGCCATGAGTTGAATTCACCTACTCCAATCTCTCTGACTCACTTGGTGCTTTTTCCTTTTTACCACACTGGCAGCACTTCTGAGAAAGATAATTTGGATGGAAGGGAAGAAAGTTTGTTGACCAAGTCCTCAAAGTGTTTCTTGGCCTCCTGAACTGTATGATTTGCCAAGTCATTGGTATCAAGGTGTATTGTTATACGTGTTACATCCCCCGATTCCTGCACAATGGTCTTTATGCAGTTAGTGTCTCTACTTGCAGAGACTCCTGATAGACACTTTACCACGTGTCGCTTTTAACATTTTGTGTTAGGTGGTGTTCCACTCCTCGGATCAAGAAATCCCCAATTACGAGAATTTTGCTTTTGTTTATATTTATGTCATTTTTATTTTGAGTTTTAGTATTTTTGTTGTTATTGCATTTGGTTTTGGGTTTGTTGTTGGTTATATTTTGAGTATTAGTATTTTTGTTTTAATCATAGTCTGTATTGGTTTTAATTGGTATGTTAGCCTTTTTTGGTGGTTTGATTTCTTTACCTTGTATAACTTTGTATGTGTTTGGTAGAAGTGGAGTGAACCTATTTTTTGTTTGGATGGCCAGGAAATGTTCTGGGGTTTTGGCTTCATTTCCAGGGCCTCCTATGATGCCTCTTTTTCCTTACCACCTGACAGTCTCTGGGCTCTGCCTTGAGTCCTGGCCCCTGGATGACATGCTGGTACTCGTGGTGGGGGGTTGAGGAGGTGTGCTATAGAGTTCCCTGTATTGGAGGTCATATGTTATAGCCCAAGCACCCTGTAGTTGGGATGTAATATCTGCTATGGTGCAGCACACATGGCAGGATCCTGGTTGCTATTTATAAATCCTATTGTACAGTGCACTGCAGTTTGTGCAAATGACAAGGTCCATTTTGTTTTGTGTCTTTTTTTTTTTTTGTTTTAGTTGAGAGACAGTGCTGATTCCTGTTTCTTGGCAGGAAGTGTGGATGAAAAGAAAACAGAACAGTGAGTGGTTTTAGTTGTTGTTTTTTTGTACCTTACTACCTCCTATCAAGTGTTGTGGGTGGCACTACATGCCTATAAAGCAAGAGCACACGTGGGGGTGGGATTAAGGGGAGAGTGGGTGGGCATATCTGACTGTTCCCTGTGTGCTGTAGAAAACAATTAAGTAGCTGTTGAACATACAATGTCTAGCTTGTACTCCTGCAAGGTAAGAAGGAATCTGGTTACAAGCTCAGTTGTTCTACCCTTTGTCTCAGAACAGCTCCGTGGAGTCCCCGCTGCTTGCAGTAAAAACCCCTCCTGTGGTCCATGCATCCCGGTTCCCTGCTGCTGTGAGGGAGATGGGATGGATCCTCTTTCTCCATTACAATACCTGCCCTTCTCAAACGCTGGAGTGCCCAGTGAACTGCTACAGCAGAAGCTGCCAACAAGAGTAGAAGCCGCCGCTGACTAGTTGGAACCTGGATGCAGCTATTCTACTGTGAGTTCCGCTTGTAGCACTTCAGTTGGCAGATTTGCAGGCAAGAGCATGGGAGAATTTTAATCTCCTACATGTGCTTCCCTCAGGTAAATAAATAAGATCAGTGAAGCTCAGTAGATATTAAGGCTAGGGGCTGGACTGCACATGGCGTATGCCTGCTAGGGTTGCTTTTTTTGTCTAAGCTGTTCTTCTGGAGAGAATTGAAAGGTAAGAAAAAAAAACATTTTTCTAAAGTTTTTTTTTTTTTAAGTTTTTTTTGTTTTGCATTCAGCTGCCCAGTATGCGCTGCAGAAAACAATAAATGATATTTTGTGGAGCAGCGGAGATGTATAGTAAAACTCCTGCAATTTCATGCAGTTTTTGCAAAAACAATCTTCTCATTTTGGGGATCTTGTTCCTGCAATTTTTCAGTGGCCCTGGTCATAAGTGTCTAATGATTTGTACTCTCACCCCTTTATGAAAATATATATTTTTAAATAAGAAGGTGACATAAACATATAATAAGCAGTAGTAAATACAAAAGACTGATCTGGTTCTCCAAGGAGGTAAGACAGACAGCAGTGGCCAAAGAAAAGGTCTTCACTAGTTATGGGAAGCACCATGGGGAGGAGGAGGAGTGGAGGGAATACCAACGTATGATGAAGGGGGCAAAGAAGGTGAACCCATGCACAAAGGCTGACACAGTGCTGGGAATTGTGGATTGGGTCAAGGGAGAGGGAAAAAAGGTTCTTCCAGTATATCAGTGAAAAAAGAAAGACAAGGGGAATCTTAAAGCTGATGGAGGGTAGAAGGGAAATAAAGGATAACGACTATAAGGCAGTCATGTTTAATGACTACTTCTGCTTAGTATTCGTGGTGGAAGGCCGTGGGCCTCTGCCAGAAAGTGACATAAAGGAAATAGCAATGGAGATTCAATACATGTGGCAGATAGAGATAACACTATAAAAAGTAAGAAAAGGGCTTGTAGCTCTGAAAGTAGATGAGGCACTGGGACCAGATGGGATGTATCCAAGCATATAGAAGAAATAGGCATGGTAACTAGTTAAGCCCCTGACAGAGCTATTCAATAGTTTAGTGCAGTCAGGGGTGATTCTGAGGGACTAGAGCACAGCAGACATGGTTCCATTCTACAAGGGAGAGGCTAGAGAGGACCTAAAAAATTACAAACCTGTCAGTCTTACTTTCATCGCTGGCAAACTCATACAGACACTTATCAAGGAGGACCTGGTGACCTACCTGGAAAGTTGGCCCTAGGATAGCAACCATCATGAGTTTGTGGTAGGTAGGTCTTGTCAGACTAACCTGGAAGCATTCTTAGATAGGGTTACAAGGGTGGTGGATAAACGATTAGCAATAGATATACTCTACTTCAACTTCAGCAAGGCATTCAACTCAGTACCACACAGAAGCTTCTGAAGAAGTGACCTGGGAGCAGTGAAAGACCTGCTGAAATGGATAGAAAGTTGACTGGGGGTGACAGGGGAGGGTGGTGGTTAGGCGGGTTAAGTCAGGGAATAAGGAGGTCATCAGTGGAGTGCCACAGGGATCAGTGATGGAACCTGTCCTTTTCAATGTTTATCAGCAATATAGGAGAAGGTATTCGGGGCAAGATGTGCCTCTTTATAGATGACACCAAGCTTTGTGGCATGGTAGACAGCAAAGAGGGGGTGAAGGAATTGAAAAGGGACCTGAGAAAGTTAGACAGCTAAGGTTTAGCAGTTGAGATCCAATGCCAAAACGTGCAAGTTGCTGCACACATTGAACAGGAATCCTAGGATGGAACACTGGATAGGAGAGGTTAGGTTGGCACCTCCTTCAGAAGAATGGGGCCTGAGAGTCCTCACAACTGACCTGAGAGTCATCATGAGTGACTCCCTCAGACAAACTAACCAATGCAATGAGGCTTACAGCAAGGCAACTAGAATGTTGGTTGTACTGTGATGGGTTTTAATAGTAGGAGGAAAGAAGTAATACTGCCACTCTATAGGTCACAGGTGACACCCCATTGAGAAAACTATGCCCAGTTCTGGAGTCCCTACCTTAGGAAAGACAGAGACAGACTAGAGACAGTACAGCAAAGGGTCAGCAAGATGATTCTAGAATAACAGGGCTGATCCTGTGAGGAATGGCTAAGAGGACTGGCAGTATAGCCTAGAGGTTAGAGGAAAGAGGTGTGAACAAGCTTGGTAGGGACATACTCAGTGGCTCAGCAGGTTGCACACTCACCTCTGATGCTGGAAGATCTGAAGGCTGTGGGTTCCATCCTCACACCAGGAACTAGGGTTAAATCCCAATACTGACACTGTAGAGCAGCATGAAAGGGGGTGCTGCACTCCTGAGGTATCGTCTTTCGGATAAGATGTTAAAGTGGGATCCCTTCTGCCTGTTTAGCCTTGGCAAAAAGAAACACAGGTGAGGGGGTACAGGCAAAGTCGGCAAGCATTAAGGATGCAATACTTGAAGCAACATCCCATTGTGTTAGAGAGAAAAGGAAGTGCAAAAGAAGAAGGAAACCACTTTGGTTCTCAAAAACAGTAGCAGAAAAAGTCAGAGCCAAAAGACTGGCCTTCAGGAAATATAAGGGAACACAGCAGGAAGAAGATAGGGAGGCATACCAGACTGACCTAAGGGAAGCAGGGAAGGCAGTAAGGCAGGCAAAGTCCCAAACTGAGGAAACACTAGCACAAACAGTAAAAGAAGGTGACAAGACTTTCTATAGATACATTAGTGAAAGGAGAAAGTCCAATGGGGGTATTGCTAAGCTCAAAGCAGAAAAGGGGGCATGTGAGGAGGAGGACCCTGTAAAAGCATCTATCCTAAATAGATACTTTTGCTCAGTATTTACTGAAGAGAAGGTAGGCAGGGCCCACAGCTCAGCACCATGGACACAGGGGAGGGAGGTGCATTACTCCTTCACAAAGAAAGGGTCCTACAAGAGCTTGCTAAGCTCAGGGTGGACAAGGCAATGGGACCTGATGGCATACATCCCAGGGTACTAAAGGAGCTAAGGGTGGAACTAGCAGAGCCATTATCAGAACTGTTTAGTGAGTCTCTGAGTACAGGAGAGGTCCCAGAAGACTGGAGAGGGGTTCATGTGATCCTGCTTCACAAGAGTGGTAGCAGGGAGGAGGCAGGGAACTACAGACCAGTCAGTCTTACCTCAGTAGTGGGTAAGATTATGGAGGCACTCCTTAAGGAAAGGATAGTGCAACACTTGGAATTCATAGGGGCACAGGATCTAAGACAGCATGGGTTTACAAAAGCAAGGTCCTGTCAAACTAATCTCATAGATTTCTTTGACTGGGTAACCAGAGTGGTGGACCAAGGGAGAGCAGTTGATGTCGCCTTACCTTGACTTCACAGCAAAGCTTTTGACACTGTTCCATATAGAAGATTGATAAACAAGCTGGTAGGCTCGAGTGGTCGATGTTGGTCAGCTGAGTGGCAAACTGGTTGACGGGCAGAAAACAAAGAGTGGTGGTAAATGGTATGCAGTCAGAAGAGATGCAAGTCACAAGTGGGGTACCTCAGGGATCAGTCCTGGGGCCAGTCCTGTTCAATATCTTCATCAGTGACATTGCAGATGAACTGGAGGGTTAGGTTTGTCTGTTTGCAGATGACACCAAGATCTGCAACAGAGTAGATGATCCAGATGGAGTGGGCAGAATGAGGAGAGATCTGGAAAAACTAGCAAAATGGTTGGAAGAGTGACAACTGGGATTTAATGCAAAGGAGTGCAAGGTCATGCACATAGGGAGGAGAAACTCTGAAGACACCTATAGGCTGGGTGGGGAGTTGCTGGCAGTCAAAATGAAGAAAGAGACTTGGGCATCATCATCACCGATGACCTGAAATCATCCAAGCAGACCCCTAAAGCAGTAGGTAAGGCTAGGGGGATGTTAGGGTGTATTAGTAGGGGTATCACAAGTTGTAAGAGGAAGGTAATAATCCCTCTTTACAAGACACTGGTTAGGCCCCATCTAGAGTACTGCTTGCAGTACTGGAGCCCACACCTTCACAAGGACATTAACCAAATTGAGGCAGTCCAGAGAAGGGCAACCAAAATGTTGCAGGGACTGCTTGAGAAGACATATGAGAACAGATTAATGGAGCTCAATATGTATACCCTAGAGCAAAGGAGAGAGAGAGGTGATATGATCGAAACATTCAAACACCGTAAGGGCATTAACAAGGTGAAAGAGTCTAACATGTTTCAATATAAGACAAGCATTTGTCAATGCCAAATGTTTGCTTGCTGGCATTGGCAATGGTAGTGTAGAAGTTACAGAGCTGCTAATAGGAATGGCAGTGAAGTACTGAACTGAAGCCAACCCCACCACCACCCTGCAGAGAGTGACAGGCATTGGGTGTGCGTTGGTCAGTCAGGCATAACGGCCACGCCCATTTCACCACACCCCACCCTGCAGACACTGGACAAGTGTCACGGTGTTCTTTGGGGTCTTTGGTCCTTGCGCGCACCCATTTCATTCGGAAATATGGTGAGATGGGTGTGATATAGGAGAATGGGGTGAAGTTTGGGGTCAAGAGTCCAAGGCACACCTCGATGCCTCTCACTGACTGCAGGTGTGGAATGGTATGAGCATCACAGGCAAGAATCCCAAGTCACACCCCTGATGCCTGTCATTCTCTACAGGGTTGGGCGTTATAGTTGGAAACCCTAACACCTCAGGCATTCGTTGGTATTTTCACTCCAAATCTTCAACATGTTTGTTTTGTGACCCCACCTCATGAACAGGGGGAATATCACTTTGTTAGCCGAAAGCTGCTTATGCACAGTGACTACGGCATTTAGCACCACAGGTGCAAAAACATTCCGAACAGGATGTAAAAAATGACAGCTGTACTGTTCATGGGAGGTGTAAAAAATGGCAGTGTTGCAAATCTGTACTAAAATATTAAAACAAGCATTTGTCAATGCCGAATGTTGCTTGCTTCTATGTGCTGTTTAGGTATTTGGAAGTCATTGGAGTGCAAATATTGAAAATTTGCGAACTTACGAGCGTGCGTAGGAACTGCGCAACGCACGCTCGAAAAACAGTCATTGTTAGGAAATGTTTCATGAAATGTTCAACATAGCCATTTTAAGACCTCTGGTCATGAACAGCGTCAGTGTGATTTTGTTAATGTGTCCCATACACTGAGTTCGCACACCGACTGCGCCATTGTGCGCTACATGGGCGGAAACATGTTTTGAGCAGGATGTGAAAAATGACAGCTGTACTGCTCATGAGGAGGTGTGGTAAAATGGCAATGTTGAAAATCTGGAGTGAAAATATTGAAAATTTGTGAACTTACGAGCCTGCGTAGGAACTGCGCAACGCACGCTCGTAAAACAGTCATTTTTAGGATTTTTCACCAAATTTTCAACATAGCCATTTTAAGACATCTGCTCATGAACAGTGTCACTGTGATTTTCTTACTTTGTCCTGCAGACATTGATTTCACTACACCGACTGCACCATTCTGCGCTACAAGGGCGGAAACACATTTTGGGTGAGATGTGAAAATGACAGCTGTACTACCTCATAAGAAGGTGTGGTAAAATGGCAATTTTGAAAATCTGGAGGAAAATATTGAAATTTCATGAACTTACGAGCTCGCGAGGAACCGCGCAATGCACGCCAGAACAGTCATTTTTGAATTTTAACTAATTTCAACATGGGGTTTTGGGATCCTTCATGAATGATGTCACTGTCATGGTGATTCAGGCCCAAAGGGTGATTTTGCAGTCACTGCACGAAATCACCCTTCGGGCCCGAATAACGCCATGACAGTGACATCATTCATGAGAAGGGGTCCTAAAAACCCCATGTTGAAAATTTGGTGCAAAAATTCCCAAAAATGCCTGAGGTATGCAATACAGTTGAACCCCTCCTATCTAGCCCATTATACAGCTTACCGGCATTTCCTCAGTTCGCGGTCGGCTTTGAAGAGTGCAGACGTGTTCCCGGTCCACCGAAGATCGTCGCGCCGGAGTCCGGAGGTAAGTATGGGGTGAGGGGGGTGTGGGAGGCTGGGTGTGCAGTGGGTGGGTGCGGTTGTGGGAGGGGTGTCAGAGACGGCATTAGAGGACCGCTTTTGTTTCAGGTTTAAAACAAAAAAGACTTTATGGGACGTTTGCCATGCTGGGGTGGGCTCCAGTGTGGCACAAGGACGGGGACCGCTCAGCCGACGGGAGATTGGGCACCCCCGTCGGCCAAAGAACTGATTGCCATGCTGGGGTGGGCTCCCAGCTTGGCACCAGCTACCCGGGGGACGACGACAGCAGCTCAGCCGGTGGGGATTGGGCACCCTGTCGGCTACACAGGATGTGCGGGGGCGCGCACGCCTGCGTGTGGGGAGCTACGCTTATCGGTGTTCACTGAAGCGTAGCTCCCCCTTTCAACTGTATGCCACTGCATTTTGGAGGGTGTCATAGACAGCTCCAAAATGCATTGGCTTACAGGGGCCGCGCCTGCCAGCTCACTGACTGAATTGGAGGAGGAGGTGACACACCTCTGAAATCTCCGATGATGGCACTATGTTTCTTGCACATGCGTGCAAGCAACATAAAAATGGTGAAGTCACGAGCGTACATAGAAACTGTGCAACGTACACCCGTAATATAATTAGGTTGGGGATTTTTTACTGCAGATTGTCAACTCAGGCATTTTGGTGCCTCCGATCATGAACAGTGTCACAGTTTTTTTCTTTATCTGTGCCAAACAATGATTTCCCACAGTGACCAAGCATCTCTGCACTGAAACTGTGAAAACACAGTTCAGCCATGTTGTGAAAAATGACAACTGTACAGTTCATGAGGAAGTGTGGAAAAATGTTACTGGTGAAAATCTGGACTGAAAATATTACAAAGTCATGAAGTAACGAGGGTGCGTGGAAACTGCGCAATGCTCACTCGTATCACAGTCATTTTATGGACTTTTGTCACCAAATTTTCAACATAGGCATTTTAAGACCTCTGCTCACGAACAGTGTAACTGATTTTCTTAATCTCTCCTAAACATTGCTTTCGCACACCAACAGCATCATTGTGCGCTACATGTGCAAAAACACATTTTGGGCGACATATGAAAAATTGCAGCTGTACTGTTCATAAGGAAGTGTAATAAAATGGCAATGTTGAAAATCTGGAGTGAAAATATTGAAAATTGCGAACTTACAAGCGCATGTAGGAACTGTACAATGCACGCCCGTAAAACAGTCATTTTTGGAATTTTTTCACCAGATTTTCAACATAGCCATTTTAAGACATCTGCTCATGAACAGTGTCAGTGTGATTTTCTTAATTTGTCCCATACATTGATTTGATACGACTCGCGCCATTGTGCGCTACATGGGTGGAAACACATTTGGGTGAGATGTGAAAATGACAGCTGTACTACTCATAAGAAGGTGTGAAAATGGCAATGTTGGAAATCTGAGTGAAAATATTGAAAATTCACGAACTTACAAGCGCGTATAGGAACTGTACAACGACGCCATAAAATGTCATTTTTGAATTTTTCCACCAATTTCACATAGCCATTTTAACACCTCACCTCATGAACAGTGTCACTGTGATTTTCTTAATTTGTCCCGAGACATTGATCTCGCATGACACCGATCAGCGCCATTGTGCGCCATAGGGCGGAAACACGCTTTGGGTGAGATGTGAAAATGGCAGCTGTACTACTCATAAGAAGTGTGGTAAAATGGCAATGTTGAAAATCTGGAATGAAAAATATTGAAAATTGACCTTACAAAAGCGCGGCGTAGGAACTGCGCAATCCGACACCGTAAACAGTCACTTTGAGGAATTTTACTCAAATTTTCAACATAGCCATTTTAAGACCTCTGCTCATGAACAGTGTCACTGTGATTTTCTTAATTTGTCCCGTACATTGAATTCAAACGCCGACTGCGCCATTGTGCGCTACATGGGCGGAAACACATTTTGGGTCAGATGTGAAAAATGACAACTGTACTACTCATAAGAAGGTGTGATAAAATGGTAATGTTGAAAATCTGGAGTGAAAATATTGAAAATTCATGAACTACGAGCCTGCATAGGAACTGCGTAACGCATGCTCAGAACAAGTCATTTTTGATTTCGGCATCATCTAATGGGTTTGGGACCCTTCATGAATGATGTCACTGTCATGGTGTTGATTCAGCCCGGGTGATTTCATGCAGTGACCGCGCAGTGACTGCAAAATCACCCGGCCCGAATAATGCCATGACAGTGACATCAATTATGAGAAGGGTCCCAAAACCCCATGTTGAAAATTTGGTGCAAAAATTCCCAAAATGCCTGAGATATGCAACAAAGTTGAAACCCCTATCTAGCCCATTATACAGCTTACCGCATTTCCTCAGTTCAAGGGTCGGCTTTGAAGAGTGCAGACGTGTTCGGTCCACGCAAGATCGTCGCGCCGAGCTCGGAGGTAAGTTTGAGGTGAGGGGTGTGGGGGCTGGGTGCGCAGTGGATGGAGTGCGGGTTGTGGGAGGGGCGGAGACTACGGTGGGACCGCTTTTTTTCTTTTACAGGTAAAAAAAAACCAACGGACGGCGTGATTCTTGCCACGCTTGGGTGAGCCCCAGCATGGCACAAGGATGGTTGAAGGGTGTGTTCAGCTGGCGAGGATTAGGCACCCCGTCAGCCTAAGTGCTTCCCACGCTGGGGTGGGCTCCCAGCGTGGCACCTATTGGGGGTTAGGACAGCTGGCCGTGCCGGGCTATAATTAGCTTGCCATGCTGGGTGGGCACCCAGCGTGGCATTTTAGAAGGGTTTGGGGGAGGTGGGGGGAAGCAGCACAGCTGATGGGATTGGGCACCCCGTCGGCTATACAGTGCTCGCGGCGGGAGGCACGCATACCGCGTCGGGCTTCTGTCTGTGGGGAGCTGTGCGTGATAGCCTTATCTTTATCGCTGCTCACCAGCCGTAGCTCCTCCTTTCAACTGTATGCCACTGCATTTTGGAGCTTGTCATAGACAGCTCCAGAATGCATTGGCTTACAGGGGCCGCACCTGCCAACACACCGACTGAATTGGAGGAGGAGGTGACACACCTCCGAAATCTCCGATGATGGCACTATGTTTCTTGCACGTGTGTGCAAGCAAACATAAAAAATAGCAGAACAATAGGACACAGCTTGAGATTAGAGGGAAGCCGATTAAGGGGTAATGTGAGGAAGTTCTTTTTCACAGAAAGGGTGGTGGATGCATGGAATGGCCTACCTCAGGAAGTGGTGGCTATGAATACAGTGCAGGGCTTCAAAGAGGCATGGGATAGGCATAAGGGAGCAATACAGATGAGTATGAATAGATAGGCCACTGACAGCAAAGGACGATGGCACATTTATAAGATAGAAAAAGAAATGGGCAGACTGGATGGGCTTTGCGGTCCCTATCTGCCATCAACTTCTATGTTTCTATGCTTCTTAGGGCACTGAACATGTAGTTACAGGATGCCAGAAGAGACAGCGGATCATATTTAAGATGTTCAAGTTCCTAAAAGGAATAAACAAGGTGAACTGCGAGGAGCTATTCATTAGGATAGTCAGTATTAAGGGGCATGAGTGGGGCTGGAGGAAGACTCAGGAGGCATGTGAGACATTACTTCATGGAGAGAGTGGCTGAGCCATGGAACAGCCTACCAGCTGAGGTGGTGGGAGAAAAAACCATAAAGGAGTTCAGGCATGGCTGAGACAGTGTAAGGGGTCTAATACTTACATAGGAGGGTAGCAGTGTGGCAGGAAATGAGGGGGTGAGACAAATGCCAAAACCCTGACTTGATAATAGGTTGGGGGTGTATGGTAAGGTGCAACAATAGGGCAGACTGAATGAACCAATGGTCTTTTTCTGTCAACAATGACTATGTTTCTATATAAGTGCTGCACACATGAAGCTGGTGAACGAGGCCAGAAATGGTGATGGTGTGATAGGTACAGGCAGGCATAACTGCACATAGTCAACAATAAAAACACAAAGCACTCAAGGAGGACTCATTGCACGTGGGACATCAATTCTACACACCAGCAGCTCTTCATGCCACTGTCATATTTCATCAAGGGGAAGCAATGGCAAGCATTCCATCTTTAAATAGGAAGACGCTTAAAGGTATAAGAACCCACATTTATAGTGGATTTGTTATCAAAGAAAAGCTCACTTTCACTTAGTCTTCTTAATAAATGTAGGGTCCGATATTCAAACAATTAGCATGGCTCTAACAGGCTTAGTGCCATGCTAATTTTATGTAACACAAGTGACAATCTGTTACTATGGCCTTCAAGCCATCACCTACTCTTAATGTGGGACCCTGCCAGCCCCCAGCCCCGCCATCAGCTCCCGCCACCCGTTGAGCTGGGTGGGATCTACATGGAGGGGAGTCTGAGGAGCCAACAACCATCATATAGACGACTCATGGCATATATCATTGTCCAGTTTTGTCCCTTCCCCAGTCCCTCCCACCTGCAGTGACATTGAGCAGCACTTCTGGTGGCCTCAGTCACAGCAGTGTATGCTGGGATGATGTCACCCACCTGCTAGGGAGAAGGCACTCTGGCTCACTGCAAAGGGACACAGCTGTGCTGGATCCTGGATGTCTCCCACCTCCGGCTGGCTTATGCTGCACTTTGCAGCGCTCCCCAGCCCTGGTCGCACCTATCTCGGCTCCCCAGGTTCACTTCCAAACTTTAGTCACCATCATAGAAGTGAAACTGTCCATCAGAGTGAGTTTGGCATGGGAGTAAGAGGCTTTCAGGAGGGGATAGGGGCCACTAGACACCAAGGCATAATTATAACATACAAACGATGATCAGATAAGGAAAGGGGTACCACTGGACTACAAAGGACTTCCAACAGGGATCAGGCAAGTGAGGAGGGTACTTCTGGACTACCAGGGACTACAAATGGGGACTGGATAAGGGAGAAGGCCACCAGGGAATATATTTTACTTTCACAAGGGCTGTCATTGGGTTTGTTGTGGGAAGGGTCAACAAATGCCTGTCTGTGTAATGCTTCTAGGCATACAAAGGCATGGAGGTATTGCACAGAGTTTCTAATGACTACATAATAACATGAAAATGGCCTCTAAAAGTGCCCTGTATGTCTAATGTGGTTATTGGCATGGCATTTGAAGTATGGCAGCCAAGAGCAAAGGTGCTAATGCATTTAGACTGTGCTAGTTAGTGCTGTGTGAAATGCAGAATTCCACCACAGGAATTCGCACAGAATGACCATACTGCCAGCAGAATGCCTGCCAGAATTTCACTGGTTGTTCTGTGGAATTGTGCCTCCTGTGATTCATGGAAAAATATTCCATGGAACAGCATTTTTCCATGGAAAATCATTCTGCAACCATTTCTGTGGAAAAATATTGAGATCTGCGGAATAGAATTCCATGGAAATGTTGTGGTAAACTTATTCTGCATTTTTCTGCCATGGAATTCTGCCATTCCATTTCAGGCAAAATTCGGCATAATTTGAAAATTCTGCACAGCAGTACTGCTAGTCCATTTTGCTCCTGGATGTCTGTTGGAGGTAGGAGGTTGTGGTATGCTGCACCTCTACACTTCACGCACTGCTCTCACTGCCCCATATTCATACATGCAGCATGCAACAGACAGGGGTACTATATACTGTATATACAAATATGATTCCAGAACAGCAATGTGCAAATGTGTTTTCTGAACTATCCTTTGTGTGGCACTGTCAACAACATTCGAATATGAGCTCATGGATTCCTACAGTGTTAGGCAGTCAATTGGCTATATAATTCCATATATTAAAAAAACTATAAACCTGCTATAATAATTAAAGGTGCTATCCTTTAACTAATACCTCAAAAGTATACCAAATTCCTTAAAACACTCCAGCGTTGTGAAAAAATATGGCCTTATGTTTAATCATTTGTTTCAGTTCCACTGTGAGAGGAAAATTAGTAGAAAAAGGAAAACTACTTTATAAATGTCATAAAGCAAAATTCAGAAAGTAAGGCTTGCAAGCAGTGTATTACTGTGTAGTACTGGCTGGATATCTTATTTTGAATCTTCGGCCTGAATATTATATTCAGGCCCCCAGCTATTTGGGTATTCATTATTCATATTCATTATTCGTTTGGTAGTTAAGAAAAAAGAAGCAGGCCCCTAACCTGCTCCGCAGTGCAGTGCTTTAAAATAAATAACCCCTCATTCAACCACCCTCTGCTAGAATCCCAATCCCACCTCCCCCAGCACCCACAAATTCATATTTTCTTGAAGATTAAAAAAAAAAAACTCTCACTATGGGTGATTCGCACAACCCACCCACCTCCACTGGCAGCCATCACCTTTGGCACTCATTTTTGGTAAACAAATATTTACACCCCCCACACATACACACCTGGCAGCACCCTCCTCCTCCCAGCAACCAATCCTTTTTCAAATTAGCAATGAAGAAGGTGACCAGCACCACCCCTTCTCCTCTATGGCCATCTACCTTTTATCAAATAAAAGTGCTTCCAAGCTTCCTCACGTAGTAAAGCCATCTGCTCACGTGATCAGCTGGTTTTATTAAGCAAATAAGCGCAGAATCACTTTCATTCAGTAGGAAGTGGATGGCCGTGGGGGAGGGGGGGTTGTATCAGCTGCCTTCTTTGTTGCTTGTTTGAAGGAAAAATGGGTACTGGGGAGAAGGAGGGGAACGTGGCTGCCAGGGTGGGGTGGGGGGGGGAAATATTTGTTCATCAAAAACAAGTGCTAATGATGGTGGCCAGCCATGGAGATGGGCAGGTTCTGCTGGTCTCCAATCGTCTTTTTTTTTTTTTTTATCCTTAAGAAAATATGAAATTGTGCATTCTGGGGAGGGGAAGGTTGGGATTGGGACTCTAGCAGAGGATGGGGGGACTGGGAGTTGTGTATTTTAAAGGATTGGGCTGGGGAAGAGGGTAGAGGGCTGTTTCACTTTCTTTTTCCTTGTTCTTTTTTAAACAGTGTTAAAACAGGAATAGTGCATGAATAACGACACTATTCATTATTAAGCTACAAATAATGAATTCTGTATTATTTGTGGTATTAGGAAATACTATTTGTTACTTACACACCCTTATTACTGTGTAATCCATTGCCAAATCGATTCACTAAGTTACAGTTCTCATGTTAAATTACATTACGCTATGTTAGGTAGGCCACAGGTTCGATTTTGATTTAGATACCAATAGAGACAATTCAAAGTGGGTGAAGATTTATTTTTACAAAAAAGGGAATTCTATACTTCAAGGTGATTAAGTACATTTATCCAAACAGAATGGTGAAGAGTAATATCTCTCGCTTTTGTTATGCATCCAGGAAAATCTCAGGAATTATGAGAATAGAATAAAGTTAATACTGGGAGTCTATACTCAGAGTGAATGAAACAGTAGGAGATAACTACATCCATTTAACACTGTCTCAAAATTAAATAAAATATTCATTTAAGTGATCATCATCCATACAGGCATCTAACTTACAATATACTTAACGATTTAAATATCACTGCTGTTGTGGGGTGCAATAAAATACTTTCGCAGGAGACAGCATATAAGGTACAATATACCTTGAAGAGGTATGATTTTTTATTGAAAATAAATCAATCAAAATAATAAAAGTTAAATAAATCAGTTTTACAGAAAGAAAAAAATAAATTCAAAAATCACAGTTTTGGCATGAACAAGAAGAGCTATCCTACCAAAATCAGACTGTGCCTGACCTCTCTCAGGGATCTCCCTGTGAGAACCAAACAGGTCCTCTCCCAACGACTATCTGAACTACAACATCAGTTCTGCCTTGATATAGGACTAAGATCTCACCCACAAACTGAGACTCCTCCCAATGATTAATATAAAAATTGTAATTTCACACATAATTCCACATATTATTTCCTCTTTTACATGTATTCTGGTTCCCCTATATAAATCGTCAAATTAGACATTACATTTATTTCAGAAATTAAAATTTTGACAATATTATTCCTTTACTTTGAGGACATGGCCTGTATTAGGCTAGACTCCACCCATTTCATAAGGGGGGGTTTTACTAATACATAAAAACCACCAAGATGTGCCGCTCACTCCCTATGGGACACACCTATCGACCCAGCATGTCTCTGTGCAGATACAGAAACACATAGCATGTTACCCAGGACTGTCTCAAGAAGAAAGTAATGTATTTCAACTTCATTTTCTTCTCTGCATGGCTAAGGGTATTACAGAATGTGTACATTGGCACGGAAATACCACCATGCCGTTCAGGTGTATTGAGTCACTGCACAGAACCAGGTTAAACGGAAGACACAGCACTCAACTTTTTCAGTTAAAAGAAGTGCTTTCGTTGACCTTGATAGGGATTTTAGACCATATTTAATCTGCTTTCTTGATTGCTTCAGTGAGCAAATGGCAGTTTAAGCCTATTTGAAATTAAGTAAAAGTATATAAGCAGGAGAAAACAAAAGCTGCAGTTTATAACTTTTAGAGAACCAAATGAAACCGAGGCATACAAGCTAGCCTCCCGTTCAGTGGCAGAATTAACTCTTCCTGCTCACAACTGGAGTTGCAGGACCTTGCAATATTTGCAGAAACACTAACATCACTTTTAACTTGAAAGAAGTACAAAGAGAAGAACAAAATTACTGGTATTTTGGCCATAAAACAGACCGCTTGTTCATTCTTGCAGTTTAACAGTAGCATTTGACATACGTGGTGCTTGTTAGTAATTATTTTACTTCTCAGCTTATTTCTTTAACCGTTTTGACAGTACTACAGACCCTGAAATGAAATTGTGAGAGAGATTATAATAGCGAGCGGCTAACACACTATTTTACAGGGGAGACAGACATGGAAGTATAGAGAGGAAGAATAGAAAGAAGGAGCGACAGGACTTAAATAAATAAATAATTAAATAAATAAATGCTGCTGCACAACAGACTTAAAACTAAAAAAAAAATGAGGAAATAAAGACTTCAGGTCTTAGTCTGTACAAACAGTCAAGGGGGGGGACACCACCACAAATACCCCCCTTTTTAGAAACAAACCATTTATGCTTGGTTTGTGTGGAAGTTATAATATCCACATTCCCATAGGAATGGGATGGGGTTTCCACCCACCCTAACAGAAACCCCACCCCAAGGCACCCTAAATAATATGAGTAGAATGTTATATAAACAACCTACCCATTCTATTTAAGTACGTTAATTGATACTTTTGCCCTGGGGTTTAATACATCAGTCAGTACCATACCTGGACAGAAAATCTAAATTTTTATGCTTAGCTCCAGGACTGTGTTTAATCTCAAAGGAGTAGGGTTGTAGAGCCAAGTACCATTGAAGGATGCGGGCATTCTTATCCTTCATTTGTTGTAGCCAACATGGGGGTTATGATCAGTAATCAGTGTAAAATGATTGCCCCATAGATAAAATTTTAGAGCTTCAATTGCCCATTTAATTGCCAAACATTCCTTCTCAATGGTGGCATATTTATGTTCTCTGGGAAGTAGTTTACGGCTAACATAAAGGATAGGATGTTCTTCACCCTTGATGGTTTGACATAGCACAGCTCCCAACCCAGTATCTGAAGCATCAGTATGGACCTCACATGGTTGTGAAAAGTCAGGTGAACATAATATAGGTGATGCGCACAAAGCAGCTTTAATAGAACAAAATGCTTTATCACATGTCACAGACCATGGAATCTTATTAGGTACAGTTTTCTTCATTAATTCAGTGAGAGGTGTGGCAATTGTAGCAAAATCAGGAATGAAATGGGGGTAGTATCCTGCAAGTCCCCAAAAAGATCTTACGTCTGTCTTGGTTTGAGGGACAGGACAGTTTGCTACCGCCGTGACTTTATCTACTTCAGGTCGAATAACTTCATTTCCTAAGATAAAACCCAAATATCTGGTTTCTTGCATGGTTATACAACACTTTGAAGGGTTTATCATGAGCCCTGCTGATTTGATAGTTTGTATAACCTTACTTAATTGGACAAGATGAGATGGCCAATCTTTACTATAGATAACCACATCGTCCAAGTAAGCAGAGCAATATCATAAATGTGGTGTCAGTAACTGGTCCATGTATCGCTGAAAGGTTGCTGGGGCTCCGTGTAAGCCAAAAGGTATACACCTGAACTGGAAGAGACCATAAGGGGTACTAAAAGTGGTTTTATCTCTAGAATTAGGGTCTAGGGGTATCTGCCAGTACCCCTTCGTAAGGTCTAATGTAGTGATATATTGTGTTTGGCCAATTTGGTCGATAATGTCATCTACCATAGGTATAGGATATCCATCAAACTGTGACATCAAATTTAATTTCCTGAAATCTAGACAGAGGCAAATTCCTCCTTCCTTTTTGGGGGCTTTAACCATCAGAGATGACCATGGATTTACAGAAAGTTCTATAATCCCTAAGGCCAATAACTTATCAATTTCTTGTTTCACCTCTAAATGAAGTTTTTGAGGTAGCCTAGAAGCCTTTTGTCTTATGGGAGTAGCAGTGGTTTTGATCTGATGTGTTACATTTAAAGCTCGTCCTGGTCTAGTAGTAAAAACAGTGGAAAATTGACTAAGAAGGTGATCAATATCTTTCTGTTGTTGTTTTGTTAAATTAGGACTAATGACCACAGTCTTGTCAATTTCCCCATCATTTTCCAATCTTTGGTATGATAAATCTAAGTCAGTATTTTGACTCTCTGTATATACATAACAACACGGTTTTGGATCTATTTGTTCCTGCCATTTTCTTAACAAATTAGCATGGTAAATTTTGTAAGTGGAATGTTTTCCTGGAGTTTCCAATTTGTATGTGACTGGTCCAGTTTGTTCTAGAATATTATAAGGACCTTGCCACTTCATAAGTAGTTTATTCTCTGATGATGGTAAGAGGAGTAGAACCTTATCACCTGGATTAAAAACCTTTTCATATGTTTTTATGTCATACAAAGAGTTTTGTTTCACCTGAGCTTCTACAGTGTTTTTATGTGCCTGTTGAGTATAGAGAAGTAACCTCTTTCTAGTTCCTTCATATATTCCAAAACATTTACATGTTTGATTTGGAGGTCACCTCCCCAGGCCTCTTTTATTACTTCTAAAGGTCCATGGGGATTCCGACCATACAGCAATTGGAATGGTGAAAATCTGGTAGAGGTCTGAGGGACCTCCCGATAAGCAAATAGAAACACGGGAAGATAATGATCCCAATATTTCCCTTCATCATCCACAAATTTCCGCAACATGCTTTCTAAAGTCTGACTGAACCTTTCAACAAGGCCATCTGTTTGTGGATGATAAGGGGTCGTCTGTATGGCAGTGACACCAAGCAGTTTATAGAGTTCTGATAGCAAAGCTGCACAAAATTTCATACCACTATCAGTTAATATCACTTTTGGAATCCCCATTCGACTGCAATAATCAAGAACCTTTTCAGCTATTTTAGCTGTAGTGATGGTCCGGACAGGATAAGCCTCCAGATATTTAGTGGCATAGTCACAGGTGACCAATATGAACTTATTTCCCTTAGAGCTTTTGGTCAAGGGACCAACGATATCCATTGCAATTCGTTCAAAGGGTTGTGTGACTTAGGGTAAAGGTCAAAGGGGAACTTGATCTCTTTTGGTCACCTGACTAATCTGTTGACATTCCAGGCAACCTTGACAGTATTTGGCAAAGAAATCATGGATACTGGGCCAATAGAATTGCTGCAAGAGCCTGGTTAAGGTTCTTTCCCTCCCTGCATGCCCAGCACTGGGTATATTGTGAGCAAGGAACAATAAATCTGACCTATATTTCATAGGGACTACTAATTGCTCGACCTACTCTTGAGTGGTGGGATGGGTACAGATTCTGTACAAAATATTTCTTTTTAATATTATGGGTTTTTTAGATAGATTGTCTGACCCTGCCTGTGCAAATACAGAAACAAGAGAGGTATCAACTTTTTGTTCCTGAGCAATATTGTACATTTGTAGTTTGGGCATCACTTCTACAGGTTTCTTCTCTTTTTTCCACTGTTCCTGTATTTTTTATTTTCTGCCTTAGTTTTTCTATTTTTCCCTATCTTTCCAAAGATATCATCCCGAAAGGAAAAAGGTAAACCAATTTGTTCAGGGTTAGCAGCTATCTGAGCTCTAGCAGACACAGCAACTAGGTTATCAACATTTACTTTTTGACAGAAAGATGCTATTTGTGTAAATGTATCATAGTCTTGACCTAGAATAAAAGGAACAGGTAAGGTGGGTACTACTTCCACAGTAACAGTGTCCACAAGTCCATTTATAATAATTGTCACTGTAGTTGTTGGATACTGGTGAACATCTCCATGGATACAAATAATGCCTGTTGTGGAAGCTGGATGTGTTAGATGAACCAAGTCTGCTCAAATGAGGCTCTGTTTGCTACCAGAGTCCACAAGCCCATCAACAGTCAGTCCATTAATTTGTATAGGAATAACAAAAATTAACCAAGTCTGGTCACGTGATGCAGAGCAGGAGTTAGCTGCAGCCTTCTGAAGCTCCCTCTACCCGATCAAGCGAACACGTTTTTTCCGGGTCATAAGAACCCCTTCGCCTCCTCATAAAGTGTCGGAACGTCCCACGAGGCAGCCGGACCAGGAGAATGGAGATGGACACTAAGGATTCCCTACCAAAACACACGCCCCTGGCGACTCCCGAGAAGGCCCCGAAAAAAGCCCGGGCCTCGAGTAATCAACAGCTTTCGTCACAAGCTCTCGGGGTGCCTTGAAGCAGAGCCGCTTACCTTGTCAAACTTCCTGAAAGAATTCCAGCCTTTCCGTGAGGAAATGAAGGAGCTGACCACGGAAGTTAAAACTATGTCCCGAGCTATTGAGGACCTGGCGCGCAGAACCACAGACGCAGAAGCTCGTATTACATCAGTGGAGCAGAGGCAAGACAAGCTGGCCCCAGATCTATCAACGATGAAGCAACGGATTGTTAAACTAGAGAGCAAAGTTGAAGACCTTGAGGGTCGATCCCGCCACAACAATATTGTGATCATAGGCTTACCAGAGAAAGAGGAGGGCCCAGAGCCGATTAAATTTGCTCAACGCTTTGTACTAAAAATAGCTGGCCCCTCGCCTTTCCGGCAAATGTACATTATAGAGAGAGCGCACAGGGCGCTGACAGCCATGCCTCCGACTGGTGCACCACCTCGTACATTCATTTTCAAATTTTTGAATTACCTAGAGCGTCAACATTTCCTAAGTAAAGCCAGGGAAATGAAAGAAATATCTTGGGAAGGTGCGAGGCTAAGGGTGGTTCAAGACTTACCTCTGTCTATTCGGCAGAGGAAGGCGTTGTTTCACACCCTAATCTCTAAGCTGATTGCGGCTAATATCCGATTTAGGATGAGGTATCCAGCCCGTTTTCAAGTTTTGGCCAATGAAACATGGCACACCTTTGAAAATTCAGAAGCCGCGCTATCAGCATTAAAGCAGCTGTTTCCTGATTTATTCCGGGATCCATGAGAGTGTACCTTGGCGATCACCAGTAGTGTTATTCGTCAGGATGATCTCTCCAAGTGTCCTGTGTTTGAGAACCTTTATTTAGACGCTGATTCCCCGGGCAACCATGGACTAACTGTGACCTGTTTGATCTGGAGCTGTATCTCAGGGGTCACCTGCCTTGTGTATACCTTTCCCGTGGTTGGATGCTACATTGGTCTCCATTAGGGAAGGGGGGGATATGTCGATCCTGACTATACCTGAATGTTTTGCTTTGGATATACTGGATTCGAAGTTGGAGAATTTTTTACTTTAAACCCTCCTTATTTCTACTCCATCAAGGGCTGTTTTCACAGATTAAACTTGTCCCGATTGAATGGCTAACCTGACAGTTTCGCCCGTCACCGTCAGGGGTAGATCTTATTAGATTACAATCTAAACCTGCTGGTTCATGTTGAACGAAGAAGAGTTATTTTTTACAATGATATCTGTCCCATGATGGCCATCGCAAAGGATTATATGCCTTGACGGACACATCTGGTACGCAGCGGGAAGTTTCTCCGGGGGGCCATCTCTTTCCCAAATATCCTCCTAGCCAGGGGAAGCTACAAGGTGTCAGATGTGAAGAATCCAAGGCTTTGATCCAGATAAGAGCTGCACAATAATGGCCACGAAGAAGTTTTAAGACAATTAACTTTTTTTTTTTTTTTTTTCTCATCCGCTTTACAAAAGGGGGACACCTATTTACTTCCTGCTGTATTATAATGTGGCTTGGACTACTATATGTGATAGTTGGCAGTATAAATTCTCACCACATTAATACGTCCTTACTATAGTACCCCCCTACCTAAACACGCAGGCGGTTCTGGGGCCCCTGGGCAGGCAGCGTAAGTTGAGTAAAGCAACAATACATCTCAGATGGGACGTTCTTATGTAGGATCAGCTCACATAGGGTCCCTCCTTTTATAATCTCTGTTAATCAGTAGTGAGTCCAATCAACCTGCGTATTGAATATTGAGAGGACATTTTCAGTCTGGACTCTTGTGTTACCGTAGCCCCAATCCAAACATTTTTGCAATGTGGTCCACCGGGTTGAGTATTAGTCAACATTGTTTAAGATGCTCTTTATGAACCATTTTCTTTTTATCCTTTGCTTACCTGAACTGGTGGTTTATTTGTTTCTCACATTGGGGACAGTTCAAATTTAATGTTGAAGGGTGGGGAAAACTCAAATTAAGCTATCATTGTATTTGCCAATTGAAGAATGGACCGGATTATGTATGTATTAATATGGGTGGGGGGTCTGAGGCAGAGTTTCTCATTGTTCTGGTATCATGTTCATTGGTAGTTCAGGTGGGCTAGTGGGAGGGGTCGTTGGGGATAGGTCTTGGTATTGTTATGGGGTTTTGGGGATTTCGGATGGGAGGGACCTTTACACAGCACTTTGTATTCTACTCGTTGCTTAGTATAGGCTGGTTTTAATTTACTCAGGTCTAGGCTTCATTTCACAGTATGGCTAGACAATTAATATGGTGACCTGAACGTGCATGGCCTTTCACTTATAAATCTAAACAGTATAAAATCCTTAAACATCTAGATTATGTAAAAGCAGATATTATGTTTTTACAAGAGACCCATTTGTCGAGAACGGAAAGTAGCCAGCTCACGCAGGTTTCAAATTGGCCAGATCTTTTCCTCAGAAGGTAGTTCCAAAGCAAAGGGTGTTGATTATGATACGTGAAGTCAATCCCATTTCTCCCGCCTCAAGTAATTGAAGACAAATGTGGGAGGTATGTTTTGTGAAGGGCACTTTGTTAACCCTAGAGATTGTTTTGGGTTCAGTTTATGGCCCTAATGTTGATACCCCCAGTTTCTTTGTCCAAATTATGGAGTTACTTTCCTCCTGGAGTAATCTGCCTATTGTGATGGGTGGTGACCTTAATTTGGTTATGGACCTGTCAATGGATAGATCTTGCTCTGCTAGGAAGACACTAACTCCGGGTCAGTGGGTGGTTAGGGAGATGATGGATGGTTTGGGTCTTTGCGACGTGTGGAGAGTGCTCCATCTGTCCGTGCGTGAGTTTACCTTCACCTCACAGGTACATAACACCCTATCTAGGATAGATTACTTCCTTATTTCAAATACTCTTCTGTCTGGGGTGTTAGACACAAGCATTGTTTCTGGTCCATTGTCGGATCACTCTATAGTGAAATGCCTTCTTGTTTTCTCATCGCTACCTAAACCAGGGAGCAGATGGAAAATCAATAACCAGATACTAAAAGACCCTAAATTGGTTAATTACCTCTCTGCACAAATGACAGAATTTATCTCCTTTAACTTAAACTCTACTGACAAACCAGACATGGAGTGGGGGGCTTTTAAGGCTTTTATCCGGGGTATTTTGATTGGTCTGGCTTCCCGCAGAAAGAAGGAAAGGATGAACCGTATAGCTGATTTACTAACTAAAATTCGTGACAAAGAATGAGGCCTTTTTGACTTTTCCTCAGAGACCTATAGACAAGAGCTAACCTTGCTAAGGGATGCGTATCTTAGAATATTAAATGAGCAAGCCGAGTGGGCATTCATAAGATCTAAGGCTATGTTTACAGACCAAGGGGAGAAGGCCGGCCGATTATTAGCTAGAAGAATTAAGCAGTTAGAGTCGTCTAGGTGGGTGCCAGCTATTCGCCCCTTAGAGGGGGGCCCAATCAAAACCCTCCCTGAGGATATTTTAGAGGAGTTTCTAAAATATTTTAAAGGGATTTATGGACCCATGAAAGACCCTCCGTCCGAGGAACAGATTGATCACTTTCTGGGAGGTTTAAATTTTCCTCACTATGTGAAATCGATAGACTTCAACTTTGGCCCCCATTACTGGGGAGGAAGTTGACTGGTTATCAAGTTCTCCTTTGACAGAACACCTGGCCCAGATGGTCTCTCCGCCAATTTCTATAAAACTTTCTCGAAGGAATTAGTTCCTTCTTTGGTACGGTTGTTCCAATGTATTCTGGATGGTGAGGCCACTGATAGCTCTCTTTTTGAAGCTTTAATTGTGCTTCTACCTAAGCCGGGTAAGGCCTCAGATCTGGTTGCAAATTACAGACCCATATCCCTTCTTAATCAAGACATTAAAATCCTCACTAGGCTGTTGGCCGACAGAATAAGTAAGGTCCTCCCCGGTCTAATTGGACCTGAACAGGTGGGATTTATGAAAGGTAGATCGTCTGCAGATCATTTAAGGGCTCTGGCTCATGTCTTCTCGGCCTCCAGGGATACCGATCAGCCTATGGTCTTGGTTTCTTTGGATGCCGAGAAAGCTTTTGATAGGGTATACGGTAATTTCCTTATAAAAGTTATGGATTATTTCGGTTTTCCCCGACGATTTTCTGGGTGGATCAAAGCTCTATATAAATTACCATCAGCAAGAATTACATGCAATGGTGTTACCTCATCTTTATTTAAACTCTTTCTTGGTACCAGACAAGGTTGCCCCCTCTCTCCGCTCCTTTTTAATTTATACATTGAGCCCCTTATTTTGCGAATTAAACAGGAGCAGGGAATTCAGGGTATCCAGGCATGGGGGCACACATTGAAAGTTGCGGCTTATGCAGACGATCTCCTGCTGCAAATCTCACATCCATCCTCCTCCATTCCAATTTTGTTAGATATTATCGACAAATTTGGCTCTATTGCTAATTATAAGCTCAATATTAGGAAATCAGTGGTCTTCCCCCTAAACTTCAGGACAGGTGCACATGAGATTGCCCCTTTCGGGCTAGCCTGAAATGCTAAGTTCATCAGATATTTAGGTCTAACGTTAACTAGAGACGTACCTCTCCTAAGGCAAAGTAACTTAGATCCAGTTTTGTGGGATATTGAAGTGGACTTACTGAGATGGGCGATTATTCCCTTGTCTATATGGGGGAGAATTAATCTGGTAAAAATGAACGTTTTTCCTCGGTTGTTTTACCCCATCAGTATGTTAAACATTTGGCTCCCACTAAAGTGGTTCAAAGGAGTGCATAGAATCATCTCCAGTTTTATTTGGAGCTACAAGAGACCTAGATTGTCTTACTTTAAACTGTCTGCCCTAAACTGTATGGTGGTCTGAGACTCCCCATTTTGCACTATATTATTGGGCTAGTCACGCATCAGGCACCTCCAGTGGCTTAAAACAGAAAATTTGCAGGTTGACACTTACATACCCTTATGGTTAAATCCTGAAGCATCCCGGATCCGGACTCTGACTCAGGCCTGAGGCTTTGCTATACTGTCCTCTGAAAGCTCTCCCACTTTGCGTGAAATCACCCATTGAAACCTCAGTTAGAATACACATACAACTATGTTCCTTTTAAATATCATCATACTGGGGACCCTTCTCAACCGTTAATGGGGAATCTAATTTCTTGATAGATGGTAAACCTATTCAAGCTACCTGGTTACCTTTTCTGGATAAGATGATGATTAAAGATTTACTTGAAGAGGGTGGTAAATTACTTTCTTGATGGACATCATGAGCAAGTTTCAAATTCCTCAGCCTGATATTTAGAGTTTTTCAGCTCCGCCATCTTTTGGCTGGGAAGTTGAGTACCTCGTCCGGGACTGTGGCCTGAGTGACTTTGAGGCAACTTTGATTACAATGGCTGGAAAAGCTCATGCCATTTCAGAAATATACAATGTATTGATTGGTTGGCTACACCCTAATATTCATGCCCCTAGACAATATTGGCAGCAACTGTTCCCAGAACACAATTTTGACTGGGGCGCTATTTGGGGGGCATGCCACAACTTTCTAGTGCAGGATAGGCTCAGATTAATGCAATTCAAATTATTACATAACTCCTATTTCTCCCCTCTTAAACTGGTTGAGAGGGCATGGTCTCTCATCCTCATGTTTTAGATGTCAGCAAGGGTTGGGGATATACTCCATATCTTTGGCACTGCCCGAAAGTAATAGGCTTATGGGAGACTATTAAGAAAATTTTGACCCCTTTGGGTTTGGAAGATTTATTCACTCTTGAGGTTTGTATCTTAGGATATGACTCAGATTAGTGTCCGTGTAGGAAATATCATATGGGATTGATCTCGGCCTCAGTAAAGAAAATAGTTCTGAGGCATTGGAAAGATAACACAGAGATTTCTTATGGCTAATGGTTGCAGGAATTCCTATCCAATCTCAGGACGGATAGAACCATTGCAAGTTTGCAGTATAAACTTAACTTCAATCGGACCTGGGGTTCTTTATACACCTTCTTTTCAGTCCCATTGTAAGTGACAGTTAATTCTCCAGCCGGCTCTCTGTTTGTTCTTTTTTTTTCTTTTCAGTGCTGTGTAAAAGGTGGGTGGGGGTGGATGGGGATTAGGGATGGGGGTAAGGCATACATCCTGATTATCTGTTTTGTCCTGACGGCAGAAATTTTGTATTGTTATCCTGTTTCCTTTCTCGATGTATTCCTTACTACTGTTACTGTTCTTAAAACTTTAATAAAAGTTGAATTGAAAAAAAAAAATTAACCAAGTCTATAGATGCAAAATAGGCTGGCTCCATTCTTTTCTTAGGGCAAAATCTGGCAATATGCCCCAAGCCGTGGCAATAATGACATTCTATTGTTGATTCTGTTTGCTTAATAGGAACAGTCATATTTTCTCTTCTAACTCCCCCCACGGTTTGATTAGTTGGAAAAATAGGTCTTACCAGTGTTGTAGTAGTAGGTCTACCAGCAGAATTACCGTCTGTCCTTTGGTATCCTTTCCACAAGGGCTGTCGGGCTGCAAGAAAGTCCTCAGACAGCGTGATAGCGAGATCTGCATTATCCGGATTATGTTCCCTAATCTATAGTTGTACGTTGGCAGGCATAATCTGTATGAATTGCTCCAAGATAAACATATCCATGACGGCCTTCACTGTCTTCCCCTCTGATTGAATCCATTTGACACAGAGATCTTGGAGTCTAGTATATGTTTCTCTTGGTGGGATATGAAGCACATGTTTTAAAGTTCTGAATCTCTGTCTGTAGGTTTCTGAGTTAATGTCAAAACGTTTCAAGATCTCCTGTTTAACTGCCATATAGTCATTAATAGAAGTACTGTCCATGTTGGTATAAGCTAATTGTGCTTTTCCTGTTAAATAAGGGGCAAGACGGACCACCCATTGTGTTGGAGGTCAGTTACATGCTTGTGCCACTCATTCAAATGTTGTCAGATAAGACTCGATGTCATCATATTATGTCATTTTTGTCAGTTTTATGTCTTTTGGAGTGGTTTGTGCCCCCTGTCCTGCCCCAATGTCTGCAATTAATGTATAGTATCTGCCCACCTCTGGTCCTGTCTTCTTCATTCCTGCTCCCTTTCCCAGTACTCTCATTCCCTTTGTCTGCTCTGTTCCACTTGTGTCAGTGTCAACCACCATAACAGCTCCCGTAAATCCTCTGGGGGTACATCTTCCAGACGTTCTTCTGGCTCCCCCATTTTCACAGCCTGCATACGAGTGGTAAGGTCCTCAATATCTTCAGTAGCCACACCTATTTTACTCTTGGGTCTGACCACAGGAGGAAGCCCTGACAATAATGGTTCTCCAGTCAAAAGCGTCTGGCTTCTTGTTGAGACCCCAGATGGCTCCTCCATTTTGTGAGCCATGTACCAGCTGTCTCCAAGATAAGTCAATGATACTAAAACAGTATCTATTTCTGGGATCCTGTAGCATGAATCACCAGAGCTACCCCACTCCTGGTACCAATTTGTCATGGGGTGCAATAAAAGAATTTCACAGGAGATAGCATATAAGGTACAACATACCTTGAATAGGTATGATTTTTATTGAAAATAAATCAATCAAAATAAAAGTTAAATAAATCACTTTTACAGAAAGAAAAAAATGAATTCAAAAAGCAAAGTTTTGGCATGAACAAGAAGAGCTATCCTACCAAAATCAGACTGTGCCTGACCTCTATCAGAGATCTCCCTGGGAGAACCAAACAGGTCCTCTCCCAATGACTATCTGAACTACAACATCAGTTCTGCCTTGATATAGGATTAAGATCCCACCCACAAACTGAGACTCCACCCAATGATTAATATAAAAATTGTAATTTCACAAATAATTCCACATAGTATTTCCTCTTTTACATGTATTCTGGTTCCCCTATATAAATAGTCGAATTAGACTATTACATTTATTTCAGATATTCAAATTTTGACAATATTATTCCTTAATTTTGAGGACATGGGCTGTATTAGGCTAGACTCCACCCATTTTGTAAGGGGGAAGGGTTTTACTAATACATAAAAACTACCAAGATGTGCCGCTTACTCCCTCTAGGACACACCTATCGACCCAGCATGTCTCTGTGCTGATACAGAAACACATAGCATGTTACCCAGGACTGTCTCAAAAAGAAAGTAATGTAGTTCAACTTCATTTTCTTCTCTGCATAGCTAAGGGTATTACAGAATGTGTACATTAGCACTGAAATACCGCCGTGCCGATCAGGTGTAATGAGTCACTGCACAGAACCAGGTTAAACGGAAGACTTAGCGCTCAACTTTTTCAGTTAAAAGAAGCGCGTTCGCTGACCTTGATAGGGATTTTAAACCATATTTAATCTGCTTTCTTGATTGCTTCAGTGAGCAAATGGCATTTTAAGCCTATTTGAAATTAAGTAAAAGTATATAAGTCGGAGAAAACAAAAACTGCAGTTTATAACTTTTAGAGAACCAAATTGAATCCAAGGCATATGAGCTAGCCTCCCGTTCAGTGGCAGAATTAACTCTTCCTGCTCACAACTGGAGTTGCAGAACCTTGCAATATTTGCAGAAACACTAACATCGCTTTTAACTTGAAAGAAGTATAAAGGGAAGAACAAAATTACCGGCATTTTGGCTGTAAAACAGACCGCTTGTTCGTTCTTGCAGTTTAACAGTAGCATTTGACATACGTGGTGCTTGTTACTATTTATTTTACTCCTCAGCTTATTTCTTTAACCGTTTTGACAGTGCTACAGACCCTGAAGTGAAATTGTGAGAGAGATTATAATAGCGAGCGGCCAGCACGCTATTTTACAGGGGAGACAGACATAGAAGTATAGAGAGGAAGAATAGAAAGAAGGAGGGACAGGACTTAAATAAATAAATAATTAAATAAATAAATACTATGGCGCAACAGACTTAGAACTAAAAAAAAATGAGGAAATAAAGACTTCAGGTCTTAGTCTGTACAAACAGTCGTGGGAGGGAACACCACCACAACTGCTATTATTTCACCCAGTAGTGTGCTCCATATGTGTGTAATTCGCTGAGTGTAATACATCTTCCTATTACTAGTTTTAAGGTTAGTATGTTGCATTTGCCTCATATGACTTCAAGTGTTATGTGTCTTAGTACAGAAAGTAATAATAATAATAATCTTTATTTCGCATAAGCACCTTTCAAAGTACCAAGGCTCTTTACAAAAGGTTAATGCAACAGTAGTAAAATCAATAAATATGATCCAGAACAATAATAAAAGTCTAACAAGGTTCATTATTCAGTGCCATCAAAGGCCTGGCACCATAAAAAAGTCTTCAACGCCTGTCTAAAGCCTCCCACTGTTGTGCACTCCTGCAGTCGATGGGGTAGAGAATTCCAGAGGGTAGGGGCCACGTAAATAAATGAACGGATGACAGAAGACTTCAAAAACACCCTCAGAATCTCAAGCAACTCCTTGTCAGCCAAACGAGGCTGTCATTCAGGGTGATAAGGAACAAGAATCTCTTTCAAGTAGTCAGGGCCGAGTCCATGTAAGACTTTGTAAGTCAGTAAACCAACTTTAAAGGTGATCCGCCACTGAATCGGCAGCCAGAGCAGAGTGCATAGCACAGGGGTGATATGAGAACTTCGAGAATTCCCCGTCAACAATCTTGCTGCAGCATTCTGCACTAGCTGCAGGTGATGGATATCAACCCCAGAAAGTCCTAAGTATAAGGAGTTGCAGTAATCTAGATGCGAGGTCACAAAGGCATGGACCAATGTAGGTAGATCACCGGATGGAATAAGATGCTTGATCCTGGCAATGTTCCTAAGATGGTAAAAGGATGACTTGACAGCTGCTGACACCTGGGATCATAAAGTCTGCCTGCTGTCAAACACCACCCCCAGGTCCTGAACCCATTCAGAGGTAAGGATCTGGGAGCCCCCCCAGATAAATTATAGAGGGTTAACCAGTCCTCAACCCCTGATCCAGTGATCTGGATCCACAACCATCACCTTGGTCTTTCCTGCGTTCAACTTTAGCCAGCTCGAATTCATCCAGTCCTGGATTTCAGCAAGGCAGTTGTTAAATATCGAGAGTGCGCTATCCTGGTCAGGTGCAAAAGACAGGTAGAGCTGGGTATCATCAGCATAGCAATAAAACCTCAGCCCATACTGTCTTACAATGTCTCCGAGGGGCAGCATGTGCACTGCAAACAACATGGGGGACAACACTGAGCCCTGAGGGACCCCACATGACAGAGAGAATGGGTCCAAGGAAAAATATTAGACACCACTGTCTGAGTTCTGCCAATAAGGAAAGATGTAAGCCACCTGAGAACCTTACTTGTCAGGCCACAGATGGACGTCAAGCGCCCAAGCAATACCCCATGGTCGACAGTGTCAAAAGCAGAAGAGATCAAGGAGCTCCAGAATGGAATGGCGTCTCTGATCTCTCACCATCAGGAGATCACTGAGCACCGAAACCAGCATGGTCTGGGTACTATGCCTCTTTTGAAAACTGGACTGGAGACGTTCATAGATGTTATGGATGGTCAAGTGGTTCTCCAATTGTAACGCCACTACTTTCTCAATAACCTTCCCTATAAAGGGGAGGTTTGAGATTGGTCTGTAGTTGGCCAGAGAGTCATGATCCAAAGAAACTTCCTTCAGGAGGGGTGTTACCACTGCCTCCTTCAGGGAGCTTGGGAACTCACCCGAATCAAGGGAGCACAGGATTATCTGTACCAGGATCGGGCCGATTATATCACAACATCCCATAATCAGGGAGGTTGGGCCCAGATCCAAACTACAGCATGTAAGGCACATACTCTGGACAATCTGCATGACATCCACGAACTCCGGCAGGTCAATGGAACTCTAGGAAGCGCGAGGTGAAGTGACCAAGCACTGATTACCAGCATCCCCCACAGGGCGAGTCAGGAGGATCTCCGATCTGATGTCGGCCACCTTATTCACAAAGAATCAAGCAAGCTCATTGCACTCTACTTACAAAAAACATCTTCGGAGCTGCAGACAGGTTGGGTTGCACAACCTGTTCACAGTTCAGAAGAGCTGAGCTGGTCAATTCTGAGCGGCAGCAATCTCCTCGGACAAGAATTCTGCCTTCTTATGGGAGATCGCTGATTGGTAGGCCTGATAATGCTAAATCACTAAGTACTGTAAGTCATTGTCTTTCTGTAGATTGAAAAATAATACAAGATCCCCTCTGTTCCATCTCCTGTGTAAACTGTGAAGTGAAAACTTTTTAAATGTCATCATATTGCATAAGCTCCAGTTCCCCATCATTTTAGTTACCCTTACACTTGATACTTTCTAGTTTGTGTCTATCACCTTTGTTAAGACCCCTGCAGAACTGGGAGCAGTATACAGTATATACTGAAAATCAAAATTAGATACATAGATACTGACAGCAGAAAAAGGCCTTCGCCCCATCCAGTCTGCCCATTTGCGCATGTAACTTTGCTTTTTCAAGCTTCTCCAGAATGGGGTTTTCCACTGACTACCAGGATCCCCTTATGCCTATCCCATGCATTCTTAAATCTTATAATCATTTCAGCCCCCATTGCCTCCTCTGGCAGGGCATTTCATTTGTCCACCACCCTCTCCGTGAAGAAATATTTCCTGATGTTCCCTCGGAACCTTCCTCCCTCCAGTTTCATCCCACATCCTCCAGTCCTGGAAGCTCTTTTTCGATGAAAACTTATGCATTCTTGCACCATATTTTTTCCTGTGAGGTACTTATATGTCTCAATCATATTCCCCCTCTCCCTCCTTTCCGCGAGGGAGTACATATATAAGTTCTTCAACCTTTCCTCATAGGTTTTGTGATGCAATCCTTGCACCATCTTGGTTGTCCTCCTCTGAACTGCCTCCACCCTATGTTCTTATGCAGGTAAAGCCTCCAGAACCAGACACTATACTCTAGGTGTGGCCTCACTAATGTCTTGTATAGTGGGATTATGACTTCCCTTTTCCTGCTGGTGATCCCCCTTCCTATGCATTCTAACATCCTGTTTGCTTTTCCTGCTGCCTTGTCACACTGACTCCCTACCTTGAGGTCATCGGAGATGATAACCCCCAGGTCCCTTTCCTGTTTGGAGCATTTTATATCCTCCTGAGGGGCAACTGATATGTTGTTCCTGTTTTTTTTATGCCCCATGTGCATTATTTTGCATTTTGTACATTAAATCTCAACTGCCACACCCTTGACCAGTAATCAAGCTTCTGCAGATCCCTCCTTCTTCAATTCACACTCTCCGGCATCTTCACCCTGTTGCAGAGCTTTATGTAATTCGCGAACAGGAAAATTCTCCCTTCTAGATCTTCTGTAATGTCACTGATAAAGATGTTGAAAAGGAATGGACCTAGTACTGATCCCTGTGGCACCCCACTGGCCACCCTTCCATCTGTGGAGTGACAGTCATTTACCACCACCCTCTGTGTCCTGCAATCTAGCCAGTTTCCCACACAGTGCACCACCGTCCTACCCGCTCCCATGTTCCCCAACTTAACAGCCTTCTATGCAGCTCAGTGTCAAAGGCCTTGCTGGAGTCCAGGTAGGCCATGTTCACCTCCTTTGTCACCTAGTCAAAGAATTGAATGAGGTTAGTTTGGCACACTCTCCCCCCAGTAAAACCATGCTGCCTTGGGTCCTGTAGACCACTGGCAACCAGGTGATCCACCATTCTTTCCTTCAGTAATGTTTCCATGATCTTCCCCACTACTGAGGTCAGGCTGACAGGTCGGAAGTTTCCCGCTTTCGCTCTGCTTCCACTTTTGTATAAGGGGACCACATCAGCTGTCCTCCAGTCATTGGACATCTCTCCTGTTTCCAGTGATCAGCTGAACAGGGTTGCCAGAGGTTCAGCCACCATCTCACTTAACTCTCTCAGAACCCTGGGGTGTACCCCATCTGGCCCCATAGCTTTATCAATTTGTAGTCCTTCTAGCTTCTTTAGGACCTTTTCCCTTGGAAGGGGACTTATATCCATCTCTGTGCTCTTCCTACCCACTCTACTCCCTTCTGGCCCATTACCCGCCTCCTTCTCTGGAAAGACAGAGCATAGGTATCTGTTCAGTATGTCTGCTTTACTGTTGTCATCCTCCAGTCTGCTCCCACCCTTCCCCTTCAGCCTCACTATTCCTCCCTTTGTTTTCCTTTTCCCCTTACATATCTGTAAAAGATTTTGTCACCTCTAACCACTGTTTTTGTAATGCACTCCTCAGTTTGTGCTTTGGCTTCCCTTACTGCTCTCCCTGCCTTCCTTTGCTTCTCCTGGTACCTCTCCCTGTCTCCTTCTGACTGTGTGTTTTTGTAATGTTTGAATGTGATTATTTTGGCTTTCACTTTTTCCATCACCTCCTTGGAATACCATAATGGTCTCCTTTTCCTTTTCCCCTTACTAACCTATTTTATGCAAAGTTGTGTTGCCTTTGCTATCCCTGCTTTGAATACTGCCCACTGTTCCTCCACCCCCAATTCCCTCCCTAATCCAGCTAGTGCCACTTCCACGCATTTCCCCATTTGCCCAAAATCTGTCCTCCTAAAGTCAAGGAAATGGGTCTTTGTGTGGCTGGGTTCTGCCATTTCAGTTGTGTCAAACCACAGTGACTGGTGGTCATTGTTCCCCAGGTGCTCCACTACTGGGACTCCTGTCACACTATCCATGTTTGTTAGCAACAGGTCCAGCAGTGCCTCCTGTTGGGTGGGTTCTGTGACCAGCTGTTTAAGAAAGGCTCCCTGAAGGGAGTTCAGGATGAAACTGCTTCTGGCCGATGCTACTGCTGGGAGGGTCCAGTCCACCTCCGGAATATTGAAGTCTCCAACCGCAGTACCTCCCCCTTGTTAGCCATTCTTTGGATGGTCAGCATTATCTCCCTATCCCTCTCTGCCCCCTGGGCTGGTGGTCTGTAGATTACCCCCGTGCGTATGGCTGACCCGGTTTTCCTTTTTTGAGGAGGAGGAGCAAGATGGTGGCAGTGCTGTGCTGGCATCTGTAGCTCTCTGAGACAGAGCAATCTACTTCCCTCCGGGCTACTTTTTTACTTCGGAGAGCTGAAATTTGATTTCCTTGTTCTTGCGGTCGCTTGTTCTGACCCCAAGAACCAAACATTTTTTAGCTATTCACATAGTAGTTAGGGGATTAGCTATGGTTCTCTAGCATATTCAGGGTGAGGGAAGTGAGTTAACCCAGAAGCTAGTTTCTTTATTTTTTAGAGTCCTGCAGATAGCCTGCATTTCTTACCTGTCTGAATTGCTCTCCAGTGACTGCTAAGTCCATTATTGCCTTCACTGGTAGCATCACCATTCTCAGCAGTTGACTATGGAACTGGAACTGTTGCTCGACTTTCGGAGGTGCTCTTTTCTACGAAGGGGCTGACGACTATCAGGAGGTTTTTCCCATCTTCCGGACAGTGTGTCCTTCAAATCTCCTGTCCCCATGGAAACCGGCTGCAAAGGTTTCAACATTTATGGAGGTGCCTCTTTTGTCATCTTAATGAGAGGGCTAACTGTATTTGGAGTCCTAGTTTGCCAGATGGGTTATTACCCTGGGAGAACGCGGGTTGTAGAGGGCATAATTTGTGTTTCACTTCCCAGGGTTAAAGGAATGGAGTTCTTTTTGGAAGGACTATCGTGCCATACGTGAACTGGTGATAGATCATCTACAGATCTCGTTGTTGATCACTTTGTCAGTTGCTGTGCCATTTGGATTATTTAATCTGTCAGGCCGGATTTTTTGTGTGGATTATCAGAGAAGGAGCTGGACTGTGGTTGACCTTAGCAGCTGCTGAGTTGCTGGTACTATCGTCTCTGTCTATTTTCTCTTGGAGCTTGTAAGAGAAGTTCCTAGTTAAACTTAGATTTTCCTCTGGCTGTTGCACTCAGGTGAAATATTTTCCAGACTTGTGACATCTTGCCCTGAAGAAACTGAGGTCAGTGAGAGGGTCCCTGGTCTTTGAAGTTTTGAACCCTGGATTAATTTTGGTTTATTTCAACATTTTTCAACCTGAGCTATAATTGTTGGCCCTATTGCAAAAGGGCCAGTTGGATTGATTGAGCTCTGCAGGTTGCTCTCCTTGATTTGGAAATTTAAAACTTTTGGCTTAATCGTTCTCCTGTGGGGGTTCAGTTGGGGTATTTTGGGGGTAGAGAGGGGATATAACTGGGGTGCGGAGTTTTAGCTTAATGTATGCTTGTTGGTGTGACTGGTTAGGCCTGTGTATATTAGCGTGTGGATGTTTATATGAATGGTAATGATTAGCTACGTATTTGGCTTTCTGGTTAGGACAGTATGTGTCTAGGGAGGACGGGGGGGTCTGGGATGGGTCAGGATTGTGGATGAGGCATCCCAGCTTTTTGATCTGTGGCCCTTTACCGACCTCCCTGTTTCCATCACCGCAGCTCAGCACTGTAAGGAGGTCAGAATTAAGAGGCCTCACATTGATCGACCTTAGAGGGTGCCTCGGGCACTTTGGGAGGGGGTAAGATTAATGTCATTGGGTGCAGAAGGCACTCTGGATGTCGATGAGTCCTAGGGATAGGCCAGATGTGTTTGGTTTCCGTCCCCAGGGTTTCCACCAAACTGAGTGGACTAGTACCCAGAAGGGCTACACTATCCACCAGTCCCCTGAGGGTAGTGCTTTGCAATGCCAGATCGATTAGGAACAAAATTGCAATTATAGTGGACTTGGTTTCCTCTGTCAATCTGGCATGCATTACCGAAACCTGGTTGGATGATGATGCAGGCCTGGTCTTAGAGGCCACTGTCCCCCCCCCGGTTACTCAGTGGTGCACTACCCCAGAGTGGAATGCAGGCGAGGCAGTGGCCATCTGTTTTAAATCTGAGCTTGGCTTCACTGTGCACCAAGTGGGAAGACTGCATTCTTTTGAATGTGTGGCTGTAAATTGGGGTCCGGGTGTAGGCTGCAGGAGTCTCCTGATTTACCACCCCCTGGGGCAACGGGTGAATTCCTGCAAGAGATAGCCAACTTAGTTGTTGGTGAGATGTTGGAGTCCCTCAGATGTTTAGTTCTGGAGGATTTTAATGCTTGGGTGATGATGAATCCTCTAGGCTAGGTTACAACCTCCTCCAGATGATGTCATCTCTAGGCCTGTCGCAAAAAGTTTCTTCCATGATCCACCAGGGTGGCCACATGCTGGACCTGGTCTTCTCACTTGGGCTTGAGATTAGTGTGATGCTTGTACAGCTGGTTCTGATTAATCTATGCTTTTTGTAATATAAAAATGTGTTACTGAGTGTCTCTCTTGTGACATGCTGTTTCAGCTAATAGATAAAAAGCCAGGAGATAATTACAGGTTAGAAGAGACCTAAATCAAGGATCTCCTGTTACCTAGCTTAATTGCAGCTGCCAGCTGCTAGGCTAGAAATCATAAACTTTTATGGCATTTAGAGGAAGAATACAGGTTATGTCACGGGGGTGCGAAGTCATAAAAGGTCCTTTGATGTCCTTGAGAGAGGATGCTGATCATGGATAAAAGAAAGGACTTGGAAAATTACAGACTTAATTGGGAAGTCATATGGGGAAACAAGTTTGTTCTGCTGATGTCACCTATTAATTTACCTCCTGACACAAGACATCCTGATTGTATATTTTTTAATAAACAGAGGAGGAGCTGGGTGACATTATGGAGCAGGCAGGGTCAAGACAGTGTTTTAATTATGCTGTAACAGACCTTTAGAGACACACATGGTTGGACTCAAAAAGAAACATCTACAGCACTATAAGAAGATAAGAATACATTAGGTAGACAGGTCTAAGTGTATTATTGGTAGGAATTTGCACTTTTTAAACCTTATTGTTTTAAAAGACTGTATGTTTTGTGATATATGGTTCTGTGTTTTACATTTCACATTTTTATCTATTTTAAGTAAACCTCTATTTTTAGAGACTACCTGGTGTGCCTTTGAAATTCTTTCTTTGAAAAGGGAAGCATATATGGTTAAAGCTGACACTGTACAAAGCTTACTGGTTTTACCAAGCTGGGAAAAGGTAAGAGTTTATTCTGAGGTCTTTAATAAAGTTTTTAAGGGTTCATTTTGTGCACCTGGTTAGGTGTCCATAGGCGAAAGATATCCCCCCCCCCACCCGAAGAGCAGAATTATCTGAGCCTGTACATTGGGTACGCTAGCAAGAGGTTCACAGTTTGAATCCCTCCAAAACTTGAGACCAAAGTTTGATTTGAACCCACAAAACAGGCAGGAGGGTTACCCTGTTCTGTTAACTGTTCACAATACTGCGCTCAGAGGTTGGTACTATGGGAACAGAGGGCCTGACCTTACTGAGTGGGTTTGTGACAGATTGGTTGGCAGCGATGTGCATAAGTTTTGGTATTACAAGCTTTTATTGTTCAGTGTGTCAGCTTAAGACCGTCAGCTGACTTGCAAAGAAAGAAAAAGGCAGTGATTTATTTTTAAAAAGGAAACAGAACTATTTCACTTGGTGTACAGTCAAGTTCCTACCCCTTTTATTTATTTTTCTCTAAAGTGCAAGTCAGAGTAGCCATAGTTAGGGAAGAAGGTGGCTTCCAACCACAGCAGGCACACTGTAGACTTCATAAAGCAGTTGTGTGGGGACAGAGGAGTCCCGTTTGAGGTGAAAGCCACCAAACAGAACCTTGTGGATGCCCTGATGGTAGTAAATACTCAGAACATCAAGTCACAGACAGTGACTGAAAAGGACCAGACCTTGAGTGCAGCAGGGCTAGCAGCCAGTGCAGTACCCAGATCTGATGAGGAGGGCAACAGGGCCACTGTCAGTGAAGGGCCACAGCAGCAGGGGAAGGTCACCAGTATCCTGGATCCAGAAGTACTCAGGCTGCAAATTGAGTTGTGCAGCGTGGAGCTGGAGTTCCAGAGGGAGAGAGACCATGAACAGTGGGAGGCAGACCGTGAGGCAGAGCGAGAACGCCGAGAGGCAGAGCGAGAACGCTGAGAGGTAGAGCGAGAGCAGAGAGATGCTGACCATGAGGAGCATGAGTGCCAGAGACAACACGAACGGAGAAGCTACGACTCCAACCAGCAGCACCAGAGCAGGTAAGTGGCTTGGGTTTAACTGGGACTACAGGACCTGGGTTACAAATTGAATTTCAAATTGATAGCTGAATTTAAAGAGGGGGAGGATATGGATCCCTTTTTAAATTCTTTTGAAAAAGTTTGTATTCAGGCTAAAATTCCTAGGGAGTCCTGGAGCTTCCAGCTATCCCCACTACTTACTGGGAAAGCTCAGGATGCATCAGGTCAAGTGGACAATGAGGACAGTGATGATTACAGAAAACTTAAAGCTGCACTGTTAAAGAAATTTGAATCAGCTGAATCATACAGAGCTAAATTCTGTAAGCTCAGGAGAAGCCCTGACATGAGCTATGAGGAGCTAGCCATGAAACGTCAGTTTTTAAAACATTGGTGGGAAGGAATTGAAGCAAACTCTGTTGATAAAATTGAAAATGTGATTCTGTTAGAACAGTTTTTCTGGGCATGCCCAGCAGAGCTGAAAACCTGGTTGGAGGACTGAGATCCCAAAACAGTGCAAGAGGCTGCTGAACTCTTGGACTTCTATGCCAAGAGCAGACCTGCTCTGAGGCTGAATGGGGTGGGCATGGCAGTGTAGAAAGGGAAAAGCACACCTTTAGGGCAGCTAAAACCCTCACTGCCTCCACCAAAACCGGTTAGCCACAGGTTTCAGAGAAAAGATTTCTCTGAGAAAAGAAATGAATGTTGGTTGTGTAAAGAAACTGGGCATATTGCCAGACAGTATCCCAAAAAGGCAAGCAGTACACAACAGGGGGCTAGGAAGGAAGTGGGTTGTTTGTGTGTCCCTGGAAGCATGCCAGTGAAAATGAGGGAACACATGCACCCAGTCATGGTGAATGGTGTACAGACGCAAGGATTAAGGGACACAGGGGCATCCTTGACCTTGGTAAAGGGGGATCTAGTAGAGCCGTGTTAGCTTATACCCAATAAATATGTCACTGTACAGGACTTTACTGGTGAAGAGAAAACATTGCCCCTCGCTAGTGTTCTCCTAGACTGGGGTGAAACAGGGGGAACTGTGTGACAGGTGGCTGTAGCCCAAACTTTAGCAGTGGATGTGATCCTGGGCAACAATCTCAAACAGGAGATGGTGTGTGCAGTTACCCATAGCCAAGCGGCAAGGGAGCACTGTAGTTCCCTGGACCCCACAGAAGCCATTGTGGACACCACTGAAAGGCTGGTTCCCTGGCCTGTGTCTCCTGATATGGAGACTAATGAAAAGGGGGTAGAAATGTCCCCAGTAGTAAGTAACCACAAAGCTACAGAGGGTTACTCCAAAGAGGGAGGGGTGACCCATTGTCAGAGGGTTGGGATTGACAGTGATCCTGAGTGCCCTAATGCTAGTGCTAGGGACCCTAGTTTAGTGACTGAAGTGAATCTGTCCCATGCCTTGGGAATGTGTGAGGGGTTTGCAGCTGCTTAGAGAAGTGACCCTAGTCTAGAGAAGCTGAGGGCTTGGGCAGACTCTGACGGGGCACAGGGAGGTGATGGCAGACATAAGGTTTATTGGGAAAATGGACAGATGTATACTCAGGCTGTGCAGACAGAGGGAGGGGTGCTAGGCAAGCAGCCTGTCGTTCCTCAGGGGTATCATGAGCAGTTGCTCAAGATTGCACATGATATTCCCTTGTCTGGTCATCTGGGAATCGCACGCACTATGCAGCGGTTAGCCCAGAATTTCTGTTGGCCTAACTTCACCCAGCAGGTGAAGGAATATTGCAGGTCTTGTCACCGGTGCCAAGAAATGGGGAAGGCAGGCAAGAAAACCCAAGCTGCCCTGATTCCATTGCCCATAGTGGTGGAGCCATTCCAGAGGGTGGGAATGGATATTGTGGGGCCTTTAAATACCCCCAGCTCCTCAGGGAAGAGATTCATCCTGACTGTGGTGGACTATACCACCTGGTACCCGGAAGCAGTCACCCTATCCTCACTGAGGACAGACAAAGTGGCAGATGCCTTACTTGGGATTTTCTCCCATGTTCAGTTTCCACATTAGGTTATCACCGATCGAGGAGGTTCCTTCATGTCGGACTTGATGAAATGTTTATGGGAGAAGTGTGGGGTGGTGCACAGATGCACGACACAGTATCACCCACAAGCCAATGGGCTTTTGGAAAGATTCAATGGTACCCTGAAGTCAATGCTCCAGGCATTTGCTGAACAGCATGGGAAGGACTTGGAAAAATACCTTCCCCACCTGTTGTTTGCATACAGAGAGGTGCCCCAAGAGTTGACAGGATTTTCCCCCTTCGAACTCTTATATGGACGCCGGGTACATGGGTCCCTAGACTTGATCCAGGAGGACTGGGAAGGCAAGCATGCCACCCAGGGTACTCCCATTGTGGATTACGTCCTTAGGTTTAGGGAAAGGCTGATGGAGCTTATGGGGACAGCCCAGAGCAACCTGGCAGCTGCCCAACAGAAACAAAAAGTGTAGTACAACCGCAGAGCCAGAGCTCGCTCATACATGGTGGGTCAGGAAGCCATGGTCCTTATTCCAGTCCGGAAAGACAAGCTGTAGGCTGAGTGGGCAGGACCATACAAAGTGGGTAGGAGGGTAAATGATGTGAACTATATTGCAGAGTTACCTGACCGAAGACAGACAGAAAGGATGTACCATGTCAACATGATGAAGCCATATGCAAATAGGGCTGACATGGTGTTTGCAGTGTGTAGTCCTAGGGAGGGGATGGACAAAGGAGACCCCATTCTGGACTTGCTGGAAGAAGGTAAGAGGAAGTCCTCTGTGGAGGCAGTAAAATTGTCTCCCCAGCTGGCCCTGGACAAGATCCAAGAAGTAAGGGAGGTTTTAGCAGACTTTGCCCCATTGTTTAGTGCCAAGCCTCGACTAACCCCCTCAGTGACTCACGATGTGGAGACAGGGACACAGACACCCATATGGTGGCCAGCATATCGGGTGTCAGAGGCTGTCCAAAAGGACATTAGAAGGGAAGTGGAGGAGATGCTGGATTTAGGGGTAATCCAGAGATCCCAAAGCCCCTGGGCCTCACCCGTAGTCCTTGTGCCCAAGCCAGATGGCTCTACTCATTTCTGTGCGGACTATCATGGACTGAATGCAGTCACAAAGTCAGAAGCTCACCCGATGCCCCAGATGGACAAACTTCTGGACAAGTTGGGGGGCGACCTACCTTACGACCACTGACTTGACCAAGAGGTATTGGCAGGTAGAGTTGACGGACAGAGCTAGGGAGAGGTCGGTATTCATCACTCCAATAGTCTCATTTGAATTTAAAGTAATGCCTTTTGGAATGAAGAATGCCCCGGACACTTTCCAAAGGTTGGTGAAACAGGTGTTAAATGGTGCTGAGGAGTACGCCGTGGTGTACCTGGATGACATTGCCATCTTTAGTGCCAGCTGGGAGGAACACCTGTCCCACCTTAGGGATGTGTTGGGCAGGATACAGAGGGCCAGGCTCTCTGTCAAAGCCAGGAAGTGCCAGGTGGCCATGGGAGAAGTGGCATACCTCGGGCATGTGGTAGGCCGAGGACAGCTCCGTCCTAACCAAATAAAAATAGAGGTAATCCAGGCATGACCCAGACCAGAAACACAGAAGCAGGTCAGAAGTTTTCTTGGGACATCAGGGTACTATAGAAAATTTGTACCCAGTTACAGCACCCTGGCTGCTCCCCTATCTGACCTGGTAAAGAAAAGGATGCCAAAGAAAATTACCTGGGGACCAACCTGTGAAGAAGCCTTTACCAGATTGAAGGAGGCACTGTGCAGTGCTCCTGTTTTGACAAGTCCTGACTATAGCAGACCCTTTATAGTTCAGACTGATGCCTCAGCAGTGGATATTGGGGCAGTACTGGGTCAGACATTCAGCCAAAGGAAAGATCACCCTGTAGCATATCTGAGTAAAAAGTTACTTCCCAGGGAGCAGGGATGCTCCACTGTGGAAAAGGAGTGTCTTGCCATAGTGTGGGCCCTAAAGAAGTTTGAGCCATACTTATATGGGCAGCATTTTGTGGTATAGACTGACCACAACCCCCTGGTTTGGCTGACGCAGATGGGAAAAAACAATGGCAGATTGCTAAGATGGAGTCTTGCTTTACAAGGGTATGACATGACAATTCTATATAGGACTGAAGTGAAAAATCAGAACTCGGATGGGTTGTCTCACGTCTATGAGGAGTGAACTGATTTGGGAAACTTATCCCATGCAGGGGATAGAGCCCCCAAATTCAGTCTAGGTAGGGAGGATTGTGACACTTGTACAGCTGGTTCTGATTAATCTATGCTTTTTGTAATATAAAAATGTGTTATTGAGTGTCTCTCATGTGACTTGCTGTTTCAGCTAAAAGATAAAAAGCCAGAAGATAATTACAGGCTAGAAGAGACCTAAATCAAGGATCTCCTGTTTATCTAGCTTAATTGCAGCTGTCAGCTGCTAGGCTAGAAATCATAAACTTTTATGGCATTTAGAGGAAGGATACAGGTTATGTCACGGGGGTGCGAAGTCATAAAAGGTCCTTTGATGTCCTTGAGAGAGGATGCTGCTCATGGATGAAAGAAAGGACTTGGAAAATTACAGACTTAATTGGGAAGTCATATGGGGAAACAAGTTTTTTCTACTGATGTCACTTATTAATTTACCTCCTGACACAAGACATCCTGATTGTATAATTTTTAATAAACAGAGGAGGAGCTGGGTGACATCATGGAGAAGGCAGGGTCAAGACAGTGTTTTAATTATGCTGTAACAGACCTTTAGAGACACACATGTTTGGACTCTGAAAAAAGAAACATCTACAGCACTATAAGAAGATAAGAATACATTAGGTAGACAGGTCTAAGTGTATTATTGGTAGGAATTTGCACTTTTTAAACCTTATTGTTTTAAAAGACTATGTTTTGTGATATATGGTTCTATGTTTTACATTTCACATTTTTATCTATTTTAAGTAAACCTCTATTTTTAGAGACTACCTGGTGTGCCTTTGAAATTCTTTCTTTGACAAGGAAAGCATATATGGTTAAAGCTGACACTGTACAAAGCTTACTGGTTTTACCAAACTGGGAAAAGGTAAGAGTTTATTCTGAGGTCTTTAATAGAGTTTTCAAAGGTTCATTTTGTACACCTGGTTAGGTGTCCGTAAGCGAAAGATATCTGGCCCCCTCCGAAGAGCAGAATTATCTGAGCCTGTACATTGGGTACACTAGCAAGAGGTTCACAGTTTGAATCCCTCCAGAACTTGAGACCAAAGTTTGATTCAAACCCACAAAACAGACAGGAGGGTTACCCTGTTCTGTTAAGTGTTCATAATACTGCGCTCTGAGGTTGGCACTGTGGAAGCAGAGGGCCTGAGTTGCTGAGTGGGTTTGTGACAATTAGTAATCTGAAGACTGATTGGGTCGCTTGGTCCGATCATTGCACAGTGGAATTCTCACTCGGGGCCTACCCTGAGAGCCATCCCCCTGCTGAGATGGTCAGCTATCACCCTTTGAGGGGTTTGACCCTGGAAGGATTTCAGGCAGTGGCAGATCTATCTAGTGTGGGTAGTGCATGTGAAGGGGGTACAGGAGAGGCCATCACTGCCTATAATTGGGCAATGTCAGCTGTGCTCGACCCTCTCACACTGGTCCGTGTATAACCCAAATCCTCTCACCTGAGGTCCCCATGGTTTGAAGGGGAGCTCAAGGCGATGAAGAGTGTGGGTTGGAGTTTGGAGCGCTGCTGGCAGTGGTCCGGGTGGGAGGCTGACACACTGGCCCTGCACTCTCATTATGCTGACTATCAGGGGGCAATCACCCATAAGAAGGCAGAGTTCCTGTCCAGTGAGATTGCTGCTGGGAAGAATCGACCATCAGTGCTCTTTTGGACTGTGGACAGTCTGTTAAACCCAGCCTGTCTACAGCCGAAAAAAGCCTTTTCTGATGCATTATGTGAAGAGTTTGCTCATTTCTTCTTGGACGGTGTAACCACCATCTGGCAGGACGTTCTGCTAGTGTGCCACATTGTGGCCAACAGTGATCACCTTGGATGTTTGGAGAGCACTCCGCCCAGCTGGGGGGAGTTTAAATCGGTGGAGGTGGCCGAGGTCATTGAGATTGCCCTCGGGCCAAAGCACACATATTGTGAACTGGACCCAGTGCCGACACGTTTCTTGATGGGATGTGTCAACATTGTTGGCCCAGTGTTTGCCTTGATTGTCTGGTGCTTTTTCCCAGAGGGGGTCTTCCCAGATGCCTTGAAGAAGGTGCTGGTGAGGCCTTTTCTGAAGAAACCATCATTAAACCCTGACGTCAAATTGAATTACCGTCCAATGTCCAACCTCCCATTTCTAGGGAAGGTTGTTGAGAAAGTTGTGGTGCAGCAGCTCAAGGAGCACCTCATGACCTTTGACCTTTATGAGTGTCTCCAATCAGGGTTTCAGGCAAGGCATAGCATGGAAACTGCATTAGTTTGGGTGCACAATGACCTTCTTAGGGCTCAAGACCGAGGAGAGGGGACAATTCTCATTTTTCTCAATCTCTCTCTCTTCAGCATTTGACACGGTAGACCACTGGGTGTTGCTTGACCACCTGAGGGTATTTTGTGGACTTGCCAGCACTGTCATTTGCTGGTTTGAGTCCTAGCTCATGAACAGGAGGCAACAGGTAGTGATGGGGAATTTCTCTTCCTCCTCTAGCCTCCTGTCATGTGGAATACCTCAGGGTTCGATCCTGTCTCCAATGTTGTTTGCCATGTACATGTAGCCCCTGGTAGAGATAATTAGGAAATACAGTTTGGGTTTTCATTGTTATGCGGATGATACTTAACTGTATTTTCCCTTTGCTCCAGGGATATCCAATGCGGTAGAAGTGCTGAACAGCTTCCTTGCCGAGATCAATGACTGGATGGTCTCCAGCTGATTGCGACTGAACCTCGATAAGACAGAGGTACTGGTGGTGGAGTTGAACAGAGGGTTTGATAGGATGGCCTCTGGCACAGCAACAGGGTTGTTCCTGGGTTCTGTGCCATTGAAGGCCTCCTGTAGGGTACGTGATCTTAGTGTGACCTTTGACAGCAGATTGACATTTGAAGCTCAGGTGTCATCCGTTGGCTGGACCAGCTTTGACCATCTAAGGAATATCACCAGGATCAAGCCCCTAGTTCCGCCCATGGACCTCCCAACCTTGGTACATGCCTTCGTAATATCCAGACTCGACTACTGAAATGCGCTCTACTTCAGGGTCTTGGGAGGTACCCTCCACAGGCTGCAGCTAGTGCAGAATGCAGTTGCCAGATTGTTGACAGGGCAGTGTAAATACTGCCAGATCACCCCAGTGCTGTGTGAACTGCACTGGCTGACAGTCAGGTGGAGGATCCTCTTCAAGGTGGGCTTTCTCATCTTTAAGGCCCTACATTTTTATTTATTATTTGGTTGTTAAATTTTGAAAACTTGGTAAGCCCACTGGGCCCCGAAGGTCCCTTTTTCAGGGGCGACCCGGGGATTACATGGTATTTTACATGGTATAGTATACAGCAAGAGTACATTACATAAGACACATCGAAACATAACACGGGGTAATACATAGTTGCATTTCAGCTGGTTACATATGATGGGTAGGCCATATAGGTTGGTGTAGTCATTGTAGGTATTTCCCCTGGGGTGGTGGGGGGTGGGGGGATAAGGCCCCTGTGCATGTTGTGCTGTGATGAATTAGGCTTACGCTTAGGAGCCCCTTTCCTTTAGCAATTGCACTTGGAGGTGGCCATCATATGAGCCTTCAGCCTTGTGTGGAAGCTGTTGGTATAGGTTGCTTCCTGGACAGCTGGGGGCAGGGAGTTCCATAGTGTGGGGGCGGTGAGGGCGAACGACTTGCCACCCGCCTTGGTTCTAACCCTGGGCACTGCGAGAAGAGTCCGGTCCACCGTGCGGAGGAGCCTAGGATTACTGTTGGGTTGGCTTGGTCCTGGATACTTGTCAGACCTTCTGTCGCACACTGCCTCAGTCCACTCCCTCCGTTCTTCCTCTAGGGGTCTCCTTGCAATTCCCAGGATGAGGTTAATAACTGACGGTGACAGAACTTTTAGTGTCGCCGACCCCATCCTGTGGAATTTGCTGCCTCTATGTGTCAGGGAGGCCCTCCTGTTCAGTCAGGCCTTCCCAGACACTGTCTATTAGTATGTATCTGGGATAGCCTTGTTAATGACTGCTGCTAATTTTTAATTGTGTTTATATGGCTTGATTAATTTATTACTGTCTTACTATGTATGTTTTTACTTTTAATGAATAGTTTGTACTTATATGTACGGTGCCCAGAGCCTCTGGGATTGGGTGCCTGAAAAATAAAACTTGCCTTTTCCTTTCAGGCTTAACACACAGTACCTCCCCCTGCCCCTGATCCCTTTGAATCTCTGTGGCCTTTATGTTATCTTTCACATGAAGCACCACTCCTCTCCCCTTCCTACCTGTCCTGTCTTTCCTGATTAGATTGTAGCCTGGTATGTCCATCTCCCAGTCATGGTTATCGTTACACCATGTCTCCATGATGGCCACAATGTCCAGGTCCGACTGTGCCATGGCTGCCTCCAGGTCCTCCGTCTTGTTACTGAGGGTCCGAGCATTGGCACACATGACTCTCCATGATGTGACTTCCCTCCCCTGTCATATTGCCCTAAGCCTCTTCCCTTCCTGGGCATTCTTTTTGCCTGGTCCCCCCGCTTCCTGCCTTGATGCAGTATTCTGCCCTTTGTCTGTCTATCCATTCCTTGGTCACTTGTGTAAAGCATGTGCTCATATGGGGGGATACTAAGCCTTCTGACCCTCCTGCCCCCCCCTTGGCCAGTTCAAATTGTTGCTACAGAAGTATTGAAACTTCTCACTTAGGGCTAAGGTGTCCCTCCCAGATGGATGCTGGTCATCCTCCTTATACAGGCCTGCATCACTTCAGGTGGAATCCCAGTTCCCCCATGAGGCCAAACCCCTCCTTTCCACACCATTTGAAGATATCATAATCCAGAATTTAAACTAAGTAGTAAGGGGGACAAGGGCAACAAAGTGACTGCAGGAACTCAGCATCAGTATAAAATATTAAATATTAAGCAAGAAGCCTAAACCAAACAAAATTAACAGAATAAGGAATTTACCTTAAGGAAAATAGGGCTGATATTTATTTATTTATTAGCTTTTGGTAACCGGGTAAGTGCCCTAGGCAACAGACCTGCCTATTTTCAGGCACGACCCGGGAGAGCACAGGACATTGGTTACAATATGCAGAAATGCACAGACATAATATAGGTGTACAGGAGCAAAACAAGATATACATTGGGTAGCACAGTAATAGTTACATAAGGGTACATTTTAGGCATAGATCATAATAAGGATGTAAAATAAAGCAATTAGGGTAACCATAAGACAGCTGAGGACAGTAAAGACATCAAGGTTCATAGCCACCTAGACAAGCATATTGCATGGGAGAACATTAGTGTAGTACTCAGGGTCAGACCCAACAGCCTGCAGTGGGACAACGCAAATTAAGAGCATTTGCATTGGCCAGAGGCTAGAAGGGTGAACAGCGAGTTTTTGAATTCTCGATGGGAGGCTGAAGTTTTCACCATAAGGGGGAGTGAGTTCCAGAATTTGGGAGCAAAATGGGCAAATGCCTGTTCACCCATTTTTGTCATGCAAGGTCTAGTGGAGAGCATGGGGACAGAGGAAGACCTGAGGGTACGGGTGTGTGAGGCAGGAGTCAGGAGGTTGGCAAGATAGACAGGGCAGGGAGGTCTAGACAGGGAGTCGATAAAGCAGCCCAGGGAGTAGGCTCGAATATCCTTAGGTGACAGCCAATTTAAGCCAGCGTAAAGGAGACAATGATGGGTAAGACGTGGGGCAGTTAAGGCGAATCTACAGATGTTGTTGCAGACAGTGTCCCATTTGTGGAGTGTAGCAGAGTTTGCAACAAAGAGGAGGGGCAGAGCATATTGCAGCTGGGGTAAGAGAATACCTCTCGCAACAGAAAGTCTAGCGGAAGGAGTGAGGGAGTGGCGCACGCGATAAGCTCCGCCAATTTTAGCATTGACGGCACGGCACACCATAATGACATGTTGAGACAGGTCAAGTGTGGGTTCCAAAGTGACCACAAGGTACTTGAAGGACTCAGTGTTTAAGATGAGGGAGCCATCAAGGCATTGAACCCGGAGCCTGTTCGCAGGGGCAGACAGTTTTTTAGAGGATCCGAATAGCATAGCACAGGTTTTTTCTAAGTTCAGGACTTGGTGGTTGCTAGACAGCCAGGTCTGCAGGAATTGGAAGTCATTAGTAGAGTGGAGTTGATGGCAGCAACCGATTTTGACCCAGAGTAGAGAACAAGGTCATCTGCATACATAAGAGTGCAGCTATGCCAGGACATGGTGGGAATATCATTTAGGAAGAGGGAGAAGAGTAGAGGTCCAAGAGTGGATCCTGGGGAACTCACGGGAGATGTTTAGGGGAGGAAAGGGCCTTGTGAAATGCTACTGCCTGAGTCCGATTGTCAAGATAGCTATGGAACCAGGAGAGGGCTTGGTCAGATGCTCCAATGGATTGGAGTTTCTTTAGCATGAAGGATGGTGTACCATGTGAAGGCTTTAGACAGAGATCAGATGAAATGGCCCCAGTGAGTGGCCACGGTCCATATTATTTCTGATGTCATTTGTAAGTTGTGTAAGTGCAGAGGTGGTACTGTGACCGGGCCGGAAACCATGTTGGTACGGGGTTTGAAGATTAAACATGTCAAGGTGAGCAGCAAGCTGGTGGTGGACTATTTTTCAAGCAGCTTACTGAGAGTGGGCAGAAGATATAGGGCGGTAGTTGGACATGAGTTTGACATCGCCTCTTTTGTGTATAGGGATGGTTCTGGCAGTTTTCCAGGTGGATGGGACAGTAGAGGTAATGAATCGAGAGGTTAAAAAGCCAGGTGATAGGTCTGGTCAGCCAAGGTGCATACTGCTTAAGTATGCAAGGATGGATGCCCTCAGGCCCTTGACCCCCGCGTGCTGGAAGGGAGTTAAGTAGCTTGCAAACTTCAAGGTATGTGGTTGGAGCCAGAACAGAAGGGAGGGGTGGGAGGGGCGAGGGAGGAGAAGAGGGACAGTCAGGTTGTGGGCTGGTTAGAGTAGCAACTGGTGGAGAAGAAAAAAGGGCATTGAAGGCGTTGGCAATGGTGTCATGGTTGGTGCAGTGAACACCTTGAATGTTCATGTCAGCTGGATTCTGTTGCTTGTCATTGCCCGAGAATGTCCTTAATTTTGGACCAGTACCTGTGCGGATTTGTAGAGGATGTTATTAGTAGGTTCTTATAGTAGGTGCTTTTGGCAATATGAATTTGTCTTTTGCAGTTGTTACGTAATGCACGATAGTCTTCAAAGTCTGCATGGAGGTGGGAGATCTTCCACCTGGACCAAAGTTTGTCCCTAGATTTGAGAAGTTGAAGCAGGGGGCGTGTTAGCCACTTGGTTACTTTCCCTGCCATCCTACGTGTGGTGACCAGGATGTGAAGGTTTTGAAGAGAGAGGAGGACGGAGTTGAAATATTCTGTGGCTATGTTAATGTCCTCTGTTTGGTAGAGAGAGGACCAGTCAACCTGGTTAAGGTCAGTTAAGAAGTCCTCATGACTTAGGCGGGAGAGATTAGGAAAGGTTACAGTTTTAGCAGGGAGGGGAGGAATGACAGTGTTCCAGACACAGTAGATGGGATAGTGGAGACTAATATAGCCTGTATAACAGAAACCTGGTGGGATGATGCTAGCAGTTGATCAAATAACATCCAAGGATTCCAACTATTTTATAATAATGGAGGGGGGGTAGGAAAAAAGACCTGATTAACCCCACTGTCCTTAAGGAACTTGCAAATGACTTAGCATACCCATTTCTATTGCTTTTTTATAAATCTCTCCAAACAGGATGTGTCCCACTAGACTGGAGGAGACCTATTGTTGTCCCTAAACACAAAAAGGGCAGCATGACAGATGATAAAAAACTTCAGACCAATAAGTCTTACGTCAATAACTTGCAAAATTTTGGGGAGACTTATTAGAAAAGAAATTGAAAAATAAATTTCAGGTTTAGGGATTGATGATCCTTTACAGCATGGTTTCCAAAGGGGGCTGTCTTGTTTTACCAATTTGGTATCCTTTTATGAATTTGTAAGTAAACATAGACAATGGAGAGCCAGTAGATGTCATCCTTCTGGATATAGGGAAGGCTTTTGATACTATTCCTCACAACTTATTGATTAACAAAATAACAAACATGGGTTTAAATAAAATTATTATAAGATGGATCAATAATTGGTTAACTGGTCATTCTCAATCAGTGAGGATTAATGCAGCCATGTCAGAGGAGGGACTAGTTTGTAGTGGGGTACCCCAGGGATCGGTGCTGGGGCCGGTACTGTTTGATCTATATATTAGTGTTATGGGAGCTGGATTAGTAAGTAGAGTATCAAAATTTGCTGACGACACTAATATAGGTGGTATAGTTAATTCATAGAATGATCATCAAATTCTTACTCATGACTTGAAGCAAATTGAACTACGAGTAGAGTGAGCAAAATAAATTTTAATGCTTCAAAATGTACCGTTTTGCTCTTTGGTTGTAAAAATCCAGAATATATATATATATATATACTTTGGATGGGCAAACACTGAAGTCATCAAAAAAAGGAAAAGATCTGGGAATCTGGATAAACAAAGACCTTACTTCCATTGATCATTGCAGATATATTACACAGACAGTTAGTAGATTAATTTGTTCTATAAAAAAAAAACATTTATAACAAGGAATAGTAGTTGTACTTTGCAATTATACAGAACTTATATTACCCCCCATTTGGATTATGGTTCTCCTATTTGGAGTCCGTATCATAAGCGAGACATACATTTACTTGAAAAAACACAACATAAACTTACTAAATCTATTAGGGGGATTGAAACACTAAACTATGATGAAAGAATGAATTTGTTGGGGGTTATTCCCACTGGAAATAAGAAGGAAGAGGAGAGACAACTTGCTTTTGTATACAATTCTGAAAAATACAGAATTTATTTATTTATTTATTTTGGTACTCTGAAAACCATTTGAGCTCAGAGCTTTTTACGTAGGTTCCACGTCAGGACATTTCAGTACAACAAATAGGTGAAATTATACAAAGGATTACAGAAATACAAAGGTAAAAAAACAGGATTATATATCAAACACAGTACAGGTCACAATTTACAGAGCCCAACAGTGAAACCAGTCAGTTGTCAGCAAACAATGAAACAATGTGGGCAGAAATATGATTATAGACACGATAATCTTAGATCTCACATAGACAGCTGGCTATCCTGAAGATTAATATGGTCAAGAGTCATAATTTTTATACAATAAGATCTGTTCGTCATTGGAACTCATTACCTATGGAAATTGTGGAGATACCGATGTTTGAGAACTTTAAACAGGGATTGGATGCTTTGTTTCTCCCAACTTTGTTTCACTCATAAACCCACATGGTGTGGGAGACAATTTAATGGACTATTAGCCTACTTTGTCTATTTCTCACCAAGTATTACCAAGTATTCCTTCAAACAGGAGTTGAATTCCTTGACGTGGAATGACCTAGTCTCCCCCATGCTGTGGACAGGTAGCATGTCCGAGAAGGAGATGGACTGTGCTAACTGCTTAAAGCTCCCCCCAACTTCCTGAAATTTCCCTGGATTCTAACTATCTCTGCTTTGTTCTTTGCCAGGTCATTTGACCCCAGGTAGACAATGACATCTAGCTTCTCTCTCCTTACTATCGCCCTAGTGATCCTATGGATCCACTTTCCATCCTTCCATGCAGTGTTTCCTGGAAGGCACTTGGCCTTCCTCTTCCCATTGCTAGATGCACCTAACTTCACTCCCCGGACCACTGAGTCCCCAACCAAGAGTAGCTTCTTCTTCCTCTGGAGTCCTCTTCCCCCCTTCCCTGGGGCCCCATTGATATCCAGTGAACACAGCGACTGCGATTGAGTGCTTTCAAAAAGGGTGGCTCAATCATGGCATCTGTGTTCAGGGCTACCTGGCAGGGTAGTGACCAGATACTGGGGTGGGAGAGGTAGAGTGACGGAAAGCGTATGCATGTATATGTGTGCACATGTACATTGGAGGGGAGGGGAGGTATGTGGAAGGGGGTGTGGTGGGCAGCTGCTGAGCTGGTCCGCTAGTGTGGTGGGGAGGGTGGTTGATTGGGATGTGCAGGGTTCTGGTCTGGCCCAGAGCAATTTTTTGTGCCAGGAGGCAGCTTGTTTATTTTTAAGTATTTCAACCACCCCAGACATGCACCCCCCCCAGGAGCTGAGAATCCTTTAGTAGGGGTGTGTGTGGGTGAAGCCCACAGGGGTATGTGCAGCATTAAAATCCTGTTGCTGCCTTTTAGTTTGCTGCGATTGTACACCGCTATTATTAATTTTCGGTGATGTACACTTGCCTAAATGGCGATCGCTATTCCATGATTACCATTATCACATAGAACTGTCTCCATCAAGGAGGACCCACCCATTCTCCTTCATCTCAGCTGTGGGTGCCCTTGTGAGGCATTGTCTCTCCTCCAGGACAGTGTAGGAGTTACTTAGCTGGACTGGTTGAGGGATATGCTTTAGACCCCCTTCCGCACTCTCCCTGAGCCCACCATGGTCCAGTCATACCTCCTCCTCCTGGGAATCCTTTGAGGTTCAGGCTGTGGACACAGTGGTCTGTGGTTGGGGGTGAAGGTCTCTTGCAACCTGACTAACTTGGCTTGGAGACAGACAACGTCCTCCCTTAACCCAGAGAGGTGCCTGCAAACGGGGCAGCACTGCATGATCCAGAATGTTCTCCTGAATAGTGCAGCTCCTCACCCACTACACTGCACCACCCCTTGCATTCTTACCCTTTAGTAGCTATGCCCACTACCACCTATTTTAGTCTCTTGTACTCTATGTGACCTCTTCCTTGAGGTAGATCACACTATATATTTTTTTTATTACCCCTTCACTGTTGGTTTATCCTGCCCTGCTTTGCACTGTGGTGCTTTCAGTCTGAATTCCTCAGCTGTGTGGGATATTAGGTGCTGCTGGAGACCGTATTGCTGTGAGCTACCCCAGGAAGTAGTATCTGTTTTCAGTGTATCCACCAATAAAGGTGGACTAACATGAGGAGGAAGCAGCAAAATTTCTGACAGAAGGTTACAAGTGAGTGTCACTGAATCCATTTTGTACAGTTGAATTAGTACCTGACACAACCCACATGTGCATTTATCACTTTTTCTTGTTATGTTCATGGAGGAATATGCCACAAACAAGTGAAAAGTATATGCCTGCCATTAGTCATCACAAAGTGAGGATATACGTAGTTATACAAGATGTTTACTTTAAAGAAGTCAAATGTTTCTCACAAAGATGTATAATCATAGTCTATCTTCCCTAGGAGGTGTCACACAGCGCATCTTTGCCACCAGTGGAAGAAGCTCATAATCTGAATTTGATGGCATTGGCTTTTATCTGAATAATTTAAACAGTAACTCATAAACAGTTAAACTCAACTTACTGTCTGAACTTTGTCTCTGTTGATAAATTGTATATCACTTACAATGCATGGTTAGTCTGCTATACTTTAAAATACTGTACACATCCTGTCCCTCCCCACATTACATATAATAGATAAGCTAATGAGGTATCACTGTGTATTTTATCAGTCTATCCCATTTTTCTAAAACTTTCTCTTCCTGGAGTCCAAGTTATTCTTTTCATGGATGTAATCTGTTGTGCCCTGTCCTTCCACTCTGTTAAAGTGGGAGTTTGCACTGACAGTCAGTGGCAACTTATACGTTTAGTTGCAGACAGGCACACAGTGTAAAATAAGTACTGTTGTTTTTAGGTGGATAATCCTGGAAGAGATTGACCAAGGAGAAGGTGCTGAAAACTTAGAAGGATTTCTCTGTTCCAAATTTTACATACTTCTGTGTGTACATATCAGCCTCCACTGGTACTGGATTTGGGTGTGTAACCCCCCTGTTACCTGAGGTTACTAAAATCCCAGTAAGACCTAGTGGTAGGCAGGGAAGGCAGCTTGTGAAACTCCAGTTAAATGGATTTCACACTGTCTCACTGTGTTCTCAGTCTCAGCTGAGAGTCGGACTGAGGGATGACATCACCATAGAACTCTCGCAGTTGCATGAGCCACACTGGAGTGCTGCAGTTGGAAGTTAAGATAGAATGTTGGGAATTTTTGAACAGTGTCTGTGTGCAGTCTTGGAGAGAGAAGCAACACAGCAGTGTGGCTGCAGGTTCTTAGAGCCTTAAGCTCTGTTTTAGAGCTACTGTAAGGGAGGTGTGTGTTTCCACCAAAAGAGGAACACAGTAAGCTGATTTTGAAGTGGTGGAGACCACTGTTACTGGTCCATGTGCCCCATCCCTGAGGGGATGGGGGTGGAAAGGTTTGCCTGTCTTCCAGGGGCAACCCTCCTGGTTCCGGCTAGGGAAGAAGTTGCCTTATTTCAAGTTGTGCTGCAGCACCAGAAGCTGTGGGAGATAAATTCCTGTGAGGAATCGCCTGTGGGGCACCTGCAACCAAAGGGTGAGTTCGCTCTGACAGAGGGCCTATGTTTTCACCTGAAATGTTGGAACATGGGGATTGGACTACTTAATTTGTAGGAGGTCTAGTGTAATAGACATTGCCGGCTAATTCAAGTAGGTTCAAGTCCAGCACAAAGAGTGAAGTAACGTGGGGATTGGACTACTTAATTTGTAGGAGGTCTAGTGTAATAGACATTGCTGGTTAATTTAAGTAGGTTCAAGTCCAGCACAAAAGAGTAAAGTAAAGTGGGTATTGGACTGCTTAATCAGTGGGAGGCCTAGAGCAATGGGCTAAGCCAAGTAAAAGTATGTTCAAGTCCAGCACAATGGGAAAGCAAGACAAGTAGAGGAAATGTGACATACATTTAGCCTTAATCTACATTGCCAAGCTTTATAGAATGAGATGTTTAATGTCCAGAGAAATGGCCGGATATGAATTGTGGAAGCGAGAGGTGGGAGACCCCCCATCAGTAGTAACCAAATTCACCTCTACGGATTTGCTCTGTGGCACCTTTACTTTTTCTCAGGTACTTGACCAGTGCCTGAGGAAAGTACCCAGACATGGGGTTAAAAGGAGAACTCCCTGATAGATCTGAGGTGCTCTTAGGTGGTTTAGGGAGCCACCAGAAAAGGTTTCCATGACATATAGAAGGTATCCGAGTGGCCGGCAAGGGAGCCGAGCCAGGAAAATCCCAGATAGTGTACAGGTTCGGGCTGTGTACCCAAAGCAGGGTGCAAGTCCAGGCTGTGTGCCCTGTGGGTTCTGAGCCTGAGGGCTGGAGTGTTGAGGAAGTGTTCCTGATTCTTTTTATCTGCATTACCAGAAGTGTAGCCCCATGGGGGTCTGTCTATGCTTTGTTTGTTCTGCTTGGATGTGAATAAAAGTCACACTTTAGAATCCCATTCCTGGTATTGGACATTACAATTATTGCTTCCTGTGTTTGGAGTTACTTGGGTGCCCCTGTGCAGAGTAGCCAAACTTAAACCTTGTGCCGAGTAACCTATTCCTGCCCAAACCCAGTCCCCACCTGGTACTGCTGTCAGATTCAAACAGCATACCACCTGTCATTTGCAAAATGATGGGGGTGGGGGTTACAAAATGGAGGCACCGCTTTGGACTTTAAATTTAGGGAGGAAAGGTGCTTGGGCAAAGGGCTAGCAATTTGGTTATCTGGCAGAGGGTAGCCCAAAAAGCTGAAGCAAGGTTAACTAATGTGTCGCTGTGTGTTGTTGTCCATGTGCTGCTGTTAAATGCCAACTGTTTACCAAGGAGCAGTAAAGCCTGAGAGAGTATGCCTTTATCCTGCATCAAAAATTTACAGCATTTTGCCAGTGTTTAAAAACTGTTGTGACAAAGAAAAGTGTGGAAGACTAGGGGTAGCAAAAGGAAAATTGTGCCCTGGACATTGGCAATGCTTTCTAGTGAACTGAGAGACTTGCTGTGTTAATGGCCATGACAAATGGTTGAAATGAGCTCCCGCCGTGGAGTCAGTTAAGAAAAAAAAAAAAAAAGTGGTTTTACAGTTTAAATTTGCCTGCTCGATGATCGCCGTGAGGAGAAGAGTACTCACGAAGGAAAGAGGCTCATTTGCATGGCATCGAGTGATTGGTGAGACTGCAATTAGTCCCGGCCCCAAGCCAGCTCTACAGCGACTGCCCAGCATTCAAGAGGGATTGTGAGTGGAGTGCATGTACTGGCTTATCAGAGGAGCATTGCGGTGACTGAAAGTGCTGTAAAAGTTTAAAATATTGGACTTTTCTGTCTAAATTCGTGCTCAACCCGCATCTTGATCGACTGAACTGTGAGAGTGGTGTTCAGAGGGACGATCGGCAGGACTGTCAATCCGCTTCTGTTCCGAGGCCTCCAAGACTGGCTGCAGGCCATTTTCCATCGCAGCAAACAGCTACTGATTACAGTGAGTACCAATAGAAATAATTGCTCAGACAAGTGATTTTTGCCAAAAGCCAGCTGAATCTATGTGCAGCAGTGTAATCGCATTGCAATCAAAGACTGTGTTAAGTTTACCAGCAAAAGCAAGCCTTTTAAGCCATCAACTGTGAGCATAGTTATGGGATTCAGCGTCAGTGTAAGTTTCAAAGCCATGAGGAAGACTGTGAGTTGTAGCAAGATATGCAGCAAGAGTTACAGGCAATCCTGTGCTTGAAATACTGAGGCTTTAAGGGACTGTGAGCTAGAGCAATGTCTTCAGCAAGTGAAAAGTCCATGGTAAATCATATAAATGTGCTAGGAAAAAGAACAGTGCAAGTCTGTGCAGTTTGAGCAAAGTTATCAGTAGAGTGTGTAAATCGGATGCGCAGTGGCTTGACCCAATTTCAGAATGTTGATGCGTAGGAGTGCTGCCACCGTCATTACAGGGAGGGGTAGTAATGTAAACACAGCAGCAGAGAAGCCATTTTGAAAGTGAAAGAAAGTGTTCAGTGATGTGGGACTTTCAATAACAGTGAGCGTTTGGTTTTCTCTGCAGTCATGGCCTCAGGACCAGCCCACTACCCAGATCATGCCTGGGCTGTGGTAGCAGTAGAAGTAAACAAGTTAAGGGACATTGAGAGATGTTACTACAGAGGATGACTGCCTCCTCATGTGGCGATTCCTGGATATCCAGTGCAAGTGTGCTTAATATGCTTAAATGCTGGAAGGGACGTCTTCATGGTACCTCACTGTTCTGGGTGCCTTGAGAAATATGGTTTATTTAAAGTGCCCACGATTCATTTTGCTCCCACATGGACAAAAGTTCAAGAATTTGCAGTTGGCAGTACACAGCACCAGGCGGAGCCTGTTGGAGAAGGCCCCTCGGGGGAGTGTGGCACAAAGCTAGAGGGTGCAGATTTACAGACAGAACAATGTGCTGATGTTTCGGATTCTGGATCGAAGAGAGACAATTCAGGCAGAGCATCAGTAGACCTTTGGAGAGGGGGGCCTAGCCCAAGTCTCATAGGAAAAGACGAGATGAGGGAGGAATTTGAATGGGAGGTATCGACCTCCGTGCCCAGCGAAGTGTGGATAGTTTCAGGAGTAAAGATGACTGCTCACTCCTGGGCACAGATTCTCAGTGAGGAAGAAGAAGAGGGGGAACCTATGTGGCCTTGTGAAAAAGGAACTGGTACACAGCCTCAAGCTCTTGCCTCAGAGGAATGCATGGAAGAGAGTGGTGATACCACTACCCTGGCTGTGCAAGAAGAAGTCAGGGATCCATTTTTTGTCTCATTGAGAATGTGTAGCTGGCAGAACCAGGACTGGTCACCCCCAAGCCAGGCCAGCAGTCTCAGGGTGACCAAAGCTAGTAAAGAGGAGAGACTGGTTCGTAGGAAGGCGAATGAAATCTATGGGATGTCCTTTCCTACCTTTCCTTGGAGATTCCGGGAGGAGATTGAGAACAACAGGAAATCCTGGATTTGGGCCGATGCAATGAAATGTGTGCATCCTGGTGCAGACAAGCATGTCAGGAACAGAATGTTTCACATAAAATACAGCCAGTGGAAAAGAGGCAGGACACTGTTAATTGTCACTGTTTGAACAGTGGATGGAGAGGGACGTGAAACCTTTCACAGTGTGAATTATGTGCACCCAGACGGGGTAATAATTCAAGCTCCTGACCCATTGTGCTATTGGCCACAATGTAAAGACTTCCCTGTAAATGTGCCCATGCCTACCAGATGGAAAGCAGAGCAGTGGTAGCCAGTGCTGCCACTCCAGCCATTGCAGTGCCTTTGTTGTTCTGCCAGTATGGATGTCCAGGACTCAGGTGCCCCACATTCATCAGTTCTACAGTGAACTGACTTTCCAGAATCAATCAACTGGCCCACCAGGTGACTTCAGATCCAGAGAGAACACCAGCCCAGCTGTATCCTGATTAATCGCCTGGTAACTGGATGACATCAGACCAGCTGTTTTCGTTTTTTTCCTGTTCCAAGGTTCCATCTCCAGAGATAAAATCATCCCAGCAGTTTCCAGATTTGCCCTTCTGTCATTCCCAGAAGATGTCCGCCCAGCTGTATCGGAAGAGTGCTGCCAGGGAGAGTCTTCAGCCGAGGACCAGGTCAGTGTTTTGTTCATTCTACAAGGGACTGGTAAGTCCAAACTTTTCTATTCTTATGACACTGCAGTACACACCCTACACTAGCAGACTCCAGATGTGTGAACTGTCCTCAAAGACTCTCCCCTTCGGGACTTTGGCCTGCTAGAACTGTGCTTCACTGGGTTCCGGCCCAGGAGAGACTCTTTAATGGACTTGCCTTCGGTTACTGTGGTCACTAGATGGGACTTTTAGGGTACTTCATCCCCCAGATGTGTATTGCAAATAATGTCATTGTTTTTCTACTGTTTTCTAATGTTTATACTGTTTTTCTACCTTTTCTAAAAAAAAAAAATATATATTTTTGGGATTCTCCAGTGTTTTGATGGTAGGGGTTTAGATAGACTGTGTATGCAGAGTGTGTGTTGTCTTTCTTTTTCTTGCAGGTGTTCCTGAAGAAGATAGAAGAGAAGACAAGAAGAGGAGGAGGGACTCAGAGGAGTTCCTCACTAGTACTTTAGTGTGTAGTATTTAAAGTACTGTTGTTGTTGTTGTTGTTGTTGTTGTTGTTGTTGTTACTGTGTGTAACCCTTTTCTTCCACAGGTATGGTTGTTGGGGAGTGAGGGAGTAATGTAATGGTATGGTATTAGCTCCTGGTGTGTGGTTGCATGGTGCCCAAGGTCGGGGAGGTCTCCTGTTTGTTTGTTTGTTTTGGGGTTTGAGTTAAAGGCAGATAGGTTTCCCTAGGGGGGGGATAGACAGACTCTGGACCTGACCTACAGTAGGGGTTGCAGTGCTGATCTATTAGGGCTATGCTCTGGGCAGTTCTACTGGAGCCACTAGGTACCCATAGTCAGTGGGCAGATTAGAGGCTGATGCGTCAGCCAACGGCCTCTAGGCCCTTAGTGTTGTCTGCCTGTGCTGGCACAAGGTAGGGGAAAAGGTAGCGCTACCTCCCCGTAGTCAACACATGGGGCGAGATGGCCTAAGCCGGGTAAATAATGACTGCGGACAGTCATTTTCCTGGCCCAGGATGAGTGTAACCTCCCTTGTTACCCGGGGTTACTAGAATACCAGTAAGACCTAATGGTAGACAGGGGAAGGCAGCTTGTGAAACTCCAGTTAAATGGATTTCACACTGTCTCACTGTGTTCTCAGTCTCAGCTGAGACTGAAGGATGACATCACCATAGAATTCTCTCAGCTGCATGAGCCACACTGGAGTGCTGCAGTTGGAAGTTAGGATAGAATGTTGGGGATTTTTGAACAGTGTCTGTGTGCAGTCTTGGAGAGAGAAGCAACACAGCAGTGTGGTTGCAGGCTCTCAGAGCCTTAAGCTCTGTTTTAGAGCTACTGTAAGGGAGGTGTGTGTTTCCACCAAAAGAGGAACACAGTAAGCTGATTGTGAAGTGGTGGAGACCGCTGTTACTGGTCCATGTGCCCCATCCCTGAGGGGATGGGGGTGGAAAGGTTTGCCTGTCTTCCAGGGGCAACCCTCTGGTTCCGGCTAAGGAAGAAGTTGCCTTATTTCAAGTTGTGCTGCGGCACCAGAAACTGTGGGAGATAAATTCCTGTGAGAAATCGCCTGTGGGGCACCTGCAACCAAAGGGTGAGTTCGCTCTGACAGAGGGCCTATGTTTTCACCGGAACTGTTGGAACATGGGGATTGGACTACTTAATTTGTAGGAGGTCTAGTGTAATAGACATTGCCAGTTAATTCAAGTAGGTTCAAGTCCAGCACAAAGAGTGAAGTAACATGGGGATTGGACTACTTAATTTGTAGGAGGTCTAGTGTAATAGACATTGCTGGTTAATTCAGGTAGGTTCAAGTCCAGCACAAAGAGTAAAGTAAAGTGGGTATTGGACTGCTTAATCAGTGGGAGGCCTAGAGCAATGGGCTAAGCCAAGTAAAAGTATGTTCAAGTCCAGCACAATGGGTAAGCAAGACAAGTAGAGGAAATGTGACATACATTTAGCCTTAATCTACATTGCCAAACTTTACAGAATGAGATGTTTAATGTCCAGAGAAATGGCCGGATATGAATTGTGGAAGTGAGAGGTGGGAGACCCCCCATTAGTAGTAACCAAAGTCACCTCTACGGATTTGCTCTGTGGCACCTTTACTTTTTCTCAGGTACTTGACCAGTGCCTGAGGAAAGTACCCAGACATGGGATTAAAAGGAGAACTCCCTGATAGATCTGAGGTGCTCTTAGGTGGTTTAGGGAGCCACCAGAAAAGGTTTCCGTGACATATGGAAGGTATCCGAGTGGCCGGCAAGGGAGCTGAGCCAGGGAAATCCCAGATAGTGTACAGGTTCGGGCTATGTACCCAAAGCAGCGTGCAAGTCCGGGCTGTGTGCCTGGTGGGTTCACAGCCTGAGGGCTGGAGTGTTGAAGAAATGTTCCTGATTCTTTTTATCTGCATTACCAGAAGTGTAGCCCTGTGGGGGTCTGTCTATGCTTTGTTTGTTCTGCTTGGATGTGAATAAAAGCCACACTTTAGAATCCCATTCCTGGTATTGGACATCACAGTTATTGCTTCTCGTGTTCAGAGTTACTTGGGTGCCCCTGTGCAGAGTAGCCAAGCCTAGCCCTTGTGCCGAGTAACCTATTCCTTGCCAAACCCAGTCCTCACCTGGTACTGCTGTTAGATTCAAACAGCATACCACCTGTCATTTGCAAAATGATGGGGGTGAGGGTTACAGGTGCATTACCAGAAAATATGTAAATGGGAACCCTGCATCTGGCAGCTCCTCCACCAGAAAGCCAAATTACCTTGTTTAAATTTACTATGATACTTGGAGTATGAAAGTACTGTACCTGACCAGGATTTTCCATTGATACTCCTTCCACACTGGTGAGGAGGTAATTTTCCACCTTTGTCAAATATTCTCTGCCAATCTGCATGTGGAATCTCTTGCCCTAGCTCCATTTTACATTTACCCCTTAACATTATCCAAAGCTGTGCCCTTTTAGGTCTCTGAGTAGTTTATTCTGTATATTGTAGAAATGTATCTGCAATTAACATTTAGTCTAATGAACCAATATAGGCAATCCTCCCATTTCTTCATTTCCCTAGTGAATTTTGCCCTGTTCATCACCTCCTAAACAGAATGCCTGATTTGGAGAAATATAAAATGGTCTGAATGAGGGAGATGAATCAATGCTGAAGGTCATCAAACAAGCTGCACACACCATTCATAAAAACCTCTTTAAAGGTAGCAATGCCAAATTGGTTCCGTTGTCTGTAACCCCGGTCGGTTCTGCTCTGTGGGAATTTTGGGTTCCCAATAGTTATTGTTAAAGGACCCACATCCTCCAGTGTAGCCATGAGCATGCAGGTTAGGTAGATTTCCTGCACTGACCATCTGTTCCATGGGCTGGAAATTTGCTTTCCAAGGGGTGGTGTCCACTTCATATATGGAGCCGTGAATAGTGGCCCTGGTAGTGATGTCCTATTTTCCAGCTGGTACCAGCCTGTATATATTTTGGGCTATGCCATCATAATTATCTGGCTGACTGTGTTGCCAAATGGTACAGCTCATGGCAGTCCCATGCCTCCCAGCTCCCTGGGGAGGTCAGAGTATTCAGGCCCATCCCAATTCATTGTCCCTTCTATACAAACATAAAATTGGCTTTCTCTGTTGCAGCCAGAAAAGATTTTAGAATAGCAGTGAAGAGGGCCTGAGAGTAAAAATGAAGACAAGGAAGAACATTCATTATGTTTGCTTGCGCGCATGCACAAGAAACATTATGCGGCAGCTTAGGAGAGAGGCGGGTTGTGGAGGTGCGGCACTGTGGCAGCCAACGGAAGCATTGCACTTGGGGGCTTGGCACTGGTGGACCAATGGAGGCACAGTGTGCTGATGACACTGGCTTCCAAAAGTGCCACCAAGTTGTATTGTTTTCGTTGCAGCAATCAGGGGCCCCCTCGTCATTGCAGCGTCAGGCAGTCTGCTGCAATGAGGGAGTGACTCATTTTAACTTTGTGAATTTGCAATATTTTCACTCCAGATTTTCAACATTGCTATTTTTCCACACCTCCTTATGAAAAGTACAGTTGTCATTTTTCACATTCTGGCTGAAATGTGTTTTCGCACTTCCAGTGCAGAATAACGCGGCCACTGTGGGAAATAAGTGTTCGGGAAACATTAAGAAAATCACAGTGACGCTGTTCATGAGCAGAGGTCCTAAAATGCCTATGTTGAGAATTTTGTGACGAAAGTCCATAAAATGAGTGTGTTACGAGCGTGCATTGTGCAGTTTCCACACATGTTCATAACTTCACAAATCTGTAATATTTTCACTCCAGATTTTCAACATTTGCATTTTTCCACACCTCCTTATGAACAGTACAGATGTCATTTTTCACATCCTGGCCAAAATGTGTTTTTGCACTTCTGGCGCAGAATTGCGTGGTTGCTGTGGGAAATCAGTGTTATGGACACATTAAGGAAATCACAGTGACACTGTTCATGAGCAGAGGTTCTAAAATGCTTATGTAGAAAATTTTGTGATGAAAGTCCATACAATGATTGTGTTACTTGCATGCATTGCACAGTTTCCTTGTATGCTCGGAAGTGCAAGCATTTTTAATATTCCCACTACAGATTTTCAACATTGCCATCTCTTCACACCTCCCTATGGATGGTACAGCTGTCATTCTTCACATCCTGCCCAATCTGTGTTTTTGTATGTGTGGCCCAGAATGACACGGTCGCTGTTGGAACTCAAAGTTCGGGACACATTTGACAAAATCACACTGCCACTCTTCATGAGAAGGGTCCCAAATGCTTTCATGAGGTGGGGTCACAAAAAGACCATGTTGAAAATTTGTAGTGCAAATACCAACAAACGCCCGGGGTGTTAGGGTTTCTAACCATAACGTCCCACCCTGTACAGACTGACAGGCATTGGGGTGTGCCTTTGGATTGTCGACTGTGTTGCTCATGCCATCCCACCCCCCAGCCAGTGACAGGGATCGAGGTGTACCTTGGACTCTTCAGCCCCAGAGTTCACCCCATTCTCCTATGCTGCACCCATTTCAGCGTATGTCCTTATGGAATGAGGTGACTGTAAAGTCAAACACCCCAAGGCACACCTCAACATGTGTCAGTGTCTGCAGAATAGGGTGAGGTGACATAGCATGAACGTCATGGGCGATGACCCAAACACTTACCCCAGTACCCCGTCCATCTCTACAGGATGTAGGTGGGGTTGGCGTGAAGTTCAATACTTCACTGCCATTCCTATTCTGCATCTGTCTAACTCCTGCATTTCCAATGCTAATACCAGCATTGACAAATGCTTGTTTTTAAAACTGAGATCCTCCCACCCTGGGATGGGCAATACATTAAGATCTTGTGCAGTGTCCTCCAGGAGGTGTGGGTGGTTAAGTGTAATAATTTGGACAGCTAGAGGGAGTGATTCTGACTTCCAAGTATCTAATTATATGAGATGCAGCCTATTTGAAAGGAGCCCAAAATGCAAGTGAGCAGGTTCTGGAAACAGTGAAGGCATCAGATTTGTTGTAACTGGTTTTATAACCTGATAACTCACCAAAAGAATACATTTTTTTGTATAAGGCTGGGGTTGAAATGTCTGGGTTACTAAGGGAAAATGGAGTTATCAGCATATAACGCCATTGTTTGCTCTAGCTCTCTCACGTCATCTCTTTGCATCTCCTGGTTCTGGCAGATAGCAATTTCAAGAGACTCCATGTATAGGGTGAATAGGAGAGGGCAGAGAGGGTACCTCTTTCTGGTACCTTGTTCCAACTCGAATCTGAATAATACCACCCCATTCACTTGCACCATTACCTCTGGCCCATCATACAAGATATATTTGCATGACCTTAAGTGAGGGCCAAACCCCATGCCCACCAGGGTTTGTAGTAGGAAAACTCAGTCTACCAGACCAAATTCCTTTACAGCATCCATGGAAATCACAATTTGCAATTGTCTTGCAGTTCATTGGGATGAAAGGATGTTAAGGAGGTACCAGATACTATCATTAAAGTTCTGCACCTTGAATCCTGTTGCATTTGGGTAGACTAGGTCTCCTACTCTCTTCTATTGGCATCTGGCTAGAATCAAGGTAAAAAGCTTCATATCTACGGTAGCAATGAAATAGGACAGTAAGACTCACAGATTGTAGAGTGCTTGTCTGGTTTTAAAAGAACTGAGATGTGTACCCTTTTCCCATTTCTTAGTACTCCCACCTCCTCTAGACCATCACCCCCTGAAAAAGGCTTAAGAGCTCCAGACCCAGATCCTCCCTAAATGTTTTACAAAATTCAGCCATTAGATTATCAAGGCCTGGGGCTTTACCACTCTACAATTTTCTTATACCTCCTCTATCTCTGAGGGCAGGATCTGCACGTCTACTGTATTTCAGCTTCTTCTTCTTCTTCTTCTATTAAGGAAGGTGAGTCTAGTTTTTTGTAAGTATACAAGGATGTTTTCTTCATGTTGTCCCAAACGCTCTGCTGCGCACAAATTCTGGTAATTAGCTGCAAAATGGCATGTAATAAGCTTTGGCTGGAAGACATCTGCTTGTCCACCCTATGCTCTGAGTTTTAAAACCATCCTACTGGTAGTTTGTTTGCAAATCTGCCAAGCCAAAAGGTGCCCTGCCCTATTACCAGCTTCCTAACGTAACAGAGTCGGCCATCTATGTTTTGCTCTATATACAGCAGAGCCAGCCACAATGCGTAGAACCCCTTTTCGTCGACACCCCAATGGTGAAACAAGAAGAAAAAGGACCATTACAGCGACATTCGCAGTAATGGTCCATTTTCCTTGTTTTGCCTTCCCCAAGTGTTCTGCCCCCTTCCTGGACGAACTCTGACCAGGAGTTGAACTCTTAGAGTCTGGGGTGTGTGGGGGCACAGCCCCCTACAGAAAACAATGAGTCCAGAGGCAGCACAATACCTGCATCGGTATTGAGCTGTCTCTGTGGGGGAGGTCAGCATTTTCGATGACGGGAAAACTTGGTGCTTCCACAATGTAATGCAGTAACATGCAGGAAATGACATGTCACAAAATATTGCAGTAAAAAAAAAGCTTAATTACCACTGAATTACACTTCTCCCTGCAGCATTCTACAGCCTTTTTTGATATACTGTAGCATTACTGCCTTTAAGCCAAGCTGGCACCACTGCCTGCCTAAAGTCTTAGTTTAGACTCTTTGATTTGTGGTAGCAGGGCACCATCCATGGTGATTTTATGGGTGGTTTCAATATCAAAATAACTCCTGCTCCAAAGCTATGCATTTTGCAGTGTCTTCTTTTTTTCCTTCTATATGTATATTGTATAATTTTGCCTGTTAACGTTGCCTTCATACCACCCTACCTGTCACCCAGGGAATGTTGCTGTGAAAGAAATAGTCCTTGATAGCTTTTTGAGTTAGTTCTACAAAATGTTGTTGGTTCATTAAAGTGTTATTGGGGTGAATTTTCAAAGTGTTGAGATTGTCACAAGCCCCGTGTGTGCCAAAGATACCGCATGCTGGGCTTGCAGCAAGCTAGTGGGATTTTCCATCCCATGCAGCAAGTATACAAGTTGGACCAGCTTTCTGTGGTCTAGCTTGCATCAGTCCCAGGGACCCTTTTTATAGCGATTGTGCCAAAACCTTGGTGCACGCTGCTGTAAATCGGATAGACTGTGGCAACTACATCTGACTTACTAAAACTGGATGCAGTTTGTGGCACAAGCCTTTGCTGCACCACCAGATTTAAAGTGTTGCGGCACAGGGCTTGATGCAGACGCTGCACCACACTTTGAAAGTCTGGCTCATTAAGTCACCAGGTGGAGTTTTTGCAGGGGTTATAATATTTATACCCGTCACTACTGGGGCCTTGTCTGATAGAGTGGTATGAGCGATGCATGCCTCATGGGCTGTGTACAGCCATTCTACAGGCAGGAAGGGTATGTCAACCTGGGAACAGAATGCCTGTGCTGCTGAATGGAACAAACAGTCTACAGACTCGATTCTCAAAGGTCAGCACAAGCTGTGCCAGTGGCAGCTTACACTGATTGCCAGTGTACCAGGGAAACTGCGCCCAGTTCTATATCAGGTAGGGCCCTGGCCTCCAAGTCCCATGTCTTGTGGCAACTGTGGCTGTGTGCCAAACAGATGGCACATCTGGATAGTTTGCCACACGCTGTGGGCTGCCATGTGGCCATAGAACCATGTAACAGAGAAACATAGAATTTGACGGCAGATAAGGACTGCTTGGCCCACCTAGTCTGCCCATTTCCTACCTAACAGACAAGCTGCAGATCCTAGTTAACCAACAGCCTACTTTCTCCTACCCTCCACTAGAATTTCCTTATGTCTGTCCCAAGCATTCTTGAATTCCCCCACTGTTTTTGACTCTACGACCTCCTCAGGAAGGCTGTTCCATGTATCCACAACCCTCTCTGTGAAGAAATACTTCTTCACATTACCTCTGAGCCGTCCCCCCTCTATCTTCAAATTGTGCCTTCTTGTTATTGCACATCTCTTTTTCTGAAAGATGCTACCCTCTTGGACTTTGTTGATTCCCTTGAGGTATTTGAAAGTTTCTAACATGTCCCCCCCTTCCTCCTTTCCTCAAGGCTATACATCTTTAGTTCCTTTAGTCTTTCTTCATATGTCTTCTGATGCAGACCCTGCATCATTTTGGTTGCCCTCCTCTGGGAGAAAGCATTCCCTGGTGGCTAGCGGTCCCCTGTAGCCCCAATCCCCATTTTCTTAAAATGAATCATGTTCCTGGGGGTCTAGCAGATCTTCCTTCCCTATCCCCAAATTTTCCCATCAAGTATAACATGTAACTGTCTCTGGTGGTCTAGTGGATCCCCCTCCCTATTCCCTGATCTGCCTATAGAATATAAGATATAACTGTCTCTGGTGGTCTAGTGGACTCCCCCATCCCGATCTGCCCATAGAATGTAATATATAACTTTCCCTGGTGGTGTAGGCTACGTTAATTTGAAATATAATTGCTATACATTATTTATTTATTTTTTTCAATTGTTTAACCAGGAGTAGCACACTAAGCTGAAAGCTTGTTTACGGGTGCAACCTGGGAGCACAGAGAAGCTAAGTGACTTGCTCAGGGTGGGGGCTGTGGGATTCAAACCCAGGTCTCCAGATTTGCAGCTCAGAGCCTTAAACCACTGTGTTATACTGCTTATTTATACTGCATGTACTGTGTCTGTAGTTTGTCATCCTTCTGGTGTCAACATGTCTGTTTAAGTTGTGGGTTATTGGGGGAGGATGTTGAAGAGCAGGTGTGTGGACACTATTACTATGAAATGTATAGCACTTTTTCACAGCTAGTAAGTTATCACTGAAGTACAGAATTAAAGTACCTGTGGAGCATATCACAGCCATTTGTCCACATTAACAAATTTATAACGTTGGGGTCAGTTGATTGGTACCTTGTACCTTATAAGCATGGAAACTCAATAATTCAGCTGTACCTTTAAATGAAACAAAGATATTTATTGGAAGAAAAAGCAATATATGATATGCAAGCAATAATGCCCAACAGGGTGGGTGGTATTGGGCAATACCGGACTGGCCAGGGGTGTGTATGAGGCCCGACGCTGCAGGTGGAGGGCTTTATAGCCCTTGGCCGGTCCTGTATTGCCCATACCGCCCACCCTAGAGGGCATTATTGTGCTTAGAAAATGGGCCATGGTATTATTTTTTTTAAAGAAAAAATATATGTATGTTTTAATGTTAAAACTGTTTTTATTTTATTTCTTTTGTAATAAAATAGTTCCTCCGCATGTGTCCTAGTGGCAGTCCTGTAGTTGTGGATTTGGAGGCTGTTGTCATAGTAACATAACCCCACCCCCTCCCGTACACAGGACTACAGAGAGTTCGAGCAAGATATGTTTTATAAATTTGTCTGTTCCTGTTTTGTTTCCTTAGTTTGAATTGGAGTGTGTTGAGGTGGGTAACGGATAGAAAGAGGCTGAAAGAAATGCACATGAGACTCCGTGACGAGACGGCAATCTCGAGAAGCAAATGTGAAAAAAGACTGCAGTTAGGAGAAATGATTTACTCGCTCTGTTCTGAATCCCACAAAAGTAGAGTGAAGCTTCTGAGGAGGAAATAGCAGAGCGGGAGGGCAGAGGTATGGAGAAGGGAGCGAGGAGCAGTGAATCGTCAGCAGTTTTCTGTTTTTTTTTTTCACTTATAAATACAGAGGGTTGGGGATTGTGAAGATGTCTGTCTTGGAGTGAGCGCAGTGACAGTAACCCCCAACCACCCCAAGAAGTGCTCTCCTCAATGTTCGTTACACAAACCATTGCTGGGCTGTAGTTTCAAACAGCGGTGGTCAGTGGAACTCGCTACTTTCTCCATATGCTACTTCTGTGTGCCCGTTCGCTCTAACAAATACGCAGCAAGATCAGTATTTCGTCCCGTGCACTATTTAAACGATGCCAATTTTGTTTGTGGGAGTGAGTGAGTGGGTGGGTCGAGGATAAGGAAAACAGGTGAAATTGAAGAGTTGAAAAAACGGCAAAAAAAAAACATAAGTTCAGTCATGTGGGGGTATTTGGAGACAGCTTACAGTGAGGGCCAGTATCTCTCGCTAAGCGAGAGAAAAAAATGGCGCTTATTTAAAATTAATTTTGATGTTTTAGCCAATAAACAAGCAGGATGGGCAGAGGGATAACTGAGTGGGTGAGAGGACACTGGGACTGGTACTTTTTATTTCCTGGGCATCTATTGAAAGTTAATGTACCCCGCCGGCAAGGGTACTAGCCAATCAGATGCTAGGAAATAAAAAGCCCATTTTCTAAAGAGAAATAATAAACACAGGTAAACATTAGGCTTGTATCAGTATAAAAATTCCCGATGTAGCCAGTTGGAGCTCATTCCTGGGATATCTTGCTCATCTGTAGCTGTGTGGTAAGTGGGCACTTCTTTGCACAAATTCAAGTTCAGAGCACAATTCTCATTGAAGGACACTCAGATGTTCGCAATTGCCAGTGGCTTAGCTACAGTAGCTTTAATCCTGATCCTTTCCACCAATCCAGGTAACTTGTTTCGCTGTGGGTGTGTCTCACTCTCAGATAAAATCCATTTTTACCATGGTCACCTCCAAGGAGTGATTACTATGCCATATACCCTCCTAATGGCTTTTAGATTCCTTGATGCTCATTCCAGGATGTTTTATTGTTTTATTTATTTTTTATGTATTTGTGTTTAGGATTACAAAGTACCTTTGAGCCAAGGCTCTTTTACAAAGGTTCCACGTCATGCTGGTTACAGGGTAACAGACGCTAAAACATAAAACAGTTACAGGTACATGATTTTAGACAGTAACTTTGCTTGACAAAATCAGACTGAGCGATGAGTAACTCAAGAAACAATAGGAGGAAGAGGGCAAGAAGGGGAGAGGGTTGAGGGTAGGGGAAGGCATAGGTGTAGAGGGTCAGGGTGAGGCAGCCGAAGGGCCTTGTCAGGACAGACACAGGGCAAGTGCATTAGAAGTTGCATTGGACAGGTAAGTGCAAGAAGAGAGGGCAGAAACTGACACATATAAGGTCAGAAGCAGCGTAGGGAATGAAGATGTTATGGGGTGCAAGCACAGGTGGAGGTGCCAGTTATGGAGTGGCGGAGCTTTTTTTGAACGCTCCAAGCATTGCTGTGGATGTGGTGTCACTAGAGAGCTCATTCACCCAACTCGGAGTCCTGTATGCAAACGATCTTTGGCCTTGGGATGTGCGGCAGCAAGGGATTTGAAGTATTTGGGGCTTAGAGCTCCTGGTGTTGTGGTTGGTGATTTTGGGTTTGAGGAGGGTGCTGACTCCTGGTGGTGCCTATCGTATCATGATTTTCTTAGCAGTGATGCAGGTTTGGTATTTGATTCAGTTGTTCAGTTGCAGCCAGCCTGTCTTGGAGTAAAGGTCGCAGGTGTGGGTGAGATGGTGGGAACAGTAACGAGTCACCAGGCTTGATTGAGGGAAGTCAAAACACGCCTGAGAAATGAGGTTGTGGCAGATCCATAGATAATGAGACCGTAGTCAATGATGCCGATGATGGAGATCTGGACAGCTATGAACAGAGCTTCTGGGGTTAGATGTTTCCTATGTCGGAATAGTAGGCCCATCCTGGTGTTGGCTACTTTTGCCACGTTATTGATGTGTGGGACATAGGAGAGATTACAGCTGAGGGTGAGGCCGAGGTATTTGAAGGTATGAATTTGTTTGAGGGTGATTCCTTGCTTGGTTTTAATGGAGAGCTGATATTGTTTGTGTTTGTTTTGGGAGCTGCAGAAGATCATGGTCTTTGTTTTTCTGGTTAAGGATAAGTCTGTGTTTGTGAACCAGTTTTCGACTGCAGAGAAGGCCTGTTGGAGGTTACCTTGTAGATGGACTGGATCATGGTGGGATGCCAGGATGACAGCATCATCCGTGTAGAGTAGGATCTGTTCAGGGCAGGATTCTGGCAGTGAGTTCAGAAAAAGGCTGAAAAGGAGGGGGCCCAAGATTGAGCCCTGTGGGACACTGGACCAGACTGGTCTTTGGTCTGAGAGTGTGCCAGCAATTCTCACTCTTCGGGAGCGGATGTCTAAGTAACTTTTGAACCAGTTCACTGAGTTAGGTGAGAGCTCTTCTAGTCGAAGCTGGACAAGTAGGAGATTGTGGTTGACGGTATCAAAGGCTTTAGTTAAGTCGATGAAGGTGGACCCAGTAAGATGACTGTTATCGAGTGAGTGATGGATTACACCAGTGAATTCAAGTAGCGCCATGGAGGTGCTATGACTTTTTCTAAAGCCATGTTGCTCCTTGAACAGGATGTTGTGATTGTCTAGGAAGTAGGTGAGCTGGTCTGACACAATCCGTTCTAGGGTCTTGGAGAGTGGAGGTAGGATGGAAATTGGATGGTAATTCTCAGTAGCTGTTTTGTCACTACTTTTATGAATTGGGGTTACCGTGGCAGATTTCCATAAGTCAGGGAACTGGCTGAGGCTGAGGGAGAGGTTGAAAATCCTGGTCAGTGGTCGGAGTACTTCTTCAAGTGTGAGTGATAGCAGTTTGAGGTCAAGGGAGTCACTGCTTGCTCTGGAGCTGCAAATGGCTTTGGTAACATAGCTGCGGACTTGATGTATTTTTACTGCCTTAAAGTAGAAGGGAGGGTGGCTGGAGATGGCTGGGGGGCAAGGGGAACCACATCATCAAAAAAACCCTGTGGGAGTACAGCACTGAGGTCCATGAAGGTGTCATTGAATGTATCAGCAATGAGTTTCTGGTCAAGTGTAGTTTCACCATTTATGCTGAGTACTGATGGGGGTGATTTAGATTGCTTCCTGGTGACTTCTTTAATGTTATTCCAGAAGTCCCTACCTTTGCCCCATGAGTTAGTGAGAGCATTATGGAAATAGGTGGTCTCCGTAGCCTGGATATATTTAGTGCAGTCATTTCGTGCATGTTTATAGTTAGCAATATCAACTTGTCTCCCGGTGTTTCTGGCAATCTCCCAAAGGTGGTCTTGATCTTTTAGTCATCTCAGTAGGTCTCCGGTGAGCCAGGGGTTACATAGGGCTTTGCCCTTGTGCTTCTTGAAGGGTGCAAATATGTTGCATGCTTGGTTGAAGATCCTGATGAAGTGTTCCAGTGCGGTGTTCACATTGGTTGCAGTGAGAATTGGGGACCAATCCTGTTGACAAAGGAAGGTTTTGAGATGGGGTAGCTTGCTTCTAGGTAGAACCTGGCTAGTAATGGTTTTGGTGGGGGGGGCTTGATGAATTTATTGGACCAGTAGCACATGACAGGGGAGTGGTCACTAAGTGTGTCAGGGAGGACAGTAGTGTTTGTGATCCTGGCAGGATGGCTTGTTATGATCCAATCCAGAAGTGTGCTGGTACCCGCTTTATAGTTTGTCCTGTTTGGGGAGCTAACCATCTGAGAAAGGTTTGTTGCCACTATCATGTCCCTGTATGCCCCTGCCTCTGCAGCAGGCCAGTTAATATTAAAGTCACCAAGGAGGATGGTTTCTGAATCAGGTGAGAGAGATTTGGTAAACTCTAGGACTGCGTTAAGCCCATTACCTTGCTCTCTCGGTGGAATGCAGACTGTGACAACTGTGATGGCTTTATTGTGTGCACCGAGAAGGATCTTGACAGGAAGAATCTGTGCAGTGGTGGTTTGGGGGGTTAAGTTGATGAGGTGCCCCCAGATCATGTCCTTAAGGTACAGGGCACAGCCACCACCTCTTTCTGATGTTTAATCAAGCTGGTAGACATTATACCCATGGAGGCTGATAGCATGGTCGGGAACCGAAGGTGAGAGCCAGGTTTCTACGACTGCTAGTATGTCTGGGTAATGCTGGCAGACAAAAGTCTGGAGGGCATCAATTTTGTGAAGAAGACTGCATATGTTAAGTGAGATAATTGAGAGGGATCCTGGTTGATTGGTCTGAGTTGTTCTTATTGTAGGGGCTCATCCAGGATTGGGATGAATGTTTCCCGACAATAGCAGGAGAAGAAGTATACGTTTTAGAGTACTGGTGTGAGATACCCATGACTGGCACCTATTTTTTTTGGTCAAGAGAACTCCGAGATTCACCAGGGCAAGTAAACGGGTGGAGTCATGGGTAAAGCATGGCAGTAGTAGCGGTGGACAGGTGGAGTACCCAATGGCCATTTGGGGGAGAGGGCCATTTCGTAATGATTGGAGATGCCCAAGGTGGGTACATGAGATAGAGAGGGAGAGTACGATGGAGGGGATGAGAGAGCGTGAGTTGGTAGATGTTCGGGACAGTGGGGAAACATGAGCAGGGGGGATGTAGGAGCGGGAAGATGGCAAATAAGGTGAGGAGAAAGGGGTACAGAGTACCGGTGTCATACATGATTCAATGTGAATGGGGGGGAGAGCGGGTACAGGGTGCTGGGTAGGTGGGAGGCAGCTAGTGAAAGTGGCAGGAGGTAGGCAATGAGGTGGAGGCTCAGGGGGCAGGGGGAACTAGGTAAGCAGGTGGCTGAGGGAGAACAGGCAGAGGGTGGGGCAGTGAGGAGACAAGGGCAGTAGCAAAAGAGGAGGATGTAGCAGAGGGGTAGTGGGGGGGCATTAAAGAGTAACAAGACAGGGAGACAGGAGGTAGCAGCTCTAGAATTGAGTTCAGGAGTGAAAGAGTGCATGGGAGCTACGGAATGCCAAAGGGGGGGTTGGCCAGTCATGAAGTGACGGAGTGACTGGCAGTAGGAGTTATAAGGAGGGTGTCAGACACAGAAAGGAGGCAGGGGCAGTGAGGGGACTGAGTTGATTAGCAGAGGGGGAGGAGGAGCAGGGAGGAGGGAGAGTGGGCAGTAAAGAGAGGAGGTACAGGAGAGAGAGAGTATCCAATGGGAAACAAAAGGGTAGGTCCATGAAATACAATAACCAAATGGATTTGTCACAGCCAGTGTTCAATAATCCTAATTTTAAATTTGGGGATAAAATTATAAACGCCCCCAAAGAATGTTCTGATCCCCAAATCAAAGTTTGTGATCTGGTACTTGATAGTTGACTAAAGGAATCACCAGAAATATTAACTTCTTTGCAGCTTCCCAATAAATACTCTTTTTTTGGGCTCCAGCTCAGGCATATGTTAATAAAGTGGTTCGGCTTAGGAAGATGGAACACACAGCAGTCGCCTCCCTTTCAGCAGTTTCTTGACTGTGTTAACCAACCACATGCTATATCCAAGCTGGTGTCACTGATATATGTGACACTAAATCCAGAGTTATCAGGCCAGTCTAGTTATTGGGTCTGGCATGTCCCACAAGATAATTTCTCATGGGATAAAATCTGGGAGGGAGTCCATCTATATATTGCCAATGATCATTTAAGGCTAACGCAGTTTTATATATTGCACAATATCTATTACACTCCAGCTAAGCTATATGGAATGGGTAAGACACAGAGTAAAATGTGCTTTAGGTGCGAGAAAGATCCTGGAACATTACTTCATATACTATGGGACTGCCCCAAAATAGCCTCCCTTTGGAGTGCTATTCGGGACAGGGCAGACCCACTGTTGGGGCTGCAGGATCATTTTTCACCACAGGTTTGTATAGTGGGTGATCATTCTACTGTCCCTTTTAAGGAGAGAAGATACTATATAGCTATTATCTCTTTGACGGTTAAACGGCTCGTTCTTCGTTACTGGAAAGACCAGCATGCGATTTCTTATCTTGAATGGGTCAAGGAGTTATTATATAACTTAAGAGTTGAAAAAGCAATTGCTAGCCTACGGGGTAAGCTCCCCCTGTATAATTCTAGATGGGAGAAGCTCTTTACGCTTTGGTCTCTCTCCCTACCCTCTTAATAAGTTCAGCTGGGAATAACAAAGTAGGCTAGGGAGGAGTAAGGCCTTAGTAGGCCACTCCACAAGAATCCCAGGATGCCGCATATTTAAGGGATTTGCATAGATGAGTTCTTAACTTCATGTGACATAGACAAAATGGTTGTGATCTTACACACAAGCTGGAAAAGGCACCACCAGAGAAGGTAATTGAGGCTCTGGGGGATAGGAGTGTGAGGGGGAAAGTAGAGGGGGGAGTGCACACCCTTTGACTGGATGGCATGAGGAGGTTCTCTCCCTATTTTTGTGTTTTATGTATGATGAGTAAGCCATAAAGTTATAAATGTCTGTTACTTGCATTGTTGAGATCTCATGCCACTGTGCCAAATGCGTGTTTTTCTGTAAAGATGCATGTTTACCACTAAAGTGTTGCATTAGCAATGAATGAATAACATTTATTTAATTTAAAAAAAAAGGAAATGAAAGGCGGTTCTCTCAGGCAGAAGTGGGCAGAACTAAGGCCTATTTAATTAAGGTAGGAAGTGGGGGAGGGGGGGGTGAAAATTTTCTTGAAACCCACTGAAGTCTATGGGGCAGCAGGCGCAGCAGAACAGTTTGAATCAGTCAAGATTGCAGGGCCAATCACTGGCGCGTGAGGCACAACAAGTCCAACAGGAGATGGGAAGCAACAGGCAGCGGCCAATGGGAGCCTTTCAGCACTTCGCAGTTCTGCCTGGGAGCTTACCAGCAAGACGAGGGTTCCTTGGCGGTGAGCAGTGGTGGTGGTGTGGATGGCTGGCCGAGGTAGCCCCGGCCGCTCAGATGTTTCCCCGATCAGGGGCTGAGAGATCTGAGGGAAGGAACAGAGCAACAGATTGTGAGTCACAGTAATAACAAAGGGTGACACTGGAGAGTAAATCAGGGGCGTGTGCAGTGGAGAGAGAGAGAGAGAGAGAGAGGGGGGAGAATTTGGCAGGGGAAGGGAGGCTGCCACAGACAAGAGAAATAAGTTTGAACCGGCACCAGGGGGAGGACAGAGGGGAGATTCAGTAGAATATGAAATTTACAAGGGGAGGAGAAGAGAGATGCAGGGTTTAGCAGCAGGGGGGAGGGTGGAGAGAAAGAGTGAATGCAGAGGGGCAGGAATTATTTCACAGCACTAAATTACAGCAGTTTCCAACTGCACTTTACAGTTCAATGCTAAAACATTTAGGCAGGTCTACACAATTAATTTTGACTTTGACAGAAAAATAGCAAGCAGCCTAGTAATTTAGCCTAGATTATCGTCTGAGACCCGGAGTTTTTAGAAGTTGAGTGCTAAGAACATCAAGACTGGTCTACACATTAACTGAGACTTTAACAGAAAAATAAGCAAGCTGTCTAGCAATTTAACCAAAATTTTATTCCGAAACCCACTGAAGTCTATGGGCGCAGAGCCCAGCAGAACAGTTTAAATCAGTCAAGATTGCAGGGCCAATCAGTGGCCGCGCGGAGCACAACAGTCCAACAGGAGATGGAAGCAACAGGCAGCAGCCAATGGGAGCCTTTCAGCATTTCCCAATTCGGCCTGGGAGCTTACCAGCAAGAGGAGGGTTCCTTGGGGGTGAGCAGTGGTGGTGTGGATGGCTGGCCCAGGTAGCCCCAGCCGCTCAGATGTTTCCCCGATCAGGGGCTGAGATCAGCAAGAGGAGGGTTATTTGGCGGTGAGCAGTGGTGGTGTGGACGGCTGGCCCAGGTAGCTCTGGCCACTCAGATGTTTCTCCGATCAGGGGCTGAGAGATCAGCAAGAGGAGGGTTCCTTGGCGGTGAGCAGTGGTGGTATGGACGGCTGGCCCAGGTAGCCCCGGCCGCTCAGATGTTTCCCCGATCAGGGGCTGAGAGATCTGAGGATGTGCAGGTAGCCAGACTGGAAAATGTTCATAGATAGTTCTCTCTTGTAATAATTAATAATGCCAAAGAATAAAAATAAAAGACAGTTTGCTCTTGCTTCAAAGAAATCTGAACCACTAGATCAGTTCCTTTTTTCATACATCAAGCAAGCTGTATGTAAGGTTGACAAAGAATACCACAGAAAAAGATTATTTCCTACTGTGTTTAACCTATATAGTTAGCAATTAGATATTAGATTATTATTCAGACCCTCAGTGACTGTTCCTGTGCTTGTATATCGCTATATTTGGATCAACACTTCTGCCTCAACTAATTTCTTTAGAACTGATAAATAAAATGTTTCTGCTTCCTGTTCACAGACCCAGGGCTATTAAAAAGAAGAAAGTCTAACACTTACTCTAATTTTAGCTTAAATATATCACCACCAAGGTCCCAGTGTCTCTTCTTGCCTTTGCTGCAACATTTGCTAAATATTTTGTTCTCGACATAAGAAAAAAACATTGCTTCTTAAAAGGCAAGCCTATTTAGCTTCATTTGTGATATTGAGGGCTATGCTACACATAATCCCCCCTTTTTGGAATGTGGATTTGCCAAAGTCAGATTAGCGATCCAAAAAACAACCTATGATTCTGTGGTAACAGGGTAGAATTACCAAGCATTTCCTTTCAAACCTATTAATTGACTATTGCACTGCATAGCAATAATTATATAAGGTAAAATACAAATATTTATCAAAGAACATCATTGACATGCTTGGTGCGTACTTAAATCAAAATGGCATTACAAGCATAAGCAACATCCATAATCACAAGTTGCGATGGTTTTGAATTCTCGTCCATATTTACTTGTTTGTTTATGGAAGCAGTATAGAGCAGTGGTTTAAAGCTATGAGCTGCAAACCTGGAGACCTGAGTTTGAATCCCACAGCCCCCACTTGCACACTGTGTGACCCTAAGCAAGTCACTTAACTTCCGTGTGCTCCCGGGTCCCACCTGTAAACAAGCTTTCAGCTTAGTGTGTCTCTCCTGGTAAAACAAAGGTAAAAAAAGAATTAGCCTAAGCTCATCAGAGGTTAAACTCCTAACAAGTTATGGCTGTCCTTCAAGCATGGAGATTCTTTTCACCACATAAATAAGTGAAATTAACAGTCCTATGACAGTTGCCAAGATGAATCCTACGGCTATGTATGGCACATGGTCTACTTGAACATCAAAGTTGTGACAGATGATTCTTACGCCTTAGGAACTGATGGTTATCTGTACACTGCAGTGTGGGTCATTTCAGGGGAAGGCTTCAGTTTCACCTGGCTGGTGATGATTAGGACCCAAATTGCAACCAGCCGGTACATCTAAAGGAGATATGCACAAAATTATTCTTAATTAGCAGCAAGCCACATTATCCAGTTTACAGTTCTTTAACTACGTGATATTCAGGTCTGTCTCCGAACATGGTTATTTCCTAAACAAACCTATTCCCCTCTGTTCTCTAGTGAGCTACCCAATTTGAATGGGTGGAAGGGTTGTAACCAATTAACATGCACCCAGTTGTGGAGGGATCTTGTCGCCCTCTTCGTACTTTAATTTCATAGGCCACCGGTGAGGCTTTTTCTATAATCTTAAAGGGGCTTTTTCAACTCAGTAGAAGCGTTCTTGAACTCTTGTTCTTTTGATTGTAATTAAAGTAGAACACTATATCACCCACTTGGTATTCTTTTAGTGTTGCCTTCTTATCACAATAGGCTTTATGTCCTTCTGCACTCTTGCCTAAACTCTGATATCTCAATGCAAATATGCCCTGCAGGTTCTGTTTTAAGTCCATTATGTCTTGACGTATGCTCCCTCAGCTGACATAGTTTCCTGTGGGATCTGGTACAGTAGGTGCATGGGTAGCAGCAGTTGTCTGTCAGTCATCAATTCAAATCATCTGAAACCTGTGGATCGAGTGGGAGTTGAACGAATGGTCAATAGTACCATTGGAAGCCTGATATCCCAGTCTCTGCCGTTCTGTTTGAGGTACTTTTTCAGAATAGTCACTATGGACTGATTCATGCATTCTACCTGACCAGATAATTGCGGGTGATAGGCTAGATGGAGCTTCCTTTGCATGCCTAGCATGGCACACAGGTTGGTAATCACCTCTGAGGTAAAATGGAATTCTTTATCTGACTCTATCCTAAGGGTAGGCCCCATCAACTGAAAACATGATTTACCAACAATACAGTGGTTGTTCTGGCAGTATCATTTGTGGCTGGAATACATACAACCCATTTAGTGAATAAACAGGTCATGGTAAGCAGGTACCTGTTACATTGTGAAGACTGTTCAACTGGGCCTATCCAGTTTATCTGTATGTCTTACCAGAAGGGTGCTCTAAATCTAGGTTTTGAAGGTTGAAATTTTCCGTAAGTAAGGCACCTTCGGATGTAGCCAGCTACATCTTGATATATTTCAGTCTAATATGCTATTTGTTTCAAGGACTCATTGGTAGTTTTTTCCCCCAGAATGACATCTACATATCTCATCGTGAGTGTGACATAACATCATTCCCATTTAGCTTGTAGGTACCACCCACCAGGGGAAAACCCTTTTTAAAGCAAGTAAGTAAGCAAATCTTTATTTATGAAGTGCCCTATTCCTGAGGCTAAGGGCACTTTACAATGTACAGACAGTGAGACAGGAATGAATCCACAATCCCGAAAACAAAAATAACAAAATAATAAAGGCATTATTAAATAGAATAAAATAAAACAGAGGCAGTTACGGTCATAAATCAGTATGGCTCAGTTCCCAAAAGTTTCTCTGAAGAGATGTCCTTTCAGGCCCCGCTTAAAGGCCTCCAACAAGGGGGCCTCCCTCAAGGACTTTGGAAACAAATTCCACAGGGCCAGCCCAGCCACTGCATATGCACGGCCACCACATGTTTTAGCTAGGCACTGGGAATTGCTATGAGGCCTTCCTTGGAGGAGCAGAGCAAGTGTTAAGAGTGGTAGGAATTCAGGAGATCACTCAGATAGATTGGACCCAAACACTACAGGGCTTTGTACATAATAGGACTCAACTTGAAGTAGAATCTCCCCCTCATGGCAGCCAGTGCAGACCATGCAGAAGTGGGGTCACATGACATGATCTCGGAAGGACTGTCAATAACCTGGCTGCCACATTCTGCACTAGCTGCAGGCACACAGGACTCCTCCACTAACCCCAAGATAAAAAGCGTTAAGGTAGTCAAGTCTAAACATCACAAATGCATGCACCAGTGAGGGCAGGTCCTCTGTGAGATAAAGACAATGAACGATATCTGAATCTTAATTGTCAATCCATCACTGAAGATAATGCCCATATTTTTCACTGTTGTGGTGGCCACCAATGGGTTTGGGCCCAGCATCAAGGCAGGGCTCACCCCAGCAGTCTCCACTTCTTGCTGGTGACCAGGCTCAATCTCTATTACCTCCATTTCATCCGGGTTGAGCCTAGCCAGTTAGAAAGTATCCAGTCTTGGATCTTGGCCAGGCATGCATTTAATACCTTCACAGTGCCACCAGTACTGGATTCAAAAGACATATACAGATGGGTGTCATCTGCATAGCAGTGGAAACCCACACTATAACATCAAATGATCTCACCCAGGGACAGCACGTACACTGCAAACAGCATGGGTGAGAGGATCGAGCCCTGGAGGCCTCCACATGGTAGGGGCCTCAGGTGAGAGGAGAAACTTCCCATCATAACCCTTTGTGTCCTGCCAGTGAGAAAGGACTCAAACCAGTTGATGGCAGTACTGGTGAGTCTACGTAGCACCTTAAGGCCATCCAACAACACACCATAGTCTACAGTGTCAAAAGCTGAACAAGATCGAGGAGAACAAGAAATGACCTCTCACCTCTATATCTAGCCCTGAAGAGGTCATTATGCACCTGGACTAGTACCATTTCAGTACTACACCTTGACCTAAATTTAGACTAAACAGACTTCAAGATGTCAAAAGTAGCAAGGTGGGTTTCAAGCTGCAGGGCTACAATTTTCTGAATTTTTATTTATTTAGTTGTTTAACCAGGAGTAGCACACTAAGCTGAAAGCTTTTTTACAGGAGCAACTTGGGAGCACAGGGAAGTTAAGTGACTTGCTCAGGGTCACACAGTATGCAAGTGGAAGCTGTGGGATTCAAACCCAGGTCTGGTCTGCCGGATGTCACCAGATTTGTAGCTCAGAGCCTTAAACCACTGCACTATATTGCCTCCCTATATAACCATATGTAACCCCCCTGCAAATGGGGGTTCCCAAAAGACTTCCAGGAGCTTGCTTGAATGCTCCAAGCCTGAATGGTGTTTGGCATTTAAGCCATTTATCAGTGAGTGTTTTTAGAACCTCTGGTACTGTCTCTTTAAGAGCTGTCTGCTTGCAGACATAATTAGTTTGTATGGGGGACTGTGTGTTTCTTTGATTGAGTACCACTCAAGCTGCTGCCAATTCACTTCATTTTGCAGTCACTAGGGTGCAAAGGAACCTATCTGAAAGATGTAACTGTTTGCCAGAAATTATTTAGAGTAATAATGAAATTACAGTTTGTCTAACCTGCTTTCTTTGCAGTCAGAACTGTGTCTGCTAGTTCCCCATTCTAGTTTTGAACTGCTGAACTGGACCAATCAGTGTGGGGTAAGCTAGCTCTAAAATGGTGCCTTGGACGAATCAGAACTTGGACTCATAATCTGAGCCAGCCACAAGAGGATTGTATGGGCAGTGACTCTAGGAGATGTAGTTTAGACTTCAGTGCCTTTTGGACCAACAGCAGCAGTCTATTGTGAGTGACAGCCAATCCAGTCAAGAACTGGGAGGAACTCAAAGGAAGTGCCGGTTTTGTCGGTTGGAGTTTCAGTTGAGCTTTGGCAGTGAAGAAGGAAGGAGCCCTGTGCTTTTTCAGTGTGCAGTTTTAGTCAAAAACGTGTAAGGCCCAGAGTTCCGGTCTGCAGCTTGTTAGGACTGAATCCGTCCTGTGAAAAGAATCAAAGGATCTCTGAAGAGTAGAAACCAGGCTCACCCTGTAGAGACTGGAGGAATTGCTGAAAATTGCACTCGGTCTGTCAGGAACTGAATCTGCTGTGTGTTCTCCCAGGTATTGTGCAGTAATTGCTATCGGGATACAGATGCAGCCTGCCTGGTATAGTGCTTTCTTTTATATGGATGTGTGAAGAGGTTTGTGTACCTCAAGTGAGCTCTGCTGACATTGAAGGACCCTATCTTATTTGGAGGTCGTGAGTACTAATTCAGGGTCGCTCCCTGTTGAATTGCCACATTAAATCCAAATGGAATTACTGTACTGCTGACTGTTTAATTCTCCTTTCTCTGTGTGAAAGGGCCCTACCAGCTGCCACGGTTTGGACTAGCCACACTAGGGCTTGGGTACCCAGGGACAGTAACTGATAGGGATAGGCCTGTGCACAGAGCCATAGGTAGATTATTAGAGTGACAAGCTAATTAACCTGATTTCCCCTGTCCTTGTTATATCCCCTAAATAAATCAGAGCTGCTTGTTTCAGCAAAGTTATACTGCCTGAGGTATTTGTCTATGTTAAAAGTACTGTACTGTGATTGTTGCACTGTATCTCATTTCACAGGAGGTCCCAGTGCGGAACCAGACCTGGGGTAAGTGTATACTGTGAAGGTAATTCTGATATATTGTGTGGGCCACTAGTGGGAAGAAAGGGGGTTGCAGTGTCCCAGAGGGCTGTGACCAAGTTAGTTTAACTATTGCAAACCTGACCTCTGGGAGGAGGCACCCGCCATTGGATCCAGGCCCCTCAACCTGTTAGTGGCAAATCAGGCAGGGTAGTAGCCCTGGGATAGCGCCATCTAGGGGTTACATCTTGGAGCTCACCGCTGGGATTGTGTGTCCTCTAGTGGCCATATTCTAACCACTGTTAAGAAAAAATGGGTACCCGACAGAAGTGGCTGTGCACCCGGCTGGTGGAGTGGTGTACTGGGGAGGAGATCGACCCCAAAATGCTATGCTTATCCTGGACATCCCCTGGGTATCAATACGGACACTGTGCAGGGAGTACTTTCCAAGGTGGAAGGTTTACAAAACCCTGTGGTGGTGGGTCGGCATGCTAATCTGCTCACCCACACTTTCCTGGCCCTAGTAGAGTTTAAGGATCCCATAGATAGCTCCAAGTGCCACAGACCATTACCCCAGAGGGAGCCCTCACTGCTTGGAGAGTGATAACTAAGGACAGTAAAGACCGAGGAATCAGCTCCCACCACTATCTGAAACTTTTGAGGAGAAATTTGCTGAATGGTTGCTGGGAGGGGAAACTGTGGAGGACTTGAAGAAACTATTCTTGCCACCTGGGGTGTTCCTCCCCAACACCCTCTCCTGCTCCAGTGCCCGTAATGGTGGCTGAACCAATGCAGACTCCTATTTCTGCACCTGCCATTAGTCACGACTCTACGAAGGTTGAGGATCTTCTCTGCACCTCCCCACCCCCAAGGGAGGATGACTGGGAGACCTGGATAGACTATGTTGCCCCAAGTGCTAGAATGGCAATGCTCGGGAGGCGAAAGCGAAGAGGGTTAGTGAGAGCCTCCGAGGTCCTGCCCCGCTACCATCCGTGCTAAATGGGCCAGTAACCCTGAAGCGACTGCACAGGCCTATCTTGAGGCCTTGGAGAATGTGTATGGAGCCCAGATTCTGATGAGGACCTATGGTGGAGAGTAAAGTGCACAACAGTACCAAGGAGTTGTTGTCTGTGTATGTTTCTCGGCTGGAAAAATTGTTGCAAGAATGCCTCAGAAAGGGTAGTTTGCCAGCGATTGAACTGGACCGAACCAGACTGGACAGAATCCTTAAGTCTGCCCCCTTCTCAGAACTGCTGTTGCTTCAGTTCGCCCTGGCAAATCGACTGGAATCCCCACCCTCCTATGATGAGTTAATGAGAGAAATTCGAGGAGTTGAGAAAGGCGACCTCGGGAGGTACCTGCACCAACAGCTGTGGCTACGACCAGTGACTGAGGGTGACCCATCAAGTGAAGTTCAGGGCAGAGGTTGACAGTCAATGAGTGCTCTGACAAGGAAAAAGATATGCCACAATGGGGCGAACTGTTGAGAGAGATCCGGGAATTCAAAAACAGTCCCTTTATGAAGGCCACGCCTGCAAGTATGGGCCTGACCTATATCCGACTGCATCTGCTATGGGGGTGGGGTACCCACCATGTATCTCCTGCTGATAACAGCTCAAACTCAATTCCTTGACCATGGAAGTGGAGAAACTGACGAGATGTCTCCAAATGCTTATCACGCCGCAGACAGAGATGGCACCCAGGTTTCCAGTTAGTAATACCCGCCCTGGCTCCCAGTGTGGCGCCTCGGCCAGCTCAAACTCAGAAAGTATGTTTTGCTATAATTGTGGGAAAGATGGGCACATGAAAGGGAATGCCAGTCCCCAAAAGACACTGACAAAGTTGCATATAGGCTACAAGGAGAGCTTGGAGAACAAATCAGTGGTTAAGAGGTGCAGGACATGATCCCAGTGAGGGCACCAAAAATGCTAATTCACGTCCTTTTGTGGCAAGGTCAGTTGCCCAGGCCCCACTACCGCCTCTCAGACTGGTCCAGAATAGTGGGTCCTCCATGGAGACCACTGTAAGGTGAATGGAGTGTCTACAAGAGCTGTATTAGACAGTGGCTCCCAAGTGACAATTATGTTCCAGGATTGGTATCAGAAGCATTTGTCAGGCGTGCCCTTACAACCATTAGAAGGACTGCATGTATGGGGTTAAGTGAGAAGGCTACCCTATTCGGGTATATCCGAATTTGGCTGTCTTTCCCCACCTCCGTGGCTGGAGTGGCCGAACAAGTAGAGACCCTAGCCTTAGTGTGTCCCCCACTGGACTGTATGATGGTGTCCCTTTGTTGATTGAGAACAAATGCTCATATGTTCGAAGGCTGGCACAGTTGTGTTATGAAAACAGGGTCAAAGACTAGTAGAGCTTTAAGAGTTCGGCTTTAATTAAGAAGGCCTATGAGGCACGAGAGATGCTGAAAAACAGAACCAGAGGAACCGTCGGAATTGTATGGAAGAAGGATCCTGAGTCTCTGATCCTGGCGCCAAATGCCCAGTGTACCTTACAGGAAGAGGTCCGTATCAGAAAGGATGTTAAGAATAAAATATTAATGTTGGATGCACCGGCGATGGAAAATTGCCAGAGGGACTGCTGGTCAAGCTTAGTATTTTGCCCGCTAGAGCCCATGCTTATGCCAGAAGGGTAATGGTCCAAGTTCATAATGTGTCTGAAAGAGACATTCGAGTAAACAGAGGTTGCATCCTGGCTAATGTGCATTGTGCAGACACTGCAGTGCTACCCAGCAGCAAGAGTTCAAGGAAGAATGACAGAGTAAGCCTGACTTGTTTGATTTAGCGACTCCCGCTGCCAGCTGAATGGAAAGTGAGGATCAGTGAGAAGCTTGCCCAGAGAGACCAGGTGTTTTCTTTAAAGAAATGGGATGTAGGATGCGTGCAAGGGCTGAGCACAATATCCGGCTGCATGACGAAAAGACCATTTCGTGAGAGGTCTCGACGCTCTGGCACCTGCTGACATAGATGATGTGAGACGGCATCTGCAAGAGATGTTAGCTGCTGGTGTAATACAAGAATCCAGAAGCCCTTATGCTTCCCCCATTGTGGTAGTGAGGAAAAAGAATGGAACAGTAAGGATGTGTGTGGATTATCGCACCTGAAACCGGCGGACTATCCCTGATCAGTACACAATGCCCCGCATTCAGGATGCTTTGGACTGCCTAAACAGGAGCAAGTGGTTCTCTGTGCTGGATCTCCGCAGTGGGTACTACCAGATCCCGATGGCCCCAGAGGACCGTGAGAAGATGGCCTTTATCTGTCCGCTATTTCTATGAATTCATGAGGATGCCTCAAGGGATTTCAGGTGCCCCAGCCACTTTTTCAACGATTGATGGGCGTGCAGTGGGGGACATGAACTTACTAGAGTGCCTGGTATACCTAGATGATGTTATTGTGTTTGGCAGCTCACTGGAGGAACATGAGAGCAGATTATTTAAGGTATTGGACCGACTGGAGGACTTTGGCCTTAAACTGTCCATTGATAAGTGTCAATTCTTTCAAACATCAGTAAAGTATGTGGACACATAGTATCCACCGAGGAATAGAGACCGACCCAAGTAAAGTTGAGGCCTTGACCACCTGGCCACAGCCCAAAATCTAAAGAACTGCAAGATTCCTGGGATTCTGTGGTTATTATCGGCGCTCATCAAGGACTATTCAAGAGTGATCCGCCTTTACTTAACCTTACTCAAGGGTATCCCCAAACCCACAAAAATACCAAAGTCAGCGTCCCTCAAGACTGAAAGAGTGTATTTTCATCTGAGTGAAGTATTTGGGGCCGCTGGACTCCTGATTGTGAGACTGCTTTTCATGAGATCATATATCAACTTACCCATGCTCCAGTGCTGGCCTATGCCGATCCAAGAAAACCTTACGTCCTGCACACTGATGCTAGCTTGCAAGGGTTGGGGCTGTGTTGTACCAAGAGCACGAGAATGGCCTGAGACCAGTGGCCTTTGCCAGTAGAAGCCTGACCCCATCCGAAAAGAACTATCCTGTACATAAGTTAGAGTTCCTAGCTTTGAAGTGGGCTATTGTTGACCAATTCCATGAGTACTTGTATGGGGCTAAAATACTAGTAAAACTGACAATAATCCTTTGACCTATGTGCAGACCTCAGCTAAGTTGGATGCCACTGGCCATAGGTGGCTTTCTGCATTATCTACATATGACTATGCTCTCGAATACCGAGCAGGTCTGAACCACATAGATGCTGATGCTCTCTCCGGAGGCCTGTTCCCCAGAATGATTGGGTCCGATTGGTAGAACCTGACATTCGGGCACTCTGCGGAAGTTTGACAGGGAGGAACAAATGTCCACAGGACGCAGTGGACTGCATGGTGGATTGCTTGGGAGCTCTGAGAATTGCATACCTGCTGCTTATTTCCACTTTTCTGCAATAGACATTGGTGCACTGCCTCAGCTGGACAATGACAGTACTCGGGCTCAATCCCGATCCCATGATCAAAGCAGCTTTAGAAGCCCTCTATGCAGGAAAAGATGTGTCCAAATTACGCTCCACTGATTTGAGAACTGCACTGTTATACAAAAAGGTCCTAAGTTGAAACTGATCAATAAACTGTTATACAGAGAAACAGTAGACAGAGGGGGACAAGTAGACAAACAACAACTAGTGCTGCCCACTGCCTTTCGAGACTCAGTACTGAGGTCCTTGCACAACCACATGGGGCACCTTGGTATAGACAGAAAACTTGACTTGGTGAGATCCAGATTCTATTGGCCTAAGATGGGGGCTGATGTGGAGCAACACATTCGAACTTGTAGTCGCTGCTTACAGAGGAAAGCTTTGCCCCAGAGGGCTGCCCCTTGTTAACATCACCACCAGTGCACCCATGGAGCTGGTCTGTATTGATTTTCTGAGTTTGAGTCAGATCAAAGAAATATCAGTAATGTGCTGGTGGTCACTGACCATTTCACGAGATATGCCCAAGCTTTCCCCACCAAAGACCAAAGCATCCACTGTGGCCAAAGTACTTGTAGAAAACTTTTTGTTCACTATGGGGCTCCACAAAGAATCCATTCTGATCAAGGAGAGACTTTGAGAGTCGTCTGATCAAAGAGATGCTTTCCTCTGTGGGGAGTGCGAAAGTCAGAACCACTCCTTACCACCCCCAGGGGACCCACAGCCTGAACGTTTCAACCGACTTTGCTAGATATGCTAGGCACCCTGCACCCAAAGGACAAGCCTAGATGGAGCCAACAAATTAGCACCCTGGTACATGCTTATAACTGCACCAAAAGTGATGCCACTGGATTCTCCCTACCGCCTGATGTTTGGAAGAGAAGCTCAACTACCAGTAGATGTGTGTTTGGGGTCTCTCTGATGGGGTTCAAGCTGACAACTATTTACAGTATGTGCAAAGTTAAAGGCCCAGCTAACTCATGCGTACTAACTGGCTCAAACCATGGCTGCGAAAGAAATCTGGCCAACAAAGAAAGGTATGATAAAAAGGTGAAAGCACAGGAACTCCAGGAGGGAGATCGGTATTGCTAAGAAATCTGGGACTGCATGGCAAGCACAAGATTGCTGACAGATGGCACCATCTCCCTCACATTGTAGTGGCAAACTAGATGATCTGCCAGTGTACAAAGTAAGACCTGAGAATAATTCAAAGATGTAAAAACAATGCATAGAAATCATTTACTGCCCATTGGACAAATCTTAATTGAGTCTGAGCCCCTAGAAGATGCCCCTCTGGACCAGTGACTAGAGCTGCTGCTAAGAAAAGATCAAGAAAGTCTGCACCTACAGAAGCAAAGTTAAAGTGTTCCCTCCACAAGTCCCAGTTGAGCATGACTGTCAGTCCATATCGGAAGAAAGTGAGAGTGACTTTGAATACTATCCTTCTTATGAACTGAGTCAATTGTTTCAGGGCAATCCCTAGTCAATACTGGAGATGAAGCTGGGCCTTCTGGACTGTCTAAGCCCCCAGCTTCATCCCTGAGCCAATGCTCCCAGAAAGTGAAGTGCAAAGCATCAGATCAGATGAAATGGAATCATTGTGCATGGTTGAACTGTTTGAGCTTTCAGGGAGGAAAATGATAGATTGGGGCAGACTGGTGATACACCCGAACAAGAAGAGTATTTTGAGTGCCCTGACAGTCCACTGCCAGTGTCCAAAGCTCTCCATGCGAGCCAAATGTTGTGGACTCAGAAACTGTAACTCCTGGAGCTGAAAGTGCCCCAAGTTCTAGCCTCTCTACCCCCATGGAGACTCCTCGACAAGTGAGGACAATGCTGAAAATGAGGCTCAGAGTGCAGAGACTATAACAGTTCCCCTAGAAAGACTGGTCGAGCTGTAAAGCCTGTGGTGCACCTCAGTTATGATTCACTTGGGAGGCCTGTGGACTTGCCTCTCAATGTTGTCCATAAAGGAGTGTATGTGTCCCCGAGCTCATTGCCAAACTGAGCATCAGTGCTAACTCCAAGTTACTTGTGTTGCCCTTCTATATGGTGCCCTGCCCCATCCAGCCCCAAGGTAACTGATAGGAAGGGCCCTCTTCAGGTTTCATGTACAAGAGGTAATAACTTGAGTTATGGCACAATGTGTATGTAATACTGTGTAAAGAGTGACGACTGCAATGTTTCAGAAATGTGTTCTTGGTAAAATGATATATTGACTGATGATTACATGATGAGCCTAATGCAAATGTATATGGTTGCAGTTGAAACTTATGGGTACTTGCTTGACGCGGACGCAAAGCTTTCCCAGGCTAGGAAGGGTGTAACCCCTGCAAATGGGGTTCCCAAAGACTTCCAGGAGCTTGCTTGAATGCTCCAAGCCTGAATGGTGTTTGGCATTTAAGCCATTTATCAGTGAGTGTTTTAGAACCTCTGGTACTGTCTCTTTAAGAGCTGTCTGCTTGCAGACATAATTAGTTTGTATGGGGACTGTGTGTTCTTTGATTGAGTACCACTCAAGCTGCTGCCAATTCACTTCATTTTGCAGTCACTAGGAGTGCAAAGGAACCTATCTGAAAGATGTAACTGTTTGCCAGAAATTATTTAGAGTAATAATGAAATTACAGTTTGTCTAACCTGCTTTCTTTGCAGTCAGAACTGTGTCTGCTAGTTCCCCATTCTAGTTTTGAACTGCTGAACTGGACCAATCAGTGTAGGGTAAGCTAGCTCTAAAATGTTTGCCTTGGGCGAATCAGAACTTGGACTCATAATCTGAGCCAGCCACAAGAGGATTGTATGGGCAGTGACTCTGGGAGATGTAGTTTAGACTTCAGTGCCTTTTTGGACCAACAGCAGCAGTCTATTGTGAGTGACAGCCAATCCAGTCAAGAACTGGGAGGAACTCAAAGGAAGTGCCGGTTTTGTCAGTTGGAGTTTCAGTTGAGCTTTGGCAGTGAAGAAGGAAGGAGCCCTGTGCTTTTCAGTGTGCAGTTTAGTCAAAAAGCGTGCGTAAGGCCCAGAGTTCCGGTCTGCAGCTTGTTAGATTGAATCCGTCCTGTGAAAAGAATCAAAGGATCTCTGAAGAGTAGAAACCAGGCTCACCCTGTAGAAGACTGGAGGAATTGCTGAAAATTGCACTCGGTCTGTCAGGAACTGAATCTGCTGTGTGTTCTCCCGGGTATTGTGCAGTAATTGCGATCGGATACAGATGCAGCCTGCCTGGTATAGTGCTTTTTATATGGATGTGTGAAGAGGTTTGTGTACCTCAAGTGAGCTCTGCTGACATTGAAGGACCCTATCTTATTTGGAGGTCGTGAGTACTAATTCAGGGTCGCTCCCTGTTGAATTGCCACATTAAATCCAAATGGAATTACTGTACTGCTGACTGTTTAATTCTCCTTTTCTCTGTGTGAAAGGGCCCCTACCAGCTGCCACGGTTTGGACTAGCCACTAGGGCTTGGGTACCCAGGGACAGTAACTGATAGGGATAGGCCTGTGCACAGAGCCATAGGTAGATTATTAGAGTGATTAGCTAATTAACCTGATTTCCCCCTGTCCTTGTTATATCCCCCTAAATAAATCAGAGCTGCTTGTTTCAGCAAAGTTATACTGCCTGAGGTATTTGTCTATGTTAAAGTACTGTACTGTGATTGTTGCACTGTATCTCATTTCACAGGAGGTCCCAGTGCCGGAACCAGACCTGGGGGTAAGTGTATACTGTGAAGGTAATTCTGATATATTGTGTGGGCCACTAGTGGGAAGAAAGGGTTGCAGTGTCCCAGAGGCTGTGACCAAGTTAGTTTAACTATTGCAAACCCTGACCTCTGGGTGGAGGCACCCGCCATTGGATCCAGGCCCCTCAACCTGTTAGTGGCAAATCAGGCAGGGGTAGTAGCCCCTGGGATAGCGCCATCTAGGGGTTACACATATAACCTGGCCCAAGAAGGGCAGGTCAGAGATAGGCCTGTAATTCGCCAAGATGTCAGTGCACTGGAGAACAACCCCTCAGAAAGTGAACACCAGACAATCTCAGCAAACACTGTGTGAACGGACTCCACACATCCCACAAGGAAATGTGTCGGGCCCGGATCCTGGTCACAAAACATGGGCCACACTAATGAGATTACCTTACATACTTCCTTTGCCTCCACTAGCCTAATCTCATTCCGGGCACCCAAGGTGGAATTTGTAACATCTGACTAATCACTGTGGGGAAACAAAAGCCCCATTGGACAAATACTGGACCTGATGAAGGACACTCTATCAGAGAAGAACTGAGCAAACTCTTTGCACTTGGACACTGATGCTGCAACTTTAGGCTGTTGGTAGACTGGATGAAGCAGTCTGTCAACAGTCCTACTGCAGCTATCTCCCTGTACAGGAATACTGCCTTCTTAAGGAAGATAGCCATTTGATACTCACTGTACTGAGCTTTCAAAGCCAGTCTGTCCTCCTATGATCCAGACTTCAGTCAATGACTCTCCAGCCTCTGACCGTTAGTCTTCATCTCCTTTAAAACCTCATCAAGCCATAAGGGTCTTAAGAGAGAGGACCTGGGTCATGTACAGACCGGTGCAATTGAGAAAAGCACTGAGGTCATGGACCTATTATAAGCTGTCACCACCTCACTCACTCCTGCCGCACAAGCAGCTATCACCTCACAGACAGCCATTATTGCCAATAATCCCTCTAGGGACAATCCTCTTAAAGGACAATAACATACCATCTCCACAGGGGAAGGATAACTGAGGGGGGGTCCTACATGAGAACCTCACCATAGAATGATCCAACCAACTGACTGCATGAATCTTAAGATTAGCAATCTCAAGCCCCAGTGAGAATGTTAAATCCAAGGCGTTGACACGGCAGTGAGTCACAGAAGCAAATGCTTGTGCGAGGCCCAGCGAATTTATCATCTTGAGGAAGTCTTGTCCAAATTGTAATAATTCATCATTGAGACAGGTGTTGAAGTCACCCAGAATCAACCATATGGGTTAGTCCAACACCCTCTTGGTGATGAAGTCCAGGACTTCCTGCAGAAATTCCTTCTCATGCCCCTGAGGTCAGTACAGAAGAAGGATTCTGCAGCCTGCACTTGGACCCCTCGAATGGCCACTCATTCAAACAATAAAGTAGCTCCCACTGGGTGCACGGAGAAGTTCAAAACAGTTCTAAACCAGATGGCCACACCTCCACCCCTGCAGTCCCTTCTCAGTCAGTGCACTATGGAGAAATCTGTTGGGACAGATGTCTCCAGATCTGGACAGGCGTCATCACCCAGAAAAGTCTCCGTCATGCAACATGATCAATCAAGGAAATCAAGTCTGCTATAATTGCAGTCTTATTCCTCATCAACCTCATGTTGCACAGCACCACCCAAAGGGGACTAGAGGTGGCTTCTGGCCCAGCAGCTACCTGTCCACTCAGTCTGGGGGAAACTTTGGGTATGGGGACTAGATCCAAGCGACCTCTCCCTGGACCCCATTTTGTCCAGGGCATCTCCTGGTTCTCACCACTCTGACATGGCTCTCACATCAACTACCATGGTGCCCTGCCATCTATCTTTCCCTTCTTTTCGATACCAGCCTCCTGACAGTGCCAAAGCACTGTGGGTGACAGAGGGAGGATGATGAAGGGGCAGAGGTCCAACAGCTGGGTCAGCGTGTAGCTGATTCTATTTGGCCCAATATCCTGAATACATTTCTAAGCCTATGAGTTAAAACACTCATCCGAAACAATACAATAAAATAAAATTAAGACCCACCCAAAACCCAACCTAATTCTAGTTTAAATTAAACCGCCCAACCCTCAATCAGTTTAAACTAACCCTCCCCTGACTCACATACTTGCCCCAGACAAAAATAAACATGAAACATGCACTCAATCACATGCAAGCACTCTCTAGCCCACAACCGACCCAATAAATATTAAAAATAAGATCAAAAACACAAGTAAAAGTATAAGTCCAGATCCTAGTTTGCGCCAGGCAGTGGTCATATTTATGGCAAATAATCAATTAAGGCAACATTAAAGAATCTGTCGCTGTTAAAGGCTCCACAGATGTCCACTAATAACAGCAGGTTAATAAATGCTCAGAAACCCCTCCCAACAGTACTTTCACCACTACTGGGGGATTAGTAAAAGATCAGCCTGAGTTTCAGCAATTACAGATGACCCCCACAGCAGTATTCTCACTACTACTAGTGGAGATTAGAGAGAAGTAACAAGTGTTCAAATGTCCCCTCCCAGCAGTGTTGTTACCACTACTGGGTTAGACAAAAGTAGATAAATAAAATCCTAGCTTTAATGCAGCTTCTCATCAGAGTCACAAGTTTCAGACTTGTCGCAGTTCATGGGTTCTTGCATCACCAAAAGCGCATCCACAGAAACAGGCATCCACTGCTACAGAAGCTCCAGGAGTCCAAAGGCTACTGCAAGGAAAACAATCCACAACAGTTTGATTTGGCTGTGAAACAGAAACACTGTGGACACAGTATCCAGCAAAAGAACATCCACAGAAACAGATGTCCTCTGCTACGGAAGCTCCGGGAGCCTGAAGACTACTCCGAGGAAATAATCCACAGCAGTTCAGTTTTGGTCATGGAACAGAGACTGCGCACACAGCAACAACTGCCATGTGGCCTCACAAGCAGGATCAGGAAAACTTGTCTATCTAGTTGGTAGTGATCTCCGAGAACTGCAGCCCTGGAAATTCATGACAAAAGAGCCAGTCAAGGAAAATCTAGAGGAGTAAAAATAACACCAAAAGCCTCGAGGGTGGCAGAGAGAATCCTAACTAAAAATAAAAAACCCAAACTCCTAACAATAACTCACTGTCCCAGTCCTAACTATGTTCTAGCCTTAAGTCTCAAAGCTACCTAAAAACAGACGCAAGGGAACACACCAAATTAGACTAAAATTTAAAAGTAATGTGTCATAATAACGACACAACCTGGACTACAAACCCAAACGAATATAAAATATTAAAGACTGAGGCTTGTAAAAAAGACTGAAAATAACTAAACTGAGCTCTAAAACTAAACTAGGAAAACAATACTCTGAGCACAGGTAGACAGCAGCCTAGCCTGGTGGCCAACTTGAATGTCTCATTAGGTACTTCAGTAATTCTTTATACTGTAGATGCTGAACTTTTGCCTTTGCTGATACATAATTCTCAATTTTGTGTCTCAGGCAACATCTTCAGGTGTCATGGGATTCTTTTTTGGGTCTTCTATGTAATGGTACAATTTAGTGACTGTAGGGTTTGTCAATTGTGCCTGGACCATGTCTTAGCCAGGGTCTTCTCTAACTAGAGCTAAAGTCCCTTTCTAGCATGCTTTAGTTCCTTCTGTGGGAGTGGGGTCAGCAACCGACTTCCCTTACTTAGCTTGCTGACGAGTTATAGCAGCAATGTTGGCATCAGGTCCTGTTTGAAAAACCCAAGGTGTGACACTTAAAGAAGACAGGAAATCATTTCTAACTGGCAGCTGTTTATAAAGTTCTTATTTCAGAAATTACATGCATTGGCCTAAATTATCCATATTTAACTGTACCTGAAAAAAAGTGGTATAAAAAGCTGTATTTTGCATTGTTTTATTTTTATGGGCAGCATTCTGTTACAGTTCTCTTCATGGAACCAATAATTTGGAGTTTTAACTATGTCATGATTTGTGCCCAGAGCTCTAAATAGGGTTCAGATAGATCAGCAGCTCATAAGTAGCATTCTGTACACAAATCGTAACATAGTGAAAACTCCACTTAAAGGGGCACTGTCAGCTTTGCTCCTCGTTTTTTTGTCAGCTTGCTTAAGTCTAACTCTGTGCACCTATATATAACTTATCCCCTAAATAAACTCCCCATGTATGCCACAACAGTGATCGCGTACCATATTTTTTAATTTTTGGACGTTTCTACATTCCAGTGGCCCGATCGAAAATACGTTGTTCCCCGGAAGCAGTAGTATGCCTAGAACGTGCCTGTGACACAGAGTGCCGGCACTAACATTAATTTTTAACATGGCCACACTGGAGAGTTACTTGCAGCATGTCTTGTAGTATCCTGAATTAAAGTTGATGTGTTTTTAGTAAAACCGAGTGCTGGTAATGACAATAAAAACATTTAAACACTGCCGCCGAAACCCCACGCCTGCGTGAATGTGGACCACTCCATGTGCGAAATCCCGCGCATGCGCAGTAGCGGGACAGAACACAGATCCTGTGCATGGCCAGGAACAGCCCACATTCACGCAGGCGCTGGGTTTCAAGGCAGTGTTTAAATATTTTTATTGTCATTACCAGCACTCGGTTTTACTCAAAACACAGCAACTTTAATTCAGGATACTACAAGACATGCTGCAAGTAACTCTCTAGTGTGGCCATGTTAAAAATTAACGTTAGTGCCGGCACTCTGTGTCACATGCACGCCTAGGCATACTACTGCTTCGGGACAAAGTATTTCGATCGGGCCTTGGAATGTAGAAACGCCCAAAAATTGAAAAATATGGTGTTATCACCGCTGTGGCAATACATGGTGAGTTTATTTAGGGGATAAGTTATATATAGGTGCACAGAGTCAGACTTAAGCAAGCTGACAAAAAAATGAGGAGCAAAGCTGACAGTGCCCCTTTAAGTGATTCCATGAAGTGAACTGTAACAGAATGCTGCCCATAAAAACACAACAATGCAAACTACAGTTTTACCGATCCCTTTTTATTCAGTTAAATATGAATACTATAGCAGAATGCATATTGTTTCTGAGAAAAATAACTTTATAAACAGTTGCCAATTAGCACTCATTTCCTGTCCCCTTTAAGGCTCTTTCCTTGGCCAATTTGTCAGTGATATATTTGCCATGTTTATCCAGACCAGCACGACCATAGTGATCCCTTACTTTCTTCCAGTAAATAGTCATGCTGTTTTCATTTACCAGCTTGTCAAAGCTGGCGACCAGATCTTTGTGTCTTATATTGCCCTTGTATATCTTAAACCCTCCTTTCCTTCAGTGAGGAAGATGTTAGAAGAAAACACACCTTACATAACTGGAATAGGTAGGTACTGCTAGTTCAGCTATGTCAGCTTCAAGAGGGGTCTGAATGGTCAACAACATGCCTGCCATCATGGCATATTGGCTTGATTTTGGGCCTAGCTGAAATTTCTTTGGAGCTCCAAACTGTTCTTCCTCCCAATACAATCCTACACATGCACATACAGTGGTAGTCATAGAAAAGTTTCACAGTACTGAGGTATACCTAGGTATACTGAGGTAGAATGAGGCAGGATCACATTACAGTCAATGCAAATTACCTCAGTGGTACCTCGGTAGTACCTTGAAGTACCTCGAGGTAGGAAACTTTTCGATAACTACCACTGTAGTTTAACTTCTGTATGGAAGGCACAAACATCCACATAGGTCTTTGGGAGCTATGCACATACACTGGCATCATAAGGCAGATGGCTCATGTCTTCTGGAGGAGGTGGTGCATGGTATTGTTCAGAAATTAGGAACTCTCAATCTACTGTAGTACACTGGTGCAAGTCAGCTAGGCTTTGGGCCAGTTGGCTGGCATTACTTTTAGCATACCATGCCTTCAGGTCATACCCCTCAAGGGACAATGTCCAGGATGTTGTCCTGCTACCAAACACCTTTCAATCTCTAATCTAAGTACTTTTCAGATTAGCTAGGGACTGGTGGCAGGTCTCTATGATTATCTTCTCTCCACAAATAATATGGCCGAAATGCTGCAGAGGCAACATAGTAGAGAGGAAGGCCTTGTCACTTTTTCTCTACTGCACTGAGGCCCTTGCTGGCATAGGTAATGACCCGATTATCTTGTTAATATTTCTGATACAGGACTGCACTAATGCTCTGATCAGTATGCCCTGTTTCCAAATAAAACTCTTTACCTCTCCGGAGAAATGCTAAACAGTGTTCTTGGCTAAGCCTTCTCTGTAACTCTTTCATGACTGTGTTCTGTTCTGGGCCCCAGTCTTATGCCTGATCTTTCTTATGCAGTTTGGTCAGCGGTAGGAACAACTGGGCATAATCTTTAATGAACTGTCATGAATAACTGCACATGCCTAGGAGACCGTGCATTGCTGTCAGGTTAGTTGGGATTTTTGGATTCAAGTGAGCCTGAACTTGTTCTGCTTGGGGCCTGAGGTCTTGTGGCCCTATGCCTAAACCTAAGCAGTTTACTTTTTCTGTACACCACTGTCCTTTCATTAAGGAGAGCATCACACCTGCTTCCTGTAAACATGATAGCATACACAATACCTTAGCTTGGCTTTATGTTCCGTCCAGGTATCGTCCGCAACAAAAATGTTTTCCATATAAATTGTAATTCCCCTGTCTTCTGCATCTGGCAGGGCCTTATGAAAAAACACATTGAATTCTGCTGGTGAATTCACAAACATAGAAACATAGACTTTGATGGCAGATAAGGACCACTTGGCCCACCTAGTCTGCCCATTTCCCTACCTACAGGATAGGCCGCAGATCCTAGTTAACCAACAGCCTATTTCTTCCTACCTCCCACAACAATTGCCTTATGTCTGTCCCATGCATTCTTCAATTCTCCCACAGTTTTAGACCCCACAACCTCCTCAGGAAGGCTGTTCCATGCATCCACTACCCTCTCTGTAAAAAAATACTTCCTCACATTGCCCCTGAACCGCCCCCCCATCTTTAAATTCTGTCCCCTTGTTCTTGCACGTCTCTTTTCTGAAATATGCTACCTTCTTGGACTTTGTTGATTCCACTGAGGTACTTAAAGTTTCTATCATGTCCCCCTCTCCTTCTTTCCTCAGGGGTATACATATTAAGCTCCTTTAGTCTCTCCTCATACGGCTTCTCTTGCAGACCCTGCACCATTTTAGTTGCCCTCCTCTGGACTGTCTCTGTCCTGTCTATGTCCTTGCGGAGATGGGGTCTCCAGAACTGGACGCAGTACTCCACATGGGGTCTCACCAACTGTCTGTACAGAGGGATAATAACTTCCTGTTTTCTGCTGGTGATGCCTCTCCCTATGCATCCCAGTATACCCCCAGCCCTCCCTACTGCCTTCCAACATTGCTTGCTAACCTTAAGGTCATCTGATATGATTACCCCCAGGTCCCTTTCCTTTTTTGTTGTTGTTACTACCTCTCCCCCCCAATTGTGTAATCTTCCCCTGGGTTCTTGTTTCCCAGGTGCATTATTTTGCACTTCTTTGCACTGAATCCTAGCTGCCATAATTCTGACCATTCCTCCAACCTTGCCAAGTTCCTTCTCATCCTTTCCACGCCTCCTTGTGTATCAACCCTGTTGCAGATCTTTGTGTCATCTGCAAGGAGGCATACTTTCCTTCAGTCCCTCTGCAATGTCACTTACAAAGACATTAAAAGGACTGGACCCAGTACTGAACCCTGTGGTACCCCACTAGTAACCCCTCTTTCTTCAGAGTGGACTCCATTTACAATTACCTTCTGTGTCCTGTTGTCCAGCCAATGTTTTACCCAGGATCCCACCCTGGGACCCACTCCCAGGCTGGTTAATTTGACTATTAATCTTTTGTGTGTGACTGTGTCAAATGCCTTGCTAAAGTCTAGGTAGGCCATGTCCACAGCCCCTCCCTGGTCTACTACTTTGGTCACCCAGTCAAAGAAATCTATTAAATTTGTCTGACATGACCTTCCCGCTGTGAACCCATGCTGCCTTGGGTCCTGTGGCCCACTGGCCTCTAGGTACTCAACAATTCTTTCCTTCAGAATTGACTCCATCACATTCCCTACCACAGAGGTCAAACTGACAGGTCTGTAGTTTCCTGCCTCTGTCTTGGTCCCACTTTTGTGAAGGGGAATCACATCCGCTTTCCTCCAGTCCTCGGGTACCACACCATCCTCCCATGATTTATTAAAAAGAGTAGTCAGTGGTTTCACTAGTTCCCCCCTTAATTATGTTAGAATTCTGGGGTGAATTCCATCAGGCCCCATTGCTTTGTCCACCTTCAGTTTTAGGAGTTCTTGCAGAACCCTTTCTTCTGTGAAAGGACTGGGATCGACCCCCCTATCAAGAGTGCTTCTGTTAGTTGAATTAGGCACTTCCCCCTCCTCTTTTGTGAATACTGAGCAGAAATCTTCATTCAGTACCCTGCTTTTTCACTGTCCCCCTCTGCCCACCCACCGTTCATTCTATTCAGCCTCACTATCCCTCCCTTTGTCTTTCTACGCTCTCTGATGTACCTATAAAAGGTTTTATCCCCCCTTCTAACCGAGTTGGCTATCTTTTCCTCAGTTTGGGCCTTTGCTATTCTGACTTCCCTCCCTGCTTCCTTCTGCCTTAACTGGTACAGCTCTCTGTCCTGCTCCTTCTGTGTTTCCTTATACTTCCTGAATGCTATCTTTTTCTCTCTGACTTTCCCAGCCACCTCTTTTGAGAACCATGGTGGCTTTTTCTTTCATTTTGATTTGTTTATTTGCTTCACACAAAGGCTTGTTGCCTCTGTGATGGCAGTTTTGATGATTCCCCATTGTTGCTCCATCCCTCCTTCTAGCCTGTTTGCTATTGCTTTTCTGAGGCACTCTCCCATCTTGCCAAAGTCAGCCCTCCTGAAGTCCAGTACCCTCACTTTTGTATGGCTTGACTCTGTAGCTGAGTTTAACATGAACCACACTGTTTGATGGTCACTTGTTCCCAGATGGCAACCCACTTCTAGATCTGAGATCCTCTCACTGCCCCCGTTTGAGAGTACGAGGTCTAAGATTGCTCCCTCACAAGTGGGTTCTGAAACTAGCTGTCTGAGGCCTGCCACCTGAAGGGCATCAAGAATGGCCCTGCTCTTGGCTGTGGCTGCAGCAAATGTGCTCCAGTTAACATCTGGCATATTCAGGTCTCCCATCAACAGTATCTCCCCTTTCTCTGCCATCCTAAGAATGCCTTCTATCATATCCTTGTCCATTCCCTCCCTGACATGGGGGTCTGTACACAATCCTGTGTGGATTGTGGTGCCCTCCAGTCTCAAGGTGACCCACAGTGCCTCCTCTCCTCCCTGTTTACTCTTTTGTTCAGTTGCTTTATCCATTCCTTTACATAGAGAGCTACTCCTCCCCTCTTCTCCCCTGCCTGTCTCTCCTGTAGGTTATGTACCTGGTATGTTAACATCCCAGTCATGGTTCTCTGTGTACCATGTTTCTGTGACTGCTACGATATCCAGGCATCCCTCTTCCGTCAAGGCCACGAGCTCAGGGAGCTTGTTGCCCAGACTGCGGGCATTGGTACTCATTACCCTCCATTTCCTGATGGCCTTACTCCTTTTTGCCCCATCCCTGTCCTTCTTGCCTTTGTCACTTTCCCCATTTAACCCTGCCCTTCTCCCTATCGCCACCTCTATGTTGGTGTTTACCGCACTTACTACCATGATTTTTTGGTGGGGATAGGATTTCCCTGCTCCTTTCCAGTGCATCCCCCCTTGGCTAGTTTAAATGCTTGCCAATGAAGCATTTAAACCTATCACCTAGGATCCTGGTTCCCCTCCTGGACAGATGCAGCTGGACCCCCAGTCCCCAATGAAGTCAAATTCTTGAGCTCTGCACCAGTTTTTCAACCACTGATTGAATCCCATGGTGTGGAACACCCTAGCCTCTCCTACGCCATGGACGGGCAGCACCTCCAAGAAGGTTACTGTGCGTGCTACTTGTCTAAGGCCCCTCCCCAATTCCACAAACACTTCCTGCACTGCTCTAATCCCTTTCTTAGCCAGGTCATTTGTCCCTAGTTGGACAATGACATCCAGCTCCCTTCCCGTGCAGCTGCTGTGGCAATCCTGAGGATTTGCTCCCTATCCCTCCAAGCCATGGCACCAGGCAGGCACCTTACCTCCCTCTCCTCTTCCTCCCCCAGTTCTACCTTCCTATCAATGGAGTCCCCCACCAGGAGTTGTTTCCTTCCCCTGTGGGGTCCCATGCCACCCTCCTGTGGGTCTCCTTTGTGGAGGTTCCCAGCATCCTCCTTGGTCTCCACTGCGGGTGCCTCCATAGAGGAACCACACTTTGCCAGGATGGTATAGGAACTGTGGAGAGGTACAACTGGAGGGATGCGCCTCTGTTCCACCACCCTCACCCTCCCTGAGCCCACTGTAGTCCAACCGCTCCTCTTTCTTGGCAACCTCTGAGTCAATGGCAGTGGCACTGGTGGTCCCTGGATGGAAGAGGAGGTCCCACAAATCCTGGCCAACTCAGCCTGGAGATGAGCAACCTCCTCCCTCAGCCCAGAGAGGTGCCTGCAGATGGGACAACACCGCATCCTCAAGAACGTCTCCCGGAAGACTTCTGCTCCACAGCTACTGCTCTGCACCATTCCCATCATGTCTTATTTCTGGCCCCATAACTGTTGTTTGGAATCCTTACTCTTTCCTCTGTTTTTTTTTCTCTTCTCTCTCTACTTATTTTCTGCCTCTGTGCCCTTTAAGCTCCTGATTGTCCTGTTCTGAGACAAGAATATCCTATATTTCTCAGTAGGCCCCTTACTTGCTCAGAGGCAGACCTCCAGCAGCTAGAGGGGGCCAGAGAGCTACTCTTGCCCTTCTAGGATGGTGGATCTTTGGTGGCTCTGTGATCACTCACTTCCTGCTCCCAAACAGGAAGTTCCTGTTGTCAGTCAAATCCTGTGCCTATAAAAGTAGAACTAGCTTTGGGTGGGAGGGTGGAGGGAGGAAGGAGGGCAATATAGTCACAGTAGAGAAGTCCAGTCACACAGCACTCCTTCCTCCTGGTGTCTTCTGCCAAGCTACTAGCAGAATCTTTCTAAGGCAGTCTTTAAATTTAGCTTCCTTCTAGCTAAGCCACTCCCCCTACTTACTAGATCTTTCTACAAGTAATTTAAACTGCACAGCTATCAAGCCCTTTCAGTCACCTGAGATTTACACCTAGATAACTGTTCAGATAAACATTCAGTTCAGTTAACTCAGACAACCACACTAATTTTTTTTTTGTTTTGTTTGTTAGTTTGTTTTTTTACCCTAAATTAAAGGTCCAAGTACAAGAGTTCTACTTCTTTAGTCCCAGTAGAGAAGTCCAGTCACACAGCACTCCTTCCTCCTGGTGTCTTCTGCCAAGGTACTAGCAGAATCTTTCTAAGGCAATCTTTAAATTTAGCTTCCTTCTAGCTAAACCACTCCCCTTACTTACTAGATCTTTCTACAAGTAATTTAAACTGCACAGCTATCAAGCCCTTTCAGTCACCTGAGATTTACACCTAGATAACTGTTCAGATAACCATTCAGTTCAGTTAACTCAGACAAACACACTACATTTTTTTGTTTTGTTTGTTAGTTTGTTTTTTACCCTAAATTAAAGGTCCAAGTACAAGAGTTCTACTTCTTTAGTCCCAGTAGGGAAGTCCAGTCACACAGCATTCCTTCCTCCTCGTGTCTTCTGCCAAGCTACTAGCAGAATCTTTCTAAAAGGGCACCTGTTCCAGGTAAGCTGGCAACTTCCAAAGGAAAAGGTCAGCTCGTGTTGGTCTTGGCGAGCAACCTCCATTGTCCAAAAACCATTAGAAACATCTATAACTATCCCAGACCAGAATTTTTTAAGGTCTCAGCTTAAACAGTTAAGCCTCCTAGATATCTGGCATCCCTTATTTCCAACAACAAAGGCCTATACTTACTACTCTTATAGGTTTAACAATTATTCTTGAATTGATTACTTTTTTACTACTAAGGAACATTTTGGCAATATGCAGGATTTGTCATTGGGCCCATCTTTTCTGTCAGACCATACTCCCCTTTTTCTTAGAATCATCTTGGGGAGGAGGCACAGATCAACATTTTGGAAATTTATTATCTCTTTTCTTAGGGATGAATCCTTTCAGACTAGAGTAACAGAGTGTTTTGAACAGGCCCTTGCTGATAATTCATCTAAGGAGATCACTGAGCCCAACCTTTGGGATAACCTAAAAGCTATCCTCCAAGGGAAGATTATAGCATATGCTTCAGCCAAAAAACATCAGCTGGACCAATGATATGAACATTAAGAATGATATGAGGTGTCAGCATGGCTCAGTTGGTAGCACACCTGCCTCTGGGCCAGAAGGTCATGGGTTTTAGTCCCAAACCGGGATGGGCTCATACCTGAACACTGGGGGTGCTGTACTGTTGGGGTGCACCAACCTTCAGATGAGACATTAAACTGAGGTCCCTTCTACCCATTTCTGTTGCTGCCCTGGTTGGTGTAAAAGAATACAAGGTATTTTTTGCAAGAGTAAGGGACTTTTGCCAATATCCTGGCCAACTTTCATCTTCCCAGAAAACTGTTTCATGCAATTGACCAAGGCTGTGTGTGGGTGTTGGTCCATGAAATGGCTTCCACTACACAGTCAATCACTTCACTACCAGTCTATAATTGCTGGTAAAGTGCTTTGGGATGCAATATAGTATGAAAAGTGCTATATAAATGCTGATTCTTATTCTTCAACTCTCACTCGAGCTAAAAAACATTACAGCAGCATTATACCCTAGGTAAAAAAGATATAATGCCACACATTCAGGTACTCAACATAGAATTACAAAATATCTTGGACATGCATGTCCAACAAGCTTTGATTTACCTTTGGCAAATATATTGTGAAGGGGGTTCAAGCGGTCTGAGCTGGACGTCATTGTCCACCTAGGGACAAATGACTTGGCTAATCATGAGATTAGAGCAGTGCAGAAGGACTTTGTAGAATTGGGGAGGGGCCTAAGACAAGTAGCACACACAATATCCTTCTCTGAGGTGCTGCCTGTCAATGGCATGAGTGAGGTGAGGGTACTTTGCACCATGCAGTTTAATGAATGGTTGAAAAAATGGTGTGGAGCACAGGGGTTTGGCTTCATTGGGGACTGGGGTTCCACCTGGAGGGGACACCAGCCTATACTGGCAGGATGGTCTGCATCTGTCCAGGAAGGGAACAAGTCTTTTGAGCAATCGGTTTAAATGCTTCATTGGCAAGCTTTTAAACTAGTCAAGGGGGGAGGCACTGATAAGCAGCAGAAAAATCCCAGCCTCTCCCTACAAAACAGGGTACTAAATGAGAAAAAGACTGAGGTAGAAAGGTCAGTGGGGGGTGCTGCAAAAGAAGGTAAAGCCATCACAAAATGGAGAGTAATGAGTACCAATGCCCATAGTCTGAGTAACAAGCTTCCTGAATTAGTGGCCTTGATGGAGGAGGAACATCTGGATATCGTGGCAGTCACAGAAACATGGTACACACAAAACCATAACTGGGACATAAACATACCAGGATACACTATCTACAGGAGGAACAGGGAGGTAAAAGAGGGAGGAGGTAGCTCTTTACATAAGGGAAGGAATCAAAGCAACAGAACAAAAGGAAAACAGGGAGGAGAAGAAGCATTGTGGGTAAATTTGGAGACTGGCAATGGCACCACAATCCACACATGGGTTGTATACAGACCCCCTTCTCAGGGGGAGGAAATGGACAAGGAAATGATAGAAAGAATACTTAGAATGGTATAAAAAGGGGAGATATTGCTGATGGGTGATCTGAATATGCCAGATGTTAACTGGAGTGCAGTTGCAGCAGCCACTTCAAATAGTGGGGTTATTCTAGATGCCCTACAGGGGGCATGCCTTAGACAACTAGTTTTGGAGCCCACTCAAGAGGGAGCATTCTTAGAACCTGGTTATCTCAAATGGAGATGAAAGAGGATCACAGATGTAGAAGTGGGTAGCCATCTGGAACTAGTGACCATAGAACAGTATGGTTCACAATAAACACAGCAATAGAGTCAAGCCATACAAAGGCAAAAGTACTGGACTTTAGGAGGCTGACTTTGCCAAAATGGGTGATGCCTAAGGAATGCACTAGCAAATGGGCAGGAAGGAGGGTGGAAGAACAATGGGGAATAATAAAACTGCCATCACAGAGGTAACAAGCCTTTGTGTGAAGCAAATTAACAAATGAAACGATGTAAGAAACCACAATGGTTCTCAAAGGAAGTGGCAGTGAAGGTTCAAGAGAAAAGAAAGCATTCAGGAAGTACAAGGAATCACAGAAGGAGCAGGACAGAGAACTCATCAGTTGAAGAAAAGCTGGGAAGGCAGTCAGAACAGCAAAGGCCCAAACCGAGGAAAAGATAGCCAACTCAGTTAATAAGGGGGATAAAACCTTTTATAGGTACATCAGGGAGTGAAGGAAGACCAAGAGAGGGTTAGTGAGGCTTAATAAAGAGGAGGGAGGGTGGGCAGAAGGTGACTGTGAAAAGGCAGAGATACTAAACAAATGTTTTTGCTCAGTATTTACAAAGGACGTGGGGGAGGTACCTAAAACAAACAGTAGAAACACTCTGGATGCAGAAGTTGATACCAGCCATTTACAGAAGAAAGGGTTCTGAAAGAACTCTTAAAACTGAAGGTGGACAAAGCAATGGGGCCTGATGGGATTCATTCCAGAATTCTAAAAGAACTAAGGGTAGAACTAGTGACACCACTGACTACCCTCTTTAACAAATCATGGAAGGATGGGGTGGTACCCGAGGACAGGAGAAGGGCATAGAAACATAGATTTTGACGGCAGATAAGGACCGCTTGGCCCACCCAGTCTGCCCATTTCTCTACCTAATGGATAAGCTGCAGATCCTAGTTAACCAGCAGCCTACTTCTTCCTACCCCCAACCCCTAGAATTGCCTTATGACTGTCCCATGCATGCTTGAATTCCACCACTGTTTTTGACTCCACAACCTCCTCCGGAAGGCCATTCCATGCATCCACAACCCTCTCTGTGAAAAAATACTTCCTTAAATTACCTCTGAGCCGCCCCCTTCTATCTTCAAATTGTGCCCCCTTGTTCTTGCACACCTCTTTTTTTTTTTGAAAGCTGCTACCCTCTTGGACTACGTTGATTCCCTTGAGATACTTGTAAGTTTCTATCATGTCCCCCCTCTCCCGCCTTTCCTCGAGGCTATACATATTCAGCTCCTTAAGTCTCTCTTCATACATCTTCTGGTGCAGATCCTGCACCATTTTAGTTTCCATCCGCTGGACAGCCTCCATCCTGTCTATGTCCTTGCGGAGATTGGGTCTCCAGAACTGCACACAGTACTCTAGATGGGGTCTCACCAACTGTCTGTACAGAGGGATAATAACTTCCTGTTTTCTACTGGTGATGCCTCTCCCTATGCATCCTAGTATCCCCCCAGCCCTCCTTGCTGCCCTCTCACATTGCTTGCCCACCTTTAGGTCATCTGATATGACTACCCCCAGGTCCCTTTCCATTTTTGTTGTTGTTAGTATCTCACCCCCCATTGTGTACTCTTCCCCTGGGTTTTTGTTTCCCAGGTACATTACCTTGCACTTCTTAGCATTGAATCTAAGCTGCCATACATTTGACCATTCCTCTAACCTTGCCAAGTCCCTTCTCATCCTTTCCACCCACCTTGTGCATCAACTCTGTTGCAGATCTTTGTGTCATCTGCAAAGAGACATACTTTTCCTTCCAGTCCCTCTGCAATGTCGCTTATAAAGACATTGAAGAGGACCGGTCCTAATACTGAACCCTGCGGTACCCCACTAGCAATCCCCTTTCTTCAGAGTGGACTCCATTTACTATTACTCTCTGTGTCCTATTCTCCAGCCAATTCTTTACCCAGGCTGTCATCTTGGGACCCACTCCCAGGCTTGCTAACTTGTATATTAATCTTTTGTGTGGGACTGTGTCAAATGCCTTGCTAAAGTCTAAGTAGGCCATGTCCACAGCCCCTCCCTGATCTACTACTTTGGTCACCCAGTCAAAGAAATCTATCAGATTTGTCTGGCATGACCTTCCCACTGTGAATCCATGCTGCCTTGGGTCCTGAGCCCCTCTGGCCTCTAGATACTTACCAATTCTTTCCTTCAGAAGTGATTCCATCATTTTCCCTACCACTGAGGTTAAACTAACAGGTCTGTAGTTTTCTGCTTCTGCCTTGCTGCCACTTTTGTGAAGGGGAAATCACATCTGCCCTTCTCCAGTCCTCAGGTACTACCCCATCCTCCCATGATTTGTTAAAGAGGGTAGTCAGTGGTGTCACTAGTTCTACCCTTAGTTCTTTTAGAATTCTGGGATGAATCCCATCAGGCCCCATTGCTTTGTCCACCTTCAGTTTCAAGACTTCTTTCAGAACCCTTTGTTTTGTAAATGGGCTGGTATCAACTTCTGTATCCAGAGTGTTTCTACAGTTTGTTTTAGGTACCTCCCCCACGTCCTTTGTAAATACTGAGCAAAAACATTTGTTTAGTATCTCTGCCTTTTCACAGTCACCCTCTGCCCACCCTCCCTTCTCTTTATTAAGCCTCACTAGCCCTCCCTTGGTCTTCCTTCGCTCTCTGATGTACCTATAAAAGGTTTTATCCCCCTTCTTAACTGGTTGGCTATCTTTTCCTTGGTTTGGGCCTTTGCTGTTCTGACTGCCTTCCCAGCTTCCTTTTGCTTTAACTGATACAGTTCCCTGTCCTGCTTCTTCTGTGATTCCTTGTACTTCCTGAATGCTTTATTTTTCTCTTGAACTTTCACTGCCACTTCCTTTGAGAACCATAGTGGTTTCTTACATCATTTAATTTTGTTAATTTGCTTCACACAAAGGCTTGTTACCTCTGTGATGGCAGTTTTTATTATTTCCCATTGTTCTTCCACCCCTCATTCCTGCCCATTTGCTAGTGCATTCCTTAGGCACTCACCCATTTTGGCAAAGTCAGCCCTCCTAAAGTCCAGTACTTTTGCCTTTGTATGGCTTGATTCTATTGCTGTGTTTATTGTGAACCATACTGTTTGATGGTCACTAGTTCCCAGATGGCTACCCACTTCTACATCTGTGATCCTCTCTTCATTTCCATTTGAGATAACCAGGTCTAAGATTGCTTCCTCTTGGGTGGGCTCCAATACTAGTTGTCTAAGGCATGCCCCTTGTAGGGCATCTAGAATAACCCCACTCTTTGAAGTGGCTGCTACAAATGCACTCCAGTTAACATCTGGCATATTCAGATCACCCATCAGCAATATCTCCCCCTTTTTCTGCCATTCTAAGTATTCTTTCTATCATTTCCTTGTCCATTTCCTCCCCCTCAGAAGGGGGTCTGTATACAACCCCTGTGCGGATTGTGGTGCCATTGTCAGTCTCCAAATTTACCCACAGTGCTTCTTCTCCTCCCTGTTTTCCCTTTTGTTCTGTTGCTTTGATTCCTTCCCTTATGTAAAGAGCTACTCCTCCTCCTCTTTTACCCTCCCTGTCCCTCCTGTAGATAGTGTATCCTGGCATGTTTATGTCCCAGTTATGGTTTTGTGTGTACCATGTTTCTGTGACTGCCATGATATCCAGATGTTCCTCCTCCATCAAGGCCACTAATTCAGGAAGCTTGTTACTCAGACTACGGGCATTGGTACTCATTGCTCTCCATTTTTTGATGGCTTTACCTTCTTTTGCAGCATCCCCTTACTGACCTGTCTACCTCAGTATTTTTCTCATTTAGTACCCTGTTTTGTAGGGAGAGGCTGGGATATTCCTGCTGCTTATCAGTGCCTCCCCCCTTGACTAGTTTAAAAGCTTGCCAATGAAGCATTTAAACCGATTGCTCAAAAGACTTGTTCCCTTCCTGGACAGATGCAGACCATCCTGCCAGTATAGGCTGGTGTCCCTCCAGGTGGAAAACCAGTCCCCAATGAAGCCAAACCCCTGTGCTCCACACCATTTTTTCAACCATTCATTACACTGCATGGTGCAAAGTACCCTCGCCTCACTCATGCCATTGACAGGCAGCACCTCAGAGAAGGATATTGTGTGTCTACTTGTCTTAGGCCCCTCCCCAATTCTACAAAGTCCTTCTGCACTGCTCTAATCTCATGATTAGCCAAGTCATTTGTCCCTAGGTGGACAATGACGTCCAGCTCAGACTCCCGTGCAGCTGTTCTCATGATCCTGAGGATGCACTTCCTGTCTCTCCAATCCATGGCACCAGGCAGGCACCTTACTTCAGTTTTCCCTGCTCCACCCAGTTCTATCCCCCTAATAATTGAGTCCCTCACCAGGAGCTGCTTCCTTTCCTTGTGGTGTCCTCTGCCTCCTTTCTGTGGGCCTCCCTTGTAACAGTTGTCCTCAGCCTCCTTAGTCTCCTCTGCGGGTGCATCCATAGGGGAGCTATGCTACCCCAGAATGGTGTATGGATTGTGGTGTGGAACAACTGACTGGGTGTGCCTCTGTTCCACCTTCCTCACCCTCCCTGAGCCCACTGTGGTCCAACTGCTGTGCTTTCTTCACAACCTCTGAGGTAGTGGTGGTGGCTCTGGTGCTCCCTGGATGGGGTAGGTTCCTCCTACTGTCCAGTGTGGCCTGGGGAAGGTCCCTACTACTGTCCAGTGTGGCCTGAAGATGGGCAACTTCCTCCCTCAGGGCAGAGAGTTGTCTGCAAATAGGCAGCATCTCAGCCTCCAGAAAGACTCCTGGAAGACTGCTGCCCACAGCCATTACATTGCACTACTCCCACATTTTTTTGTGTGTGTGTGTGATTGGTTTGTAATATAGAAATATATATTATACAATTTGTATGCTTATATTGTCAGTGCAGTGTGCTAGAGAGGATATGACAGTGATATGCACCTTGCACTCTTGAGGAAATGATGTCAGAACCCCAGGTATAAAGGAACTATTTCCAGGGGTGGGTGGGGTGAGAGGTGGGAAGGGGTTGGGCCTAAACTGTGCCCTCACAAAACAATCAGCTAAAAGCTCTGACCCACTGCTGCGATGAGTGCCTTCCTGTCAGCAAGATGCCCTACACAACAATTTGACAGAGAAAAGACCCTGCTAATCAAACAGAGAAAAATCCACACATCCAAGTCAGACACAGGTAAACCTCCCCAGCCCCAACACAGGCCTGGTGGTTTGTGCTCTGAAAGCTGTCAGCCTCAAAATAAGTCAGCTGTGCTTTAAACTCTTCCTGCACTGAAAATGTTAAGAATTGTAACAAACAAACGTAAACCTAGATCCACCTCCCTCTGTTGCTTGAAAGACTGTCTTTTCCTGTTTCATACTGCAGGTTTTTCTATGACAACTCCTTAACCACAGTAACTTATTTAAAAATATTTTAACTATCACAAACTCCTATGCACCAGTAAATTATTTAAAAATAGTTTCTGTCCCAAAATCCTAGTAGTCAATCCAGCTACCCCCAAGGGACAACCAAAATGCAGTATTCAAACACTTATGAAGTTACTTCCAAGATAAGCAGAGTTTGCAAGCTTCTTTTTCAACTCCTCAGCTGTAATTTATTTAAAAATAGTTTAACTGTCAGAAAATCCTAGTAGACAATCTAGCTACCTCCAAGGATCTACCCAAATGCAGTATTTAAATCCTTCTGAAGTTACTAACAAGATAAACAGAGTTTGCAAGCCCCTTCTTGGTTAAACACTAAATAAATATGTGAATAAAAGCAATTACCAAGGGTAGTTAGTTTCATCTCCCACAGAATTAAGCAAAAGTGCACGTTTGTTGCAGATATCAAGTGCAATATAGAATTTCTCACACAGCTCACAGCTGAATAAAAAGTAGTGTCCTTCAGGTCCAGAAATGTGCTTTGTGTCTTTAAAATTGCAGCCTCAGTAACATATAATAATCTGATCTAGTCTGGATATCTCCACCCAGGGCAATTTGTTGACAATGGTTATGATGCAGCCCTTCCTGTTCCAATACAACACTTTTTGGTCTGAAAACAATGTCCTGCCCCTAAGACTGTCTGTGTTTCAATTCACACTGCAGGTTTTGCTATGCCAATTCCTTAACCACCGTAACTTATTTAAAAATAGTTTAACTATCACAAACTCCTACGCACCAGTAAATTATTTAAAAATAGTTTCTGTCCCAAAATCCTAGTAGTCAATCCAGCTACCCCCAAGGGACAACCAAATGCAGTATTCAAACACTTATGAAGTTACTTCCAAGATAAGCAGAGTTTGCAAGCTTCTTTTTTCAACTCCTCAGCTGTAATTTATTTAAAAATAGTTTAACTGTCAGAAAATCCTAGTAGACAATCTAGCTACCTCCAAGGATCTACCCAAATGCAGTATTTAAATCCTTCTGAAGTTACTAACAAGATAAACAGAGTTTGCAAGCCACTTCTTGGTTAAACACTAAATAAATATGTGAATAAAAAGCAATTACCAAGGGTAGTTAGTTTCATCTCCCACAGAATTAAGCAAAAGTGCACATTTGTTGCAGATATCAAGTGCAATATAGAATTTCTCACACAGCTCACAGCTGAATAAAGAAGTAGTGTCCTTCCAGGTCCAGAAAATGTGCTTTGTGTCTTTAAAAATTGCAGCCTCCAGTAACATATAATAATCTGATCTAGTCTGGATATCTCCACCCAGGGCAATTTGTTGACAATGGTTATGATGCAGCCCTTCCTGTTCCAATACAACACTTTTTGGTCTGAAAACAATGTCCTGCCCCTAAGACTGTCTGTGTTTCAATTCACACTGCAGGTTTTGCTATGCCAATTCCTTAACCACCGTAACTTATTTAAAAATAGTTTAACTATCACAAACTCCTACGCACCAGTAAATTATTTAAAAATAGTTTCTGTCCCAAAATCCTAGTAGTCAATCCAGCTACCCCCAAGGGACAACCAAAATGCAGTATTCAAACACTTATGAAGTTACTTCCAAGATAAGCAGAGTTTGCAAGCTTCTTTTTCAACTCCTCAGCTGTAATTTATTTAAAAATAGTTTAACTGTCAGAAAATCCTAGTAGACAATCTAGCTACCTCCAAGGATCTACCCAAATGCAGTATTTAAATCCTTCTGAAGTTACTAACAAGATAAACAGAGTTTGCAAGCCACTTCTTGGTTAAACATTAAATAAATATGTGAATAAAAAGCAATTACCAAGGGTAGTTAGTTTCACCTCCCACAGAATTAAGCAAAAGTGCACGTTTGTTGCAGATATCAAGTGCAATATAGAATTTCTCACACAGCTCGCAGCTGAATAAAGAAGTAGTGTCCTTCCAGGTCAAGAAAATGATTCCCCTTCACAAAGGTGGGAGCAAGGGAGAAGCAGAAAACTACAGACCTGTTAGTTTAACCTCAGTGGTAGGGAAAATGATGGAATCACTTCTGAAGGAAAGAATTGTTGAGTATCTAGAGGCCAGAGGGGCTCAGGACCCAAGGCAGCATGGATTCACAGCGGGAAGGTCATGCCAGACAAATCTGATAGATTTCTTTGACTGAGTGACCAAAGTAGTAGATCAGGGAGGGGCTGTGGACATGGCCTACTTAGACTTTAGCAAGGCATTTGACACAGTCCCACACAAAAGATTAATATACAAGTTAGCCAGCCTGGGAGTGGGTCCCAAGATGACAGCCTGGGTAAAGAATTGGCTGGAGAATAGGACACAGAGAGTAATAGTAAATGGAGTCCACTCTGAAGAAAGGGGGATTGCTAGTAGGGTACGCAGGGTTCAGTATTAGGACGGTCCTCTTCAATGTCTTTATAAGCGACATTGCAGAGGGACTGGAAGGAAAAAGTATGTCTCTTTGCAGATGACACAAAGATCTGCAACAGAGTTGATGCACAAGGTGGGGTGGAAAGGATGAGAAGGACTTGGCAAGGTGAGAGGAATGGTCAAATGTATGGCAGCTTAGATTCAATGCTAAGTGCAAGGTAATGCACCTGGGAAACAAAAACCCAGGGGAAGAGTACACAATGGGGGGTGAGATACTAACAACAACAAAAATGGAAAGGGACCTGGGTGTAGTCATATCAGATGACCTAAAGGTGGGCAAGCAATGTGAGAGGGCAGTGAGGAGGGCTGGGGGATACTGGGATGCATAGGGAGAGGTATCACCAGTAGAAAACAGGAAGTTATTATCCCTCTGTACAGACAGTTGGTGAGACCCCATCTGGAGTACTTGCAGTTCTGGAGATCCAGTCTCCGCAAAGACATAGACAAGATGGAAGCTGTCCAGGAGGGCAACTAAAATGGTGCAGGGTCTGCACGGAAGACATATGAAGAGACTTAAGGAGCTTAATGTGTATAGCCTGAGGAAAGGAGGAGAGAGGGGACATGATAGAAACTTTCAAGTATCTCAAGGAATCAACAAAGTCCAAGAGGGTAGCATCTTTCAAAAAGAGGTGTGCAAGAACAAGGGGCACAATTTGAAGATAGAAGGGGTGGCTCAGAGGTAATTTAAGGAGTATTTTTCACAGAGAGGGTTGTTGATGCATGGAACAGCCTTCCGGAGGAGGTTGTGGAGTCAAAAACAGTGGTGGAATTCAAGCATGCATGGGACAGTCATAAGGCAATTCTAGGGGGTGGGGGTAGGAAGAAGTAGGCTGCTGGTTAACTAGGGTCTGCAGCTTATCCATTAGGTAGGGAAATGGGCAGACTGGGTGGGCCAAGTGGTCCTTATCTGCTGTCAAAATCTATGTTTCTATGTTATGTTTCTATGATTGCTCACAATGTTTGCTAACTCGCGAAAATAATGCCTGTGTGTTACAACTCAGGGAACCAAAAATCAGGCTCATTGGTCTCAGACAGTGCAGGGATTCTCCACTTGTTTCAGCAGATCAGAAACTGTACATACAATCTTTCCATCCCTCTTCATCCAGTATCATTCCATTCCTCTTTACTCTGTCACTCCTGACATTGCCACAAGCCCAACAAGAAACAATCCTGGCACAAATCTGTTTACATGAGGTGCAGCTGGGTCTGAAGGATGCCAAAACTCTCAAATCTCCTGGCCTCAATGGATATTCTGTTGAATGGTACTGAGCATTCTCTGAGGTTCTTCTTCCTCAAATCCTTAAAATGTATCAAGCAGATTTCCTGCTGCAGTCGCCTACACAAAGCCTTTTTTGAATGAGGAGGCTGTTTACCTTGAAATGTACTGTTTTGTTCCATTGTAAAAAAATTAGACAACCTGTTCAGCTTAAACATCACCCCTTAATGGGTTTGAAACATGGTGTCAAACATCCAACGTGATGACATCAGTGAGGTACTACCATGCTGTAGCTCTCATTGTATTCCTTTAAAACTGGTACAGTAACATTGGAAATTTCCTGTGTTTTAGACATTAGCTTGATAATCAACAGTAAGCACGTCCTGCAGCTACCTGCACGTAAGAGTGTGCTGGGAAACAATGGTGGAAAGAGCCTCAAATGTTATTTTGCGCCAGACCCTATGAAGGGGTCAGGTGTATCATTTTCCAGTCTTTGGTATGGAGAGGAAAGCTCCTGACAATCAGAACTGTGTGTAAGGAGAGAGGAGTCACTCATCAGGTTGCAATTACTTGAGTCTTGTTGTGGACCCCTAAACTGACTCAGTCAACTGCAACTTATTTAGCAAAGCCAAGTGGTTTAATACATGTCCACAGGACATAGAAATATAGAATTTGATGGGAAAAGGAGACTGTGGCTCTATCAAGTCTGTACATACTTTTTCCCCAATTATTTTTATTAAAATGTTTGAGATTTAACAATTATTGCAATCAGTGCATATATATTACAATGGAGTAAATAACTATGAATCTTACTAGTAGCAAAACTACAATGTAGGAAATAAGAGTTTAACAAAATTGTTATTCCTTCCTAATTAAATAAAAAGAACTAAACAAACTCAGTATGTGTTGCTAAGGTACTATGCAAAAACAGTAAAACATTTTGGCATAACATAAATGTTTATTTATCCAACATAGACCATATTTCTTTATTATATATCAAACTTTGCAGAAAAGGAGGCCAGATGACCTAGGTTCAGGAACATGCTTGGGTCCTTGGGGGTCTGCCGGGTGGGAGGGTAGGAGCTGGATTGATAGGCCACAAGGCAGCTCTCCTCTCCCATGGAGGGATGTTACCACTCCCACCACATGGCTGCTACCAGACGAAGGCCTGATGGCATTGCAGAATGGAGGGCTGCCTGAAGGGAGGGTGTTGCAGGACTACAATGAGTGCACACCTCTATGCACATACATGTCGCCGCAACAGGGGAAGGGAGAAAACCAAAAAAATGGAGCTGGCAGACTCACTAAAGATCCTGAGTGCAATCCCAGTGATTTTTATTTATTTATTTAGTTTTTGTTGACCGGGTAAGTGCACTGGACAAATCCTGCCTATTTTCAGGCACGACCCGGGGGAGGGGGATACAGATGAATGCCAACTGATCTTGAATCAGATTAAGCTGTTGGTAGTGTTTTTAGTGAATGAGGGAAATTTGGCCAGGACACCGAGGAAATTCCCCTACTGGCTGCTGCGTGTCAGTATGCAGGAGTCAGCGTCGGAGTCGGATGTCGGGAGTGCAAGGGAGCTGGCCTCCTCCCCTGTGCTTCAACTTTCAGGGGCCATTGAGGAAGAATGTACAGTGGCTGAGGTTGCGATGGTGACTATTGTTGAAACGGAGGATCGTGTAGCTTTTGTTCAGTCTATAGCAAATGCGGAGGATGGTAAATTTCAAAAAGGTACCTTACAAGCATCTTTGAGGGCCAAGCGGTCGGCTTTGTTGCAGGAACTTTCTTCTTTGGATTCGGAGCTTGCAGCGCTCCTGTAGGCAGTTTCTGGGCTTCCCGAGGATAGACTATTGCAGTCTGGTAAGCCCCCTGATGACACAGATGGTTCTGCGTCATTTACCAGCGACTGTCAGGTACCAGAAGGAGGTGCTGGGGCTGGCAGTTTACCGAGCGGTTCCTCGGAGTGCCTACAGCCCCAGCGTGTTTCTGTGGCTCCGTCAGTAAAACGAGCTAATACGAAATGTTTGGGATATGCAGCTGTACGGGGTGTGCTTCCTGAAACCCGGCGAGAGGTGTTGTCAACTGGGACTTTGGAGCCTGAGGTATTTTTCTTTCTCCCTTCTCAAAAGCCAGGGTGGAGTAAAAGTCACAGTTCTGTACTGTCTGGAGGGCTTTTATCTGTGACAAATTGGGACACTACATCTCAGGATTGTGGTCAGGGGGGCACTTTGGTCACCCAAAAAAGCGTTAAAGAAGGCTGGTTGGGAGCAGGGAGATGGTGGTATCTGGACTCCTGACTCCCAGAACCCGACCTATTTGAAAATTCTACAAAAGGCAGCTGATTCTGTGGCCACCAATACTGTTCTGAGCTCCAACGATTCCAGGGGGGTTATTAATGAAGGTACTAAACAGACTGATGGTACTGTCAGGGGTGTATTGCCTACAGTTTTGCAAGCTCCGGTTTCTAATGTCTCTGATGCTTTAAATGTAGATCAAACTGTGATTAGTTCCCCTGTTCCTGTTATTTCTGTGCCCCTAGAAACAAAGGTTCCTCTCAGGATGGGACCCGCCTCTCATGTGCTCGATTCTCTGGAGGAAGATCCTGTTCGGCCAGTTGGTTTTAAACTGGCTGATTTATTTTCTTCCATGTGAGAACCAGCCCCCCGCAGGAATGCTGTTAGTTTATTATATAAAGGTGGGTTGGTGGATCCCCCTAATAGGATCTATGTGGCTAAAACATTATTTAAAGGTTCTATGAAATTTTTCTCTTCCGAGATTTTTGCCCTTATTAGTTTGGGTAATCATAATTTTGATATTAGTTTTAAACAGGTTTCCAGTTTAGATAGATTTTGGGCACAGTATGCGGCTTGCCAGGCCTCTCCTACTTGGTCTCCCTTTCAAGCTATTCCTTTAACTAAGCCTGCAGTCAGGAATATTACTGTCATGTTTAAAAATTAGGGAGTTAATGTAGAGGACATTTTATTTTGTTTAAGACAAAGGTGTGAGGTACTTAACAAACCTACCCCCACATTGGACAGTGAACAAATCTGGGATAGAGGATGGAGAGTTAGAGTAAAATTGTATTCGACTAATGCTGGGCCTAGTCATTTACCTAGTTTTTTTTTTTATCTAGGGAAAGACAAAGGACTCATTTTCTATGTTGGGCTACCTAAATCTTGTTTTAAATGTGGCTCTCTAGTTCATTTTAGTTCAGCTTGTGATACAGTAAAGTGTAGCAATTGTTTTGACTTTGGACATGCCTCTAGTGCCTGTCTAAATCTTTTCAAATGTAATCTTTGTGAACGTACAGGGCATGCCTATGGGCGTTGCCCTTGGGCATCTCATAATAGGGATGATTGTCCTTCACATGAAGGGTTGATTTCCATGGCACAGCAGGCACAGGCCAAAATTAGTGCAGCCCGGGACTTGAAAATCAGCATGCTTTCCTCAGCATCAGGAGAGTTAGCTAAAGGGACTGATGAGATTAGTATTCAGGAAGACAGAGTCACCTCTCCGCCTTTGGCATTAGATCAGACTGAGGTTGGTATTTCGACTTCTGTCACTGAGGTTTCTGTTGTTACAGAGGGATCAGTGGTGGTTGATGTTAACATACCCCCCCCCCCACCACACTCTGCTTCTGGTGCAGAGGTATCAGGGTTTGTACAAATTCAACATAAACGGACTAGGAAAGATTTGGCGGTGGCTGGTCGGGGTAAGGATGTTAGAGGCCGTACTTGGCAGTCTGGCAACAAATTTGCAGTTTTAGCCACTGACGTCTCTGACAAAGAGTCTGGGGGTGAAGATACAGATAGTTCCTCTATCCAATCTTATAAGGATACTGAGGGTGGTGGGGACCTGGACCCTATTGCTAAATGAACCAGACAAAGTCGTAGGAGTAAGTCACCCATAGGCACTTAGATGGATTCATTATCGGTGTGTACTTTAAATGTTAATAGCATTAAAGGTCCTAGGAAGCTTGGGGGTGTGCTCTTAACTTTACAAGATTTTAACTGTGATATTGTATGTCTAGTGGATACCAGATTGAAATCCAACCTGGAACTTCAACAAGCTTCCCGTGCATGGATCCTTGGTCTGACTTTTTGGTCTTCAGGTATTGATAAATGTGATGGTATTGGGATTTTATTTTCTAACTCTGATTTCCATGTATCTCGGTTGGTGGATATTCAGCCTGGTAGGGCTTTGTTGTTGGATTTCACATATTCTTGTGAGAGATTCAGGATAATTGTTCTTTATGCCCCTCAGACAAAAGCACAATGGGTGTCTCTTTTTCATTTAATTAGGCCTTTTTTGTATACTTCTAGGTTAATTTTGTGGGTAGGTGATTTTAATTGTGGTTTACACCAGAGGGAAAGAGGGTTACAAACCCCAAAATTATTCTGTGATTCTGTTGCATTAAAGGATGTTATTACCACTGCTCAGCTAGTAGATGCTTACCGGTCTTGTCATGAGTCGGGGGGGGTTTACTTTTTTTAAGGGACTCTTAAGGACTCGTATTGATTTTGCTTTTTTATCTAAAGTTTTAAGGATTTTTTTCTGTGTGACTATGGGTGTGGAGTTTTCTGATCATGCAGCTCTTAGAGTGACCTTTTCGTGGCATAATACTCCAAGGAGTAAAAAAATAGGTGGAAGCTTAATGATTCCCTGTTGGAGGACCCTCACCTTCAAAAACTGTGGAGGAAGGAATGGGCAGCCCGGCTCTCAGTGGCAGATATATATGAGGAACCATGTGAGTGGTGGGAAGATTCTAAAAACAGATGGAGGCAGATTTTTCAGGGGACAGCTGTAGCAAAGCAAACAAAGCAATACTTGACATATTTAGCATTAAGGCAACAATTACAGCATCTGATTTCTTTATCAGATACTACTGTTAATGATTATGGTGATCAGATTGCGGAGGTTTGTACCCAAATGAAAACCTTGCAATATGATAGGGCTAGTTCTTTGGGGCAGGAGGCAAGATTTGGGACTCGGGTGACCAAAGAAGGGTTAGACCCATTTAAAGCCTGTAAAGGAAGGGTGGAATCTAAGTTTATTCAGACTCTACGGTCACCCCTAGGTGTCTTGGTTACGGAACCAGAGGCACTAGTTCAGGTTGTGGAACAACAAGTTCTCTCTATGTTAGGTAGTTTACCTCTTTGTGAGTCTACGGACACCTTTTTAGACTCTTTGCATCTCCCTTCGCTTTCTTTAGCTGAGCAAGGTATGTTGCCAGGAGACATATTAGCCTCAGAAGTGGCTCAGACCATTGATAGTTTAAATACTAATTCCGCTCCAGGATCAGATGGCCTTACTGCCCAGTTTTTTAAAACTTTTAAGGACGATTTGGTTCCCGCTCTGACTTTGTTATTCAATGACATGTTGACCACAGCCTATTTTACTAAGTCCATGAAGGAAGCCATTTTGGTCCTAATTTTTGAAAAAGGGGATTGGGCTGATTTGCAGAATTGGAGGCCAGTGAGTTTATTAAATGTAGATTACAAAATTGTTGCTAAAATTTTGTTGGCTAGATTATTAAAAATTGTGGATCGACTCAGTCTGGCTCAGACGTGTGGTATTCCAGGTAGAAGTCAACATGATAATTTAATTTTGTTAAGAGAATTATTTGCCCTGGGTGGCAAAGGGATGGTTTTGGGTTGGGTCTTGGGGTTGGACCAAGAGAAGGCCTTCGATAGGGTCTCTCAGGATTTCCTATTTTCTGTGTTGCGAGCTTTTGGGATTCCTGGTCAGTTTTTCTTGTGGATTAAGGCTCTCTATGATGAGGCTACCATCATTCCTAATGTGAATGGTTGGTTGGGGAAACCAGTGAAGATTGTCAGGGGGTCAGACAAGGATGCCCTTAAGCCCTCTCCGTTACAATTTTGTATTGATATATTGATTAGGCAATTTCCTTTGTCCTCATATTTTGGGGTTGGGGCCTTTATTTGATCCCATCAAAATTTTAGCTTATGCTGATGATTTGGTTTAACTGTAGATGTCGTTACTGAGGAAGCTGAATTGGTACAGGTTCTCAGTGCATATTCCTCAGTTTTGGGATCTTGTGTTAATTTTAGGAAAAGTATTGCGGTACCTATTGGTCACCTTGCTCTTCCACAGTCGGGAACTTATGCAGGGATACCAATTGTTACAATTCCCTTTAAGTATTTGGGTATTTTTTTTGGGACCGGGGATATGCACTCTTATAATTGGCAGTTAGCTTTAGGGATAGCCGAGGGTCTGGTTTCCGGCTGGAAACAGTACCAGATTGGGAAAAAAAAAAAGGGTTGTGTTACTTAAGACTTTGGTAATCCCCATTTTTTTGTACCTTTGTTATGTTTTTCCACCGCCTATGTTTTTTTTTCCAGATTATATGGGATTTTTTTTCAAGGGTTTTGGGGGTCTCGTTTGAACCCAGTAAAGCAGAGTATAACATATAGACCATATAAGGAGTGAGGGGTTGGGATGATCCACCCTGTCGCTTTTTTTTATAGTTTATTTTTCAATTATAATTTTGGAAAAGCTCTAAAGCCGGGGGTGGTGGTATGGAAACCTTTTTTGCTGAAATGGTTGTTACCTTGCCTTCCAATTTGGGAATTGTGGAAAAAGGGGTGGGTTTTTCGTTTTGCGGACATTCCACTGTATGGGAAAGAAGCTCTTAAGGTGGCTCTGTCCTGGGATTTTTTTCCCACAGGATTTTTGTGTATTGTCTCGGTCAATGCTTTATGAAAAAGTTTGGAGGAGGAAGGCGCAGGATAAGGTGGTTTTCCCTTTTTGCCCTCCAAATCATTTTGAATGGATCCTTCAGCAACTCAGCAATCCCCGTTTGCCTCCCTATGTGTGGGATATGGTTTGTTTGGGTAACTATGGGCGTTTAAGTGTTAAGGGTAATCATAAACATAAAGCACTTGATGCTCGATATTGCCCTAGGGATGGTTGTCAGGTTATTATCAAAACCCAACAGCATCTTTTTTGGAGTGTCCCTTTGCTATTACTTTTTGGACTTTGTTAGCAGGCTTGTGGTCTGAACCTTTGATGGTACATTTATCTTATGAACAACTTATGTTCTGTGTACATGGTGCTTTGTGCCAAAAACAACATGAAGATACTTTATTTATTGTTTTTGCCTTGATTCGTTATTATTTATGGCAGGCCAGATGTATGCTGGTTTTGCATCAAAAAATGACTATGGTACAAGAAGTAATCGAGAATATTAGAACTACTATTCGTGTGGTTAAATTACAGGATTTCAAACTTCTTGCAGGGCCTCAGTTTTTTCATTTATGGCATAATTGTGATCTCTTTACAGTTGATTAAGTGATATCCTTTTGTTTCTTTTTATCTGTGTTTTTTTTTTTGTTTATTTCTATGATTGCTGTATTTTGATTTAGATGATTGATGTACAGGATATTATTTCTTTTGTAATGAAGTCCAACTTTTCTCAATAAAATTCCCCTACTCTTTTCGAGAAGTGCCATGGGATCCTTAACAGCCATCTGAACTACCACCAATCCAGGCAGATGGTACCTCGGTTTAATGTCTCATCTGAAAGACACTCACCCTGGCATACCACCCCCATCCTCTGCCATATTGGTGATACTAGCCTGTCCATGCCATGGATATGGTATTCAGGGCATCGAACCTGTGTGTCACCATGGACACATAGCCACATGCACCCAATGGTACCTGGGGTGTGGGAGGGCTTCCTCACCATTCTCACTGTGTGCTGCATGTATACATGGGATGTGGATCGGGGATGGATATGAACCTCTCCCCCCCAAGGGGGTGGTGAAGCGTGTCTGCCTGCCAGCTAAAGGGATAAAAAGAATATGAAAAGCAAATAACCAAGAAAAGAAAGGAGGCCAGATATTACCAAAGTTTGTAAGGGTCATCTAACAATATATATCTTACTTTCATTTGATGCTTTTATTTCCATATTACTCCACCATTCTTCCATCAATGTGTGCATGACACTTCTTTCCAGTGAGATAGAATTAATCTCTCTAAACATAAAGCTGCTGAGTGAATCAAAATTTTTGTGGCTTCTGAAAACCTTGAATTTTGGAAATATTGCCCAACATCCATATTTCAGGCTCAAGAGGAATGTTTAAAGGGACCAGGATTGATTTTTAAAGCTTCAGGAATGATGCACCACACCTTACATCATTTCTGATTTTCAGTCGGGGCTTGTGGCACCAGCTGGAGCCCTTGCACCAGGTTTGTGGCAATCTACAGTCTATGACATGATGTTGAGGGGACTTGTGCCACAACTGGGCTGCCATATCCTCCACAGCAGGATTCTCAAAGCTCCACTCCAGCTGTAAGGCTCTGCCATGGTTAGAACAGCCAGAGTTGTGTTGGCCAGCCATGGATCTGACATCACACAATACAGATGGGCTTGTGCAGGTGCCTAGTACATGCAGCACACAGTGAGAATGGTGAGAAAGCCCTCCCACACCCCAGGTACCATTGGGTGCATGTAGCTATGTGCCCATGGTGACACACAGGTTCGATGCCCTGAATATCATATCCATGGCATGGACAGGCTAGCATCACCAATATGGCAGAGGATGGGGGTGGTATGCCAGAGTGAGTGTCTTGGCTTGCCAACCCATGATCTGCACTCTGGGGACAGTTGGGAACTCTCTGACCAGTGTCTGGCTGCCAGAGAGGTGTACCGGGACATGGTCAGGTTGTGCAGGTGCCGCAGCATATCTGATGGGCATAGGCAGCAGACATTCCCCTCATAGTGCCCTGGACACTGTAGGCAGGATCATTCTGTCACTGTCCTGGAACAGTGTATGGGCTGTGAGCTCAGTCCAGTGCACTGTTGGGTGTCATTGCTGTCAGTGGGAGCGGGTCCAGGCATCATCAGTCTGCATCATGGTGTGACATCTCTAAGAAAATCTGGTGACCTGCGCCCTGAGTCTGGGACAGGGTGGGGCCACCTGCAAAGTTGTAGCACCTGCCAGTACAGCAGGCTTCAGGTCCCACCTGGGTGGCCACTTCCATGGCACAACCTGTCCTGCCATCCTGTCCTGCTGTAAATTGCACAGTGTGGTGCAGTACTGTGGCAGTGGGCATGTTGAGCAACCATGACAGCCAGCATCCTGGTGCAGACCCAGTGCTAGGGATCTGCTATGGTATGCTGCCCTGCTGTCACCACTGGACCCACCCTGATGGTCATTATTACACAGGATATGAGCAGACCACAGCTGTGCTGATACCGTGACATGCCACCTGGAACCCAGGATGTGCCACATCTGTGGGTGCACAGCAGCCTGGGAATGCAGCAGCAGGAGCCACATGTGGACAGCTACCACCAGGGTCTGCAGGCAGCCTCTGCCAATCTCTATCCATGCTCCATATGCTTGGTGCATGGGTCCACATGCAGCAGATCAGGGATCTTAACCTCTGCAGCCAGAATTCTTAGGGAATACGGTGCCGGGTCACTGGTGCACCAGGCTTCGATGCAAGCTGCCATTTGCCACAGCTTGTGTTGATCTAAGTACTCACTGAAAATCAGACCCACTATGTCTGAGAAGATGTTGCTGATATTAACCCAGGCCATCTGTATCAATAGACATGACCACAACATATTTTATGTCATAAGGATGTGTGTGGGGAGTTACAACTCCAGCACAATCCATTACATAGTCGGTCCATTCATTCCAGTTTTGCTGGACTATAATGATAATAATGAAGAATCTTAAATTTTGTTAACTTTCCTTCTATGTAAGGCCTTGCTTTGTAGGCATACAACCAAAGGTTATTAGAAGTCTCTGGTAATATAAAGATGCCTAGGTCTTCTCATTTGTCTTGATCACTCAGTGTTAGGTGCTGAGTTCCTTCCTTTTCAAGGTTCCTATCAAACATTGCACACTAACTCCTTTTCTAAGGCTTAACACTTTTACAAATTGTTCCTTTTCCTTGTTAGAGTCTACTGAGATATTTAATAATTATGTATGTGTCTGTAATGTATTTCTAATTTGCAGGTAATTACAGAATTGAAATTTATGCATGTGATAGAACTTTTTAATTATTTTGAAATGTTGTAGGGTATGTGATTGTGTCTAATAGATCTGCAACATTAAGCAAGCAAGCAAGCAATTCTTTATTTATGAAATGCCATTCCAAGAGATCATAGCATTACACAAATATCATAAAAACAATTATCAGTCAACCATAGCAATAAAAAAACTAATAAAACATTAGAACATAAAATATTCAGAAAAGCAAAATCAAATAAATAAGATTACAGGGCAACTTTAAAGGCCTTGACGGATGGGCACTCTCTAATCCGGTGAGGCAGAGAATTCCACAGGGTCAGAGCAGCAAAAGCAAATGATCTGGCTCTTGAGGTTGTCAAACAGGCCCTGGGAATCTCTAGCAATCCCTTGTTGGTGGAGTGGAGAGGGTGAAGGGGGCAGTAGAGACAGAGGAAATCTTGCAGGTACCATCGTCCCTGTCCATGTAGGGCTTTATAGGTCAGTAACTTGACCTTGAAGGTGATCCTCTACTGCACTAGCAGTCAATGGAGGCTGCAGAGCACAGGTGTGATGTGGCAAGATCTCAATGAGCCAGTCATCAACCTGGCAGCTGCATTTTGCACCAGCTGTAGGTGGCAGAGGTCCATCCTCAGTAGCCCTAGGTATAGGGCATTGCAGTAATCAAGGCATGAGGTCACAAAGAGATGGACCAGTGTCAGAAGATCATCCAATGGGACCAGGTGTTTTATCCGGGTGATATTCCTCAGATGGTAAAAAGAGGTTTTGACAATGGCCAACACCTGAGATTTAAGTATCAGCTCGCTATCAAACATGACGCCCAGATTCCGCACCCAGTCAGAGGACACTAGCTGGTTGCCTCCTAGCCCAGATGACTGCCCAGCCAATGACCCCTCCCCTCGATGACCTGGATCCACAACCAACACCTCAGTCTTATCTGGATGTACTCATGTACCCATGTACTCACTGGAGGAGAGGAGAGACAGAGGTGACATGATTGAAATCTTTAAATACATGAAAGGAATAAACAAGATGGGTACAGAGGGGCTGTTCAAAGTAAGGGAGGGGAGAGCCACCAGGGGCCATGATATGAGACTGGAGCGAGGAAGGTTCAGGAGGGAGATGAGGAGACACTTTTTTACAGAGAGGGTGGTGGCTGGGTGGAATGCGTTACCCGCAGAAGTGGTATGCAGTAGAACAGTGGACTGCTTCAAACGAGGATGGGACAGGACAAGGGGGAGGGTTAATGAAGGGGAAGGGTGGAAGGGAGGGGCAGCTGCAGAATAAAGGGTGCCAGCTGCACATTTGAGCAGACTTGATAGACCTCTAGGCCTTTATCTGCTGGCAAATTTTGTATGTTCGTTCGTATGGATTCAGCCTAAGCCAGCTGGCACTCATCCAGTCCTGAAACTTAGAGAGGCAGTTGTTAAAGACCAAAACAACATCATTTTGTTCCGGCACAAAGGACATGTACAGTTGAGTATCATCTGTATTGCAGTGAAAACTCAACCCGTACCACCTACTAATGTCTCCCAATGGCAACATATACCCCGCAAACAACATGGGAGAAAGCACAGACCCCTGCAGCACCCCACAAGGCAGGGTGAGGGGAGCTGAAGAAAACACTCCAGACTCCACTCTTTTCATCCTGCCCATGAGAAAAGAGTGGAACCATCTGAGGACTGTACCATACAGTCCACAGAGTAGCCACAGGCACTCTAGCAACATCCTATGGTCTACGGTGTCAAATGCTGCAGAGAGATCAAGGAGGACCAAGATGGAATGGCTCCTCTGATCTCTTGCTATCAGGAGATCATTAAGTACCTAAACCAATGCAGTCTCGGCACACTGCCTCTTCCTGAAACCAGACTGGAGAGGATCAAAGATATTGTGGGTGGTCAGATGCTCCTCGAGCTGCGACACGACTACCTTCTCAATAACCTTGCCCACAAAGGGCAGGTTAGAGACAGGTCTATAGTTTGTGAGACAGTCAGGGTCGAGAGAAGGTTTTTTCAAGAGAGGGTGAACCACTGCCTTCTTCTAGGTGTCCAGAAACACCACGGTCTCTAATGAGTACCTGACTATCTCAGCCTGGACCGGTCTGATCACCTCCACCCACCCCACCAGGAGGCGTGTTGGACCAGGGTCCAAACTTCAGTAAATTGGCCGCAAACCCTGGATCATCTTCATGACACCCTCGATCACCAACTGGCCAAAGTCTGACCAGACAAACTGGGTGCTTGTAATCTCACACCAATCTCCATTCTGAATAGTAGAATGGTCTGTGCGTATCTCAGACCTGATGATGCCAACCTTATCTGCAAAAAATTGAGTGAATGCATCACAGTTCTTCTGTGAAAAGGCTCCCTGAATCTGAAGACAGTCTGGATTGCACAGCCTGTCCACAGTCCAGAAGAGCTGAGCCGGTCAATTTCACGCAGCTGCAATCTCCCAGGACAGGAACTTTGCCTTCTTATGGGAGACCGCAGATTGATAGTCCTTATAGTAGGACATCAGTCTAAGTTTTTCATCACTCAGGCCCTATTTCCACCAGCAATGCTTTAACCTTCTTCCCACTCTCCTCAACTCCCTCACGGTCCCATCAAACCAAGGGGACCGAGGGCAGAGGGTGAGGGGGCGAACCCAGACAGAAGCTATGGAGTCCAGAGCTGCCTCTACCACTTTATTATAGGCTAGCAAAAGATTTTCTGGGTCCATGCTAACATTCGAACTGCCTGATAGATCCAGCACCGCCATAAGACCATCAGGGGTCACACCCTGCAATGGGCAGTACTGGACTATCTCCATAGCGGCAGGTCTGTTGGGGGGCCATGTAACTGAACCCTACAGTGTGGTGATCAGACCACCCGATGGGTTCCACCACCACATTGGAGATCTCCATCCCCAGCAGAAACACTAGATCTAATGAATGACCTTATATGTTGTGGGGAAGCCTAGTAGAGCGGGCATTGAGAAGGGAGGGGCTGTTGTGGGGAAGCCTAAAACAGCAGACTGTGGGAAGGGAGCTCCTAAGGAGAACAGAGCAAGAGGGGAGGAAGAGGGGCAGTTAGAGAGGCAGTCAGGGGAAACTCGGGTTACTTGATGGAGGCTGACATAGAGTGTCACAATAAATTTGAGGTACTAAGCAACCTAGAGGGGGAGGAAGGGGTTGGTGGAAATGAGGAAACTGATACAGAGGCCAGGGGGAAGGGAGTTGGATACCCATAGGGCATCACAGACTGGCAATGGAAAGGATAGAAATAGTCCCAGAGGGACAAGGGGAAACATAAATGTTAAGCAGATGGGGGAGATGCAACATATTGCAGACATGAGGGAGGAGAGCATGACTGGAGAGAAACTGGGAGACAAGGAGGTGGGGAGGCGCCCCTTCAGCAGGGGGTCAGTACCAAGGATGGGGCCCTAGCTAAAGGGGACCCACAGAGAGCCTCTGGAGTTAGGGTACTACAAGGGGAGGATGGCGGTGTGGGGAAGGGGAAACATCAAGGCCAGGATAAATGATTCGGATAAGAGAGGTTAAAGGGGACACCTGATTCGGAGGTCTGAGTTAAGTGGGCAAAATAACGAGGGAGGCAGAAAGGGGAAGGTGACAAGGGCGTCTCTAATAAGGCAGGAAGACTCCCAAGGAATTGAGATCATGAATAAAGGGGGGGATGGGGTGCTGAGAGGGCATAGTGAAGGTAACCATAAGGATGATGGCGGTGTTAAGGTTCTGTTATTGGGAGACTTGATGATTAGGGGTATCCAGTGGGAGGGACAGAGGGGGTGAATGCCATAGCCAGGTGAAGGTAGTGAGTATCTCTGTGCTGACAGTGCACAGAGCAAAGTTCATGGTGTATGAACTGGTTAGGGATTGTGGAGGGAAACCGGATTTCCTGGTGCATTTGGGAACTAACGATCTAGAGGAAATAAGCGTTTTGAAATCCAAGCAAGGTTCCAAGAACTTGCCAGAGTCTGTCGGGATAATGGATGCAACATTTCCTTTTGAGATATTGCCAGTACCAAAGGCCTCAGTGGAGAAAAAAAATGAAGATCACAGAGGTTAATGACTGGCTCAGGAAGTGGGGTGAAGAGAGTGGGTTGGGGTGTTAGGGAACTGGAAAGGAGTTTAGGAGGATAAGGGACTGTATGCCAAGGACAGGCTTCATCTTGCCCCATTAGGGAAGGAAGTCTTAAACAGGGGATGGCTGACTACATTCAAGAAAGGTGGGGTTTAAACTTGTGGGGGAGGGATAAGGGAGGGGCTGACCAGAAGCCCTCTCCAGATGAGGGAGTAGCCTTCAAACCCAAGGGGAGGGGAACAGACTGGGGTGGAGGTTTCAGGAGGACAGAGGAGGATGGAAGTATAAGGAACCTGGGTGAGGTTCGACAAAGGGGATCAGGGATAAGGGGTTGGGGTTGGTGTTAGTAAATGCCAGGAGCTTGGGAAACAAGTTGCCAGAGTTCCAGGCCATGCAGTTCGGGGGGGTGTGGATGTGGTGGTGGTCACGGAGACGTGGGCCAATCACGGAGACGTTGGCCAACAAAAACCATGACTGGGACCTAAACATGTGCGGGTACACTATGCTTAGGAAGGATAGAAAGGAGGGCAGAGGGGGTGGAGTGGCTATGTTCATTAGAGATGACATAGAAATTTCTAGGGTAGAAGAGGCAGAGGGAAACGTGGAGGCCTTATGGGTCACCTTACGATCCCCAGCAGGAGATAAGGTCAAGCTGGGTGTAGTATATAGGCCCCCCGGGATGGGTGATGTTCTGGAGGATGGTTTGCTGGACAACATCATTGCCCAGTGTGGACCAAAAGGGGAAGGAGTGGTGTTGATGAGAGACCTTAATATGCCAGACACAAACTGGGGAACCATGTCCTCTAAGGTGGCCAAGGAGCAGAGGCTGCTGGATGGCTTCCAGGATGTGTTCTTAACACAGCATGTGATGGAGCCCACAAGGGAGGGGCATGTCCTGGACATGGTTCTGGCAGATGGGGATCTGGTAAGGGACCTGGTTGTAGAGGATCCCCTGACTGGAAGCGACCACAATACTGTCTGGTTTCAAATAAGCATGGAGGGAGGGGGGGTGAGAGATCTAGGACACTGGCAGTGGACTTCAGGGTGGGAGACTTTGTGGGCATGGGAAATATTCTCAAGAATCACTTGAAGGGGATTACATCAATGACAAATGTGGAAAGGAGATGGGAGGTCATAAAACGGGGACTTCATGAGGCAGTCAGGACCTACGCTAAGGTGAAACGTAAGGGAGCAAGGTCACATAAACCATGCTGGTGGTCCAGTGAGGTTCAGGTAGCAGTCAGAGAAAAGAAGGCGCTACAAAAATATAAAACAACAAGAGGGAGGGGATAAGGAAATGTACCATCTTGCATCTAGAAAAGTCACCGGATGGTGAGGGGCAAAGTCCAGTAAAAGAGCAGCGGCTGGCACAGGGGATACATGGAGGAAAAAGGTTCTTCCAGTACATTGGGGAGCGGAGAAAAACTAAAGGCCATCTCAGCAGATTGAGATCAGAAGGAGGGTGGGTGGAAGAGGCGAGGGACCAGGCAGAGGTATTTATCGAGTACTTTGCCTCTTTGTTCACTAGGGAGGGGGATGGGATATCTACAAAGCAAGGCATGATGGGGATAGAAGCGGCAGTGAGTGGGATCAGGGGAGCAACAGAAATGGAGCAAGAGGGAGGGAGAGGTACCCCAAAGGTGTCACATCAGGATAAGGATAAAAAGGCCAGTAAGGTGGAGGGGACGGATGATGCTATCTCCGCCAAAAGGGTGTGGTTAGCCTTCAAGGCCCTAAAGAAAGACAAATCTCCTGGGCCGGATGGCATTTATCCGAGTACTAGGGGATTGCGGACATACTGGCTGCACCCTGGTGGAGCTCTTCAACAGGTCACTTGAGACAGGGAGGATACCTGGAGATTAGCGAGGCACATGGTGCCAATCCACAAAGGAGGTCAAGGGAAGTACCAGGTAACTATAGACCCATCAGTTTGACCTCGGTGGTGGGAAAATTAATGAAGAGTATACTAAAGGAATGATTGGGGGTGTACTTGGAGGAGGTGGGAGGTCTGGATAGTCGGCAACATGGGTTTGTGCCAGGTAGATCATGTCAAACCAATCTTGTGGAGTGCTACGAATGGGTAACATCAGAACTGTACAGGGGAAAGCCTGTGGATGTATTATTCTTGGACTTCAGCAAGGCGTTTGACTCTGTCCCTCACAATGGTCTGGTGGAGAAACTGATGGGGTTGGGAGTAGGCCCTTTGATGGTCAGATGGATTGAAAACTGGCTAGCTGGACGCACCCAGAGAGTAGTGATCTGTGGGGAGCTCTCAAACCCTAGAGAGGTTGGTAGTGGGGTACTGCAGGGCTCGGTCCTGGGTTCGATCCTGTTTAATGCATACATATCGGACATCAGGGAGGGTATAGGGTGTGAAATGAGTCTCTTCACTGATGACTCCAAGATGGGAGCAGAAGTTGAGGGAGATGAGAGGAGGTTGGCCTGCAGGGACCTGGACACCCTGAGCTGGGCTCACACATGATTAAATTTCAATATCACCAAGTGCAAGGTGTTACATCTTGGGTTGGGAAACCCTAAACACAGGTACACCCTGGGAGGAGAGGCGCTGGAGGCCTCAATAGGGGAAAAAGACCTAGGGGTCATGGTGGATGCATGTATGAATAACTCTGAGCAGTGCAGGAGAGTGGTTAGCAAGGCAAACAGGATGTTGGGATGCATCATAAGGGGGATCACCTCTAGGAACAAGGAAGTGATTCTGCCACGTACAATGGACTGGTTAGACCACACCTTGAGTACTGTGTACAGTACTGAGACCACACTTGAAGAAGGACATACAGCTCCTGGACAGGGTACAGAGGAGGGCAACTAAGATGATACGAGGGCTAGGGATTTGACGTGAGGACAGACTTGAGGAGCTCTGCCTGTTTTCATTGGAGGAGAGGAGAGACGGGGACATGATTGAGGTCTTCAAGTACCTCAAGGGAATAAATAGGGTAAATATGGAGGGATCTTTAGACTAAAGCAGGAGGTATCACCAGAGGGCATGGTTTGAAGTTGGAAGGTGGAAGGGTGAGGGGGGAAAAGAGGAGGAGGTTTTTCACTGAGAGGATTGTGGACCCCTGGAATGCACTGCCTGGCAAGCTGGTTCAGAGATCCACAGTGGAGGGCTTCAAGAGAGGGTGGGACAGACACAGAAAGTGGATGTATCAGATGATGGCCTGTCCCAGGGGGGTGGGGATGGATGATAGGGGTTTCTGGAACACAAGAGGGGGTGTCCTCGGCACCCAACTAGGGATCTGAGGTTCGAGCAGACTCGATAGACCATAAGGCCTAATCTGCTGGCAAATAGTATGTTAGTATATGTGGGTCGCAGAGGTAATCACCTGTGTAAAGACCAACAAGATCATCAGTTGGAGGAAGTCACTAACAAAATGCAAGAGTTAATTGTTGACCCAGCCATTGAAGTCCCTCAGCACCAACCACCTGGGTGACTCCAACACCATCTCAACGATGTAGTCTGTGACTTCCTGAAGGAAATCCATCTCGCCCCCAGGTGGACAGTAGATGAGAAGTATCCTACAGCCCTACAGCCCACACCTGCACTCATGATATATTTGAAAGATCTAGTGACCCCAACTGCACATCAACAAGGCCCAGTTCCATCCTAAAACAGATGGTTACCCCCCACCCCTACGATCCAGCCTCAATCTGTGTATCACTGAGTACCCGTCTGGAACAGCCGACTCCAAAATGGGACCAGCATTCTCATCCAGCCAGGTCTTGGTGATGCATGCCAGGTTGGAAGACCCAACAAGATTAGTTATTACTGCCGTCTTGTTTCTAATCAACCTGGCATTGCATAACACTGTCTGGGTTGGATGGACAGTCGATGTTGACCGCATTATCTGCCCACACAAAGTGGAGCCCTTGGGTATGGGCACCAGGCAGGGTGGACCACTCTCCAGGGCCTATTTTGCCCCAGGGTGTCTCCTTTATCCCACAACCCAATTCATCCACTCCACTCCACTCCCCCACTGAGTCCCCTCTCCCTTCTCTTCAACACCCTCTCGCTATATCCAGAGCATGACAACACCCATAAATCTCTGCTGGCAGCAGGGGGCAGTTGAAGGGGTGGAGGGCATGAAGCTCGGTGGAGGAGTAGTACCTGCCCATAGATGCCCTCTGCCAGCACATCCTGCCGTAGACACTAACTAGCAGCTATAATTTAAAACCAAACACTCAATCAACCATACACTCTCACTCTTTACTCTCCTGAAACAGCAAATTAACCCCCCCCCCACAATAATATCAAATTAAACCAATCACTCACGGCCTCTAGCTCAACCCCAAAACTCAACAAAATGCAAATAAGCTATTCTCTATCTTAGTTGCCGCACAATATCAGAACAGCAGCAGCCCCATTTTAAACCTAGTAAAAATGCAGACCAGATGTAAAATTCATTACTACCCTATATGATTTCACTGTCCCATGTCTTCACAGCATCCAAATTTCTAACTAAAAAGAAAAGCTTATCACAGCTTTTTAATAATTTGTAATGGAAAGGAGGAGCTCTCACCACCTCCTTAACCAAAACTAGTCAACCGTATAGTGTAGCACTCTCACTGCTACAATTCTCAGAAACTACAGTACCAAATAAAGCCAAATGGAAGCCCTTTCACTGCCTTCTTAAGTGATCAAATAATATTATTAAACCAGCTTAGCTTTTAAAGTACTTGTGGCTCATAAGGTCCTCTGTTCTGTGTCAATCTCTCTGCTTGTAAAATCCAGGAGATCTTCTCTGGTTACTGTTCTTATTTCACCATCAGCTGAAGTCACAACAGAAACCCCAAGAAAATCAAATCATGACCCAGCCAGAGAGTCAATACTCAAAACCTAGACAATCCCCCCTACTTAGGCCTCAGGGGTACACCTGACCTCATCAGGTAACCCACCAAGACCACCGGGCAAACCTAGAAAACCACTGACTCTCCAGTCGACCCTTCCTTGCTACCCCAGGGGAAAACACCCGGGTCCGAGACCCACCTCCACCAAGTCTCCCGGTGTAATCAGTCAGCCGAACAGCAAATGACAGACAGATCCTTCTTCGGGTCATTAGCATCTCAAGACAAGAGGTCCCTCTAACAGCTCACATTAGCCACCTCAAATCTATATGGGAAATCTTCTTGCAAATCCACAACTCCTCTCTCCTCTGGACCTAAAGCAGTAATCCAAGGCAGGGAACACAGTCTATTAGAATGCCCCAATTTGCTGGTAGAACACAAAAATACAGAGGTGTCATCCACGATATGTAATCCACAGTCGACCACTTGATGCGAATAACAATACTGGCATCCAATACTGAAACGGATGGTGTAGTACACTGTACTAGGGAACAAATGGGCAAACTTGCGGTAACAGTCAACTGGGTTGCAATGAAGTAGAATACACTTGACTAAACACAAAATAATAAAATACATGCAAAAAACAATTTAAAATTAAGCAAAACACACTTTAAAGCTAAAACTTTAAGCTGCTGCATCATCAAGTCTCTTGCTTTTTGCCACTTTTCAATATTAACTATTTTTCCTCCAATTTCAGTATCAGATTATTCCAGAATGGAACTAATTCCATTGAAACGGATTTCCACTTAAATGATAACTTTTTAAGATTGGGAATTGTCCCATACATACATGGATGAGATATTAGTTTGTAAGATTTTAATGAAGAGAAAGTCTGACTTCTTTTTTGGTGCGAATAAATCATTTCCTACCTCCAATCACATTGGTCAAAAAATTGATGGAGGTTTCTAGAACCATTGTCAGGACTGATTAGCTATGAATACCTAGAAACATAGAATTTGATGGCAGATAAGGACCGCTTGGCCCACCTAGTCTGCCCATTTCCCTACCTAATGGATAAGCTGCAGATCCTAGTTAACCAACAGCCTACCTCCTCCTGCCCCCCACTAGAATTGCCTTATGTCTGTCCCATGCATTCTTGAGTTCCCCCACTGTTTTTGACTCTATGACCTCCTCAGGAAGGCTGTTCCATGCATCAACAACCCTCTCTGTGAAGAAATACTCCCTCACATTACCTCTGAGCAGTCCCCCTCCCATCTTCAAATTGTGCCCCCTTGTTCTTGCACATCTCTTTTTCTGAAAGATGCTACCCTCTTGGACTTTGTTGATTCCCTTGAGGTACTTGAAAGTTTCTATCATGTCCCCCCTCTCCCTACTTTTCTTGAGGCTATACATCTTAAGCTCCTTTAGTCTTTCTTCATTTGTCTTCTGGTACAGACCCTGCACCATTTTGGTTGCCTCCTCTGGGCAGCCTCCACCCTGTCTATGTCTTTGCAGTCATGGGGTCTCCAGAACTGTACACAGTACTCCAGATGTGGTCTTACCAACTGTCTGTACAGAGGGCCAACAACTTCCTGTTTTCTACTGGTGATGCCTCTCCCTATGCATCCCAGTATCCCCCCAACCCTCCTTACTGCTTTCTCACATAGCTGGACCACCTTTAGGTCATCTGATATGACTACCCCAGGTCTCTTTCCGTTTTTGTTGTTGTCAGTATCTCACCTCCCTTTGTGTACTCTTCTCCTGGGTTTTTGTTTCCCAGGTGCATTACTTTGCACTTCTTTGCGTTGACTCTAAGCTGACATACATTTGAATATTCCTCCAACCTTGCCAAGTCCCTTTTCATCCTTTCCTCCCCACCTTGCCAATGCCTGATGGTATTTTTGCCACCAAGGCATATTAAAGCCACCTGAAGTCCATTTTTTCCTAATTTTTAACAAACTTAATCTAGGGGGTTTCCTGTTCCAGATAAACTTTGTGCATATAGTATATATCTTTTTGAACTATTTATTATCTGTATGTTACAGGGGATTGTTTAGAATGTAAAAAAAAAATCTTTAAGACAATATTTATCTTTATGGAATTTATCTTTCCCTATAATGATACATTAAGCTTGCTCCATTTTTCAAAATCAATAGTCAATCATGAATAGAGGGTTCTAGTTAACAGGTAGCAGTGTGTGCAGATCTGGAGATAAGTTAAACAGTACTGTCTACTTTCCATTTGACTTTAATATGGTTTTTGAGTTTTTATGGTTCTGTAGTATTAAGTTAAGTGGGATTGCTAAGGTTTTTGTCCAAGTGAACTCTCAACCCAGCATATTCTGACAATTCTTCTAGGGTTACTTGATGAGATTTAAAAGATGTACTATGGGAGGTAATGATGACCAGTAAATCATCTGCATATGCAAAAGTCTTTTCCAAAATGTTTGCAGTCTTTACCCAGTTAATGTCTTTGTTCTGATATTCTTTTCTAATTAATGGTTTGACTGCCAAAAGGAATAATAGCAGAGATAATGGGCAGCAATGCCGGGTCCCCTTATTTAACTTAAAGAAACAGGAGGAAATACCGTTGGCTGTTACAGACACCTTAGCATTACTATAAAGTACTGATACCCAGTGTTGAATATTAGCCTGCAGACATTATCCGCACCCGTCTGTTTTGCAGTAAACCCCACCTGATCCTTTCCATTAACTGTCTATTTGACATCATGTTTGCCAGAGTCACATATTCTGTGTTCAGTAACAATGTAGGATGATAAGTGGTGCAATCATTGGGTCCTTACCTTTTTCATGAATAAGAGTAATATATGCTTCTGTCATTGATGGTAGGAGAGTGCTGTTCTTGAAAGCCTCTACAAAAGTGCAGGATAGATGTTGGCTAATTAGGCAATATAGCATAGTGGTTAAGGACACTGAGCTGCAAACCCGGAGACCAGGGCTTGACTCCCACCAGACCCCACTTGCATGTTGTGTGACCCTGAGCAAGTCACTTAACTTCCTTGTGCTCCAAGGATGCACCTGGAAACAAGCTCTGGCTTAGTGTGCCTTTTCTGGTTAAACAATGTCTCCTTTCCCCCTAACCAAAGCATTTAGAAGCTTGTAAAGCTCATTGGGTATACAATCCAGACCAGGTGTTTTTCCTTCTGGCAATTTATTAATAAGATTCTCTACCCTTTGTACCATATTTAGATTGTTTTTTTATGTTATATATTCTTTTGACAGTTTAGGTAGTTTAATGCTAGTTAAGTATTCTTGTATATTTATAATATGGGCATTCACATTGTGTATATATATTTATGCAATGGGGTGGAGAAAAACAGAGTGTGATAAATCCATTTATCTGAGTAACTGTGTATATAAATTTCATTTATGTATACAGTGCTTATGTCATCAGCCATTTATCTATACAGTGCTTATGTCCCAGGATCTGGAGTGCAGACCGACACCCCCACAATGGCAAATTCATGCAGCACAAAGCTTTTGGGGAAATCCTCAGGTTGTGAGGGCAGTGTGGAAGCCCTCCCAGGATCCGGAGTTCAAACCGACCCCCCCAACAGCAAACTCAGGCGGCGCAAAGCTTTCGGGGCAATCCTCAGGTCGTGGGGGCAGCGTGGAAGCCCTCCCAGGATCTGGAGTGCAGACTGACCCTCCACAATGGCAAACTCATGCAGCGCAAAGCTTTCGGGGCAATCCTCAGGTTGTGAGGGCAGCGTGGAAGCCCTCCCAGGATCCGGAGTGCAGACCGACCCCCCCCAATGGCAAACTCAGGCAGTGCAAAGCTTTCAGGGCAATCCTCAGGTCATGGGGGCAGCGTGGAAGCCCTCCCAAGATCCGGAGTGCAGACCGACCCCCCCAATGGCAAACCCAGGCAGCGCAAAGCTTTCGGGGCAATCCTCAGATCATGAGGGCAGCGTGGAAGCCCTCCCAGGATCCGGAGTGCAGACCGACGCCCCCAATGGCAAACTCAACAAACTCAGGCAATGCAAAGCTCTTGGGGAAATCCTCAGGTTGTGAGGGCAGTGTGGAAGCCCTCCCAGGATCCGGAGTGCAGACTGACCCCCCCAATGGCAAACTCAGGCAGCGCAAAGCTTTCGGGGCAATCCTCAGGTCATGAGGGCAGCATGGAAGCCCTTCCAGGATTTGGAGTGCAGACCGACCCCCCCCAATGGCAAACTCAGGCAGTGCAAAGCTTTCGGGGCAATCCTCAGGTCGTGAGGGCAGCGCGGAAGCCCTCCCAGGATCCAGAGTGCAGACTGAGCCCCCCAATGGCAAACTCAGGCAGCGCAAAGCTTTCGGGGCAATCCTCAGGTCATGAGGCAGCGTGGAAGCCCTCCCAGGATCCGGAGTGCAGATCGACCCCCCCAATGGCAAACTCAGGCAGGGCAAAATTTTCGGGGCAATCCTCAGGTCATGAGGGCAGAGTGGAAGCCCTCCCAGGATCCAGAGTGCAGACCGACCTCCCCCAATGGCAAACTCAGGCAATGCAAACGTACGGCTCGTCTGCTGCTGCTACACAGTTTGAACAAGGAGAAAAGGCGCCATCTTTTGAATTTTACAGTCGGCAGACGTGTGGAGATAGTTTTTGTCTGCTTGTAACTCGTTAAAATACTGTGCATTTTCACTGTTCTGCTGGGTTACCTTAATTGTTAAAATTGATTTAGCTGCAGCTAGCATTAATTTAATCTCTGCCTTGCTGTGCTGTATAAGGGGCTTAAAGTAGTCACTGCAAGTTCTCAACTCACAAGCTGTGCAGTAAAGAAAGGTATAAAATGCATAATATAGCTGCTTAAGGCACCTCTGAGTCCCCGATCTAAGTGAAGTTGAATCTGCTTAAATTACCAGCTGCTTTCAGGCACCTCTGAGCAGCCTTCCCCCGACCTAAGTGAAGTTGAATCTGTGTAAATTACCAGCTGCTTTAGGCACCTCTGAGCAGCGTTTCAAGAAAGGTTCAATTATTTTGATTTCCCCAGCTGCAGAAAGGCTCCTCTGAGCCCCGACTCCCTTTGTTTAAAGCATAATTAAGTTTGTACCAAGCCCCTCCCTCCCTCCATCCCTCTTACCTATTTAAACTCTGTCTTTACCACAGCTTTCGGGGCAATCCTCAGGTCGTGAGGGCAGTGTGGAAGCCCTCCCAGGATCCGGAGTGCAGACCGACCCTCCCACCCAACGACAATCTCAGGCAGCGCAAAGGTATGGCTCGTCTGCTGCTGCTACACAGTTTGAACAAGCTAGAGCCCCGCTGACGCTGTGCATCAGCTCCCCACCACCCCTACCACCTCCCTAGGCAGTCACTCCCTTATATAGCTGAAGTCACATGCTAGTTTTAACCAATCAGCCTACTTTCTCATTTGCAGGTTATACCAGCCATCCACTAGAGGCCACTACACCAAGGTTTGCAATTACATTCAAAACCCTTGCTCTTTTAGCCTCCCCATTATGCCTCAACTTTACTTATTAATCTTCTTTATCATCACCCCCTGGGTGTCCCTTCCACCATCAATTTACCCTACGCTCGCAGATCACATCACATCTTGTGACAGGCTACTAACAAATATTCCTACCTCCACTATCACAGCTGAATCGGATCATGCCCACCTCTACCATACTCTATCCACCAGCCCCAGGCTAATCCAAGCTACCTTCCGAATCAGCCTCCTAGTCCTTCTACCACAAACCTGGAGACCAAAAGCTGATGTAGCCGAACATCATACCACCTCCAGAAGACTTCAGTGGATAGCTCATCACACCAAACTAATGGTCACCCTGCTACTTCTTGCAGGGGATATCGAACTTAACCCAGGACCAACCCATCCCCACGCCCAAAACCTTTCTGTCCCACTCCAAATCCCCTTGGGCCTCAAACTAATACACATAAATATATGCAGTCTCTTGCGCAAAATAACCTGGCTACAAGCCCTCGCTGTGTATCTCAGCCCAGACATTCTTATTATCTCCAAAACCTGGCTAAAATCACATAACACCAACTCAGAATTTGCCATACCCGGCTACACACTTCTCCGCCATGACTGGGTCAGTAGAAAAGGAGGCTGCATAGCTATGTACATTGCCTCCACCATCAAATTCACCACGGTTGCCCTATCCCTACCGTCAGACTCCATTAATGCCTTAATGGTAAAACTCTCCATCCCTCACTCAATCCCAATCTACATAGCAGGCACATGCTGCGCTCCAGGCACCACCTCACCTTCCATACTGGACTACCTGGGCTACTTAAACTCCCTGGCAGCAGGTGGTGAGATCCACATATTAGGGGATTTTAAGCAGATCTGGCTTGCTGAGTCCCTTTCCAAATTTCGTGACAAGGTAACAGCCCTAATCCTAACACAACTAATCACTGAACCTACTCGGGCAAACCACAAAACACAGAACCATACACTGCTAGATTGGTCCCTCACATCTCACCCACACAGGATTATAGCCTCAGGACTCCTTCCAGATGCCCTTAGTGACCACCACGGGATCTACACCGTACGCAAAATTCACAAACCCAAAGCTCCCCCCTCCCAGAATCTTACTTTCAAGATCCTACAAATCCCTGGACCTCCCCTCATTATTAAATGAGTTGGGCAACTATGACTGGTCGTGCATTAGTCATTTCACCTCGACAGATGAGGCACTGTTGTTCTTTAAGTCCAAGTTCATCTCCATCTGGGACCGCTACGCCCCACTCAGATGGTCCAGAGTCCAAGGTGCTCATCCACCATAGATCTCTCCCAAAATCCTAGCCCACCTCTGAATCCGAGACAAGGCCTGGAAAACCTTTAAGACTTCTAAATCCCAGGACGACCTCCAGACCTACAGAGCGCTCTGCAATTCTAGTACCAAAATAATCCACCAAGCAAAGGCCAACTATTTCATATGTGCATTCAATCCCTCCTCCCATCTCCCGTCTCGTTTCTGGAAAGTGGTCAAATCACTTCTCTGCCCACCATCACAACCACCAACCCCATCCCTGCAGGTTGGTGGTCTCACCATCACTGACATCTCAGCAATTGCCGCCTTGTTTAACACTGTCTTCACTACCAGCCATGCAACTCCCAGGGCCACCCCGCACCCAGCTCAGCATGCCCCCACTGACACCCCATCTTGTGACGCTACAGCTCAGCCTTTCTCCTTCCTGCAAGTCACCCCTGATGAGGTATACAATGTTCTGGTTGCCCTTAACCCTGAAAAGGGCAAATGTCCCACGGGGTTGGACTCCAAAATGCTCCCCCTATCGGCCCCTGCCATAGCTCAACTGCTAGCCTCTCTTTTTAACTTATCATTTGTCCTAGCAGAAGTCCCCACTGAGTGGAAACATGCCACTGAAATCCCACTTCCAAAGTGTGGTGATGCCTCAAACCCAAGCAACTACCGGCCCATCTCCCTCCTACCGACCCTTGCCAAGATTCAAGAATGCCTGGTTCTCTCTTGCCTATCCACCTATCTGGACTCCTCTTCCTTTTTTTCCCCCTACCAGTCTGGCTTTAGGAAATCCCACTCCACTACCACCTCCCTTCTCAGGATTACCGACTCCATCCTCACAGGGATGGATGCTGGCCACATCACTGCCACCATCTTTATTGACCTGGCAAAGGCTTCGATATGGTGACTCACTCTTTTCTCCTGACAAAACTTGCCAAGGCTGGCCTATCTGACTGGGCCACATCTTGGTTCCACTCCTACCTCACTGGCAGATCCCAAGCTGTCCGTATCAGATCATCCATGTTGGACCCCCTCCCAATTACGTCTGGAGTGCCACAAGGATTGGTCCTAGGCCCCCTCCTATTCTCAGTCTTTCTAAATGATCTACCATCCACCTGCACACAGTCCGCCATCCACATGTATGCAGATGACACAGTGCTATACGCATCTGGATCCTCGCCCTCTGAAGTTGCATCCAGACTTCAGTACGACTTCACCTCAGTCCAGCACTAGCTCCACTCAAATAACCTCCTCCTAAATGCTAACAAAACAGTCTCCTTAACCTTTGGGATGAGGCAGAAAATTTCTAGGCTCCCTTCACCATTAGTTTTTCACACCCTGGAAGGGTCCCCTCTGGAGCCCTGCACCACCGTCAGATACCTCGGTGTCTGGCTTGACCAGCACCTCAACTTTTCCACACATATTGACTCCTTACTTAAGAAGCTGCACCCTAGGCTTGGTGCACTTTACCAGAATTGTGACAACATACCCCTTCCAGCCAGGAAGGACATTGCAAATAAAAATTATCCTCCCAGTCCTCGACTATGGGGATGTAGTCTACGGCGCTGGACCTAAGACCATATTAGCTAGGCTGGACCCTCTCTTCCACTCTTTTTGCCATTTTGCCCTGAACAGCCCCTACTCCACACACCACTGTGCCCTTTATCAAGCAATGAACCTCACCTCACTTGACTATGGCAAGCTAACTCACTGTGCAAAAATTACGGCCAAGTATTGGACTCAGTGGCTCCCTTCCTACCTCTCCGTCATCTTAACAAACCCTAGCGCACAAGCATACACACTCAGAAACTCAGACTCCAGGTCCCTAGCTGTCCCATACCAGTCTACCTCCACAGGGCAATCAGAGTTCAGCTACCGCATTCCCTCGTTATGGAACTCCCTCCCAGCTAACATTCGTCACTTCACCTCCCTTTCCCACCTAAACTCCATGCTCCAAGATCATTTCGTCCCTACCTGTGCTTGTGTCTAGGCATCTACCAACTACTAGGCAACTCTCTGGGAATGTCGGCACTTAGCAAATTTGTAATTTATCAGTGTCTAACTATTGACCTCTAGCCTTATACTGTCTCTCATATGGCTCAAAACCTAATTTTGTTGTACATTTGCTGTATGTAACTGTGTTACCAACTGACACTCTCAATTCTGTATGAACATGGCATTAGAACCAAATGTTAGTGATCTTCCACAATGTATTCACTTGTCTATCCTGACTTTAAGTGTTATCTCATACCGTATGTACTGTGGTTACCAATTTTCTCTGTCAAGCTACTACTGACTTGTAATCAGATCCAAATGTTAGTATTTCTCCCACTATGTATTTTCTTGTCTATACACTCCTATGTTCTCCCCTTCCTCAGGACGCATCTGTAATCGAGCAGTACTCTACTCAGTATGCCTTCATGGTAAAATGCTTAAATAAATAAATAAATAAATAAATAAATTATGTCATCAGCTGTTTATCTATACACTGCTTATGTCATTTAGAATGTTCGGCCTCAGTAGCAGTATTAACCATATTCAAATGTGAATAACTTTAAAACAAAAACTTTATAGCATGGTACTGTGAGCACGAAAGTTGTTCAGCATGGAACTATCTACAAAATGAGTGGTGTTTTATTTATTGATACCTTTTAGATTTTTTAATAATTAGCAAAAACACCGCAGAAAATTCACATTTTTTTCATTTTGTCCGAAAACAAATGTAAATAACTTTAAAATGAAACTTTAAAATGAAAAATGATAGCATGGTACTGTGAGCACAAAGTTTATTCAGCACAGAAATATCTACAAAATGAGTGGTGTTTCATTTATAGATACTTTTTAGTTTTTTTCAGAATTCACAAAAAACAGCAGAAAATTCAATTTCTGTGCACTTTTTCATCAAACAAATGCAAATAACTTAAAAACCTAAAATGATAGTATTCTACTTTGAGCACAAAAGTTGCTCAGCATAAAAATATCTACAAAATGAGAGGTGTTTCATTTCTAGATTCCTTTTAGATTTTCAATAATCAGCAAAAAATGGCAGAAAATTCCATTTTATTCACTTTTTTGACTAACAAATGCCCCCTACAAATGCAAAAACAAAAGAATTGCATAAATGCAATATGCAGTGGAAAACTCGTGTAATAAATTATTTATCTGCACACGAGCAGTTTGACTTCAGACACCTCACTCATGGTTTATGCCACTCATGAGGTTACCTGAGGTCAAACTGCTCTTGTGCAGATAAATCATTTATTACACTTGTTTCCATTGCATATCCCATATATATATATATATATATATATATATATATATATATATATATACACATATATATATATTTATACCATGGGGTGAGAGCTTTCTCAGTAGGATATCCTGTGTTATTTCCACTGAAGTGAGGATAAATCCTGATGACATCAGCAGAGTAAGGATATCGACATTTATCCATACTCTGCTGATGTCACCAGAGTGAGGATAAATGCACTGCAGCTTGCATTCTAAAGGAAACTGCATCAGAAAAAGTTTCTCTTTCTCACTGAAGCTGCAACTTACTCAATTAGCTTTGCAAAAGACTCTCACCTATGTCCCATTGTGTTTCTAACATTCTTAGCCCATTACTGTGCTGATCTCAGCTTCAAAACACCCTGAATTCTAAGTGAAACTCTTTTACAAAGCAGTTTCTGTTTCTTAGTGCTACCTGCAGCAGTTTGTCATTCTCACTGAGCCTCTGACTCACTCAATTAGCTTTGCAAAACACAGTCACCTGTGTTTCTGACTCCCAGTCCATTCCGAACACACACACACACACACACACACACAGTCTGACAGCACACACAGAATGAGCAGGAAACACACAGAATAAGAAAAAATGTTCCTAAAGCACTGACCCCTGTGGAATAAATCACACATATGATGGGCAGATAATGGGATATGGAAAATATTGTCACTTCTGCAGAGTGAACTGTGTATTTTCACTTGTACCTTCGGCACTCGTGAGAATACACAGCTCACTCTGCAGGAATGAGAATATTTTCCATATCCCACTCCTGCCCATCATGTATCATATATATATATATATATATATATATATATATATATATATATATATGGCAAAATTCATTTAATGCAACAGTTAGGGTTGTTCCACAGCAACAAAAGTGAGGAAATTCGCTGTTAGGGTTGAAAGCCCCCTTGGACCCCTCAGCCCACCCCCCAACCGGCATCGGGGTGCGCATTGGGGTCATTGGCCCTAACTCTCACCCCATCACATGTGTAAAGAAGCTGAGGAATAGGAGAATGGGGTGAAAGTTAGGACCGATGACCCCAATGTGCACCCCGATGCCGGTTGGGGGGGTTGGCTGGAGGGGTCCAAGGGGGGCTTTCAACCCTAACAGCTAATTTTCTTGCTTTTGTCACTGTGGAATAACCTTAACTGATGCATTAAACAGAGGTTTTTGCCTCAAATTTCCCTTCTTATTGAGAATGATGATGAGAAATAGTGAATGTAATGAGGCGGCGGGAGCGCGGAGCCCTTTGGGCCCTGCACTCCCACCATGTGATGTCTTGTGACATAATAACAGGAACAGCAATGCAAACAGAAGCGCCAACAGTGGTGCATATGGCAAAGCAAATGTAAATGGTAAAGGAAATGTTAATAGAAACGCAAGCTCAAAGTGACGCTGAAGCGAAGAGTGATGCAAACTGACATTGAAGTGCATACGAAAACACAACTGGTAACGTGAACAGTGATGGCAGTGGTATTTGAAATGGAAATGTTAAGTGTCACAGCAAAAAGCACATGAAAGAGAACAGAAACGGAAACACGAATGCAAACGCAGACGTAAATGCAAACCGTAACGCGCACAGGCACGGTACCGCAATTGTAACTGCAAATGGTAAAGTTAACATGAAGAATAATGCCAAAGGAAACAGAAACGGAAATGGGAACAGAAGTGCGTACAGAAACGCAAACCGAAACACGCACGGGCACAGTACCACAATTGTAAATGGAAATGGTAACGGTAACAGCAACAATAACAGCAAAGGAAACAGAAATGCAAAAGGAAATGCAAGCTGTAATGTGCACGAGTACAGTAACGCAATTGCAAACACAAATGTTAACAGTAACAGCAAGGAAGACGCAAAACGAAAGTGAAACAGAAACGCAAATGAAAGGGCTGCCGGAAACGCAAATAGCAATGCGCATGGTGATGCAAACAGAAACAGTAGTGGAAAGGCAAATGGTAACAGTAACAAAAACGCAAGCACAAATGACAACGCAAAGGGTAACACTCGTGGTGGCGTACATGGGAACGGTAATGCAAATGGGAACATAGACACAAGTGGAAACAGTAACTGTAACAGTAACGGAAGTGCATACCCTGTTTTTGCCGAACAGCTGCATAGAGAAACACAGTGTGTACAAAGAATGTATGCATTGTAATGGGCATCGAAGCTTAAAACGAGCATTGGAAGTACTTAATTGCTAATATCACAGCAACTGCACAACGTAAAAAAAAAAAATCAATTTCTCAAAAATCATGATTTTCCTGGCTAGGTTTTTGTTATTACATAGCCCACTGGAGTACGCAAGTCACAACAAAAAATCTGTATCTCGCATCGTTTTCAAGATACGAGACACGAAAGATGTGGCATACGCCACCATGTTAGTCTATGGGAAAAAATGCCAAATTTGAAGTACTGTAACTTTACAGCCATGCATTATTTTTTCACCAAACCACAAAAAGGGACATCTATGAGGTGTTGGCTGCGTTCCCTTCAAATTTCAGCTCAAAAGACCAAACCGTTCTTTTGCAGCAGGGTGGCAAAGAACTGCTGTAATTTTGGCCATAGTCTGAAAAAGTAGTGTCGTGATTTGCGAAAGTTTTCACAAGCATTTGGGAAAGTGTCATGAGTGTGACACTACTTTGCAACAGTACTTTTTCCAGAAATTTGAAAAACATATTTCTAGGGTGTTTCACCCCAAAATAAAGACATGGCTAGCATCCTGAGGGTCCGACTAGGTGAACACAAAAAGAATTGTGTTGCTAGAGGATCCCAAATTTAAATGGAAAGCATTTTTCTGATCGCTAACTGAAAACAAAATGGTGGATTTGCAACACTACTAGGGCCATTTGCGACACTAAAAAGTGCATCTGCGACACTGTTGAACTTTTTGTTAACTTTTTCTATTGACTTATAATGGGAAATTGTTTTTTAAATAACTTTTGAACCGTTTAATATTTTTTCATGAAATCTTCGGAAGACACATCAGGAACACTGGCCGCACATCCCTGAAGTTTTTGGACTGGTTGTGCAAATTGTGCGACGTAGGCACGAGCAAAGAATTCACCGTAAACCGTAAATGCGTGCGCAGATGACACTTAATAACTCCGCAGCCATATATCCGACCTGTACAAAAGTTGGCAGATCCCAAGATGTATGGTTCTTGATCATGCATTCCAAAGTTCAGGCAAATCCATTGAACGGTGGCAAAATTATTAAGGTGAAATTGACCCTTTAACCTTAAAAGTGCTATTCAACCCTAACTATAGTGGCACTACTGTGCCACTATAATATATATATATATGTACTGTGAGTGTATACAGTATATATGTGTGTGTGTGTGTGTGTATTAGAGGTAAAAACTCTGTTTAATGCATCAGTAGGAGTTTGTTCCACAGTGAGCAAAAGTGAGAAAATTGATGTTAGGATTGAAAACCCCCATGGACCCACCCCACCCTGTCCCCCCCAGCGGCATCCAGGGTGTGTGTTGAGGGTCATTGACCTAACTCTCACCCCATCACATGTGTAAACAAGTTGAGGTGGTGAACTATAGGAGAATGGGGTGAGGATTGGGACCCGGCGGCCCGGCACCCCCAATGCCGTCCTGGGGGGCAGGGTGGGGTGGGTCCAAGGGGGTTTCAACCATATCATCGAATTTCCTCACTTTTGTCACTGTGGAACAACCCTAACTGATGCATTAAATGGAGTTTTTTTGCCTCTAATTTCCCTTCTTTTTGAGAATCTGCAGTAGAAATAGTGAATGGAATGTAGTGGTGGTAGCGTGGGGCCCTTTGGGTCCCACACTCCCACCACATGCAATTTTGTGACATAGTAACGGCAAGGGAAATGCAACCACTAACGGTTGCGCACATGGTGACAGAAACATAACTGGTAAAGCAAATGCTAATGGAAACGCAAGTGCAAAGTGACGCTAAAATGAAGAGTGACTCAAAAGGAGATGCAACTGCATAACAAAACAGAAACCGTGCCACACACAGTCACGGAGCGGCAATTGGAAATGCAAATGGTAATGTAAACAGCATAAATAACGCCAAAGGAAACAGAAACAGAAACGCGAACGCAAGCACGTACACAAATGAGAACGCAAAGGGTAATGCACACGGTGGCCAACATGGGAGTGGTAATGGAAACGGGTATGGAAACACAAGTGGGAACACTAACTGTAACAGTAACGGAAGCGCACACCCTGGTTTTGCCCAACAGCTGCATAGAGAAACACAGTGTGTACAAAAAATGTATGCATAATAATGGGCCTCAGAGCAGAAAATAAGCTGTTGGGCTACGCATTGTCACAATGAAAATTCTGTATCTCGCACCATTTCCGAGATACGAGCACCAAAAGGTGAAGCGTACGCTACCATGTTAGTCTATGGGAAAAAACATAAACTTCAGAGTACTGTAACTTGGCATTCGTGCAATATTTTGTCACCAAACCACCAAAAGGCACATCTGCAAGATGTTGGCTGCCTTCCTCCTAGATTTCAGCCCAAAAGACCAAACCGTTCTTTTGCAGCAGGGTGGCAAAGAACTCCTGTCATTTTGGCCATAGTCTGGAAAAGTAGTGTCATGATTTGCGAAAGCTTTCACAAAACTTTGCGAAAGTGTCGTAAGTGCGACACTACTTTACGACACTACTTTTTCCAGAAATGTGAAAAACATATTTCTGGGGTGCTTAACCCCAAAATAAAGACATGCCTAGCATCCCCAGGGCTTGACTAGGTAAACACAAAAAGGATTGTGTCCCTAGATGGTCCCAATTTTAAATGCTAAGCATTTTTCTTATCACCAACTGAAAAAAAAATGGCGGATTTGCGACACTACTAGGGCCATTTGCGACGCTAAAAAGTGCATTTGCAAAAGTGACAAACTTTTTGTTAACTTTTCCCATTGACTCATAATGCGAACTTGTTTTTTAAATAACTTTTGAACCATTTAATATTTTTTCACGAAATCTTCAAAAGGCACATCAGGGACCCAGGATGCAAGTTTCCTGATGTTTTTGTACTGGTCGCGCAAACCGTACGACCTGTAGGTGTAAGCAAAGAATGTGCAAAAACCCGTAATTGCACACACGAATGTTGTTTAATAACTCCATAGTCATATATCAGACCAGTACAAAAGTTGGCAGGTCCCAAGATCTATGGTTATGCCCTGTGTCTGTGAAATTTCAGGCAAATCCATTCAATGATGGCAAAGTTATTAAGGTGCAAAGCTTCACCCTTTAACCTTAAAACAGGTCGGGTCCATGGTTTCTGCACTTATTATATATCTTACTGCCATTTTCTGTATTGTGCTTGCCATTATTTTTTGTTGTTTCTACCCATTGTATTTTTGTAGCACTGCTGTACTGTTCCTCTATTTGTACTATTGTACCCATGTTGCTGTTGTTCAACTGTTCTCCTTTTGTTGTACTCTCCCGGGTCGTGCCTGAAAATAGTCATTTTATGGCAAGTGCACCTACCCGGTAAACAAAAACTAAATAAATAAATAAATAAAAGGGCTACTCAACCCTAACTATGGTAGCGCTACTGTGTTACCATAATATATATATATATATATATATATACATATGCAATAGGTGTGGACAAAATATACATTACATAAATCCCGATATCTGAGCTACTGTGTATATAAATTTAATTTATGTACATAGTAGCTACATCATAAGGATTTACGTACACAGTTGTTATGCTGTCAGTCAATTTATCCACATGGTTGTTATGTCACTAGGTTCAGCACAAGCTCGCAGAACTAATTTAGAATGTTTGGCCTCAGTAGGAGTACTAACCATATTCAAATGTAAATAACTTTAAAACAAAAAATTATAGCATGGTACTGTGAGCATGAAAGTTGTTCAGCACAAAAATATCTACAAAATGAGAGGTGTTTCATTCATAGATCCCTTTTGGATATTTTTATAATCTGCAAAAATGGTGTACAAATCCATTTTTATTCATTTTTTTGATAAACAAATCCCCCCCACCAAAAAAAAGCAAAGCAAAAACAAAAGAATTTTGCATCCAACTTTTTCGTTATGTACTGGTCATAATGTAAAGTTGAAGTGTCCATAGCAACCGCTTAGCAATCACTATGCTAAGCATAGCTACTCAGGGAAAACCACAAAAGTCCAGGAAAGTTTACATTAAAAATGAAATAAACAAAACTCCCTGTACTATCCTAAAGGATCCCTATTGCATAAATGGAGTACGTAACAGGGACCTTGTGGAATACACAAGTTTTTTTCACTCAAGCTGTTTGACCTTGGGCACATCACTTGTGGATTACACCATTTGTGAGGTTTCCCAAGGTCAAACAGTGCTTGTGAAAATAATTATGTATTCCACAGGTCCCCATTATGTTTCATATCTATATCTATCTACGTGTGTGTGTGTGTGTGTGTGTGTGTGTGTATATATATATATATATATATATATATATATATATAACGTTTTGGTAATCAGGAGAGACACACTGAGCTGAAACTCATTTCAGATGTGACTCAGGAGGATTCATAAAACTTCTTAAAGGTATCATTAATTTCTTTGGGAGTCACTGTGATGTGATTGCTTTCCTGTTTAATACCTGCTAATAGGTTATGCCATTGTCTCTGTTTTAACCTGCTTGGGTTTCTGTCCTGACTTCCAGTATTTTTGCTTGGTCCAAAACAATGCAAATTCTCCTTTACTACTGTACATAGCATTTATTTTGAATTTTAAGGATATAATTCATTGTAATAAACCTTCCTTAGTACTTGGATTTTATCTATGTTCTTCTTGCTTGCCTAACAACTCTTTCTTTTCTTTGAGCGCTTTAATTTTTTAATTTTAGATTTATTCTTAGAAACAGAATAACCTCTAATGTTCCCTCTTAGGTAACCTTTAAAGGCCTCCCACACACAGCTCATATTAACCTCCTCATTATTGTTTATTGTTAAATAGGCTTTAGCCTCCTATAATAACCCTTTTTTTAAATTCTGTATCTTTCAGTAGACACATTAAAACACAAACATTTCTTTTTAGAGCTCTGTGTTCTTAGAAATAATGATGCTTCACATAAAGCATGATCTGAAATGGTCATAATGTCTATCTTAGTTGACACTATAGCATTGTCTAGATTAGCCGATACAAAGATATAGTCTTTCCTGCTACTGTATATGAATTGAGTCTTGGAGAATAAAAAGAGTAGTCTCTGAATTTGGGGTTAAGCATCCTACAGGGATCTACAACCTGAAGGTCTTTGGTACTGAGTTTGAGTACTTCTGTTGATTCCTACTGCCCTGAATCTAAATGTTGATTATTCTTATCTAATATGGGGTCTAGGACCACATTAAAATCATCTTCAATAATAGGCTCATGGTTAGAGAATTACGCAAATTTAGCAAATTTTTCCATGAAAGTTCTGCTTGATCCTTTTTGAGAATGTAAACATTACAGGCATCTCCTTTTTTTGTTCAAGTTATCCAGTTACCAGCTGCGATCTCCCATCTACTGTAGATCAGTTTTCTGATCCAACCTTATAAAATGAGTTACTTGTTTAACAACAAGACTACCCTTTAATTTCTCGAGTAACAATTAAAAGAAAACCTGATCAACCCACTCCCACTTCTATTTTTCACTTCTGTGGGCATCAAATGGGTTAAAGGAAGGCAATATCCATTTTGTGGTTTTTGCTGTAAGATAAAACTTTTTTTATTTTAATTAGGGACCCTAATACCTTAACATTCCATGAGATTATGTTATAGGCTGTTATAGGCAGTCTTGTCTATACGGTCTAAGAAAATGAATGATGAGCAACATTTTCCTTCCTCTAAGAAGCCACGTGAGATACACAGTAAGATGTTATTATATCCTTTACCTTAATTTGTTCACAATTCTTAATTTCAGCTACTAAGCACAGGTATGAGTTGTTCTCCATTACATAACTCATTTTAGAGTTCCACGTCCATTGATGTAAATATTTGTAAAATACATAGTGAAAGTCCCCAGTAAATAGAGCTTCCATACAACCACAGTCAGACCTGGTTAATCCATAAACATGTGTTTTTCACCATTTTGTTACACAACAATATATGTAGCAACCAGACAATGGCCAGGGGATTTTTTTGTTTACTTTATTAGAAAAATAGAAATGTGAAAATACAGTACAAAGCAGTTGAAAACATTTTATTTTCCTTTCTTTTTTTTTTTTTTGAAATTTCTATTTTTCCTCCCCCACCAAGCCAATCCTTCCGGAGCACCCATTAAGCCCCCCATCCCTGCCAGCACCCCTCCACTCCCACAGTCCCATCATTGCGCCATGGTACACCCCCCGGGCAGGGTCAGGTCCTGGGATCCCCGAATCTTGGGTACTTATCTGGTCCTGGGTTGCGGGTGGGTGCCAGCACATTAGGACCCCAGCTCGGTGCTCCTTCATCCAGGCTCTGTGGAAGTACTTTTTCTCCCATGTTCCCCCCTGGGACGTTGCGTGCCTAAGCATCAGGGCATCCTCTGGCGTCCGTAATGTCACTCCCTTTCCTTCTGTGAAGGAACAGCCTCTGGGGTTGATTGGCTGCCGGCTTCCGCCTGTGACCAATCATAGCCCCTGAGACTTTGCTTGCCGTCGCTCTCCCCAGTCTCCACCAGGGGTCACCGCTTGCTGGTATGGAAGTCCCTCCTCCCCCAGAGAAGGTGAGCTGTCCTCGGGCGCTCAGCCTATCTCCCCCCGGCCAACCCCCGACGACCCGAGCTCGATCCCTAACCTGGGTCGCTGGCATGGTGTGAGGTGTGGCGTCCAGCGCCTCAACCCTCAGCACCACCGGGCCAGCCCATATTTTCCTTTCTTAATCACTTAATAATGCTTAGTTGATGCTTAGTTTAATTTGAAGTAATCCATGACTTTCTTTGCTTATATGTTTCTGCCCCTTTTGCATGCAACATTGTTTTTTTTACATCAAGAACACAGTGCACATGTTCCTGTGTATTTACTCTGAGAGGGTTTATTTCAGGTAGAAGACAATTACATTCACTCTTTTACTGGCCGCTAATCAGGCATTTAAAGCATTTCTAGCAGGCAGTAGGCAGCATTGTTTGTTAACACACTGGAGGGGATTAAGAGGGATTAAGGAGATTGCCAATAACACACTAATACCTGCACTGGATTATCTAGGTTGAAATGAACTGGGACAATGGTCTCAGTGCTCTGAACACAGGATTCAGATTTGTAAGCAGAGGTTTCCATATTAAAGAAGCAATTAACATGGTACAAAATCAGTTTCAGAGGTTCCCTATTCAGATAATCAGGTATTCATAATAAATAGACATGCATTAACCAAGCCTAATTCTATCTTAAAAATGTTACTAAATTTCTCAGCAACTCTACCTATGTATGTATTCTCTAAAAATGTATATCTAGCATTCTATATAATAATTGTTAGAATAACAAGGATATGAACTCTTTCATTCTAATAAGTCTAAGTAAGGTGAGGGTTATAAAACTCATTTAGCATAGTCTTTTTTTTTATTTATAGGATTACATGTATCTTTGAGCTAAGAGCTCTTTTACAAAGGTTCCACATCAGTAGAAAGGACAACAGATTAAACAGGACAGTAAAGTACGGTACAATAAAGTGTAAATAGGAGGTACAAGAATCATAATGGACACAAAATCATAATGGACAGTCAACGTAAAACAACAGAGACACATTTTGCTAATCAGTTTCAGGCACAGGAAAATGCATACAGTACATTGATATCGGCAGCAGACTTTGTCAAGATAAACAGGGCACAGGGTGTAGGAAGGGATGTGGGAGGTGGGCTGGGAAGAATAAGAGAAGGGGTGGGAGTGGAGGATGTGAGGAGAGGTGGAGCAAGGAAAGGGAGAGGAAGGGTGGAGAGGGGGTTGGGGGATGTAGGGGGAAGGGTAGGAGGCAAGAGTGCTAAGTTACTATGAAAGAGATTGAGTGCAAAGGTCAAGGTTTGGGAAAGCATGGTTAAGGGAGACAGTCACAGGTGCTAGCTGTAGAGAGTAGTGACCGAAGCTTGAATTTGAATTGAACCAGCTTAGTTTCAGAGGAGATGGCACTGTTGAAAGCATTCATCCAGAGGGGGCCCTGTAGGTGAACGATCTTTGCTGCTGGGTAGTTTGGCGATAAGGGACCTGTAGGAGCTGAGATTCATAACCTCAGGTGCAGCGTGGATTACGAGGGGGGCTTAGAAGATCTTGTACACCAGGTGGCAAGAGGCCTAAGGTTATTTTCTTGGCCATCAGGCATGTTTGGTATTTGATATGATTTTTAAGCTGTAGCCAACCAGTTAGGGCACAGAGGTCACATGTGTGGGTGAGATGGTGGGTTCCTGAGGTAAGATGACATGCATTGTTAAGAGCAGTGGAGATACGCTGGAGGATGGTATCAGTCGCAAAGCCATACATGATCAGTCCATAGTCAATTAAAGAAATAATAGAGCTCTGTACAGCTATCCTTAAGGCTTCAGGGGTCAGAGATCACCTGTGTCTGTAGAGTAGACAAATACAAATATTTACAGCTTTAACAACGTTATCTATATGCACCCCATATAATAGGTTGCTGTCTATGGAGACTCCAAGATACTTAGAGAATTGTACCTGTTCGAGGGCAGTACCAAGGCAGTTAAAGATAGTCAGAGGATGTTGCCTGTGCTTGTTATGGGAGCTGCTGAAGAGCATAAGCTTAGTTTTTTTATAGTTCAGTATCAACTTGTGATAACTAAACCATTTCTCTACTGAGGCAAATCCAAGTTGTAGCTGGTTCTCAAGGGGTATAGGCTCTGGGTGAGTTGTGTAAATTACAGCATCATCTACGTAGAGTAGGATTTGTTCAGGGCAGGAGCTTGGGAGACTGTTTGGAAAGAGACTAAATAGGAGTGGGCCCAGGATAGACCCTTGAGGAACCCCAGAGTGAACAGGTCGAGTCAGAGGACGTCGACAATTTTGACTTGTTGAGTGCGGTTGTCAAGATAACTTTAAAACCAGGCAGTGGAGGCAGAGGATAGCCCTACATTAACTAGTTATTCTAGTAAAAGAGGGTGATGGACTGCGTAGAATGTTTTTGTCAAGTCGATGAAGGCAGCACCAACTAATTGACCATGGTCCAGGGAGCTGTGTATAGAACTGGTGAATTCCATAAGGGCTGAGGTGGTGCTATACCCTTTTCTGAACCCATGTTGTTAGGCACATTGGATCTTATGTTTTTCAAGATATTCAGTAAACTGGTCAGCTACAATGCATTCAAGAGCCTTAGAGAGGGGTGGTAATATGGAGATTGGCCAGTAGTTCACGTGAAGAATCCTGTCTCCACTTTTATAGACTGGGGTAACCGTGGCTGATTTCCATTTATTGGGGAACTGTGTGAGTCTGAGTGAGAGATTAAAGATCCTGGTTAAAGGTGCTAATTCTTCCTCAAGGGTGAGGGGCAGCAGTTTGAGGTCAAGGGAGTCCCCACTGTGTCTAGATTTACCAATTGCTTTACAGATGGATTTTTGGGCTTCATGCAATGAGACTTCTTTGAAGTAGAATGGTGGGTGACTGGTCATTGGGGGACAGCTTACAGGATTGGCCTGGAGTAACATCTGCATCAAAAAAGTCAGGTGGAAGAACACTGCTAAGGTCTGTTAATGCATTATTAAAGATATTAGCAATAGTTAGGGGGTCCAGAGTTGTAGTCCCATCAATATCAAGTAAAGTGGGTGATGTTTTCAGATTTTTCCCTGTAACCTTTTTGCTATTATTCCAGAAAGCTTTACCATTGCCCCACGTGTCAGTAAGCATTCCCTTGCAGTATTTATTTTTCTCAAGGCAGATGGACCTTGTGCAATTATTCTGCGCTCTTTTGTATTTCTGAACGTCCGACTCTGTGCCGGTGGCTTGAGCCTGATGCCAGAGGTGGTCCCTAGATTTCATATGAGCTAATAAGTCTGCAGAAAGCCAGGGGTTGCCTTTGATTTTCTGCTTTTTTAGGGGTGCATGGGAGTCGCCGGCAGCATTAAAGGTGTTGAATGAAATAATCAACTGCTGTGTTGACATCCTTTGCACTGTCGATGGGAGTCCAATCTTGCACTCTAAAGAGGGATTTGAGGGGCTCAAGATGACCCCATGCTAGAACCCTGCTGGTGATTGTCTTTGATGGAGGTTTGCATAATTTGTTTGTCCATGCGTAGATGACAGGGGACTGGTCATTGAGCGTGTCCGGGAGGACTGTTGTGTTAGTAATGCAATCAGGATGACTGGTTAGGACCCAGTCCAGTAGGCAGCTTGATCCCATTTTGAGTCAAGTTGGGGAGTTAACCAGCTGGAAAAAGTTGGTGGCAGAGATGGCATCCCTAAAGCTCCCATTCTCAGGTGCAAACCAATTAATCTCCCATCAGAATTAACTCCGAGTCAGGGGGTTGGTTTCTGATAAAGTCCATGACAGAATTGAGACCCATCCCCTGTTTTTTAGGAGGGATGTACACTAATGCTACAGTAAGTGCCTTATTATGGGCACCTAGCAGCATTTTGATGGCTAGTCTGGCCTGTTGGCGCTGCGGTGGGATTTCCGCTTGTGATGCCAGCAACCCAGGTTCGGGAATGGACCCGAGTTGTCAGAGGGCCAGCCGGGGGGAGAAGGATCGAGCATCCTAGGAACTGCTCTCCTTCTCTGAGGGGAGGTGCTAGGTGAATGTCCAGTGCTTGACAGACCCCTGGCGGAGGCTGGGGGTACCACAGCAACCGGCATTAGGAAGTGGCCGGAGGGGTGGGATGGATGCTGGATGTCATTGCACGTTCCTGCCCCTCACATACAGAGGGGAAACATCCTGGCCACCATCTCTATGAAGCCCTGCCCCTGGGCCTCAATTAGCCTCCGGAGCCGGCTTTCCAACTGGATACTGGTACTACAGCACTAACAGGGAGATAGTGCCGCAGTCTCGCCCTCTGGGGGGAAAGTCAGGGGTGACTGGGAAGAGTGCAGGCACTTCTGGAGGTGGAGGTATGGGGTCCATGACCAGGGCGGATCCTTGACTGTAAAATCAGACAAAAAGAAAAATAATTTTGATGGCTAGTGTTTGTGTGCTTGAACCAACAGTAGGTACCAGCAGGGGGTGTCCCATGAGTGACTTGTTGAGATAGATTGCAAAGTCCCCTTCTCTCTTGGTAGTCCTGTCCAGTCTGAAGATGGTGTAACCTGGCAGAGCAATAGCCGTGTCAGGGATTTTTGGTGTGAACCATGTTTCAGCAATTGTCAGGACATCTGGATTGTGTTGTTTAACAAAGACTTGTAGAGTATCCAGTTTAGGGAGGAGACTGCAGATGTTCATAGCTGCTAAAGTAAGTAACCCCAGCTGCATTAAAGAGACTGCCTTATGTGGTGGGCTGGGGCCAGGGTTTGGGTGAATATTTCCAGACCGCAGTAACATACAACATAAGTATAAGTTTGAGCAGGCATAATCTTAACTGCCTGTAGGTAAGTCTTGCTGTCCACCTCTGTCTGGTGTCCCAGCTTAGTTGTTGTCGGCATTCTCAGAGGGTGGGCATGAGGGATAGGGGGGAGAGTGATGAAGTATGGGTGCATGTTACCCATCTCTGATGGTAAGCATCAAACCACTCATAAGGCATAGAGCTACTATGTGCTGAGAGAAAGTATCGGAGGCGAGAGTACCAGGAGTAAGGTAGATTTTATTGAGCACGTAGCAGGAAGATTAGGAGGGGTAGGAGGCTCCGGGTATGCTCGTGTGCGAAATCAGCAATGTGAGCTCAAATAAGTGAGGGAGCAGATGAGACAGCATCATTATATTTTGGTAGGTACTTGATGTGCCAGATAAGATAGGAGCCCCTAGTGGCAGCTACATATAACCTGCTAATGGTGGAGTGGACACGGTAAATTTCACTCCTACCTGAGATATAGCCCTCTAGTGGTAGTCTAACAGCAATAACAAAGGACAAACATCTCTCCTCTTATTAATAAGTAGGTGTTTTAAAAAAAATCTAAATTAAGCTATCTATTGAAACAAGCTTGTACTGTAATTAGGTTATCATAGTATGGACAGTTTGCTCATATATTTTCAACACTATAACACATTTCTGGTATTATTTGGTCCCTTACACAACTGGGGGGCAAGAGGGGTTAGATGGGGGGATGAAAACAAGGGGTGGCTATCTGGGGAATTCTGTGGCGAGTAGGAATAATAGGGTGAGAGTGTAGGTAAGTGAGTTAGGAAAGACAAAAATACAATATCTAAGATGGTAGTTATACAGAGTTTCCTACTGTATATACTATAGTCACAAATTAAGCAGAGGAGTAGACATTTCTTTCACAAGGCTAATGATATTGTGGGTCATCTGGAGGTTATCCAACTCTCCCCAGGTGCACTGCTCTGATTCCGCTTAAAGCGACTGTCAACAAGTCCAGTAATCGAGTTTAATGTTAGTAAGGACTAGGTGCTCCATAGTAAGTATTTCAACAAAGGCTGATCATTATACCTAAAAGGTTACAGGCTTAGTTTATTAATTGTCATATGACAGAGATCTCCTTCTGTTTGTCAGGAAGATAGGGAGGAAATGTGACGAACACCAGGGAAGTAGGTAGGCTAGTAAGAGCTGCCAAGGCCTCAAGAGATTTAAGGCTAGCACAGGGGAGCAAGAAAGGGAAGAAAGGATTTATTCAGGTATATAAGAGAGAAGAGAAACAGAAAGGATCAGATTGTAAGGCTTAGGAAATGGGGATGGTGGGCTGAAAAGGGTATAGAACAGGCAAAAATATTTATTGAATACTTCTGTTCAATGTTTACCAGGGAGAAAGATGGGTCCATTCCCAAAGGGTCAGGAGGGGTGGACTTGGGAGGGGAAGGGACTACAGATGGAAAAATCCCAGTAGGCAGGGTGTTTGAAGGCCTCAAGTCCTTCTAGGTGAATAAGGCACCAGGGCCAGATGAGATGCATCCTAAGATACTGAGGGAGTTGGCAGGGGTCATGGCGAGTCCACTGATGGACTTGCTCAACACCTCACTTGTCTCTGGGTGCCTGCCAAGGGACTGGAGGATGGCACACGTGGTGCCCCTTCGTAAGAGTGATCCTAAGGATGACCTAGGTAACTATAGGCCAGTAAGCCTCACTGCAGTAGTGTGTAAGATCATGGAATTTATCCATAGAGAGAAGGTTGTGAAATTTCTCAAGGACAACAGACACCAGGACAACAGGCAGCATGGATTTGTACAGGGAAGATCCTGCCAAACAAATCTAGTTGATTTCTTCGACGTGGTAACAAGGTCACTGGATAAGGACCATGCAGTAGTTGTCCTCTACCTGGATTTCAGCAAGGTCTTTGACTCAGTACCTCACAGAAGGCTGATCAGTAAGTTGAGAGACCTAGGAGCAGGGGAGAAGCTGATGAGGTGGGCTGAGACATGGTTACGGTATAGACAGCAAAAGGAGGAAACTGGCGGAGAACTTTTAGAACCCAGAGCCATAACCAGTGGGGTCCTCCATGGCTCAGTACTAGGACTGATACTTTTTAACATCTTCATTACAGACATACTGGTGGGGATAAAAAGTAAGATCAGCCTCTTTGCTGATGACCCAAAGATCTATGTGGAAGTAGATAGTGAGATGGATGGCAAGATTTCCCAAGAGGACATGGCTATGCTAGAGTGATAGTTAGACACATGGCAGCTAGGACTCAACACAAAAAAATGTGTAAGGTTATGCACCTGAGAGCCAGAAACCCTGGGAATAGCTACTGGTTAGGTGGGGTGAAGCTATCACCTACTACGGAGGAGAGGAATCTGGGTGTAGTGGTAACTGGGGAAATGAACCACTCTGCACAGTGAAGGAGGGCAGCAGCAAAGGTGAAGAAAATGCTTGGGTGCATCGCTAGGGGTATCACATCAATATGGGAGGAGGTCATTCTGCCCCTACACAGGTCCCTGGTGAGACCACACCTGGAGTACTGTGTGCAGTACTGGTGACCCTATTTGAAAAGGGACATCAAACTGCTGGAGGGGGTTCATAGAAGAGCAATGAAAATGAGCCAGGGACTGCGGGAGATGCTTTATGAGGAGAGACTGAGGGAGCTCAAAATGTATTCCCTGGAGGATAAAAGAGAGAAGGGGAACATGACTGAGACCTTCAAGTACTTAAAAGACATTAACAGGGTTAGCACTGAGGGGTTGTTTAGGCTGAAAAGTGGGAGAGAAACCAGAGAACACAGCCTGAAGTTGGAGGGTGGAAGATTAAGGAGGGAAATGAGAAGACACTACTTCACAGAAAGAGTGGTGACAAGGTGAAATGCACTGCCTGAGGAATTGGTAGCATTAATAATGGGTAGCTTCAAGAGGGGCTGGGACAGAGTCAAGGGGAAGGTCAAGGTGAAACAGGAAGGGAGAGGAGAGGCTGCAGCAGTTTGCTAAATGGGGTGCTGCACACTCTATCAGACTTGATAGAATGTAAGGCCTTTTCCTGATGGCAAGTTCATATGTTCCCATGTTCTTGTTGTAATAAAATAGGACAGTATCAACTAATTAAAATAAAGTGCGCAGTTAGTTTTGAAAGAAGGGCAGTGTGAGTGATAAAGAATTGGAAGGGGGAGCAGTGGTGGAAGGAAAAGGGGAAAGTTTAAGGGATGGTTTGTCTGTAATTCATTCATACATTAATTATTTTTCTTTTATAATTTACTCAGAGGAATTTCCAGGAATTTACATGCCAAAATTGCATAGAAACACAGAATTTGTCAGCAGAAAAGTACCACTTGGCCAATGCAGTTTGTCCAGATAGCTCCTGCCTAGTCTGTCTCTGCAGATTCTGACTGATCACCAATGACACTACCTCCTTGCTTATTTACTAATATTCCCCCATGTCTTTAACATGAATGTTTGAAAACCCCCCCTGTTTTCTCCTTCACCACTTCCGTGGCAGTTTGCTCCAGGCATCCAACACCTTTTCAGAGCAGTACAACTTCCTCACATCCCTTCTAAATGTCCCCCCTTTCACCTTCATTGCATCCCCTCTATTTCTGGTGCTCTTTCTCATTAGAAAGAAACTCCTCCACTGTGCCCTGTTCACCCCTGTGAGGTACGCATAGGACTCTATCATGTACCCACTTGCTCTCCTCTATTCTGGGCCTACATTTTGGGATCCCTCAGTCTCTCCTCATAGGGGTTTTGATGCAACCCCTGCACCATTTTAGTTGCCCTCCTTTGGACTGCTCCTGCCCTGTCTAGCTCCTTTTTGAGGTGCGACCTCCAGAATGGGACACAGTACTCCAGGCGGGGAATCACCAGTAACTGATACAGTGGTAACACCTGGTCCCTCTTTCTGCTGGTGATACCTCTCCCAATGCATGCCAGCATCCCACAGGCCCTACCCACGTCTTTATTACACTGCCCTGCCACTTTGAGGCCATCAGATATAATAATCCAAAGATCCCTTTCCTATGAGTGACTGCCAGTACCTCCTCCAGTCCTGTACTCAGCTCATGGGTTTCTTTGCCCAAGTTGCATGAGTTTACACTTTTTGGCATTGAACCTCAGCTGCCATGCCCTTGACCACACCTCAAGTTTTCCAATGTCCCTATGTATTCTCTCGACCCACCCCCCAAGTATCCATTCTATTACAGATATTGGTGTCATGTGCAAAAAGGCATAACTTTCCTTTAATTTCTTCTGCAATGTCAACTAGGCAGACAATGAAGAGGGACAGTCTCAGTACCGAGCCCTGCAGCATCCAGCTAATTACCCTTCCCTCATTAGAGTGAGTGCCATTAATCACCACCCTCTGTCGCCTATCCATTAAACTGTTTCTTATCCTATTTTTCACTTTGATCCCACCCCTAGGCTGCCCAATTTCTTTATCAATGCAAACAAGTGAAGACAGAGTTTTACAGTTCATCATAGTTAGATCGGTAAGTCCTTTGAATCTAAACCAATTGGTTTAAACCAATCCAGTAAGTCTAGATTAAGTAGCATGCAGAAGTTATCTGGATAATTTAAGTTCAGGACCATATGACAAACCCTGGGGTGCTACTTTCATTTCTCTTCATGTAGACTAGCCCATAGTATTTGAAGAGTAAGTTTATGCTAGGATTAATGAAGTTTATGTGTCACTGTAAATGAATAAGGAGGAGACCATACTTACAACAGCTTTCAGTTATGCTTGGCGCAGATGGTTAGCCTACGATCCACACATTAGATTTAGTAGGGTTCTCTAGTGCCGATAATGAGGGTTGAGTTCCATTTGGAGGAAAATTGCAGGAGTAGTGCTGTCAATCTCGCGAGTGGAGCCGGCAATGTCAGCTGATTTCTGGATCGCATCACTCTGCCTTAGTTCTTCTGTATAACATCCTTTTACTGAATTTAGTTCACAATGACAGATATAATTCATCCCATTTACATACACAACTTAGCCAGGGTTGCTCCCATGGAGATACACTTTAATATAGAAGAAACGTTGTTCGATATGCATGCAAAAGTAAAACAAAAACATCTTCCTACAGGGCAGCTCTATTTTTTATATAATGAAGGACTCTGGTTCTAGTAATTTAATGAGTGGCATGCTAACTTATTCATTGGGTATCTGTTTGGGCATCACATAATTCTTTATGTCTATTGGTATCATTCTCAGTTTGATCTTTGGTCTGTAGTTCATGGAAAAGTTCTAAGAAGAAGAATCAGCATTTATATAGCGCTTTTTCACATGCAGTATCCCAAAGTGCTTTTACAAGCAATGATAAACTGGTAGTGAAGTGACTGAATGTGTGGTGGCTGCCATATTGCACATCATCACTCACACACAGCCTGGATCATTGCATGAACCAGTTTATGGGAAGGGGAATGTTGGCCAGGACACCGGGAATGCTCCCTGTTCTTTGTGAAGAGTGCCCTGTGTTCTTTTACTTCCACCTGGACACCCACCAGGACAACACCAGGATGGGCAAAGGGGACCTTGGTTTAACATCTCATCCGAAGGACGGCACACCCCAGCAGTACAGCACCCCCCAATACTGCACTCAGATGCCAATGATTTTTAGGTTCAAGTCAAATCCCGGTGTGGGACGAGAACCCATGACCTTCTGGTCCAGATGCGGATGTATTACTAACTGAGCCACGCTGGCTCTAAGCTCTGGCCAGGTCCTGAGATGATGTTCAATATGCAGAAATGTTGTGCTTGTATATGGAAAAATCCTCAATAAAGTATTAATTATTAAAAAAAAACTTAATTACTGTATCATATGGAAAAGAATCAGACTTTGGTTTACACATCTGTAATTAAAAATCAGGATACACTAAATACCTACAGGTTTTTCATGCAAACACATGCATGCAATTAGTATCCCTTTTTCCCAAATTTTGATGTCTGTAAAATATGCAAAATTATTTCAGTATTAGAACTAATTAATAATTGAAGCTTGTTCTCACTTGTATGTATAATGAGAAAATATACAATAACATAGAGGATAATAGATGGGCAACAGTGAACAACAACACTTGTTCATTTCGAAAGGTTGTCATGACAACCATGTAACCCTCGAGAGCGAAGCTCAAGAGAATTTCGGTTGTCATACAACCTTGAAGTGTTTTAACATTGTTGTTTGCTGTTACCCATCCATTGTTTGCATAGTGTATGGGCAACAGTAAATAAATTGCTGGTCACTTCTTGACAGTCGTGCTGCGATGTCAGGGATCCCTCCCCACCCCACCTGAACAATGTCAGTGAAAACACTCCACTCCATCCCTAGCCTCTGTTTTGGTGTCCTGCTGTGTTCCAGGCAAGATTTAAAAAACAAAATTGGCACTTACTGTTTGATTTGAACTTTATGTACCATCAGCGAACAACCATAGCCGCTTTCCAAAGTTCTGAGCACCACAACTTGCGCATGCTAAAAGACAAGCAATGCTGTTGTACCATCGTTGTGATGTACTAACCACGGTACAATAGTGGCATGACATCACAACAATGGTACAAGCTTGTCTTTTTGCCGATTTCTATACACAAGTCACTCCCATACACTATAGTATGTTACAATCATCTCTGCTACAAGCTACTGTACCTCCTTCATCGGTATTGAGTTAGCTACTTGCTAGTTGCTAGCAATTAAAGAAAGGAGAAGAAAAGAGTTGCATAACCTGCAGACTATACCATCTAATATTGCTATGCTGCCATCTCTTATGGAGAAAAATATCCTACCTTATCAACCTCTAGCTATCCCCTTAATACATCACTCCGTCTTCATGTTCGTTAAGAAACTTCTATCTGATATTTATTGAGGAAATGGTTACCCCAAAGGGCATTGGGCCGGGAAGCTAAATTTTAAAGAAATACAAAATTACACATGCCCCCACAATGCAAAGCATCATGGGCTGCATATGTAAATCACCACTGGGGTGTCAAACAGACGAGGCATACTGATGAGTCCTGGTAGGACGAAACACATGTCTATGTCTTCTGTTTTGAAATCTTGATTTAGTAGTTGCCGTATTGGTCCTTGCAAGAATAGATCCAGAAGCAAATGATTTGATACCTTTTAATGGACCAACATAGATGTAACAACAAGAACAAAGTGCTCTAGCTTTCGGATTGAGCTTCTGAAGAAGGACTGGTTGGTCCGAAAGCTAGAGCACTTTGTTCTTGTTGTTACATCTATGTTGGTCCATTAAAAGGTATCAAATCATTTGCTTCTGGATCTATGTCTTCTGTTGGCACCCTTTGCAAACCATGTGAGAGGCCTTTCGGCACCATGCATCTCTGCTTAAAGTTGAGCCAGCTTAATATTTTGTGGTGTTTTGCATATGCAGCCCATGATGCTTTGTATCGTGGGGGCATGTGTAATTTTGTATTTCTTTGAAACTTGACTTCCCAGCCAAATGCCCTTTGGGGTAACCATTTCCTCAGTGCTTGCACATAGAGGTTATTTGTCTTTTAAATTGTTTTTTGTTTTAATTGGGTTCGCCACAACTTTACCCAGATAGACCATCTTAGGGTAGCTGGTTCATTCCACTGGGGTGTCAAACAGACGAGGCATACTGATGAGTCCTGGTAGGACAAAACACGTGTCTATGTCTTCTGTTGGCACCCTTTGCAAACTGTGTGAGAGGCCTTTCAGCACCATGCATTTCTGCTTAAAGTTGAACCAGCATAATATTTTGTGGTGATTTGCATATGCAGCCCATGATGCTTTGCATTGTGGGGGCATGTGTAATTTTGTATTTCTTTGATATTTATTGTTGGTTTAGACTTCAACCTGCCTCTGTAAAACTCACCTGACTGCCTAGAAATCTTGGTCTAGTCAACATCCAGATGTGTGCATTTTGGGGAGAGGTAAATACAATGAACTGTTTTTGTGTTGATCTAGTGTCTTCTGACCAGCTGGCATCTGTTAGTTCTCATGGTTTGCTTTGAGAGGGGGTGTCATGCGTTAACTGTTGTGTGTTCTCACAGCCAGCATGACTGTTATGAAGGACGATTGAACAAATGTCCAAGATGTAAGGTCAGTGTTTTTTAGTAAAATATAAGGTTTCAGAGGGTTCAGTGAAAGAGTTAGACTGACTGTTTATTACAATATTAAATACTGCTGGGTTTCTGAAGTTGTGTAGCACAACTTTTCTCAGTAAGCACCATCGTAATTCTGCGAATAATTTCCTCTACTTTAAAACAACTGTGGAACAGTCTTGAAAGTGGAATATTTCTCAACAGTTCCAAGATAATTGCATATGTTCTCTGGCCAGTTTTAAAATGAATTCTTTTACTGAGAACCTTAGGATATTCATAATTCTAGGTCTGGTGGGCACATGGCTTTGGCTTTGGTGCTAGAGACCAGTGTGTCCTTTCTGCTTCAAAAGGGGTGGGCCAGTGATAATTCAGTAAAACTGGTAGCAAATTTTGAAAAAAATTATACAATGTTTTCCCCCCTCTGTGCCTTATGGAACTCCGACTAGTCACAAATTTTTCCAACATCCACGACCTTTAAGATAGTTTACTTTTAGCCACAGTTTTTTTTTTTTAATTTGGTCCATAAAATAGCTAGGAGAGTCTTCAAATGGGTGAGGGAATCCTCTGCTAAACCAATAAAGGTACAGTGAGTGAAATTTATCTTCCACTGGTAAAGGTCCAGCAAAAGTATAATTTCACTTCCACAAATTTCACATTTCCATGAACATTTTGCAACATTTCGCCAAAATGCTAATTTCAGTTATTTCAGTTATTTTCATCTAATTTAAGAAGCATTTGCTCACATTGCACCAAATTTGGTGCCTCTACAACTTTAAAACTAGAGAACAGAATATCACCAATTTTTTTTAGGTTCATTGACCCTAAATATAAGGCTTTGAGGTGACTCTCATGGCCCAGTAGCAGAGTGCTGCACTGCCATGCTGATGACCTTGGTTTGGTGGCGAACCCTGGAAGTCACTTTGGGAGGCAGGCCATGGTCAAGACAGCTGCTGCTCAACACTACATCTTGGTTGGGGAGGGTTTGCAGTGGGTTCCACCAATACAATGACTCTGCATCTGGGCCTGGGAGCTTGCTCTTGCTGCAGGAGAAGCTATGGCTGTGTGAGGCTGACAGAGGTACCACCCCTACCTGGGGAGGTGGGAGGGAAAAATGTGGGAGAAAAACATGGTACCCAACTGAATGATGGGTTCAGTCTGATCAGGGTATACCCCTGTGAACAGGGTATATCCCTGAAAGATGAGCTGCTGGTTAGGAGAAAAACCAATACAGAAAAAAAAGGCTGAGTGTGTAAACTCTCTGATCTCTTGCTCAAAGGCTGGCCAAGTTATAAGCAGTCAAAGATGCCAAAATAACATCAGTAATTAAACTTGAATGGCATGAGCTTTTGTGAGATTTTTGGAATGTTGTGATACTTTTGTGGAAGCCATATCCATTCATTTTGCCCAGTCAGATACCTGAGTTGCAACTGTAGAGGAAGTTTAAGGCTAGGTAAAATGGCAATAAGGTAGCACTCATAGGAAGCGCCATTGTAAAAGTATAGTGGTGCCAAATGTCAGGTTACTGTCTTGAGTGACAATCCATTAAGAATAGTCATAGAGATCACTTTGCACTAGCCTGTGTTCTTGCAATTTGTCAGCTAACCACTAGAGCTTGTTATAGTGACATAGGTCAGGAAGCATTGACAGACCAGAAGAAGTTATAAAATTTGCAAGTAGCATTTTATTATTATCAATAACAATAACATAGAAAAATAAAATTGTACAGGCTAGCTCTTCATAAAGGCAGAACAAACAAAAAAATCCTCAATCTAATTCTCTCTACTGAAAAAAAAAACACTGCTTTGATTACATAAGATGTTTTTGCCTGGCAGCTCAAACTCTTTATCCTATTGTTGTAAGTTGCATCTGTTTTTCACAAAATGTACCAAACCTTGTCACTTTCTTCCCTGAGGTCAGCCTGAAGAGCACATCTAGTCTTAACAGGTGCAACAAAAATAACACATTTTGTCCCATAGCTGGTTTCTTGTTTACAATTTTGTAAACCAACTTGTGGAGCTCAAACTGCATGTCAAGTTCAGCCCCGTGTTTCAAATTGTTATCTTTTCTTTTTTTTATCATGTCATTATTTTTTCCCCCTCAAGCAGTCACTGACCTGCCTTTAATCCAGCTACCACTCCAGCTCCACCTCCGATCCTGAAGTGGCACACCCAGCTGGCATATGCAGCTCTGTCTTAGAGAGGGGCACCCCCTATTGCCCCCACGCCAGACGAGGAACCATTACCGGCATGCGCCATCCAGGCATCTTCAGCCGGTGGAGTGCAGCCATCAAGCTGCTGTGGTCTGTGCTGCTCCATTTTCCAGTTTTCTGGTCCCGGGAGTGCGAGCATGCAATGATATTGGGGCATGTATGTGTCGATGTCTGCTGCACGCCATATTGCTATGCCAACTCTAGCAGTGCTCCTGGTCATCACCAGGGGCCACTGCAGAGTGATGGCTCCCTGGATCCCTTCCCAGGGATAGGAAAGCAGTCTGATGGACGCTTAATCCTTATCTCCCCCACCGACCCCTGATGGCTCGAGCTCACATCCGAACCTGGGTTGGCAGCACGGTGCGAGGAATGGCGTCCAGTGCCTTAACCCTTAGTGCCACCAGACCGACCCAGATTGTTATCTTTTCTAATAAACCAACACAGCTTTCAGTAGTCATTTTAACATAGAGAATAATGTATGGGTGCCCACACACAATGAGCCAATGTTTCAATCAATCGATTCTTTATTTTACCAGGTGGAATACCATGGAGGAGAACTCATTTGCAAGGTGGACCTGGGTACAGTATATTAGCCATAGCAACACACAGCCACCTGGATGGCCATGGGAGATTAAAACAAGCATATAATTGCATATACAAAAAATAAAATGACATATGTACAGATTCAAGGAATCAGATAATGGTGCATACTGTAGTACATCAGCTAGTCAATAGACAAAAAAGGTTACGTATATACAATGTGCAAGGAGAGAGAGAGAGAGAGAGAGAACAACAAGAACAGAACAGGGTGCATTCAGTAGGACAACAACTTGTGAAATATATCCATTGAAAGCAAAATTCTATACATTACGCATATTTGAATTTGAACAAGTTATACAGAGAGCTAATTAAAACAATACACTCCATCTAGTGAAGGTTCAGTCTGTTGCGTACAGTAAGGAAGGGATAAGGACAGGGAGGAGGAGGAGGAGAGGAGGTGAGCATGGAGGAGATTACGTGGGAGGGAGGGGGAAAAGCATGCAGGGGTGGGTCAGCTGACAGGACGTGGCAAGAGGCTAAGGGGAAGTTTAACAAATGTGTTTCCACCAGGGGTAGAGATACCAGCATATGGACCTCAAGAGCGATCTTAAAAGGTCCATGCTGGTATCTCAACCCCAAGATGGAAACACACAGAGGATTGTGTAGAGCAGTCATACATAACAAGGCAGATTTCGATTGAAAGGTTTCTGTGGTAACAAGTGACCTTGAGAGCGTAGCGTGAGAGGTCCATTACCACGGAAACCTCAAGATCGGTAAACTGCCTTGTTTGTGTATGATTGCTTATACACAATCTTTTATAGTGTATGGGCAATCATATTTTGCCTCTGTTTGTAAAAAAAATAGAATCCCCAGCACTAACAGGTACCTTTGTGCCGTAGTTTGTACAAGTGCCGCTTACTTCCAGGGCTGTTTTCACTGCCATGGCCCTCTTAATTGCACTTGCGTGACAACGTTCAATTATATTGTGCTGCAATAATGATGTACTCAGTGCAGCACAACAAGATCATGATGTAATCAGGACAGTACAACAGCACTGTTCCAGGCATCAATTTCCATGCAGAACAGCGTTCTACTATACACTATAAGGTGAGTTGTGTAAGGGTGGCCATATGTTATATCTTACAGTGTATGGTTTTAAAAAATAAACAAACAGTACAGGATTTCTGTGAGGCAGAGTAAGGTACAGTGAGTGACATGAAGTAAGTGTGCCTTAATACTGCAGGCCCTAGAGGTGCTGATTAATCAAAAGGAATATTTTTTAAGTAGCTGCCAGGTTAGATAGCTTACTTTTTGTCTGGTTGATCCTGTGCCCCCCCCCCCACACCCTCCATGCTGCCGAACTAATAGTCCCACTATCCCCCGTAGCCAGTCCTGTGATAACTTGAGTGATGGACTAAGCAGTGGGGGATCTCTGTTTCCGGTACTTACTAATGTATTCTAATACTCTGTAACAACACATTTCCACACTTAGTGTACCGGTACCAATCATGCAGACTCAGCCTGAGTGGTACCGGTACACTAAATGTGAAAATGTGCTGTTACAGAGTATTAGAATACATTGCTATGCACCAGCACACAGAGATCCTCTGCAGCTTATTCTTCACTGACATAATCACAGGATTGACTGCAGAGGAGAGTGGGAATATTAGTTCAGCAGCGTAGAGGGTGGAGGGACACAGTATCAGCCAGATATAAAGTAAACTATGTAACATATCAGCTACTTAAAACAAAATAATTTTTTTCAGTTATTTGCTTAATAGGGACCTGTAGGTCTCACAGTAGGCAGGGGAGCTGAGGATTTTTTTGTTTATTTTGTCCTCCAGCCTGTGGATTGCACAGGAGCTGCTTTGTAGGTTAAGTTCAGTGAAAATGAAACCACTGTCAGGCAGAAGTCATTGTGAGTAGGGACACAGGTGCACTTGATGATAGAACATGCACAACAACTTTTAGAACATGCACAATAACTTTTTGAGAGCCGCTGATTTCTATACAGAATAAACCCTAACCATATACTATACAATAATTATAATTATACACATCTGCAAACCAGTGGATCCCAGTTTTGCATAAAGATTCACATTTTTTTAACCACAGAGAAGCAAGGGGAGAGAGAAAGACTGAGAACAAGAAGCCGTGGTTCTCTGACGAACCCGACCTGCCAGACTGCCACCCACAGTCCAGGTCTGAAGCCACCATCCCCTCACAGAAATGCAGGTAGTCTGAGAGCCACAGCCGTGGTTCTCTGACGAACCTGACCTGCCAGACTGCCACCCGCAGTCCAGGTCTAAAGCCACCAGCCCCTCACAGAAACGCAGGTGGTTTGAGAGCCACAGCCGTGGTTCTCTGACAAACCCGACCTGCCAGACTGCCACCCACAGTCCCGGTCTGAAACCACCAGCCCCTCACAGAAACGCAGGTAGTCTGAGAGCCACAGCCGTGGTTCTCTGACAAACCCAACCTGCCAGACTGCCACTCACAGTCCAGGTCTGAAGCCACCAGCCCCTCACAGAAACGCAGGTAGTCTGAGAGCCACAGCCGTGGTTCTCTGACGAACCCGACCTGCCAGACTGCCACTCACAGTCCAGGTCTGAAGCCACCAGCCCCTCACAGAAACGCAGGTAGTCTGAGAACCACAGCCGTGGTTCTCTGACGAACCCGACCTGCCAGACTGCCACTCACAGTCCAGGTCTGAAGCCACCCACAGTCCCGGTCTGAAACCACCAGCCCCTCACAGAAACGCAGGTAGTCTGAGAGCCACAGCCGTGGTTCTCTGACAAACCCAACCTGCCAGACTGCCACTCGCAGTCCAGGTCTGAAGCCACCAGCCCCTCACAGAAACGCAGGTAGTCTGAGAGCCACAGCCGTGGTTCTCTGACGAACCCGACCTGCCAGACTGCCACTCACAGTCCAGGTCTGAAGCCACCAGCCCCTCACAGAAACGCAGGTACGGACTTGCCCTCAGGGATTGATTACCTCCAGGAAGGGAGCCCTAGCTGCCAATTTTTGCTTTCTTTACATGAGGACAGTTGTCTCTGGGTTTACATCCAGAGTCTTTTACTGCCGTGGCCCACTGGCTGCAGTCAGCCCCAGGAGCACTCCGATTGGCTCCATATAGCTCTGCACTGTTAATGTTTGATTATATTGTGCTAGATTATGTTTTCTGTTAAAACTGTCTTGTTTGTATTTTATAGCTGAAGTTTTCTGATTTAATGTAAATGCCTGTATTGTGTTCCTCATAAGACCAGTAGCGATCTCAGCTCAGGCCTTTGAAACCCCCTCCTTCACCTTTTTATGCTAGTATTGTGTTTTAAATAGCCCTGTTATTGCTCACTCAGACTTGGAGGTACCTTGCCTAACATCTTGGTCTGCAACACCCCCCGTTTAAGCCAGTCTGCATTTCTTTTTAGCTCCATGAGCAGCTCCACCCCCTCTGACTTTCTTATTTAATTCTCCTCTGCCTTCTCCTTCCAGGTAGTCTGAGAGCCACAGCCGTGGTTCTCTGACAAACCCAACCTGCCAGACTGCCACCCGCAGTCCAGGTCTGAAGCCACCAGCCCCTCACAGAAATGCAGGTACGGACTTGCCCTCAGGGATTGATTACCTCCAGGAAGGCAGCCCTAGCTGCCAATTTTTCTGACACCCACCCACCCCGGTCCTGATTAAATACACATAAACCCCGCTGACTTTCTAGTTCACTCCTCTCTAGCCCCCCATCCTTATTCCACTATGTGTGTCAAATCGTGGATCCTGTTCTGGTCCTTCTTCTATCTCATATTGCATGCCCAATATATGCCACCTCAAGCCTTTATTACTGTGGATACTAATTTGATCTGCTCTGTAACTAGTTCCTGTCCCTTCGTGGATATATGCCTTTTCAACTCCCCAATTCTTCAACACTATTTTCATATTACCTTTAACGCTGGTACACAAAATGAATTACCACCTCAGCTTATGACTTCCGCCAACATCATAGAGGCGTCACATCTACTGATAGCAGTCAGAGTACTCGTCTCTTCCACCCTTAGTGGGAAGGGCAAAAAATGTTGGGGCACGGCCCCCCAGGACGATGGCCCACAATGTCGTAAAGGGGTTACCAGTACGGAGCTTACTATTGCCACTGTAAGAAAACTTTTACTCCTTCTTCTCCTGTGCTCAGGAAATGTGGAGCTCAATCCGGGGCCACCAGCTGCAATCACATAGCCCTCTGACCTTGCCACACTGAAAGGCATGAGTTTCCTCCACATTAATGTATGCAGTCTGTTAAAAAAGTTCTCCATGATCCAGACCTGGGTCCTCCATACTCGACCAGACATTCTAGTGGTTTCAGAAACCTGGCTTAGACCGGCCACCTCCGACAGGGAAGTCAATATCCCTAACTATTTACTATTTAGAGCAGACAGACACTCCAGGGGTGGAGAGGTTGCCATCTATATCAAGGATAGGTATACGGCATCCTGTCTGAGTGCTTTATCTGTTGCAAATGCTTATGAATGTCTGTCTCTTCAAGTCACCATCTCGCACTCTTCAACATTATGTATCACAGGGTGCTATAGACCTCCTTCTGCCGATCTACAATTGTTACCTCATCTGAGTAATATTATCGAACAACAATCCTCAGAAATAATTATTCTTGGGGATCTTAATTTAGACTGGCTATCAAAAACTGCCGCTCCTCTCATAGCTTTCTGTGACACCCATGGATTATCGCAACTCATTGTCAAACCAACATGAGTAAATAAAAAGAACGTGGATAACAGCTCCCTGCTAGATGTTATCCTAGTGAATAAACCACATCTCTTCTCCTTTGCCGGCACCTTCTTCAGTGATATCAGTGATCACTCATTTATTGCTTGCATAAGATCAAGCAACAAACCTACTACTTCGCTGAAGTTTGCTGCCAAGAGATCTAGATGGAACTTTGATCTCACTGCCTACATAAACGAACTGAAACACTCCTTGTATTGGCAAGAGTTCTATTTGTCAAAAAACATGCAATCAGCATTTAACATATTCAGCAAAATCATCCTAGATGCCCTAAATAAATATGCCCCTATAGTTAAGGTGCGAATAGCAAAAAATGCATGTAGATGGTTCACACCATTATTAAAATCTGCATTGACTGAAAGAGATAACCTATGGAAAAAAGCATGCAAAACCCAGTCTGCTGCGGACTGGTGCAAGTTAAAAAGGGCATGAAACTCATGTACTAGAATGGTTAGAGATACAAAAGCTGCATACTATCATTCTGAATTTCTCTCTGCCTCCAAAAATCCTACAAAATTTTGGAAAACCGTCAAGAACTTGTATGGTCACACGTCCGGTGGCTCACTACCTGATGAAATCTCCTCGAACAATAACACCATTAGTGACAGACTGGAAGTTCTGGATGCCTTCAATAATCACTTTGCGACTGCAGGCTTAGCCTTCGATAATTCCCCTGCGAATTTGATACTCTCTCAGGTGGATAATCAAGGTGCAGATCCTAGCATCACCGATTCAGTCTTCTCCTTGCGTCCTACTACTCTGAAAGAAGTTGAAGACCTATTGCTAAAACTGGATGTAAAAAAAAGTGCTGGTGCAGATACCCTCGACCCATATTTCTTGAAGGTGGCCATCCATGTGTTAGCAGTGCCCATAACCCATTTATTTAACCTATCATTAACTCAAGGATCCATTCCTTCAATATGGAAAACAGCGCACATCATACCCCTGTTCAAGTCTGGAAATCCCTGTGATCTAAATAATTACAGACCAATTTCGATTCTCCCGGTCTTGTCAAAATTACTGGAAAAAGTCGTAAGTAACCAGCTGAGGCAGTATCTAGAAGCTAATAACCTGCTTAATCCAGTCCAATCAGGTTTTAGAGCTAAACATAGCACCATCACAGCACTTGCCAAAGTGACTAATGACTGGCAAAGAGAGCTAGACAACAGGAATTACACCTGTGCCATATTCTTGGACCTGAGCAAGGCCTTCGACATTGTCGACCATTCTCTACTACTCTCTTCCCTGACCTCACTAGGTGCTGACCCATTATCTTTACAGTGGTTCAACAACTACCTCTCTGATCGTTTCCAGCAGGTGAAAGCGGAAGGAGATCTCTCAACTCTCAAACCTCTCCTAAGAGGTGTTCCCCAGGGTTCTATCTTAGGACCGATCTTATTTGCAAAATACATCAACAATATTGATGAAAGCATAACTAAGGCCAACATTCATCTGTTTGCAGATGACACAGTTCTTTACGTAAGACGCCCGTCATTACAATCTGCGTGTAATGACCTTCAATCTGGTTCAACCTGCTGCAACACCAACTCCTAAACAAAAAACTATTACTTAACACCAAGAAAACAAAAGCAATGCTCTTTTCTCCCTCTACCCAAATGGTAAATTCAGCCCTATCAGATCCTGTGCCACAGATTACTACAGTTCTTGGCGAGAAGTTGGAATTTGTCCCTAAATTCAAATACCTGAGAGTATGGCTGGACCATAGGCTCTCCTTTATAGAGCATGTTGAAGAATTACTCAAAAAAATTACGACAGAGACTTGGCCTGTTCTTAGGATAGCCCGCTTCTTAACTAGAGATGCCAAACTATAGCTGGTACAATCAACCTTTCTATCCACGATAGATTATGCTGACATCCTCTACAGTCACTGTCCCATTTCCTACCTCACCAAACTTAACACATTATATCATAGAGCTTTGAGGTTCATCACAGGGCTGCCTTATGCCACTCACCACTGCTCCCTATATCAATCAGTGGGGTGGAGTTCTCTTCAATTCAGGTGTGATAAAAATGCAGCCTTACGGACCCTGAGAGCCATCTCCAAAAAACTGCCCCAATACATTACAGACTGTCTTCCTATAAAACCAGTAGGCAATTACACCCTGAGAAGTTGCAAATCTCTCCTACTGATGGGTCCCAAAGTTAACTCTCGCTTTGGCAGGGCTGCTATAAGCTTTAAACTGTCCTCCTTGTGGAATAAATTGCAAAAAAAAAACTAAAACTGAGGTCACCCATCGGCATCTCATCTTTCAAGCTCTTATATTCATGTCTCAGAAATGATCAGTGCAATTGTTTCCCATGACCATGAATTGTCATCATGCTAACCTGTACCATTTAACCATGAATGAATTATTTCTAGTGCTTGTCTCCTCCTTAGCCCTGGTCTGTCATCATGCTTTCATTTAACACCTTGATGCCTCTGCCCTCCCTTTGATACTGGTCTATCTTCTCGCTTTCTCCAGCCTTCTTTTCACAACTCTATACTGCACTCATCCACAATCTACAAGCAATCATACTGTAAAAGTCCTAACTCCCCTTCTTTCCCTCTCCCCGTAGGCCCCCACCGCCACATCAGTTCTACCGACCTATCCTTGGGACTTCACTTCTCACAATGTTTATCCTTCACTTACATATTACATACCCCTCCTGGTACCCCATCTGCCATTAGTTGGTGGTTCTCCAAGCCATTTTCATGGCTAATACTAGTGACTGCCCCTGGTAAATGAACTAACTCTTACTTCTATACAGAGAACAAGCTTTTAAACTAGTCAAAGGGGGAGGCACTGACAAGCAGCAGGAAAATCCCAGCCTCTCCCTACAAAACAGGGTACTAAATGAGAAAAAGACAGAGGTAGAACGGTCAGTGGGGGATGCTGCACTGGAAGGTAAAGCCATCAAAAAATGGAGAGCAATGAGTACTAATGCCCGTAGTCTGGGTAACAAGCTTCCTGAATTAGTGGCCTTGATGGAGGAAGAACATCTGGATATTGTGGCAGTCACAGAAACATGGTACACAAAACCATGACTGGGACATAAACATACCAGGATACACTGTGTACAGGAGGGACAGGGAGGGTAAAGAGGAGGAGGAGTAGTTCTTTGCATAAGGGAAGGAATAAAAGCAACAGAACAAAAAGGTACAGGGAGGAGAAGAAGCACTGTGGGTAGAAGTTTGGAGACAGAGCATATGGCACCACAATATGCACAGGGTTGTATACAGACCCCTTCTCAGGGAGGAAATGGACAGGGAAATGATAGAAAGTATACTTAGAATGGCAGAAAAAGGGGAGATATTGCTGATGGGTGATCTGAATATTACAGATGTTAACTGGAGTGCAGTTGCAGCTGCCACTTCAAAGAGTGGGGTTATTCTAGATGCCCTACAGGGGGCATGCCTTAGACAACTAGTACTGGAGCCCACTCGAGAGGGAGCAATATTAGACTTGATTCTCTCAAATGGAGATGGTGAGAGGATTACAGATGTAGAAGTGGGTAGCCATCTGGGAACTAGCGACCATCGAACAGTATGGTTCACAATAAACACAGCAATAGAGTCAAGTCATACAAAGACTAAAGTACTGGACTTTAGGAGGGCTGACTTTGCCAAAATGGGTGCGTGCCTAAGGAACGCACTAGCAAATGGGCAGGAAGGAGGGTGGAAGAACAATGAGAATAATAAAACTGCCATCACAGAGGTAATGAACCTTTGTGTGAAGCAAATAAACAAAACAAGGCGATGTAAGAAACCACTATGGTTCTCAAAGGAAATGGCAGTGAAGGTTCAAGAGAAAAGAAAGCATTCAGGAAGTACAAGGAATCGCAGAAGGAGCAGGACAGAGAACTGTATCAGTTAAAGCAAAGGAGGCTGGGAAGGCAGTCAGAACAGCAAAGGCCCAAACCGAGGAAAAGATAGCCAACTCAGTTAAGAAGGGGATAAAACCTTTTATAGGTACATCAGGAGGCGAAGGAAGACCAAGGGAGATAGTGAGGCTTAATAAAGGGGAGGGAGGGTGGGCAGAGGAGACTGTGAAAAGGCAGAGATACTAAACAAATATTTTTGCTCAGTATTTACAAAGGAAGGGGAGGTACATAAAACAAACAGTAGTAACACTCTGGATACAGAAGTTGATACGGCCTATTTACAGAACAAAGGGTTCTGAAAGAACTCTTAAAACTGAAGGTGGACAAAGCAATGGGGCCTGATGGGATTCATCCCAGAATTCTAAAAAGAACTAAGGGTAGAACTAGTGACACCACTGACTACCCTTTTAACAAATCATGGGAGGATGGGGTGGTACCGAGGACTGGAGGAGGGCAGATGTGATTCCCTTTCACAAAAGTGGGAGCAAGGCAGAAGCAGGAAACTATAGACCTGTTAGTTTAACCTCAGTGATAGGGAAAATGATGGAATCACTTCTAAAGGAAAGAATTGTCGGTATCTAGAGGCCAGAGGGCACAGGACCCTAGGCAGCATGGATTCTGGCGGGAAGGTCATGCCAGACAGATCTGATAGATTTCTTTGACTGGGTGACCAAAGTAGTTGATCAGGGAGGGGCTGTGGACATGGCCTACCTAGACTTTAGCAAGGCATTTGACACAGTCCCACACAAAGATTAATATACAAGTTAGCCAGCCTGGGAGTGGGTCCCAAGATGACAGCCTGGGTAAAGAACTGGCTGGAGAATAGGACACAGAGGTAATAGTAAATGGAGTCCACTCAGAAGAAAGGAGGGTTACTAGTGGGTACCGCAGGGTTCAGTATTAGGACTGGTCCTCTTCAATGTCTTTATAAGCGACATTGCAGAAGGACTGGAAGGAAAAGTATGTCTCTTTGCAGATGACACTAAGATCTGCAACAGAGTTGATGCACGGGTGGGGTGGAAAGGATGAGAAGGGATTTGGCAGAGTTAGAGGAATGGTCAAATGTATGGCAGCTTAGATTCAATGCTAAAGTGCAAGGTAATGCACCTGGGAAACAAAACCCAGGGAAGAGTACACAATGGGGTGAGATACTAACAACAACAAAAATGGAAAGGGACCTGGGGTAGTCATATCAGATGACCTAAAGACGGGCAAGCAATGTGAGAGGGCAGCAAGGAGGGCTGGGGGATACTGGGATGCATAGGAGAGGCATCACCAGTAGAAAACAGGAAGTTATTATCCCTCTGTACAGACAGCTGGTGAGACCCCATCTGGAGTACTGTGTGCAGTTCTGGAGACCCAATCTCCATAAAGACATAGACAGGATGGAAGCTGTCAGAGGAGGGCAACTAAAATGGTGCAGGGTCTGCACGGAAGACATATGAAGAGAGACTTAAGGAGCTTAATATGTATAGCCTCGAGGAAAGAAGGGAGAGGGGACATGATAGAAACGTTCAAGTACCTCAAGGAATCAACAAAGTCCAAGAGGTAGCATCTTTCAAAAAGAGGTGTGCAAGAACAAGAGGCACAATTTGAAGAAGAGAGGCGGCTCAGAGGTAATTTAAGGAGTATTTTTTACAGAGAGGGTTGTGGATGCATGGAGCGGCCTTCGGAGAAAGGTTGTGAGTCAAAATCAGTGGTGGAATTCAAGCATGCATGGGATAGTCATAAGGCAGTTCTGGGGGGTTGGGGTAGGAAGAAGTAGGCTGCTGGTTAACTAGGATCTGCAGCTTATCCAGTAGGTAGGGAAATGGGCAGACTGGGTGGGCCAAGCGGTCCTTATCTGCCGTCAAATTCTATGTTTCTATGTTTCTATGTTTCTATGTTTATATGCAGTTGCATGGTTCAATGGTGGACCTGCCCCCTTGTATTTGAATCCTCCTCTGTTAAGGCTTGCCTTGTCTTCCTTTTATCATTTGACTCCCCTATTACTACACCATTGTGTTTGTGTTTATATACTTATTTACATGTATTTATATGTTTTTATGATGGATGTTACCCGACCCTGTTCTAACCAGGTCCATCTTGTAAAAGAGCTCTGCTCAATGATGTTCGACTGGATAAATAAAGATTTTGATTGATTGATTGATTGATTGAGAAACAGAAAGTGAAGGAAGGGAGATAAGGCGGAAAATTGCTGGACCATGGAAGTGGCCAATTAATAGGTGCCACAAGAAAATTTGATTGCACAATCAGTCAGGCAAGAGACAGACAAGTGGCAGAATAGGAGAGGACAAAATATATCCTTGCTTTCAACTCTCTCTGAATCACAAATAGGACAGGGTCTTACCCAACCCTGTCAAACACACACACACACACACACCTTTTTCACTGCACAGGGTCATGATGCCGTATACCAAAACAATGCAGCAATGTACCACACTGCAAATGCAGCAGATACATTGCTGCCGCTGTAATAAAATGCCAAAACACAGTTTGGCAAACAAAATCCATTAGGTTCTTTGTTTTCTGTGGGGGGCTCTGCTTCTGCACCCTAGACCCCCATAAATATAATCAACTCCGGGGGCTTAACATGGGCACAAGGGAAACACTGATGGAAACAAAACCGCGTCGTTTCACAAAGTCTAGGACAGGGATTCGAGCCCGGTGAGGCAGCATAGCTACCCTGCACTGCCGCGGCTCATCCCACTGAGCCATGGCGGCACCTCCCCAACAGAGATCTTGACCTCTGCATCACTCCTCCCCACCACCCATGCATGACAAGGTACAAAACCACGTGCAGCATTTGTGCCTTGTGGGGTTTTGTACCCTGTCACGCTGCTACACTGTCTATATGTCCTATGAGGTATTTCATGCATTGTTCTGTCCACTCTATATTCACCCGGTACCCTTTCTAATAGGGAACCTGTTTTTTTCTTTAAAAAAAAAAACAGGTTTCCAAAACCTTCTTTTATTTCTGTTCTAACATCACCTTATAACAGTAACAGTTCTTTGCATATGCAGCATCCCTTTTTCATAACACCTTTCTCAGCAAACATTTCAGTTATGTCCACACAGTTTTTTCAACCTTCTGAATTCTCAATTCCTGAACCATATTTTGACAGATAATCAGCATTGACATTCTCCTTTCCGGATTTGTGCATCACTTTGAATTTATATGGCTGTAGTGCCAGGTACCACCTTGTGATTCTAGGATTTTTATCCTTCATTTGAAAAAGTCAACAGAGAGGATTGTGATCTGTTATAAGTACAAAGTCATCTCCTAACAAAAAAAACTTAAAGCAGCAGTACTGGATAACCAGGCAGTGATTTTCAAAATTGCAATTTTTGGCTGTACCTGTGCAGCCATAATTCCGGTGTCCATATCTGCAAAACTTAATTTCCAGCAATCTGTATTTTTAGAGATATTAAATATTTTTTTACCATTGTTGTGGATCCACAGCAAATGTGGCTGGTGCCGTATTTACAGCTGCACTCCCCATTCATGTCTCAGCACGTCCTTTGTTTACTTCCCTGTGACACTGTGCTGTGTGTTTCCTCTCCGCACTGTAGAACATGACAGAAAGATGAAGTAGCACAGAGTGAAAGCAGACAGATGCTGTATAGTAGCTTATTTTCGCAATCAATCTGTTTTCCCTATATTTGCCTTTTCAAATAAATGGATCACGAAAATAAGCTCTTATGCAGTATTTCCTTACTTCAGGAAGACCTCTGATGGGGTTTTAAGAGCCTTTCAGAACTCCATTTATAGTTTTATATTTATTTTCTCATTAATGTTCAGTGTGCCATCACAGATGGCTGTACCAACCATTCTGTGCGCAGAACTGATCCTCGGTGTATAAAATTCCCCTCATATATGTGTTACACAATAAGGGGGAGATCTCAGAAGCTATTCAGGAGTCTTTCAGAGGTCCATTGGTAACAGGGCTTGATAGCATGTTTTGAATCAGCTCAGCGGAGCCATAGGTTTTTAATTTTTTTATTTTAGTGTAGGACTTGAGAGGAAAAGCAGACTAGTGAAGTGAGCGAGCGGAGTAGGACAGTTGCGGGACTGGAAGGTAAATATATCATCCCTCAATGTACAGCACTTAGTTTTCTCACTCTGCAGCTACCAGTTCAAAAATACAATATAATGTAAAACAAAATGCTACAATTGACAGCTACAGTATACCCAGCACAGTTATTCCACGTGATAGACTTGAGGTCGGTGCCACTTAATCTAAGGACCGTAGTCTCATATATGCAGGCTTTATTGTGTGTCATACTTCAGTACAAAACATCAATGCAACCTTCAGTAAACTTCAGTAAGATACAGGCTCACCCACAAGCAGCACATCTTAGAGAATACAACGTGATATGGGATGGTCACATCCAGTAGCAGAGTGGTACCTCTATAATGTATAGAGCGCTCTGATGATGATTTTGGCCAATAAGTAAGCGTGTGTTCTCCACCTGCACTTACACAGATAGCATGACTGAAGAACGGGGGTGATGTCTCAGTTTGTTGGTTTTTGGTGGCAAAGTATGAAAGCTGTAAAATACTTTAGGTTCTTTAACAAATTAAAGCCGTATGTCTATACATTTTAGAGATACCACTCTGCTAGTGGTGCTGACCTCAGTTTCACTGCATGGAATAACTGTGCCGAATATTTTCTTATCACTCCAAAGTACGTGCACACATAATATTAATTTATAGTTGAGCCCCCAATCTGTGTTTTTTATTTAGTTGCAGTATACCCTCTAAACTTTACTGTGCACTGGGGGGTGCAGACAAACTTAGAAGTCTGAAATATGTGAATTCCATCTAAAATTAACTCAGAAAGTTCAGCTTTGTCATGATGGTGCTAAGTGTAACGTAGAGCAACGCACTAATGCTGCTTATTGTGGCCGTGCACCAGAACAGGAAACAGAGGGATGTTTACTGTGCTCGCACTACCTAGCATGCTGCAGATCAGGTTTGTGACAGTGACACCAGAAAGGTTTTTTTGCAACAAAGAAAGGCAAGTTCATAATTGTCGGGATGACGGCATGTACATTACATACCATAGAAAAATAACGCACAATTTAACTTGAACTGCTGCTTTAAGGGACTCCATTGCCTATCTTGCAGCAAAGCATTCTTTTTCAATAGTGGAGTACTTTTTCTCTCTGCCATGCAGTTTCCTACTGATATACAGAATGAGAAGTTCTTAATATTCTGACTCGGGACTGCACCTAGGCATACTTCTGATGCATACATCTGTAACAGAAATTATTTCTCATAGTCTGGACTTATTTATTTTTTTTTTTTTAACCTCTTTTTCCCTATGGTCACGGTCTGGGGGCCTCTCTCAGGCACCCTGCCTGTTCCTGCCCTGCCTGATGTCCACCTACCTGTGCCTCCTCTCTCCCTCCTCCTCTGACCACGATCGGCACCCCCGGCTTAACCCCTCTGGGGTGGGGCCGCCCCTCCTCTTTGGGTGCACTTTTAGACAGACTCCAACATGGGAGAGGACCCAGGTGGAGGAACCTGGAAGGCCAGGCAGGATGGACTCGGCCTTAGGCATGGGGGCAGGTGCCGCCGCCTACCCCTCAGACCGGGTTTTTTCCTTGTTCTGGAGATCCTTCCCCCCCTCCAATGCATGTGCATGTATCTGCATAAAGGCATGCAAGCACCTGCCTGTGTCAGGGCATGCTGATTGCATGCAGCTGGCGTGCTGCAGAGCCCTCTGGTCTCCACCAGAGGCAGCTGGCATACCAGACAATCCCGACCTCCCGGGAGAGAGCAGCCCATTGGTGCTCAATCCTTGCCAACCCCACCAACCCCTGGCACGAGGCTCGCTCGAACCCTGTCGCTGGTGCAGTGGGGTGTGGCATCCAGCACCTCAACCCTCAGTGCCACCGGGCCAGCTAGTCTGGACTTCTTAAATCAGGGGCTCAGTATGATGCAACCTTGATGGCTAGAAAAACCTCATCACACTGGAGTTCATCTGGAGTACTACGTGCAGTTCTGGAGACCTCATCTCCAAAAGGACATTGACAAGGTGGAGGCAGTCCAGAGGAGGGCAATGAAAATGGTGCAGGGGCTACACCAGAAATCATATGAGAAGAGATTGACAGAACCCAGTATGTATACACTGGAGGAAAGGGGGGGATATGAGAGACATGAAAATACCTCAAGGGGATCAATAGAGCTCATGAGGGCAGCATCTTTCAGAAAAGAGGATGTGCAAGAACAATGGGTCACAATATGAGGCTGGTGTTGGGAAGACACAGGCAATGTGAGAAAGTATTTTTTCACCGAAAGGGTGGTGGATGCATGGAACAGCCTCCCTAAGGAGGTTGTGGGGGCAATAACAGTAGGCAAATTCAGGAATGCATGGGACAGGCAGAAGGCAACACTAGGGGCAGGAAGGAGGAGATGGACTGCAGATCAAGTAGGATCTGGAGTTTATGCAGTAGGTGGAGAAATGGGCAGACTTGGTGTGCCAGGCGGTCCTTATCTATCATCAAATTCTATGTTTCTATGTACACTCTTCATGGCCGTTGCCAGGATTTTTACAAGGGGTATTCTTTTCTTGGAATCTGTGACATATTTAAAAAAGCCCAGGTGTTTTAGATGCTCTGTGGTGCATTTTCTAGCTTATTTTGAAGCTAAAAAGCTCATATTGTAGCTCTCTTCCACCCCCTTGCTCTAAAATGATGACATGCCTGGCTGCAGGTTGAATACATAGTAGTATTCTGTACATGAAAGCAGCAAAATGCTGATATTGTAGTACAAGTGATACATACATGTACATATATTTATTTATTTATTGTCTGCAGCGGTAACTTGCTGACTTGATATAGGCCAGGCCATGAATGTCAGCATTTTTCTAACCTCATGTACAGAATAGAAGTATGTATTCACCCTGTAGCTAGCCAAATAATAGTGGTCTGGGTGCTGCTAGGCTCTCAACAGATTTTTTTCCAAAGACTGTTCCTTTTTTTATAGACTATTAGTTTTAAAAAAAAAAAGCCAGGGTTTGGGGCCACAAGGACCCCAGAAGCCCAGGGGTTCTAGATGCTCTGTGGTGCATTTTCTGGCTTATTTTGAAGCTAAATAACTCATATCTGATCTCTCCTCTACCCCTTGCTCTAAAATTATGATGTGTCTGGCTTCAGGGTGAATACATACTTGTATTCTGTACGTGATGTTAGCAAAATGCTGATACTGTAGTATAAGCGATATATACATTGGCTGCAGCGGTCACTTGCTGGCTTAACATAGGCCAAGCTAATATCACGTACCAAACTGAAGTATAAATTTACCCAGCAGCCAACCAGATATTAGGGGTCTGGGGGCTGCTAAGCCCATAGAAGCCTTGGGTTACTATAAGCTCTGTGGTTCATTTTGTGATTAATTTTAAAGCTCAAGAAGTCATCTGTCATCTCCCCACTCCTGGCTGTCAAGACAAGTACTATCTGTGTCATAATGTCACACAGTATTTGGCTCTGGATGTTAGCTTATCCCTGCCTGGTTCACAAGCTGGTGTGCTTTACAAAAAACAATACCACACTGTGCCTATCTTCTTAATCAAACAGTGACCCACTGTAGCTAGGTCACAGGGCTGGACACATAGTCAAAGGAAAAACCGTAGGAAGATATATTACTGTTATAATTTCACCTAAACGTTGCATAAAAATACCTACACATAATATTACAGATCAGTAATCCAAACACCCAATTTGACCCAGAAGTTGCAGAAATTTAAAATGTAGAAAACACAATTATTTTCATACAACAATACTGGTCTCCAGATATAGAAATACAGCACCAAAGAGCAAAATTCAGGCAGCCAAAGGGTGATAAGCCTGGATTATTGATAGCTCTACACACTCAGATTTACTCAGGCAAACTGTGGAGGAGTTCTCTTTTTTTCTGTCACTCTTGCTACTGGCCCCTTAATTTGCTGCAGTGGCGAGAATGAATGAGCAACAACATTATTCAGGCAGAGACGCGCAGGAATGTTGAGCACTCTGAGAGTGAGACTAACATCTAATCATTATTTTATTCTTTTTATATTGAGGAGAGAGGAATATTTCAGTTTCTTGTTTATTCTGAATTTCTCTCTTGTTGCTTAGCCCCAGTGGACAGCTCCTGCCTGACCCTATCCTCAATGTCACACAGTCCCAGCCACAATAGAAAAACTGATCCAGGTGGATCCAAGCAATTACCTGACTGTGCCACCGACTGGTGTCTGCAAAAATAGTCCACAGTTATAGGACATCAACTGCCTTTCCATCATCCAGCAACCTAGTCACCCAGTCAAAGAATTCAACCAAGTTTGTTTGGCAGGACCTCCCATCGACGAATCTGTGGTGCCAGCCTGTGTCCTTGCATGAATTCTACCAACCGTTCAATTAGGATGGTCTCCATCAATTTCCTCACTAAGGATGTGTGAGACTGACTGGCTTATAATTCTCAGGCTCGTCCCTGGGGCCACTCTTATGTATGGGTACCACATGTGCCATGCTCCAGTCAAGTGGCACACATCCTGTCTATAGGGAGGTGTTGAATACATCCATTATGGATTTGAACGGTTTGAAAGTAATGTTCTTCTGGCACTGTATAATAAAAACAGAGGACTATTGGATACATGTGATTGCCCTATAGGTGGAAAAGAGAATGTATCCCATGTGATTTGGGTATACCCAAGGTATGCTAAAGAAAGAAATTACTATCTGGGTTCCTTTATTAACACTAGGTATGATGCAGAGACAACCTGTTTAACCACCGTCCTTATGCATACATCAGATCTGTGGTCTCTTGAGTGAGTTGCAAAAATAATTCCTGACAATTTCTAAAATTAGTCAGAAATTAAAAGTGGTATAATACTATTATGTGACATCCTGGAATTATATTGTTGTAACTGAGCCAAAATCATCTAAATGGATATAAATGTATTGAGTATCTTTTGTACATGTATTTATATATGCACTTTAAGAAGTTTGTAGTGTATTTTGTTTTAAAAATTGTGGTACTGATGTGATTTGATATTGTAATGGCTATATAGCTGATCAATAAATTGCTTGATTGATTAAAAAAAAAATAAAAAAACATCCATTATGGGTGCTGCCAGCACCTCTGCTAGTTCCATCAGCACTCTCGGATGTATCAGATGTATCCCAATCCAGACCTGGAGCCTTGTCCACCCTAAGAGATCTTAGATCATCCAACACCATCTTCTCTGGAATCTCAATATCTGTTATCCCCTCCCCTCTGACTGTTACCCCACCCCCATCCATCTCCAGAGAGACAGACCCGTCCTTCTTCCTTGTGAATACCAAACAGAAGTAATCATTTAGTACCTCCGCCTGGTCTGCTCCCTTTACTAACCATCCTCCATTGTTGTTCTTAATTCTGGCAATCTGTTCCTTACTTTTCCTTTTTTCTTTAACATATTTAAGACATTCTTGGTTTTCACCTCCTCCCCTTCCTCCCTGCTGACCACTAATTCCTCCCTTATGAATAGACCCCACCTCTACCACACCTTCTATCCCTTCTATACAGGCTGTATCCCGAAATTGTTTGATCCTAGTCCTGGTTCTGGTTGGCCCATGTGTCTATGATGGCAACTATGTCTAGTTTCCCTTCTGACATCAGTGCTTGGAGCTCTGGTATTTTATTCCCGAAGCTCCTAGCATTCAGGGACACTGCCCTCCAGTCATACCCTGCTCCCCGTTAGCTCCCCTCTTGGCCCCTAACCTTTACCTTTGTTGAACTATTCACAGCACAGCAAGGTCCTTCCTCCCTGGCATCAGAGCTGCAATGGCACTCGGAACTGCAGAATGCTCAGTTTTGCAACACTGTTTGCCGCGATTCTGCATAACTGATCCATTGTTGAGGGGTCAGATGACTGCCACAAAGTGTTTGCATGTGCTCACTGTATTGTACAGTAGCTGTATCATGTCTGCTGAACAGCCGAAGAGAAGACAGCAATCTTGGGCTGAGCAGAAACCACTGAAGTTTGGCAGTTCACCAAATGCCCCTTCAGCTTGTCGCTCACTGTTACCGAGCAAACCTGTCTACTCCTGAACCTGGGTCGCCAGTGTGAAGGGCAGAAAAGGCAACTGCTTCCCCACTGGTACAGCTCTAACTTGCTGCTATTATAACACAAGTGGACAAGTACAAAATGTTAAGATGATGTATATCCCCATAGTCTTACTTCTAATCACATCAGCAGTTTATGTTTATAGCAAGTTGTGTTGATATGCTTTCGAGGGAAAATGCTGTCACCACAAATTCAGTCCACAACCACCTTGCTCTGTCATTGCACATCATTATGGAAAGTTTGTATATTTATTCTTTTTGTTCAGCAAGTAAGGTACTCTCTGTAGAAAGACTGTCTATATTCAGGCACCAAGCCTCTGTCTTACTGTAAGTCCTTGAGCAGCTGACTTGACCCCCCGTGCTTTGGACCATTCAGATGTAGAGATGGGCAGTAATGGAATGCCACTGTAATTACATGTTTCAGCTCAACTGGGGCAGTATGAGTGGCTGAACTATAAAATGAAGTTCACAGGAAAAGAAGCGAGCAGGCTGTCAGGCTGTGTTTATAAGATTCCTGTTATTTGTCATCTGCCCAGCAATCTATGGTTTACATCTGCCCAGCAATCAAAAATATATATTTTTTCCTTTAAGATAAATGAAGCCATGTCAATCTGAAACCCCTCTGTTTTCTCAGCTGGCACTCACTTCTGGAAGGTTTTCTGCAAATGTGATCTCAGCAACACTGGTTTTCTCACTTAACAGTGACAGATGCTATTTTTCTGCTGAAATAAAGGGAGGCTTGACATTCTCAGACACTATTGTTTTCTCATCTCATACTTGTTTCAAGAAAGTTTGCCATAAGTGTGACAGCCATAAAAGAAAAACTGATCGGGGCGGATCCAAGCAGTTACTTGACTGACAGTGCCACTGACTGGTGTCTGGTAAAACAATGTGAGTGGCTCAGCAGGTAGCACACTCACCTCTGAGGCCAGGAGATCAGAAGGCTGTGGGTTCTATCTCCACATCAGGCACTTGGGTTAATATCCTGATACTGACATTGCAGTGTATCATGAGGAGGGTGCTGCACTCCTGAGGTGCTGTATTTTGGATGAGACGTTAAATTGAGGTCCCATCTGCCGGTTCTGGTGGCAGTTCAGATGGATGTTAAAGATCCCAAGGCACTTCTTGAAAAGAGTAGGGAGTTTTTTATTGTAAATCACATAGTACATAATACACAATTTGAAATCAGGATAACATGACAAGAACATTAATAAAGTAAACATGAAATTAATAATATACAACAATCTTTCTAAACAGCACAAAAATGGAAAGAGACAGGGAGGATAAAGGAAAGGGGAAAATAAAAAGGGGAGGCGAAGGGGGAAGGATAAAACATAGAACATATCTGGGTCTAATACACTTACAAGAATGAAAAAAATAAATTATCAAGAGGGTTGCAATCACCCATGACATATGTACACCATTTGCTATAACATAAGAACCTTATTAATAAAGAAAAAAAGGAAAGGAAAAAAAGAAATAATAAAAGGGTTACTTCACCAAAACATTTGTTAACACAAAGTTCCTATAAGTTATTACACTTTTATTTAAATTTAATGAAAATATTAAACCCTTTCCACCATCTATATACTTTTAAGGAGGAATGTGCAGCCATATCTTGTAAATAAGCCTAACCCACAAATTGTTCAACCAAAGTACTCAGTACCATATGATACATTCTCTTTTGCTGCAGTACCCACTGACATCGTGCTTGCCATAGATAATATATAAAAAAACATTTAAAAAGGTTGAGGACACCTATATCATACAAGGGTCCCCCTGAAGGCCTCATCCCTAGAATTAGGATCTCATAGGACAATTGGGAAAACCATTTCATTTTCCATTTGAGTGCTAGAAAATCCCATAAAGGCTTTGAATAAGTACAGTCCAACAAAAATGGTCCATAGTTTCAGGTGTGTTAATGCACTCTAAATAGGGGCAGTTTATTTCTTCAACCACCTTATGTTTTGCATTCCCTCTAATGTTTAGTTTGCCATATACAGCCAACCATAGGATCTTCCACATTTGGAGGGGGGATTCTTTTATTTGTTAATAGTAGAAGAACCTTTGCATTGTTACTCTAAACAATTCTTAAAGCAAGGATCCTTAGGATATATTATGCCCAAAATGGAGTTATAAAGGTCAGCCACCTTCCCCTGCCAAATTTGTTGTTTGGACAAACTCCATTTGAAATTTAACATCTTTATTGATTTTTTTAGGCAAAGCGAAATAAAATAATACATCCGTAAGCACAGCATATGAAATACAGAGAAAAGGCTAAACAATACAACTAGCCTCCAGCTAATAAAACATATAAAAGGAAGGGTACATAGACATGAAAGGATAACAAAGACCCTCCTCTCCCCTCCACTACCCCCTCCCCCCCCCAAAAAAAACCCAATGGAGTGTGCTATAAAGTAATATACTATTTTGTTTATTCCAGCTAGGAACTGACTACATAACATTGATTTGGGGAGTCTATCAGATGACAGGCATCAGTGCAGGTATAAGGCATACAGTTTGCCACATTTTTTATCAAAACTTGACAAGTTATTACGAGAGCCAGCAATTAAACGTTCGGCCCTAAGGTAGGTTTAGAAGTCATTCAGCTATTCACTGTGAGTTATAGATAGTTGGTCCATCCAATCTTTGAGCACTGGCTTCTTTACCACCATTGAGATTAAAGCTATATTGTATTTACACTCTTTAACCTGAATATTAGAGTAGATTCATAGAATACAGATCTCCACAGTAAACAGGTCTTGTAGGCCAAGTAAGGGATCTAGATCTGATTGGATAGAGCTCCATAAAAGAGTGAATTTTTCACAGGACCAGAGAATATGAAGCAGGTTCCCTTCCATCTTGCCACATCTAGAACGGTTAGATGTGGGTAGATATCTAATTTTGGCTAATTTAACTGGTGTATAATATAGATTGTGTAAAATATGGTACTGGGTGATTCTAAGTTTATCTTGAGTGATGTGTCTATAAAGATCTTGCCAGATTCTAGTCCAGTCTATATTTGCACTTGATGTCAGGGCAGACCATATTTTAGAGTCAGGTAAGACATCTGGATGGTCAATAGTTAGAAGAAAATTGTATAAGATGGATAAGCAGTGTGGTTTAGAGGATAGTTTGTGGAACCTATCTAAGATAGGTTGTATTTTAGGTTCTCTTGCAGAGATTCCAAATGGTTGCCCTATTAAATGTCTCAGTTGAAAGACCTTGAAGGTGCAAGTGGTGGGAAGGTTGTATTTATTTCTTAATCTGAGGAAGGAGAGAAGGGAGTTGTGGGAATACAGGTCCATTACTTTAGCATGCTGCAATTGAGGCAACCAGTTAGAGGTAAGATGAATATTACCTATCTTGATGTTAGGGTTGAGAATGAGGGGTTGTGCAAAATCTTGATGTGGAGAGAGTTTTTTGGAGGAGCAGAATTGGGAAAAGACTCTTAGGGAGGTCCCAATTACAGATTGGGAGATTGAATCCAGAAGCCTGCTCATAGGCATATAGAAGATTACTGGAGAGTGGAGATGAAGTTGTAGGAGCATCTGTGATTCTATTTGTAACCAAAGAGGAGAGTAGTCACTTGGGAGGTTAGTATTCCATCTGCCAATCTTGGACAAGTGGCTTGCCCAATAGTAAAGGAGGAAGTTAGGAAGGTGAAGACTGCCTGAGGCTCTGGGAAGGCTCAATTTGAGGTATGATTTCCCGGGTTGTTTATGTAGCCATATGAAGTCTGAGATGAGAGAGTGGATTTTTTGAAAAAAAGAGAGGGGGAGCCAGATGTTCAGCATATTCAGAGGATAGAAAAGGTGAGGAAGGACATTCATTTTAATTATGTTAATACACCCCCAGAGTGTCAGTGGGAGAGCCTCCCACCTATGAAGATCTGACTGAAGAGTAGTTACCAGCTCGTCCAGATTCAATTTCTTGGTAAGGGAGTGATCTGTGGTAATATATATACCCAGGTATTTGAGTGAGTGAGGGGACTAACTGATATCAAAATCTTTGAACTCTGCTTTATGAGTGAAATGAATGAGAGGAAAGATTTCAGTTTTGTTAATATTAAGTTTATATTTAGACAGAGAGCATTATTGGGATACTACTTCCAGTAAGTGCTTGAGAGAGGAGGCCGGTTCCTCTAAATGGAGGAGGATATCATCAGTATAGACAGAGAGGGTATGCGTATGGTTTAAGGTTGAAATTCCTTTTATCTGTGGGGACTGTTTGATGTGGCAAAGAAGAGGTTCTAGGTAGAGATTGAATAAGAAGTGTGAAAGTGGGCAACCCTGTCTTGTACCAGAATAAAGGGGGGAAACTCCATTACAGAATATCTTTGCTGTAGGAGCTAAGTATACTGCTTGGATCCAATGAATGAATGAGGGGGGAAACTCATTTTGCCTAAAGCTGACCAGAGAAACACCCAATCCACTCTGTCAAAGGCTTTCTCTGCGTCCATCGAGATTAGGGCCATAGGGAATTGAGATAGCTGGGCTTCCCAGAATATGTGAGAGTTTCCTGAGGTGATCCGCTGAAGACTTACCTGAGAAAAAAATCCTACTTGTTCCTGACTAAGGAGTGGGGACCATACTTTTCGTATACGATTAGCCAGAATTTTTGTTAAGATTTTAATGTCACAATTTAAGAGGGAGATCGGATGGTAGCTTCCAGGAGCAGGTATGGTTTATCGGGTTTCAAGAGAAGGATTATTGATGCCTCTAATAAGGTTGGGTCTAAGGGATTAGCATCTAACATATACTTGTATAGTTTAAACAGCATTGGTGCCAGATCTTTAACAAAAAGTTTTATACATCACTTGATGGTGTACTGCTCTCTACCTCTGGACAGGTGCAAAATCTGGGCGTTATTTTTGATGATGGTCTGACCCTGAAATCTCAGGTATCAGCTGTTGTCAAATCCTCTTTTTACCATCTGAGGAATATTGCCCGGGTGAAACATCTGATTCCCCAGGAGGACCTTCCAACTTTGGTCCACGCCTTTGTCACTACCCATCTGGACTACTGCAATTCCCTCTACCTAGGGCTACCAGGGGTTGATATCTGCCACCTTCAGCTGGTGCAGAACGCTGCAGCCAGGCTTTTGACTGGGACTCTTAGAACCAGTCATATTATGCCTGTGCTTTCGCGAACTGCACTGGCTGCCTGTTCGGTGGCAGATCACCTTTAAGGTTGGTTTACTAACCTTTAAAGCTCTACACGACCAGGGACCTGGTTACCTGAAAGATCTTCTGATTCCCTATTGCCCCCTCTGTCCTCTCCGTTCCACCAGTGAGGGATTGCTAGAGATTCCCAGGGTTCTATTGAAGTTATCGGGATCTCGTGCCTTTGCCTTTTCGGCACCAACCCTGTGGAATTCTCTACCTCGCTGGTTGAGAGAATGTCCAACCGTTGATAATTTCAAAACTGCTTTAAAGACATATCTTTTTACTCTGACTTATTCTTCTTAGTTATGGTTGTTTTTTAAATGTTTGGATTTTATTATTTTATCTATCTTTGTACAGCGCCTTGGTTCTGAAAGGCGCTTTATAATAAATTTGACTTTGACTTTAGAAAATGGTGGGGAATCTGTCCGGGCCTGGAGCTTTATCCAGAGCTAAGTCCCGGAATTATCTCCACTATCTCTGCCAGGGTAATAGGTTCTACTAAAGAGGTCTAGGAATATTCCACTAGGGTAGGAAGAGCAAGCGAATCTAAATATAGGTCCATGTTTTGAGAAGATGTCTCTGAGGCTTTATCCCCATAAAGGGATCAATAGAAGTTCTCAAAAATATAAGCAATATCTCTTGGAGCTGTTTTTATAGTACCATCTGGGGCCTGTATGGAAGGTATGAGTCTTGAGCTTTCTAATTTACGTAGCCTGAGAGCTAAAAGTTTCCCAGCCTTTTCCCCCTATCTATATTTAAAGATTTGGTTTTCGAAACTGCATACTCTGTCTTTTCTCTTAAGAGTTCTGCATATTTATTCCTAAGCTCTAGAAGCAATGATGTTGAACCTGGAGTAGTTGAGGAGGATAGAGAGAGTTCAGCCATTTTAATTTGAGCTAGTAGAGATAGGGCTTCTTTTTCTCTCAGTTTCTTCTGCCTAGAGGCTAATTTAATGAGTTTGCCATGAAGGTAGCGTTTGAGTGTACATACACCGTAAAAGATCTTCCCTTTGAACTGAACCTGTATTTGTCTCTGTGAAGGTTTGGATAGAAGACTGGATTCTAGAGATAACATTTTTATCCTTTAGTAATTGTGTGTTTAGCTTCCACGACCTATCTCTGGGACTAGTACGGGAGGAGTGAGGTCTATCCATCTATCTATAATGGTCTGATAATACTATTGGTTCAATGCTTGTTTGTCATAGCCCAGGTAATACAGGAATATTCATTAGAATATAATCTAATTTGGACCATGATTCATGGATGTTAGAGTAAAAGGTGAATAGCTGGTGTGATGGGTTGAGTAATCGCCACAGGTCACAGAGCCCTAGTGTGTCTATGAAATCATTTAGAGCCTTTTGGGGTTCTGTGGGGGGGATGTTCCAATCTCCCCCTAGTACTAAGAAAATGAGGAGGAGCGGGACAATTGTAGTAGCAAGTTCCATTAAAAATGAGGGATCCCCATTCAGCGGACCATAAATAGAGCCTAGTAACACTGTGGCCCCCATGAGACTGCCTTTAACGAGAACATATCTGACATTTGGATCTATAACTGTGGAGTCTGTTTGAAAGGAGAGCATGTTCTTGAATAGGATAACTACCCCTTTACTTGTTCAGGAATCTCCTGCCACAAAGAACTGTGAGAACCAAAGTCTCTATAACCAAATAGCCTCTTTTACTAGAAGGTGGGTTTCAATGAGCAATGCTTTAAGACCTGTTGTCTTTTTGTAGGCTCTCAGACTCCCCAAACATTCCAAGACACTATTTTACAGTGATTGATAGCCATAACTAACAATAAGCCAGGTAATCGTTCCAAAAAAGAAAATGTTTAGCAACATCTGTTGAGCTTGAGGCACACTCCGACATTCCCCCTTCCCATACACCCCAGCAACCTTACGCAGGTAATAGCCCTGTAGTAACGTAAACAGACTAAATGTAAAGGAAACTTAGCCATTCCCAGAACTTGAATTCAGTAAGATTGCCCCACCCTTCTAAACATAACTTAAATCTAGTCCGTCTCATGTGAGTGATGAATTCTGCATAGTTGACTAGATCAGAGCATAGTATCAGTAGAACAGGTAGCCATAGACGCTCCCCCCCATAACAGACCCCAGCAACTATTTACACAAGTCTCCCTGTATATAAAAGTTAACAGGTAAATTATAATTAGTCCCTCATGAAGGAGACCTCCCCATACAGCTCCTGTAAGCAACCCACTAAAAGATGAGGTGAAAGTTAGGGCTAAAGAATGCTGGTGATGTATAGATTTAGAATTAACTGGTTTCTGTATCCAATAGCCCCAGGTTAGCAGTGTTAGAGCTGTAAAGGAGCCGACCCCCCAAAATTATGGTTCATTGTGCAGCAAACCCTGGGCTTACTCGAGCCAGGGAGACCCTCCTGATCCATCACATCCTCAATTTGGGATGCCAAAATTGGAGAAGCTATGAGCTACAACTATAAACACATCATGTGGGTCGATAAAAAATTTGTAGACCCAGAGAAATTTAAACTTATTTTGCATGTAAGACTGCCTTTTAACAATTAGTTTAAAACAACTTGATTCCAGTGGTCTTATTAGACGCCCGTTCTGTTAATAGATCATACCCCTGCTATAGAGAGAGAATCAAATGGGGGATATCAATAACACTCTTGTCCTCATTCCTGGAGAAGGTATAATGCTTTACCCCGGTGTGAACTTCACCCTTGAAAGCCTAAACCAAGTGAGACACAGTAGATAAAACAAGGAAAAAACACACAAAAAAAAGTCTGTACTTGCATCATGTTAGTCTTTGGTTGCTGTCTCTTTGGAGTGAGGGGAGTGAATCGGGAGGAACAAATAAGTAACCGAACTGTGTTAGGTCCTGCTTGTTAAGTAATCCCCGTCCCATATGACCTCTTAAATCAGTTCCTACTGAGCTAAGCAAACCCTGTAGAGACCTGCCCCCTGGATTGGGAGGCCGAAACTGCAGTTGAAGAGATCAGACCCATCCAGACAAAAGGGCAATGTCAAGGAGTTGGGTCAAATCTGCTGAAGGTAAGCTGATTTATAGTTTCTTCTGATGTTTGGTAGAAGTTAAGAGAGAGACTTCTCTCATGCTGGATCGCATTTCTTTGATAGAGGGCTCAGCTGTCTTTAAAGAGGTCTGGTAGTCGAGACTTCAAATCATTCATGGCCAGTGTTGGCGTGTCGTAAGAAATCCAGGATCCAGCTATTGACACTTGAAGTTTTGCAGGGTATAGCATTTTGAATGGAATGCTTGCTGCAATGAGCTTAGTAACTGTGGGGTGAAATGCAAAGCATTTTTGGTGGGTCTCATAAGGAAAATCCTGGGTGAAACACAGTTTGGTTCCCTCCCACTTAATTGACTGAAGCTCTTTGACTTTGTTGAGTACATGTTAACGCTCCACATAGCTCAAAAATTTTAATATTAGGGGTCTTGGTGGGGAACCCTGCTGTGGACGGGGTCTAAGTGACCTGTGAGCTTGTTCAATTTGATAGTTACCCCCACACTTTTTTGTAATAACTTCTGAACAAAAATCACCACATTGGGGTTTTCTTCTGTCTCAGGGAGACCCATTATTAGATTAGACCTCAGCAGAAGGTCGCCGAGGTTCCCGGAGGTCATGAGGGACTGAAGAGTAGCCCTCCCCCGGCCCCAGAAGTTTGTCTCAGTCCCGACTGAATCAGCAGGAGGTCACCGGAGGTTGTGAGGGACTGAAGAGTAGCCCTTCTCCGCCCCCGAAGTTCGTCTCAGCCCCGACTGAATCAGTAGGAGGTCACCGAGGTCATCGTAGGTTGTGATGGACTGAAGGTAGCCCTCCCACCCCGAGTTCATCTCAGCCCTGACTGAATCAGGTAGACACGCTTGCTACACTCAGTCCAGCTCCTCGGTGGATCTCTGTGTTTGTTTAATGTTTGGTGCCTTTTTTCTTAGGCTTATACTGAGTTTGCAGTGACTTTTAATCCCCACACATGTGGAGATAGATTATTTTAACTGTGCTGCAAAATTTATTTTAACTGCTGCAATAATTTAGTGCTGTATTTACTATTTTTTGAAGAGGTCTCCTTAATTTCAACGTCCTTTTTTAATTTCACTGTTGTGAAAGTGCATCTCAGCATTGTTAAATTTCAGCAGCTCTTCGCTTGTAAACCACTGATTCTCATTAGCCCTTGACCCTCCTCCCAGGTACTCAATCCATATAAAGAGATTCACCATTCCCTCTCTTGTCTCTCCACAGCAGGAGGTTGCCGAGGTCACCAGAGGTTGTGAGGGACTGAAGAGTAGCCCTCCCCTGCCCCCGAAGTTCGTCTCAGCCCTGACTGAATCAGGTAGATGCCACTTGCTACGCTCGGCCCAGCTCCTTGGAGGATCTCTGTGTTTACCCCGCTGATGCAGAGCATCGGCTCCCCACTGCCCCCATCACCACCCTTGGTGGGCTCGCACATTCATAGCATAGCAGACCACGCACTGTAATTTCTTAGCCAATCAGCCAATTTTCCTATCTGCAGCTTATACCTGCCCACCACTAGGTGTCCTGTCACACACCATGCTCTTGACCTTCATTGCTATAACATTAAGAGTTCTCTCTAACTCCACCATGCTCCTGTGCACCCTTATTACTCTCTCTCTACTGCTCCCCCATGTCCCACCCCTCCCTATCATAGACAGTGGAACACAACTAAAACTCCCGATCCCCAGGCAAACTGGAACTCCCTACCTTGCTCCCCCATCCCATCCCTACTCATGAGCAGAGAGCACCTACAAGCCCAGGCTACCACCCAGTTGCCTACCCCCCTCTCAGCTCCAATAATATAAATATTAACCTTTTCATCTTCACCCTCTCCCACAGATGTCATCTCCCTAGACAAAGCACACTATGGAGCCCCTCTTTCTCTTGCCAGCCTCCGACAGTATCCCCACCACCTCACCTTCCTCCTTTCCCCACTTTCTCCTATCAGCCCCCTATACCCTGAAACTCCCGATACCCACCATGGGGTACCCGCAGCGAACATTCCATCGACTAAACACCCGAATAAGCAACAATTGACTCAGGTCACTCATCCTCCTTCTCCTCCTGACGGGCAATGTCCACCCCAATCCGGGCCCACAGAATGCTCCACTGCCCCACCCACAATCAGTCCATGGGCTCCCCATTGCATCTATCAACATCTGCAGCCTACAAAAAAAATGGGACTCTTTTCAAGGGTGGGTACTCCAACACCACCCAGACATCATAGCACTGAGTGAAACCTGGCTCTCCCCCGCTGTCCTTGACTCAGCAGTAAACCTCCCTGGATACCTCCTTTTTCATTCCAGTAGGGTAGGTAAACGAGGGGGTGGGTTGCGCTCTCTACCTGAAAGACTCGTTTTCAGGTCAAGTACTCCCTCTGTCACATGTAACATCGAGGGCTCAGGCTCTCACCCTTAAATTAACTCTAGGCAAGTTTATCTCCCATCTCCTCTTCACTACTGCCTACATCCCTCCCTGGGATCAGAAGCAAGCCTTCCAAGACATACTGTCTCATCTCTCCACCTTTCCCACGCATTATGAAAAAATAATTATGGGTGATTTCAACATAAATTGGCTGGCCAAGACAGCCACCACATTCATTGACGAGGCCGCAGCACTTGATCTCATGTAGGTAGTCACTGCCTCCACCTGGGTTAACCCTCGCACAGGGGCATCCTCCTTCCTAGATCTTGTCTTCACTAACCGCCCACACAGAATAACCAACACCTTGGTTTTCCCTGATGCACTAAGTGACCACTCCCTGGTACTCTTCTTCTGGTCCTGCATTGCCCTCAAATCCCCCCCCTAAAATTACCTCTCAACACAAACTTGGGCCTGGTAAACTAGCCCAACTCAAGGCCTACCTCAAAGACTGGGACTGGACACCCCTAGCTAACACCCTCGAGCCAGATCATGCGCTTAATCTATTTATCACCACTTTCAATACTGCCTGTGATAAGTTCGCCCCCCTAACCAAGAGCATGTGCAAAGGCAACCATGCCCCCTGGTTCTCAGACCACCTCTTGGGCCTGCTGCGTCACCATGATGCCCTCTGGCATCAAGCTAATGAGATCCAATGGCCTGAGGATAAGCAATGGTATAAGGAGGCCTGTAACAAGTGCACATGGGCCATTTGCTCCACCAAAGCAGATTACTACAAAGCTTCCCTAACCTCCACCTGGGGCTCTGGGCACAAATTTTGGAATAATATTAAGGAACTCTGTGGCAAATCTACTAATCTGCCCCCAGACCATATATTAATTGACGGAAACCAATTCTCAGATCCCCTCAATATAGCCTCGGCCCTAAACTCTGCCTTCATGAACCTCAACCATGTCCTCCCCCTAACTTCTTCGACCTGCCGCCTGCCCAGACACCCCCCTCCACCCCATGCTCCACCCTTCTATATTCGTATCCTCACTCCAGAGACAGCCAAACCCTACCTTGCCAAAGCCCTTAACCACTCTCTCTTTAGTAATGATTCCCTAGACCTGAGACTTCTCTGCCTCACCCTCCTGGAAGTCCTTACCCTTCTCACCCATATTCTCAACTGCTCCCTCTGCCAGGTGAAATTTCCCGCTCGCTGGAAATCGGCCTATATCACCCCCATACATAAGAGTGGGGATCGCACCTCCACTTACAACTACCGCCCCATCTCCATTCTACCCCCTCTATCCAAAGCATTAGAGCGCATAGTCACCGATCAACTCACTGACCACCTTACTAAATATAACCTTCTATGCATCCAGCAACATGGTTTCCGTAAGGGACATAGTACCACCACTGCCCTCCTTGAACTTACCTCTCATGTCCACTCTGCCTTAGATCGTGGCCACATCTCAGGAGCTATCTTCGTGGACCTCTTGAAAGCATTTGATACCATCAACCATGCCCTCTTACTGAACACACTTGCCTACAGTGGCCTCTCTCAAGATGCCTTGAACTGGTTCACCAGTTATCTCTCTGATAGAACACAGCTAGTTAAGTTAGGCACAGTCCTGTCCCCTAGCCTACCTATCTGCTCAGGTGTCCCACAGGCCTCCATTCTTGGCCATCTCCTATTCTGTCTTTACCTAAACTTCCTCCCATCGGCCTGCCCCAGCAGACTGCTCCTATATGCGGATGATACCGTCCTGTTTGCTTCTGATCTGGACCCCCTTAAACTCCACCAAACACTCCAACACTCTCTCTCTATGAAGCTGAACACTGGCTCACCACCCAGCACCTAATAATTAACTACAATACGACAAAAGTCATGATTTTCTCTCATCCTCAAAACTCACTTAAGAGCCTCTGCCCCCAATTTCTAACCATAAATCAAACCCCCTCGAACAAGTGGACACCTTTAAATACCTAGGGATCACACTAGACCTGGCTCTCAACTTCAATCAGCATATCCAGCTCCTATCCACTGCCCTTAACTCTAGACTAGGTGTACTTTATCGGTACAAACACTGCCTCACTCCTGAGGCTCTGCAACTTACCATTAACTCCTCTGTACTCTCTCTACTGGACTATGGCATTCTCATCTACAGTGCTGCTCCCACCTCGGCCCTAGATAGACTCCAGCTCGTTCTAAACAAGGCCTGCCACCTCATCCTCGGATGTGATGGCTTCACTCACACCTATTCCCTCTACAGTACCACAAACTGGCTAAACTTAGACAACAGAATCAAGTACCACACCTGCCTAATGACCAAAAAGATAACCCTAGGCCTCACCCCCCCACCCTAAACAAAATTATTCTCCCTGCAGCTCCTGTCAGAACCACCCAAAACACGACCAAACCATTACTATGGGTACCGCGGTGCCTGACTTCCCAATACCAAAGATCCTTCAGTTACAAAGCCTCCTCCTGGACAAATGTGCTCCCAAGTCTAATAACTAACAAAATAAGACTAGGCCCTTTTAAATCCTGGCTAAGGAAACATCTCCAGGCCACAAACTGATGTGACTGCCCTGATCCCTTCCCTTCCCGATGACCTAGACCAGCTACTTACCGGGTCTTCAGACCTAATTTCACAGAACATGCTAATTTGACAAACAGCCTCCCTGCTTCTTCATATGACTGTGCTTTAATACTGTAACTCATGTGATCCTTGTCTATCAGTCGCTCTCTGTATCATGTATGTATCCTGCACTGTGATTTAATGTAATGTTCCGCAATCTGTAAGTAATGTTATCCCTGTACCTCTCTATGTATGACGTGGAACCTTTGTAAATGAGTCTTTGACTCAAAGTTCTTTCTGAATATCTCAATAAATAAATAAAAATATTATTCCTCCTGCTCCTACCTTCAAGGTCTTAAGTTTTTAATTGTAGTTTGGTAATTTGCTGTCTAAGCTGTACTATCTCTGAATCCACTCTGTCGTTCCATTTTTCCATAAAGGTGGTTCTTGCTTCATTATCACCCATCCTTCTTGCTAAATCCAACATATCACTTCTTATTGATTTAATTTCAGTGGAAATATCGAGCAAAGTTTCTCTAAAAGGCAAAAGTTCCTGTAGAAACCAATCTTTGGTGAGTGGAACCGATGGGCCTGTAGCTGGGTTTTTAGGGTTGGAAGCTCCCCCTTGAGGTCTGGCTTTTTTAGGCAGCTTTTTAGGTGAGGGAGGAGGCGTATGTCTGAGCTGGGCCATCTTCATATCTGCATCCATCGCAGAAGAAAAACTCCCAATAGCGATGTAGGTTTTGTTGATATTGAATGCTGAAGATGTCCTCTCTATTTTGTTTTGGTTATTAGGCAGTTTCCAGTCGAAGTTAAGGTGTAAAAGATGAAGATGTGATGGTAAGGGTAGGAGCCCTGTATATCTGTGCCACTAGGCTGCCTGTATCATGTGACCTCTCTGGACAAACTGCAATTGTATAATTTTTGTACAGGGAGTTTAAAATAATCAAGGACCAAAAGATGGCTGCTCAGTTTGGGAGGAACCACAGTCCGTACCATGAAATACTTATGTAATACCTTCAAAACCCATTTATAGTGTATTCTGTCAGTCAGAGTTGAGCTACAGTTTACAGTTTGGAGTAAAACAATGTTGTGAATGAAGGTGACTGGAGCAATCATTCCCAATCCTCCCAAGCCCTTGGTAAGTATATAAAGCAGTGTTTGATGGGATTCAATTTGTTACCCCATAATAATTGAAAGAACAAGCTATATATTTTAGTTTCCAAAGTACTAGGAGGAGGGTAAATCATTGCCACAAATTGTAATTTTGAAAGAATTAATTTTTTTTAAATCTAAATACTTTTTAATTTTGACATTTTCCAATGCCTCCATCTTTGAATCTCTTTTTCTATATTTGGCATCCTTATTTCCCAGTTAGCCAGTGGTGAATTCTGAGGCCCAAATACTATCCCCAACATTTTAAGGGGGTTAGAAGATATCCTAATCCCTTCAATTTGAGTAGGAGGTGGGTATCCTGATCCGATATAAAGACCTTGGCATTTATCAAGGTTGAGCTCTGCATTGGAGATGTAAGCATACTTCTCCATTACTCTAAGAAAAGATGGTAATTGCTTATCATTGGAAAAAAAACAGACAAATGTCATCAGAGTACGCTTGTATCAGAGGGCAACCCTCGGAATGAGCAGTATTTAAACCAACCCATAATAAGTTTTGAGTGACTATTCGAACTAAGGGGTCCAATGTGAATAGATAGATTAGGGGACTCAAGGGGCACCCCTGTAGAAACTGGAAAACCATCAGTTACTACCCTGTTAATCAGAGGGTATACAACGGCTTTGTTATATAATAATTTAATATAGGCCCTAATCATTTTAGGGATCCCATAAAATTCTAAAATGGCAAATAAATAAGTATGACAGACCCTATTGAAGGCCTTTGCTTGGTTCACAGAGCTAAGACATCCTGAGATGCCATTTTTAGAAAGGTGTTCAATAAGGTCTCCAACAATCATTAGGGATTGCTGAATATTTTTTCCTGGGAGCCCACAATATTGGTGAGGGGAAATAACTAACCTAGCATAATTTTTAATTCTATTGTTTAGGATACAAGCTAATAATTTGTAATCATTATTTAAGATTGTTATTGGTCTCCAATTACTTATGTGTGATTTCTCACCTGTTTTATATAAAAATACAAGGAGACCTTCTGAAAAGGAAGGTCTGACTGCATTTTGAGTTATGAAATATTGATAGACTTGTAGGAGACAATTTGACAGTATTTCTATAAAGGATTTGTAAAATTCTCCAGGGAGAACATCTAGCCCTGGGGATATACCGGGCTTTAGGGATTTTATGGCCAATTCAATCTAGTCCTTACCAATTGCTTTTTCCATCACAACTGCATCTTCTGTACCATTGGAATAGTTATAGATGGCAAAAAATGTGACATTTCTATATTTGACGGGTTTTTAGAAGGGTTATGGAATTTCATAAATGATTATATGATTTGATGGAGTCCCTCAGTTGTATCTGTTACCTGACCTGAGGGATTGATCAGGGCCTCTGTATTCATTGAACTTTGTAGTTCCTTGCATGCTATATAAGGGTTACCCACAGGGGTCCTTTGTGTTTCTGACTGTAACATTATATTAATAGAACTGACCCTGTCATATTGGTACTGTTGCATTTCTTCTTTAATTACCTTTATTTGGGAAGAATAATCATCTCTAGAAGTAGTTTCTAGAGAATATAGTTTATGTAGTTTATGGCAAAGAGATAAATATTTCAAAAATTTATCATTTTCCCTCTGTTTCCCATGTTTTATTAACCAGTTTTTAAAATCTTTCTTCGAATCCTCCCACTATTCACCTAAATCTGTGTAGGGAAGCATTACAGATTCCCGTTCTTTAATCAGGGACATCAAATCCTTCTGAACCAAAGGGTCAGATAGGGTTTTATTGTTTAATCGCCACCTATTTGTACTCTTGGGGGAATTTTTTAGGATCTGTAAATTTTAAAATGAGGACAGCATGATCAGAAAAATTCACTGGGTTAACATAACATTGGAAATTTGAAACTTTTTTTGAAATAAAAGGGTGGTCTATCAAAGAGGTATATTTTCCTCTTTTATAAGAAAATTTTAGCCCTTTAGTCAGTTTATCCATACAATTAATGAGGTCAGCTGTATCCACTACTCTAGCCAAGGTAGAGGAATCACAATAACTTTTCTTTTGTGTCAGTGGATCTTTACCCCCGTTTAATATGTTACCGTTAAAATCAACACAAAAAATTATTTTATGAGAGGAAACAAGAAAAGGTTGTATCGAGGTTACCAGTTTAACTCTTTGAGCCTTAGACTTGGAGCCATACACATTAATGAGTCTGAATATGGAATTTTCCCATGCCCCATCAAGAATTAAAACCCTTCCTGGAATTAAATCTATTAATTGAAGCAGGGAAAACTTAAAGGAATTGAACAGGATCCCTACGCCATCAGCACATTCCGTGCCAAATGACCAATAGCAGGGACTCCACCACCATTCAGATTTAAAGGTATGGATTTGTTCAATGTTGTAAATCCATGATTCTTTAATAAAACAGATATCAAAACTCTCTGTATGGAGATGATTAAAAATCATATGATGTCTCAGCATTCAATAAGCTGTGGATGTTAAGGGAACATATTTTTAAAGAAGCCAGAAGTGGGATTTTAGATCACTCAAAAATTCTTGTTTCTCTTTTTTTTTTTCCTTCCCTTTGTAGCCAACTAGTTCATGATCTAGAGATACATGATCAGAGGGAAGTGTCAGTGAAGCTGGTTCGTCTTGTTTTCCCTCAACTGGGAAAAAAGTGCTGCATAAGAATTTTTGGATTCAAACTTTGCTTCGGGGGAGGGGGTTTAACATTCCTGGTCAGACCATCTTCTAGAAGGAGGGGATTCAGCCTTCTGCTCATCAGGCTCACTGTAACAGATAGAAGCTAGGGACCTGGGGTCTGGAATGGAGCTTTTCCTTAGTTTTAACCTTTTCACAGGGGGCCTGGGTGTCCAATGGATTATCTGAAATGATAATGGGGGGAGAGGGTGGGGTGGGAGGTTCTGGAACAGTGGCCGTGGTGAGTGTCAAAGTAGGTGATGTGATTAAATCTTGGGCTTGCTGAATAAACAATTCCAGGCTACTACAGGTTGCTTTTTTTTTTTGCCACCCAGAAGCATTCAGAAAAGACATGGTCATAATCTCCACACAGGTCAAATCTGGTGTGGTTGGCACATTGGAACATGATGTGCACTAACTCCCTACAATTGTCGCAGTGGGGATCGTCACATGTACTAGAGAGATGGTTTCTAGCCCCACATCAATAACAAGCTCGTGGCTGCCCAGAATAAAAACACACACCCCTGTCTCTACCTAGCATAAAAGAATTTGGCACATGGAAAATTCTTGAATCACTCTGTTTTAACTTCACTTTATACTTCCAACCCCAAGCCCAAAACATCTCCAAGTCAAGTATTGCTTCTGGGTCACTTAGTACTTCACAGCGTTGGGATGACCAGTTGGTAATGTCAACCACATGGACCCCCTCATTCCGAAACATAATCGTGACATATTTAATTAGTGGTTTTGCTACGGGAATAACAAGGAAGAGGGTCCATGTGGGTGAAAATTTAACTTGATTGTATCGCTCCCAAAAAAGGTCGAGAGCATATGATGAGCAAAAGCTCACATCATAGTTGTCCTCCCCCAAAATGTTAATGAAGGCATACACCTCTCTTGGGGAAAAATTCAGACCGTCTTTAAGGAGGCGTTTACCCACATAGAGCCTGTCCAGCCTTTCCTCAAGTCCACCCTTATAATGAATTCGCACAGCATTTCTGCATGGTGCTACTTCTTTTTTTATTTTCAAAAAGAGCGCAGATAGCAGTGGTTTCTGAGAAGGTATTGGCATCTGCACATCCAGAAGAGGTTTGTCTGAATCCGGTGTTATATCATTATTTTTTCCATTTTGATCCATATCTAAGACAACGAGATCCATGGGGCCAGATGGGTTAGAGGGAGTAACTTGGATTAGATCCACGGACTCTGGGCCCAATGCCTTTGGAGCAGGTAGGATTGCCAAGGCATTGTTTTCCCCCTGAGCCGGGGTTCTGGATGCCATTCTGGGGTTGCTTGAGAAAAGTTTAGCGATGGATCCCACTCTGGATCCAAGTTCCATTTGGGGTTAATTTCCAGCCAGCCTCTTGTAGAGCTTTATGGGGTTGCCAGTGATCACAAGGGGAGCATGGAGGTAAAGTTTAGAAAGGTCTATTACATCAGATATCAATTCGGCCTTGTTACCCTGTAATTCGGCCTATTGCAGTGGTGCCCCCATCCCCTGGGAGATATTCCTGTTTGTTAAAGTTAGAGCTGCTCTTTTCTCTTTTACTTCATCTCTAAAACCCACTTTTGCCGACTGACCCTTGGAGTAGAAAGAAAACACAGTCAGATTCTCTTGCAGGCCATCGTTAGCTTGAAATACCACAGGTAAATTAATTTGTTTAGACTGAATAACCAGGGGAGTCACATTTTCAGCATGAAATACAAATCCCGTTTGCCTAGACAAAGTGAGGGGTTTAAAACTTTCAGACTTGTCCATGAGAGTCATGATTGTTTCTTCCCAGGAGCTTGGAGGAGCCTGTCCCATATGTTTAACCCCAATATGCTCACTTTCCCCAACTATGTTATCAGTAGTTATTTTTGGTAAAGTAACAGGTATTGTAAGCGTTGCAGTAGCTAGATTTGTACTGTCTCTAGTTGGTAATTTAGCTGCAGAATCAGATATTGTAACAGTTGTAACTATAAGTGTCTCTGACTCACCCACTTGGATACAGCCCTTTGATGCTGCCACATCATCTGAATCACTGACAGCAGGGCCTGATTGTTTGACAGGCACAGTTGGAGTTTTCAACAAAGAGAGTTGTTCCTTCAAGCGGGATTGCACTAGCAAATGCCTCTCATTTTCTTTTAGGATTTCTTCTTGCAAACTTCTTTCTTTATCCACTGCTGGGCTAATAATTACTTTTTCTGTAATAAATTCAGCTCCAGTATTCTGCTGACTGAGATCCTCTGCTGACATAAATATCTCTTGAACTTCAGGCTCTGTATCACTCACAGACATTGCAATCTCATTATCCAAAGCAGCCTCTTGCAAATTCAAGGTAGGAGATGAGGCCTTCTCTCCCACCTCTGCTGCATCCATCTGCACCGGAGTTCTCACAGGACTGGCCATGCTCACAGCCAGCTGCGCCCCCTACAGACCAGAAGGGGAATTTCCCTGGTGTCCTGGCCAAATTTCTCCCATTCACTAAAAATACCACCAACAGCTTAATCTGGTTCAGTTTCAGTTGGCTACCATCTGTATCCCCCCTCCCACTGGTCGCCCCTGAAAAAGGGACTACTAGTCTCAGTGGGCCTACCAGGCCAACAAAATTCAATAATAATAACAATTATCCCAAATGATCAATGCTATGCCCGCAGTGATTTTCTTTAGCGGCGGCCAAATCCTGAACCATAGCCTCGATGCGTCCATGCTCTATTTCAGCAGTTCCTGCTTGGCTTCTGGTGCAGTGTGAAATTTGTGGGTAGGATTCCAGTTGCATCATGGGCACTCTTGCATGCTTAGCACACTACTGATTGGCCAAGATGGGGAGGTAGTGGCACGAAACACTGGGCAGGTCAGCTGTAGCAAAGGATGGTAGCTGACTAGCAGATTGGGAGGCTTATCAGTGGAGACACACTTGTCACTGAAGGACTACCATTGTATGTTTGACAGTGAGTAGAGCTGGTGGGGGGGATGAGGCGCATGTCTCAGATGTGAGTCGGGCACAGTCTTAAAGCAGCAGCCACCATAAAATTGTCAAAGGGACAGTAATGAAATGTAATTTAAAAAAAAAACAAGGTTCAAAATGGGGTAGGGGGTCTGTTCAAACTACAAGAACCCCAGCTGGCAATAGGCCTGCTCTTGGTACCATTCCACATTATACAGGTACAATTTTTTCATGAGTTCAGCAAGGAGAGTGGTTAACTTGGAAAAGTTGAGAACAAATCTCTGGTAGGAACCAACCAGACCTAAAATGACCTCATGTTCTTTGTTTTAGGGACAGGACTGTTAGCTCCAGCTTCCATCTCAGAAACATCTGGCTTTACTTCTTCATTTTACAAAATAAAACCTACTGTAAATATCGAGTTTCCTGCATATGTAATGCACACTCGGTAGGATTAATGGTCAGACCTGCATTTCTGATAGATTGGATAACTTGCTGGAAGGTGCTCCAGGAGGTTTTTCAAGTCTTGACTGTACACCATGACATCATCCAGGTAAGTGGCCCAAACCTGCAAAGTAATTGCACCCAGGGACCAAGGGTAGACTCGAGACCCTTAATGGAGGGACAAGTCTTGGAAGCTCTAAATAAATTAAAAGTGGACAAGGCCATGAGGCCAGATAAGATTCACCCAAGAGTTCTCAAGAAACTGTGGAGTGTGATAGCAGTGTCCCTGGTGGAGCTATTCACCAAATCACTGGAAAGCATGGCAATACCTGAAGACTAGAAGAGGGCGACAGTGGTCTCACTTCACAAATCAGGGAGCAGAGAGGACGCTGGAAATTACCGTTTGGCGAGCCTCACATCAGTGGTAGAAAAACTGATGGAGACACTGCTCAAGCAAAGAATAGTAGCACATCTGGAATCCAGCAGGCATCAGGATCTAAAACAGCATGGTTTCATAGATGGAAGGTCATGCCAGACAAACATGGTCAACATTTTTGACTGGGTAATGAAGGCAGTGGACCAAGGGGGAGTGGTGGATGTGGTCTATCTGGACTTTAGTGAGGCCTTCTACTTGGTTCCACACAGAAGGCTGGTAAAGAAACTGGACCACATCAGCATAGGTAAGGAAGTGGTGGGTTGGGTGAGCAACTGGCTAAAGGGAAGAACACAACAGGTGCAGGCAAATGGAGTGGTATCAACGGAGACAGAAGCGACTAGTGGAGTACTTCAGGGGGTCAGTGCTAGGGCCCCTACTCTTCAGTGTGTTCATAGCCGAGATTGGTAATGGATTGGAAGGGAAGGTGTGCCTGTCTGTAGATGACATCAAGATCTGCAACAGAGTGGACACCCCAGAAGGAGTCAATAGCATGGAATCAGACCTAAGGAAACTCGAGGGGTGGTCAGACACCAGACAGGTGAAGTTCAATGCCAAAAAGTGCAAGGTCATGCACTTAGGCAAGGGAAACCCCAAGGTGGGATACTACCTGGGAGGGGAGCAGCTGACATGCTCCAACCAGGAGCTAGACCGACAATAGGAGTCATTATATCAGATGACTTAAAGGTGGGGAAGCAGTGCAAAAAGGCAGCGCTAAAGGTCAGTGGTATGTTGGTCTGCATAGATAGGGGAATCATGAGTTGCAGAAGGGAGGTGGTGCTGCCACTTTACAGGACACAGGTGCACCCCCACCTGGAGTACCGCATACAGTTCTGGAGGCTGCACCTTAGGAAAGACATTGATAGGATTAAGATGGAGCAGAGGAGAGCCACAGAAATGATTCAGGGTCTGCATCAAATGGCATATGATAGGTTGAGGGAGTTCGACATGTACTCCCTGGAGCAGAGGAGGGAGAGGGGGGACATGACTGAGACATTCAAGTATATCAAGGGTATAAATAAGGTAAGGGTTCAGGAGCTCCTTCAGGAGAAGAAAAGCATCAGAACTAGAGGACACGATACGAAGCTCAAGGATGGGTGATTCAGGAGCAAAGTTAGGAAGTTCTTCTTCACTGTGAGGGTCATCGACCCATGGAATTGCTTGCCCTGGGAAGTGGTGGAGACCAAAATGGTAAATGGATTCAAAAACACCTGGAACAGGCACAAAGGTATCATTTCACAGAAAGAATAGAAGGGGTTAGTTACTTATATCGGGCAGACTAGGTGGATCTTGCGGTCCCCTTATGCAGTCAATTTCTTTGTTTCTATGTTTCTATAACCAGTGTGAAGGGCTAGAATTACATCCATGTTCTGCTGGAATGTAACAGGTGCACCATGTAAACCAAACGGCATGGGGGTGAACTGATTTAGTCCAACTGGAGTGGAAAATGCAGTTTTGTCTCTGAATTCTTTAGCTAGGGGAATCTGTCAGTAACCCTTGGTGGCACTTCCGAACATGTTCACCAAATCATCTATCCTTAGAAACATAGAAACATAGACTTTAACGGCAGATAAGGATCACTTGGCCCACATAGTCTGCCCATTTCCCTACCTATTGGATAAGCATCAGATCCCAGTTAGCCAACAACCTACTTCTTCTTACCCCCCACCAGAATTGCCTTATGTCTGTCCCATAAATTCTTGAATTTCCCCACTGTTTCTGACCCAACGACCTCCTCAGGAAGGCCATTCCATGTGTTCACCACTCTCTCTGTGAAAAAATACTTACTTTCATTTCTCCTGAGCTGTCTCCCTTCTATCTTCAAATTGTGTGCCCTTGTTCTTGCACATCTCTTTTTCTGAAAGATGCTACCCTCTTGGACTTTGTTAAGTACCTTAAGGTACTTGAAAGTTTCTATCATGTCCCCCCCCCCTTTCCTTAAGGGTATGCATATTAAGCTCCTTTAGTCTCTCTTCGTATGTCTTGTGTTGCAGACCCTGCACCATTTTAGTTGCCCTCCACTGGACTGCCTCCATCCTGTCTATGTCCTTGTGGAGATGGGGTCTTCAGAACTGCATGCAGTACTCCAGATGGGGTCTCACCAACTGTCTGTCCAGAGGGATAACAACAGTAGTGTTCTACTGGTGATGCCTCTCCCAATACATCCCAGTATCACCCAGGCCTTCTCACATTGCTTGCTTACCTTTAGGTCATCTGATATGACTACCCCCAAGTCCCTTTCCATTTTTGTTGTTGTTAATACCCCCCCTCCCATTGTGTATTGTGTACTCTTCCCCATGTTTTTTGTTTCCCAGGTGCACGGGGGGGGGGGGATACTGATGGTAAGCAACTGAAATTGAACCAGATTAAGCTGTTGGTGGTATTTTTAGTGAATGAGGGAAATTTGGCCCGGACACTGGGGAAATTCCCCTACTGCATTGCTGACAGTAGGGGCAGCTGCTAGCGATTGTCTGCAGAATGGCAGACTGTGTTCAACTTTTGGGAGAGAAGGACATCTTGATAACAGAGGGTCTGGAGAATTCTTAAGCTTTACCCATTATTTCTCTCCCTCTGGACCCTGTTACTGTGCGTGGTGAACCTCTGGAGCTTGGTGGTGATTTGCATGGTGCTAACCATGCAGCGAGTGTTTCAAACAAATTGACATTTTCAGAGTCTATCTCTGAAGCCCTACCTGTTGCTGAGTCCCAAGCACCATTTCCGGGGAGTTTCTCACAGTTCTGGTAGTGTCTCCCGCAAGTTTTCTGAGGCTCCTCAACCTGTCTCAGCTGCCTGTCATTTGCTGAGTGTTTTGCAAGCTTCTCCGGTGAGTCAGACGGCTGATGCTTCTTGCATCAGAATGCGGAAGCACAGGGTTGATGACATGGCTTTCCCTGAATCAGACTGGAGCAAAGAGTTTGTTTTGGTCGATGCCAGTTGGTTTCAGCACGAAGGTCGCTGGATTCCTGATTCTTCTTGGATTACCTTTTCTCGGAAGCACCAAGTTATGTCAGCAGTGACAATGCCGACCTCTCCCACAGCGACAGCACAATACCATTGCAGGCATTGTGTCACCTGCTCTGTGGATGTTTTCTGTGGGGAACTGCGGCCCTCACAACCAGCACCCCCCAGACTTTAAGATTCCAACTCCAGGTTGGAGTTGTTCCATGGAGGGGGCGGAACACTGGGGGAAGCCGAAACAGGAAAAAGGACCATTACCACGAATATGCGCCGTAATGGTCTTTTCCCCGTTCATCGCTCGAGTGTCACCGTAAGGGTGCACCGCCTTTGTCAGGAGTTGTCACCTGTTCAAGGGCGTCTTTCTCTGAGAGAGGAACTGCCGGGTCAGTCGGACCAGGATTTAGGTGCTCTTCTCGATGCAGGTCATGCAGACCTTCCGGGTACTGAGGGCGTTGAGGCAAGGGGTGGGCAGGAACCTCCTCGTACTCCCCCCCCCATAGGGATAGTTTTCGAACTGGCCCACGATTTTTGGACCTCTTTGCCCACAACAAACTTGATCAAGCTCCTAGACACAATGCAGTGCATTTACAATATCATGGGGGCCTTCAGGAGCACCCTGATAGGTTCTATGTTGCTCGCAGATTTTTGAAGAACTCAATGAACTTTCAAGCTTCTGACATTTATGCCCTTATTAATGTTAGGGGTGAGGACACCTATGATATCAGTTTTAAGATCTTTGCTGGACTTGACAAATTTTGGTTGAAATATGAGGCTTTAAAAACCACGCCTCTTTGGACTCCTTTTTGGGCCATACCCCTTACTAAGCCACTTTTTAAAACAGTCAACGTCATGTTTTGTAATAAAGGGGTTAATCTGGGGGATATTCTTTTTTGGTTGGAAGGTAAATGCACTGTGCTGGGTCCCCATGAACCCATTATTGATGGTTAAGGTATTTGGATGGGGAGTTGGAGGTTTAAAACTAAATTACACACGGTGGGGGATGAGGTCCAACACATCCCGAATACTTTTTTTCTGGGGAAGGACGGAGGGGGTCTGTTTTTAACCGGGTCAGCCCAAAGCCTACTATATGTGCTGTAGCACTAGACATCTCAGCAGTGCTTGTGATAAAATTAAATGAGCTTTGTGTGGCGAATTGGACCATGATAGTGGGACATGTCATAATGGTTTTTCGTTGCAATCTTTGCGACGAACAGGGACATGCCTATCACCAGTGCCCTTGGACTGGGCAAAACAAACCTGGGGGTCTAGACAAGGAAAATTTGATTTCACAGGCCCAAGATAGATTTTGGCCTTGATTTGATGAGGAGGATAGGCCTCCTGAGGTGGTAACCCCCCCCTTCAGACCCCCCTGCTACTTCTGAGCCCCAGGATATGGACCCTGAAGAGGTTCCTTCCAAGCGGCCTGTGGTGGTCACTGGGATGGAGCAGCCTGAGATGTCTTCCATGCCCCCCCTTCCCCTGCTCCTGAGTTTCAGAAACCTCACCCCAAGATAGTTACCAGGTGTCATGCAAGGAAGCTTTCACACTCTATTGATGTTCCTTTACAGAATGCCTTTCAGGTTTTACAAGATCAAGAGGGAGACTCCGAATCTGATGTCTCTGCCAGGTCAGGGGCTGCTTCCGAAATGGAATGTGAAGATGAGGAGGGCATAGAACTATTGGGTGTGAAGAAGAAAACTGGTCGTAACAAAAAAAGGATAGGCCTTAAATTTCAGTTCTGGCTTCTTTTAAACTAGTTTCTATTAACACATGTAGCATTAAGAAGTCAGAAAAAGATTGGGCTTTTTACATTAGTGCACATCTACTGTTGCTGATATCATTTTGCTACAAGGAACGAGGTTCACCTCTTTGCAGGATGTAGTCCAAACAAAAAAACTCTGGGTACTTGGGCCTTCCTTTTGGTCTTTTGGTACTGATGCCGCTGATGGTATTGGGATTCTTTTTTGTACTACTCAGGTCCAAGTGCTTCGACTGGTGGATGTTGTTCCTGGTCGGGCTTTACTTTTGAACTGTACTTGTAGGGGTTTTTCCCTGCGCTTAATTTCTATCTATGCCCCACAAGTTAAAACTGCCAGAATTAAACTTTTTCACACTATTGAGCAGTGTCTGTTTACTCCTCGGCTTATTTGGGGTGGGGATTTCAATTGTAGTCTGGATGCTAAAATTAGGGATCATGTGCAACAAAACATTTATTGTGATTCCCATGCTTTACATGAAATCATCACTAAAGCCTCACTGCTTGACTCTTATAGGGTCTTACATCATGACTCTGGGTCCACTTATCGGCGGAGTAGCTATGCTACCAGGACTGATTTTATTTTTGCCTCTAAACACTTACTCCCTTCTTCTTTTTCCTTGTCTCCTTGTGAGTTTTCTGACTGCATGGTTTTGTTTTGTAGTTTTAATCTTTCCCGTTTACATCTCTGATTTCCTGCTGTACCCACTAGATGGAAACTTAGTCCTCCTTTATTGTCACAAGTTGATTTTCAGAATGCCCTAGTAGGGGTCCTTCACCGCCAACAGTCACTTGCCAGAATGTATGACTCTTGGCTATTGTGGTGGATGGATACTAAACTTGAATTTAAACGCTCTTCTGTTCATTTTACTAAGAAGGCCCTGGCAGCAGATTGTATTACATACCTTGGTTTTAGGGACCAGTTTTATAAATTGATGTCCCTCCCTGATGCTTCAGATGTTCGCATTCAGGAACAGATCTCTATTATCAAAACATGGATGAGGCAGTTACAATATAGTAGGGCCTGCCATTTCCATGATGAGATGTCCTATGGTTTGAAATCAACACCTGTTTCGGATCCTTATTTGGCCTGTAAACAGGTGTTGGACAAAAAATTGATGGATGGCCTCTTGGATTCCATGGGCACTCTGAAGGTTTCAGATGTTGAAATGTTGGATGTTGTCTGGGATGCCTTGCTGAGCCAATATGGGTTGGTCTTTCATCCTACTATTCAATGGACTAAACTATTTACTTTCTCTCCCCTGGTTCTTACTCCACAGCAATCACAGGAGTTGGAGCTACCTATTTCAGTTGCAGAGGTCAGGTCTGAAATTACTCGTTTAAAGACAGGTATTTCACCTGGGCCTGATGCTCTGATTTCTGAAATTTTCAATTTTTTTTGGATGATCTTAGTGTTATTCTAGCACATGTCCATGATGAAATTTTGGGCACTGGATCTATGCCTCTGGATTTTTCTGCTGCATTGATTGTTTTTTTTTATGTAAAAAAGGGTTATGACCCCATATTGCTAATTGGAGACCGATCAGTTTATTAAACACTGATTATAAGATTCTTTCAGCTATTTTATGTCACCGGCTTCAAACAGTTGCTCCTTTTTTGACACACCCTGTATAAAACTTGTTCTATTCCAGGCAGGAATGTCCAACAAAATCGTACTCTTTTGTGGAATATTTGCGAATATAGCAGGTTGGGGCAGCTTTTGGGTTATTTATTATCACTCAACCAGGCCAAGGCTTTTGATAAAGTGTCCCATGATTTTTTGTTTCAGGTTTTACAACAGTATGGCTTTTCCCTGAAGTTCCAGTTCTGGATTCGTTCTTTATATGATCAGGCTGTTCTATACCCTATGGTAAATGGTATTATTGGGAATAGTTTAGGATTTCATAGAGGGGTAAGATAGGGATGCCTTATTAGCCCCCTTTTGTATACTTTTATTTTGGATCCTTTAATTAGGGAACTCTTGTATTGCCCTGCAATTCAAGGGCTTACTCCCTCTGCTCAGAGTCCACCCCAGTTCTTGGCTGTTTATGCAGATGACATGTGCATGTGCAGGATGTCAGTTTGGGGCTAGTGACCCTTGACGTTATTGAGAAATTTGGGCTCATTGCGGGTACTGCTGTAAATCTGGATAAAAGCTTGGGGCTCTTTTTCAAGGACAGGTTTTTTGCTTCTTCAATTGGGAGGATTGCTATTGCTACTGAGCCTATTAAAATTTTAGGTTTTTTTTGGGGAGTGGGGATTTAGCTGACCTAAATTGAAAGTCACAGATTGAATTAGGGGAATGGAAGGTTCAGCTGTGGAAATCCTGGTACTTCTCTAAACAGAAGAGTGTCACGATAGTTAAAGTATTTATTCTTCCTCTCTTTTTATATTTTAGTTCAATTTTTCCCTTACCTAAGGTTTATGAAACCCATTTGTTTAGTGTTTTCTTTCAAATGCTCTGGGGGAACAGTTTGAACCCTATTCGGAGAGATTTTACTTATTTGCCCATTGGTGTGTGTGTGGGGGGGGGGTGGTATGATTCATCCCCTGGTTTTTTATTTTCCCTTTTTTGTTAAATCTACTTTTAAGACCCCAGATCAGCATTCATTGCATCCATGGGATATTTAGACTTTTCATTTGATTCAAACTTTTTTGGTAAAATGGGCTGATGTTGCTCCTATTGTTAAAATAAATTCCGGCGCCCCTCTTTTTATTTCTCAGACGGCTGCTAAACTTAGGACATGGAATATTACTCAGGCTTTAGTTCACAGGCTGTCTCGGAAAGCCTTATATCTTGATGTTATGATTGTTTTGATGATGTTGATTTTCTTAAATGTTTTCCTACAAAGACCCATTTGGCCTTAAAAGTTCTTAAAGATAACAGAATACCATCCCAGATGTGGGACGTGGTTTGGTTTAGTTGTCATGGGAGGATGGGGGTTAAGGGTAATTTAAAACATAAGGCACTGTTTGAATGTTTATGCATTCAGCCTGAGTGTGTTGGTATAGAGGAAACAATGGAGCATTTTTTTTATCCTGTAGTTACACTAAACTGTTTTGGATTGATTTATTTTCTAAATGGGGTTGGGGTCCTGTTAGAACTGTTTCATATGAAAGTTTAGTGCTTGGAGATTATTCTGTTTTTTTTTCTAGATACCATCCCAGCACTTTGAATTTGATTTTGCATGTATAAAATTTTGGAAGGAGCTCTGCTCCTAAATTCTAACTGCAAATCGGACCCCCCTTGAGCATGTGGATACTTTTAAATATCTGGGCTATCACCCTCGACCTGTCCCTTAACTTTCACCAGCACATCCATCATCTGTCCTCCACCCTTAATGTCTGACTTGGTATTCTCTATTGCTTCAAACACTGCCTTACTCCTGAAGCTCTTTGGCTTGCTGTCTCTTCCGCTGTCCTCTCTCTCCTTGATTATGGTATTCTTATATATGGAGCTGCAAACACCTCGGCCCTAGGCAGACTCCGTCTCTCCTTGAACAAAGCATGCTGTCTCATCCTAGGCTGTGGTTGGCTCATCCATACTTGCTCTCTATATAACTCCACCAACTGGTTGAACCTTGATAATAGAATCCAGTTCCACACATGCCTTATGGCCAAAAAGATAGCCCTGGGACTCTCTCCCTCTAGCCTCACCACTATAATCCAACCGGCCCCAACTCTTAGAAACACCCGCAGCTCTGGCAAGCTGCTCCTATCTGTTCCCAGGTGCAGAACCTCACAATTCCAAAGGTCCTTCAGTTACAGGGCCCCATCCTGGATGAATAGCCTGCCCTGCACCCTCACTGATGAATACAGAATTTGCCCCTTCAAAACTGCTCTCAGAGCCCATCTCCAGTCCTCTCACCCCTGTGACTGTCTCTGACCCCTCCCTGTCCCTCCCTCCCTCCCCTGATAAAGGGCCTCCAGCCGGCTTCACTCCTCCCTCCCCCACCCTTATTTCTAGCCCTACCAGAGTTGTCTGTTCAACTCTAATCTAGAGCCTACAGACTAAGCTACTTAAACCTATCCTAATACGCCTTAGGATCTGACTGTTAGCCTTTATTATTGTACTCTCTGTAATATGCCTGTCTGACTCCTGCTCTTGAATTTGTGATCACTGCAATAATGTTCTACTTTTGTGACGTGGAGCCTTTGTAAACGAGTCTTGGACTCAAAGGTATTTTCCGAATCTGCAATAAATAAAATATGTGGCAAGCAAGATGTCAGTATTCCTTGTAGCACACTAACACCTTAACATCAGTACTGCTTACTCATATCAAATTGGCCATTAGGAAACAGAGGGATTTTGAGTTAAGTTTTTGGTCCCCTCACAAATTTCATGCATACTGGAAGCATGTTTTTTGGCTCTGATTCCTTTGTATCTAATTTGTGGGGTTTTCTGGGGATATCTGATTTGTTTCCTCCTCTTTTTATTTCTGTATGCTTCTGGTTATTATGTGGTTTATGTTTGAATTTTTTGATTGTTATGTTAATTTTTTTGTTTTCCTGTTTTTGATTTCATGTTTACTGTACTGATGTTAAGATTTCTTCAATAAAAACTTCCCCTACTCTTTTCGATAAGTGCCATGGGATCTTTGATATCCACCTGAACTACCACCAATCCAGGCAGATGGGACCTCAGTTTAACGTCTCATCCAAAAGACGGCACCTTGTAAGTGCAGCACCCCTCTCATGCTGCACTACAGTGTCAGTATTGGGATATTAACCCTAGTGCCAGATGTGGGAACTGAACCCACAGCCCTCTGATCTCCTGGCTTCAGAGGCAAGTGTGCTACCTACTGAGCCACTGACACAACTGACTTATGTGCTTGACCCCTTTTGCTCATCATGGCACTGTGGTAAAGGTACAGTTAAATGTCTTTACCAAGTTTTGAATTTCTACAGTTTGTTCTGTGGTTAAGGAAATAATCAACTTTTCAGCATCAGAAGTTACAGTTTGTTCCATTCTGTCAATGTAGAGAAAAAAAAAGACAAATATGTTGCGGGTGATATCATTTATTGGACTAACAAAATTATTTCCGAGACTAGCTTTTGAGAGATAATACTCTCTTCTTCAGGTCAGGTCAGGACCTGAAGAAGAGAATATTATCTCTCAAAAGCTAATCTCAGAAATAATTTTGTTAATGCAATAAAAGGTATCACCTGCAACATATTTGTTTGTTTTGTTTTTTTTGTTTGTTTTCTCTACATTGTTGACTGGACTAACACGACTACCACATTTCTTTTTCCAGTCTGTCATAAGCTATAGCAATATCTTCTTTAGCAGTTTCTGATACTAACAAAGCAACTTTTGGAGTTTTTTTCAACCCATTTCTTCAGGAGTTTAGCTGGTATATCTTGGTAGGATTTTTCTTATCAGGGATCTCGATCTCATAGTTAACTGTACTGGTACATTTAACCACTTACTATACAATGGCAAGAAAATTTCCTGGACTATTACTGGTCAGTTTGTCCCTGGCACAGTGAGGTTATCCCAGCACAACCTCATTGTCATTGAGTTAGATGAGCTTTTACTTTTCTCTTAAGAAACAAATATATATTGCCACCCTGAAAATCTACTGAAAACATTTTTTTATTTTTATTTTTTATTTTGTATAACAATGAGTCATTGTATAATAGCAATAATGCACTCCAGGGTGTGGGTTGTGCTGGGCTAACCTCACTTCTGGGACATTGGATGCACTCGGCCTGCGGCCTCATGCCCAACCACCCAGGCATGAGGTTATCCCAGCACAATCCACACCCTGTTGTGCATTATTGCTTAAATAAGGCCCTTGCCACTTCATTAACAATTTGTTTTCTATAGTGAGTAGCAGTAACAAGGCCTTTTCACAGGCTCAAAAACATTTTATTTTACTCCATGGACATAATATACCTTCTGCTGTTCTTTGGCTTCTTCCTGAATACTGTGGGAAATTCCAACATATTTTTCCAATTTCTTTCATAGTGCACACCTATAAGATGTAATGGATTCTTTCTGAGTGGGGTTATCTTCCCGTATTTCTTTTATTACATCTAATGGCCCTCTAGGTTGTCTACCATGCAACATTTCAAAGAGTGAAAAACCTGTTCATTCTTCTAGGGCTTATCTGTAAGCAAAAAGCAAATACGGTAAGTATTGTTCTCAATCTTTCTCTTCACCTTTCACAAACCTTTTAAACATGTTTCAGGGTTTGATTAAAATGCTCAACAAGACCATTTATCTAAGAGTGATGTGGGGAGGTTCTTATGGCAGTGATACCATCAATACAGCTTCTTCATCAATGCAGCACCAAAATTACTACCCTGATCAATAATAATGTCTTTAGGTATGCCCACCCTGCTGAAAATGTTGGCAAGCTCTGGTGCCACTTTTGGGGTTGTGACAGTATACATTAGAATTGCCTCTGGGTATTGAGTAGCATAGTCACATACTATCAACATGAACTGATTACCCTTTTTACTTTTGTCAAATGGGCCAATGACATCCATTGCAATTCTCTCAAATGGCACATCTGTCAAGAATAGAAGCATCATGTGCATCTTGTCTTTTTTAGTCACTGGGGCTACTTTCTGACATTCAGCACAAAAAATGCAATAGATCACAACATCCTCTTGAATCCCAGATCATTAAAATGTGTACAACAATCTGGCAAGGATTCGGCCCCTACCCAAGTGACCAGCCATAGGACTATCACGTGTTACATGCAACAACTCAGTTCTATACTTCTTTGGCATGACGAACTGGTCTATTTATTCCTGCATCTGATGATTTTTTTTGTTGCTGTTGACTCTTTTTATTCTCCTTCTCTGGGGCCCTGGACTCTAGTGGAACACTCACTACACCTGATCCTGCCTGCCTGAAATCCCCTGCCTACCTGCCAGAGGGGAGGGGACTCCACTCCACTTCTTCCTGGACCACCAACCCCAACCGGATCTAAGCCCCCCCTGGGTGGGACCGCCAACTCCTGCTTGGTGTCCTTTCTGGAATCTAGTGGATGGACCTGGACTCAGGGGGGAGCTCTGGAGGCAGGCAGGAGAATCTGGCACTGGGCATGGTGGTGTGTCACTCATCCCACCTTCACCTACCAGGGCTGCAGGGCTTTTTCCTTTGTTCCCCCTTCTCCGATGGCATGGACATGCAATGCATCCAGCAAGGGTATGCTCGCTCTCGAGCATGTCCACAGGATCACCACTGTAGCCAATCTCCATGGCTGTAGGACCCACAGGCTGCCTTGCCCCCAGTCTCCACCAGAAGCCACCATTGCCCAGGATCTCATACCCCCCTCCCTCCCAGGACAGGAGAGCCATCCTCTGGACACTTAATCCTGCCCTCCCCTGCTGACCCCCCGATGGCCCGAGCTCGCTCCCAAACACAGGTCACTGGTGTAGCGCAAGGTAAGGCAATCAGTGCCTCAGCCCTCTGGCCACTGAGCCAGCTTGTATCTGATGATTAACCCAAACTCTGTACAGTAACCCATTATATTTTTTAAACATTTGTCCACCCTATTTTTGTTTTACTCCCAGCTGCATAAAATAACCTTGGAGAGAAACATTGTTAGTTTGCTCAGAAACAAAATCACAGTGAGTTATCAGTATAGTTTCAGCATTTTCATATACCAACCCCTTATATCCATTAGTCTTTTGCTGCAACTGTTTTTTTCAGGTGTCTTATTTCTTTCCTGGACTTCTGGATCTTGGAGCTTGGCTCAAACAAGTTTGAATCAAAGTCACCAAAAGGAAAAGAGTCCCAAGCATCTCAGATTTTCATTGCCTGTGCTTTTGTTGTCAGAGCTGCTGAAAAGCAGTGTTTACTCCCTCTGTGATTGACTTAGCAAATCCTGGAAAATCATTCCCAATAATCACAGATATAAGTAACTTTGATACTACCCCCACTTTCGTTTGGTATGACACCCCATTAATGTTCAGAGTCACTTGAGTGGTGGGATAGTTGCTGGATAGTATTGAGTGTTCCTCTGGATGCAGATGAGCCCAACACCTAGTCCTTTTGCACCATCTTTTCCCAGAACTTTAACATGCACCAGGGTCTGTCTGCTTCCCGAATCTGTAAGTTCCTTCACAGTCTTAACTCCCACCATGACATCTGTTAAATACTTGCTCCCACTTGCTAAGGCCAAACTTGCTCTAGTGTTACCCTCCATATTTTTAGGTCAGTTACTTGCATTAAAGAATTGCTAATTATAGTTATAACAAATAGAGTCTTTGGGTGCAGATTTGTTACCCCGTTAGATTTCTTATGTAATCTGGAGTTAAATCAGGAAAAAGAGGGTCTCGCCATTCCTTGGCTGTTACTTTGCTGCTGTGATGTGTGCCTGGCCATCTGATAGTCTTCAGTCAAAGAGATGACCTTTTCCCCACTTTCTGGTCAGTGTTCTTTTATCCAAAGCTGCACATCCATAGGAAGGATGTTGATGTACTGCTCTTTTGCAAATATGTTGATGATCTGTGGGACTATTTTTCCCTCTGGTTGGAGCCATTTAATGAGGGGGTCTCTGAGTGGGGTGAAGGCTTCTTGAGGATTTTCGACTGAGTGGTACTTCAGGGACTGTAATATCTGCTTGTAGGTGTCTCTCCTGAGAAGTCATATCTTTTAAGGATTTCTCTTTTCACAAGATCATAGTTATCTGACTGTGCTCTGTCACTATTGCTGTAGGCAAGTTGGGCTTTACCTGTCAGATATGGTACCAGCTTGATTGCCTACTACTGTTTTAGCCATTGGCAGGCCCCGGCGACCCTTTGAAAAGTTGTTAGGTATGCTTCAATATCATCCAATGGACACAGCTTTGTAAACTGAATGTCTTCTAAGCTGTTTGTGTTTTGTTGATCTGCTGGACCTGTACCAGATCCTGCAGCTTTAATAACTGCAAGACATCCAGCTAGTGCTGCTTCTGTCACTGCAGCTCTTCTCTGTGCCTCTAGATGTTGCATCTTTTTTCCCTCTGTTTCTCAGTCTCTCTTTGTTGTATAGCTCACCATTTGAAGAAGGCAGGCATGATTTTCAGATTCTGTCCCTGCCTATTCTTCTGTCATCACTGGTGCTGGCTGTGCAGTCTCAATCTGGACTTTTGTTTCTAGTTTGACAGTCATTCTTCTGGTAATCACTCCTGGGCTTACTGTTGCAGGTTCTATACCTGACGTATATGCTTCACTGGAACCAGGTCTAGTACCCATGCACAAAACTCCTGGGCCCAGATATTCAAACTGCGCCAGGCTGTGATGCAAGCCTGGGCGCAGCTCAACTTTGTTGCGCCGGGGTGTGGCCTGGGCGATATTCAATGGAGCTGTGCTATGGCACAGCGGCTTTGAATATTGCACCCAGGCCACCCCCACTGTGCATGGTGCAGTGGCACTGCACTAGCGCAAGTGGCCAGAGTGGAGCATGGAGATGCGCTAGCGCAAGTGCCATTGCGCCATGCACAGCACCTGCGATATTTAAAAGGGGACATGCAAATGGGGCCATAATTTATGCAAGGCACACAGGGGGCCATTTGCATCTCATTACGTCTCCATTTGCATGCCATTAGCATGCAGGTGCGCCGATCCCTGACGACTTGCGCCTGGTGCCCTGCCAGGCAGCAGCTGTCGGGGACTAATGCCCCCTGCAGCCCAATTGTGGGCATTCATGTAAAATAACCCCCCCAAGTCCAATATCCCTGGTGGTCTAGTGGACCACACTCAGCACAATTGCGGGCATCAGTAATTGAACCCCCCAAATCCAATATCCCTGGTGGTCCTGTGCACCGATCGCTGCCCGATAGCGGGCATCTGTAAGTCATCAAATACCCCTACTACCCTGGTGGTCTAGTGCACCCCCACCCCACCCGCCCACTGAGCCCACTGCCCGCTCCCACCCATCAGCCAGCAGGCAGCACCCTGCGCCTGCCTCCCGCTGCCTGCCGACTGACAGCTTGGTAGGGCTGCATGTGCCCAATGTTCACAGCATGAGCCAATGGGCATGCAGCCCATCATACTACTCAGTCCAGATATGTGAATGATTTCATTCACATATTGGACTGAGTAGATATGGTATAGCTGCACACCCATTGTCTCATGCTGTGAACCAATGGCGCAGGTGCCTACTGAGCTGTCAGGTGGTGTGGGGTGGCAGGTGGGGTCTGCCACCCACTGTCTGCAGGGGGAGCAGGGTGGTGGGGCTTAGTGGAGGGGGGTGGGGCACTCAGACCACCAGGGTAGTAGGGTATTTGATGACTTACAGATGCCTGCAATCGGGCAGCAATCAGTCCACTGGACCACCAGGGATATTGGACTGGGGGGGTTCTATTATTGATGCCCACGATCGGGCTGAGTGCGGTCCACTGGACCACCAGGGATATTGGATGGGGGGATTTCGCTCCAGGGATGCCCACAATGGAGTATGGGGGGCACTGCCAGGTGCGGCAGGAATTCAGGTGGCCACCCACAGGTGGCAGCTGTGGTGTTGTGCCCTGTAATGTGGCAGCTCACCTGTGGGTGGCCATCACTTGTTCCTTTTTTTATAGCTTAACTTTGTGCAGGCGCAGATATGGGTTGCGCATGCATGACTCTGCACATCCCGGGCTGAATATCGGGCTGTGCAGGTTATCTTTCGGCACGCCCCCACCTGTGCCTGCATACATTACTGATCGCGCTCCGGGCGCATCAGGATTGTCTTGAACACTTTTTCCCTTTTGAATATTGCTCGGGCGCACAGCGGGTTGCGATGGTGCAACACTGTTGTATCATGCGCAACTCTTTTGAATATCTGGGCCTAGGTGTAGAGTATGCAAGGTGTAAATCCTACTGCTTACAGCAACTGTGATAGTGGCAAAAGTCAGGAAACATAGATAGATAGACCAGGAGATGTTATAAAATTCACAATTAGCATTGTATTATTATCAATATCAATTACATGGAAAAATAAAATTGTACAGGATAGCTCTTCGAAAAGGCAGTACAAACAAAAAGTTTTCCATCTGAGTCTCACTTTGGGAAAATATTAACATACTAACATACTATTTGCCAGCAGATTAGGCCTTATGGTCTATCAAGTCTGCTCGAACCTAGATCCTTAGTTGGGTGCCGAGACCCTCCCATCCCTTGTGCTCCAGAAACCCCTATCATCCATCCCCACCCCCCCGGGACAGGCCATCATCTGATACATCCACTTTCTGTGTCTGTCCCACCCTCTCTTAAAGCTCTCCACTGTGGATCTCTGAACCAGCTCACCAGACAGAGCATTCCAAGGGTCCACCACCCTCTCAGTGAAAAACCTCCTCCTCTTTTCCCCCCTCACCCTTCCACCTTCCAACTTCAAACCATGCCCTCTGGTGATGCCTCCCTGCTTTAGTCTAAAGATCCCCTCCATGTTTACCCTATTTATTCCCTTGAGGGTACTGAAGAACCTCAATCATGTCTCCTGTCTCTCCTCTCCTCCAATGAAAACAGGCAGAGCTCCTCAAGTCTGTCCTCGTAAGTCAAATCCTAGCCCTCGTATCATCTTTGTTGCCCTCCTCTGTACCCTCTCCAGGAGCTGTATGTCCCTCTTCAAGTGTGGTCTCCAGTACTGTACACAGTACTCAAGGTGTGGTCTAACCAGTCCATTGTACAGTGGCAGAATCACTTCCTTGCTCCTAGAGGTGATCCCCCTTGCGATGCATCCCAACATCCTGTTTGCCTTGCTAGCTGCTCTCCTGCACTGCTCAGTGTTATTCATACATGTATCCACCATGACCCCTAGGTCTTTTTCCTGTTGAGGCTTCCAGCACCTCCTCCCAGGGTGTACCTGTGTTTAGGGTTTCCCACCAAGATGCAACACCTGCACTTGGTGATATTGAATTTAATTTCCATGTGTGAGCCCAGCTTTCCAGGGTGTCCAGGTCCTTGCAGGGCCAACCTCCCTCTTCTCCTCAACTACTGCTCCCATCTTGGAGTCATCCAAGAAGACTCATTTCACACCCATACCATCCTGATGTCTGATATGTATGCATTAAACAGGATTGGACCCAGGACCGAGCCCTGTGGTACCCCACTACCAACCTCTGTAGGGTTCAAGAGCTCCCCACAGACCACTACTTTCTAAGTGCATCCAGCTATCCAGTTTTCAATCCATCTGACCATCAAAGGGCCTACTCCTAACCCCATCAGTTTCTCCACCAGACCATTGTGGGGGACAGAGTCAAACGCCTTGCTGAAGTCCAAGAATAATACATCCACAGGCTTACCCCGTCCAGTTCTGATGTTACCCATTCATAGAACTCCACAAAAGGTTGGTTTGACATGATCTACCTGGCACAAACCCATGCTGCGACTATCCAGACCTCCACCTCCTCCAAGTAAACCCCAATCGTTCCTTTAGTATACTCTCCATTAATTTCCCACCACCGAGGTTAAACTGATGGGTCTATAGTTTTCTGGTACTTCCTTTGACCCCCCTTTATGGATTGGTACCACATGTGCCTCTCGCCAATCCCTAGGTACCCTCCCTGTCTCAAGTGACCTGTTGAAAAGCTCCGCCAGGGGTGCAGCCAGTATGTCCGCCAATTCCCATAGTACTCTCGGATGAATGCCATCCGGCCCAGGAGATTTGTCTTTCTTTAGGGCCTTGAGGGCAAACCACACCCTTTGGTGGGATGGCATCATCCGTCCTCCACCTTACTGGTCTTTTATCCTTATCCAGATGACACCCTGGGGTACCTTCCTCCCTTTGCTCCATTTCTGCTGCCCCTGATCCCACCCTGCTGCTTCTATCCCTTTGTGCCTTGCTTTGTAGATATCCCATCCCTCCCTAGTGAACACAGAGGCAAAGTACTCGTTAAATACCTCTGCCTGGTCCCTCGCCTCTTCCACCCACCTCCTTCTGATCTCAATCTGCTGAGATGGCCCTTAGTTTTTCTCCACTCCCCAATGTACCGGAAGAACCCCTTTTCCCCTCCATGTATCCCCTGTGCCAGCCGTTGCTCTTTACTGGACTTTGTTCCCCTCACCATACGGGTGACTTTTCTAGATGCAAGCTGGTACATTTCCTTATCCCTATCCCCTCTTGTTGTTTTATATTTTTTGTAAGCCGCCTTCTTTTCTCTGACTGCTACCTGGACCTGCTCTGATTATATAAGATGCTTTTTTGCTAGCAGTTCAAACTCTACATCCTATTGTTGTAATTTAAACTTCCTGTTTTTTTTTCCAGAAAATGTATCAAAACGTTTTAATTTTTCTTGTTGAGGCAAGCCTGAAGAGCACATCTAGTCTTAACAAGTGCAACAAAATAATACATTTTGTCCCAAAACTGGTTTCCTGTTGAAAGTTCTGTAAAAAGCTTGTGGAGCTCAAAATGCATCTCTATGTTGACCCAATGTGTTCCAGATTGTTTTGTTTTCTAATAAACCCAAATAACTTTCTGAAATAATTTCAACAATATAATTATGTACACACACACACACATATATATAAATATGTGTGTGTGTGTGTGTGTGTGTGTATATATATATATATGTGTGGTCGTAACCCTATAGTTAGGGTTGAGTAGGTTCTTTAATGTTAATCCTTAAACCAAGTTATACATCCACCAGTGAATCTGAACCAGAGACCGAGGATCCTTTTTTAGAGAAGGCCCAGTATACACTGGATCGATGCTGGACGGAACAACGAGTGCGCCTTGAGGAACCACCACAGCAGATGACTCGAGCATTGAAGGTACTCAGTGGTCAACAACAACAGTCAGTATTACATCAGCAGAATGAAGGAGGAAGACCAGACACACAAACAATTGAGGAAAGGACAAGAAAGGAAGACCATAGAACAAGAAAACATTGTGATAAATATATCACACATTAACTTGACTGAGGAACAACTGGGGATTCTGCAAAAGAGACTTTTGTTCATACCTACTGAGGACAGCAGACCATTAGAAAGATATATAGATCTACACCGATTCACTTGGAATTTGAATCTGAAGGTGTTTTTCAACAAAAATAATAAAAGCAAGCATATGGGCCAATCAATTTGGGAGGACTTGGACTTGGACATAGGGTCTGATGGGGAGTCTTTAGGGGAGGGAAGTTTTAAACCATCCTCTTCTTTTGTGCCACCTACAGTGATACTGTGAAGGTGTTTTTAAAGAGCACGTGAGAAATAATTCAAATTGCTATTTGAACAGGACATAAAATTGTCCTATGTAAATGTCTCTAGCAAAGTGGCAGAGGCATTAATAATAATAATAAATCTTTATTTATACCACGCCTTTCTTAAAACCAAGACGCCTTTACAACAACTACGCATAAAACAGTAAAATAAACACAAATCCAATAACAGCTGAATTCATAAAATGTAATAAAATCATTAAATGCAATTAAAGGAATTGGAAAGAAATTTAGAACCATTCATCAAACCTACGAACAATGGGGGGCTTGATAGTGATTATGTCCACCAATAAATGTATTCAGGAGGTACAGAGACAGTTGAGATGTAAGGAATTATATCGCGCCTTATCATCAGACCCCACAATGGGGTTTAAGAGGGAAACAGATATGTTTATTTTTGAATCAGAGTATGCAGGGGTAATTAATCATTCAATTTCAATTTCAATTTATTGGAAAGCAAATCTGAGAGAGACACTCTCTCTTTTACAACTGCATCCATCAAAACATGTATACATACATATAACTATATACATACTGTCACATGCATAATTTACAAAACTCACATACAATGTAGTTATAATTCATTTAAAACAACTGCATATGTGTGTCATAGATCTACAAAGAAGTTGTTTAAAATGTGAGAAAGAGATTATTGATATCAGTTTCAACTTGTTTGGCATGGATATCCAGGTCATAGGGACAGCAACAGCCAGTCTATAGCTATCAAATCTAGTTCTAAATGATGATGATGAGCTCCAATACCTGACTGTGGCCCATCCTGTGAAGGCATGCATGTATGTGCTTCCAAAGATTCATAAGAAGCTATGGGACCCACCAGGTCGACCTATTGTGGTGGGGATAGGGTCCCTGGTGGAATCATTATCTAGATATGTAGATACACATATTAAGTCATATGTGTTTACACTATGCTCTTATATACAAGACACAATGCAGATTCTTGAACTTTTGGAAGACATGCAGCTTGAGAGTTCTTGGTTATTGGTCTCCATGGACATAACTGCATTATATACAAATATCCCCCATGGGAGGGGGTTGGAGGCAATAAGGTATTGGTTGGACATGGATGCCAATATAGAACATGGGAAGAAAAACATTTTGTTGAACTATGCTGAACATGTTTTAACTAAAAACTGCTTTCTTTTCCAGAATAGGTGGTATCTGCAGTGTAAGAGGATGGCTATGGGGGCTACCTTTGCCCCCAATTATGCCAACCTCCATTTGGGTGTATGGGAGACAACAACTGTCTATTGCAGCCAGAAAAATACTTATTATGATAGGATTGATTGCTGGCATCATTTTATAGTTGACATATTTATGGTGTGGTGTGACACAAGGGAGGAGCTGAAGGGCTTTGTAACATATCTGGAAGACATTAATGATAACCTGCGGTTCTTTGTACAGTGTAATTCCATGTCTGTCTCCTTCCTGGACCTCCAAATAACCAACTTAAGACAAGTTTGTTCAGGGAGGAGACAGACAGGAATTCTCATTTACATGCCTCCAGTTGCCACCCACACCATCTGATTACAAATATCCCAATGGCCCAATTATTGAGAGTATGAAGAAATTGCAGTGATGTAGAAGATTTTGAGAAATGTGGGTCAGAAATGTGTGATTGATTTGTTGCTCGGAGGTATAGACAGGAGACTGCAAATCAGGCATACATGATGGCAAAAAATGCAGATAGGTCAGAACGCCCAACTGTTAAGGAACCCAGTGAGAAAACAAGTAATAAAATCAGAAGAATGCACTTTGTCACCACCTTCTCAAGACATTCCAGGGAGATACAAAATATCTTGGAAAGGAAATGGAACAGTTTGGAGTCTGATCCTAACATAGTAAAAGAAAAACCTAGAATGATATATAGAAGAGGCAGAAATTTAAAAGATAGAGTTGCACATACAGTGGTGTCCCCCAGGATGAAATGCACTTTTAACACACTCTGCAGTATGCTGCAGCAGATCTACTGAATAAAGCAATGTGATTTCAATGGCAATTAGTCCCCTTTGTCATGCAGGAAACTGTGGCATTCACTTCATCCTGGCGGTGTCACATTTTCCTGAATGACAAAGGGGACTGATTACCATTGAAATTACATTGCTTTATTCAGTAGGTCTTCTGCAGCATTCTGCAGGGTGCTGTAAAATGCTGCAGAATTGTGTTTCATCCTGGGGATGCCACTGTAGTTATTTGCCAGGACCGAGTACAGAAACCATTACAAAGAGAAAACCACTACCCAGGGGTACCTTCCAGTGTGGGAATTGTAAATTATGTTCCCACATCATTAGGCGTAAGACATTTACTACACAGAACAGCTGCATGAATTATGAAATGAAGGACTTTGTGAACTGTCTGACTGAGAATGTCATTTACCTTGCAACCTGCTTATGTGGGGAAATGTGCTACACCATTGAAATTAAGGGTTGGTGAACATGTGAGAGCCACACAAAACAAAAATTATAGGAGTGCACTATCCAACACAATAAAAGTATGAGGGATAGTGAGCTAGCCCACATATTTAGATTCTGTGGTATTGAAAAGGTGCAGATAAGTATGAGGGGTGGTGACATTGAGGCAAGACTAGCAGAGAAAAAATCTTGCTGGATTTTTACCCTGGGTGCCCTCCAACCACCATGCCTCAATGATAAAATTGATTTAATCTCATGTTTAAAACACAGGAAATAGATGTAGAATATTAATATTTGGTTCTCTGTTTTTGGGGTTGGCTTTTCTTAGTTTAACTTTTATTTGCCAGGGAGGAAATCTAGCTGGGAGAATATTTGCAGTCATTTGTGGCTATACCTGTTACTTAAACTCTGTGAAATAAGTGTCTGAAAGGAAGGAAGGCACTCACCGGGGTGGTGGGTCAGAGTTGTAGTTGATTGTTTCTGGAGGGCACGAGCTTAGTCCCATCTACCCTGCCCCACACCCACCCACCCCAACCACGTAATTTCCTGTATATATTGGGTTCTGACATCATTTCCTCAAAAGTGCAAAGGACATACACCTGTTCATATCCTTAACAGTACAGCACACTGAATAGGGGGTAAACACACTCACATGCTTGCACACACTAAAAAAAAAATCTTGGAGACAGACATGTGGGAAGTGCTGCAATGCACTGTGTGTGGAGTGGTAGTCTTCCTGGAGATGTTCTGGAGGTTGCGTTGCTGCCCTATTTGCAGGCACCTCTCTGGTCTGATGGAGGAGGATGCCTATTTCCATGATGACCTGACAAGGATTTGGGAAACCTCCTCCCCCACCTAGGGACCACCCAGGCCACCACCACTGCCTCAGAGATTGCCAAGAAAGAGGAGCAGTTGGACCACGGTGGGCTCAGGGAGGGTGAGGGTGGTGGAACAGAGGCACAACCTTTTAGTTGTGCCTCTCCATAATTCATTCACCATTCTGGCAGAGCATGGTTCCTCTATAAAGGCACCCACAGTGGAGACCAAGGAGGATGCTGGGACCCTCCACAAAGGAGATCCACTGAAGGGTGGCATGAGACCCCACAGGGGAAGAAAACAACTCCTGGTGGGGGACTCAGTCATTAGGGGGTAGAACTGGGGGAGGGAGGGGAAAGGGAGGTAAGGTGCCTGCCCAGCACCATGGTTTGGAGGGACAGGAAGCAAATCCTCAGGATTGTGGAAGCAACTGCATGGGGAGGGAGCCAGATGTCATTGTCCACCTAGGAACAAATGATCTGGCTGGTAATGGGATCAGAGCAGGAGTTTGTGGAGTTGGGGAGGGGCCCTAGACAAGTAATATGAATGGTAACTTTCTCAGAAGTGCTACCTGTCTATGGCATGGGTGAGGCTAAGGTACTCCACACCATGGGATTCAATGACTGGTTGAAAAACTGGTGTGGAGCTCAGAGATTTGGCTTCAGTGGGGACTGGGGGTCCACCAGGAGGGATACAGGCCTATACTGGCATGATGGTCTGCATCTGTTCGGGAGGGGAACCAGGATCCTCGGTGATAGGTTTAAATGCTTCATTGGCAAGCATTTAAACTGGCCAAGGGGGGAAGCACTGAAGAGAAGCAGGAAAATCCCCCCCAAAACAGGGTAGTTAGCGAAGTAGACACAAAGGTAGAGAAGTTGATAGGGAGCAGGACAGGGGTAAATCCAGAAAAAGGCAAAGACAGCAAGGACAGGGATGGGTCTAAAAGGGGTAAGGTCATCAAAAAATGGAGGGCAATGAGTACCAACACCCATAGTCTGGGTAACAAGCTCCCTGAACTAGTGGCCTTGATGGAAGAGGGATGCCTGGATATCGTGGCAGTTACAGAAACATGGTACACAGAAAACCATGACTGGGATGTCAACATACCAGGGTACACAAGCTACAGGAGGGACAGAGAGGGTAAAAGAGAAGGAGGAGGAGTAGCTCTCTATATAAGGGAAGGAATCAAAGCAACAGAACTAAAGAGTAAACGGGGAGGGGAGGAAGTACTGTGGGTCACCCTGGAGAAAGGAAATGGCACCACAATTCACACAGGGGTTGTTTGCAGACCCCCATCTCAGGGGGAAGCAATGGACAAAGAAATGATAGAAGGAATCCTTAGAATGACAGAAAAGGGAGAGATATTGTTGATGGGGGACCTGAATATGACAGATGTTAACTGGAGCACCTTCACTGCAGCCACATCCAAGAACAGGGTCATTCTCAATGCTCTACAGAGGGCATGCCTTAGACAGCTAGTGTTCTCACTCAGGAGGTAGCAATTGACCTGGTACTCTCAAATGGAGATGTGGAGAGGATCTCAGATTTAGAAGTGGGTAGCCATCTGGGAACAAGTGACCACCAAATAGTGCAGTTCACAATAAACACAGCTGTAGAGTCAAGCCATACAAAAGCAAGGGTGTTGGACTTTAAGAGGCCTGACTTTGGCAAAATGGGAGCGTGCCTCAGAAAAGCACTAGCAAACAGACAAGAAAGAGGGGTGGAAGAACAATGGGGAACTATCAAAACTGCAATCACAGAGGCAACAAGCCTTTGTGTAAAGCAAATCAAAACAAAATGAAGGAAAAAGCCACTATGTTCTCAAAAGAGGTGGTAGGGAAGGTTAAGGAGAAAAGGATAGCATTTAAGAAATATAATGAAACACAGAAGGAGCAGGACAGAGAACTATATCAGTTAAAGCAGAAGAAGGCAAGGCAAGCAAATTTTATTTCTTAGGTGCCCAATCCCGGAGGCTCTAGGTGCCGTACAAGTAAAAAGTAAGTAAAAAACAGTAATAACTATAAATACAACCAAAATAAAATCGGATAAATATAAAAACATCAGGCTGATAATGACAGTTGATATGCAGCAAAGCCTGAGCAGGTATTAGGCTAATAATAGTGCCTAAAAAGATAGATCTGGGAAGACCTGACTGAAAAGGTAGGTCTTAAGGTGGGCATTGAAAGCCTCAACTGAATGGGGCTCCCTAATAGCTGGAGGAAGCGAGTTCCACAGGATAGGGCTGGTGACATTCAGTGTTCTGTTGCTGGCAGATTTTAATCTCGTCCTGGGAACCACTAGGAGGCCCCTAGAGGAGGAACGAAGGGAGCGGACTGATGCAGTAGGAGTCAGAAGGTCCTTCAAATAACCAGGGCAGAGACCGTGTAGGGCCTTAAAGGTGAGTAAACCCACCTTGAAAAGAACCCTCCACCTGACCGGCAGCCAATGCAGTTCACGCAGAACAGGAGTGATGTGACTATGCTTAGGCTGACCAGTCAACAGCCTAGCAGCCACATTCTGCACCAACTGCAGCTGACAGAGGGCCCCCCCAAGCCCCTGAAGAGGAGCACATTACAATAGTCAAGCCTCAATGTCATGAAGGCATGTATCAAAGTGGGGAGGTCATTGGGCAGAACTAGGGACTTTATCCTAGCGATATTTCTCAGGTGATAAAAACTGGTACAGACAATGGATGCCACCTGAGATTCAAGTGACAGTCCATCATCAAGAATAACACCCAAATCTTTCACCTTAGAGAGGACCTTCAATGGAGTCGGTCCCAGGAATAACCCTGTTGCCACCTCAGAGACCAATCTATCACGCCTTCTGTTTGACTCCACCACCAATACCTCCATCTTATCGGGGTTCAGTCACAACCAGCTGGAGGCCATCCAGTCATTGATCTCAGTGAGGCAGGTATTTAGCACCTTCACTGCACTTGATGTTCTGGGGGCAAAAGAAAGATACAACTGGGTATCATCTGCGTAGCAGTGAAAACCCAAGTTGTACTTCCTAATGAGCTCTCCCAGGGGTAGCATGTATATGGCAAACAACATTGGTAATAACACTGAACCCAGAGGAACCCTGAAAGACAGTTGACTCAGGGAGGAGGAGAAATTCCCCATCACCACTCATTGTCTCCTGTCCGTGAGGTAGGACACAAACCAGCAGATGACAGTGGTGGTGAGTCCACAGTACTCTCTATGGCAGCTGAGTAACACACAATGTTCTACCGTATCAAATGCTGAGGCAAGATCAAGGAGAACAAGAATTGACCCCTCTCCTCAATCTCTCACCCTAAGGAGATCATTATGCACCCGGACAAATGCAGTCTCAGTTCTATGCCTTGCATGAAACCCCGACTGGAAGGGCTCGTATATGTCTGAGGACAGGAGGTGCTTCTCAAGCTGTTGTGCCACAATCTTCTCAACAACCTTTCCTAAAAATGGAAGGTTTATTTATTAATTTATTGAAGTCTCGAATTAACAAGCTCATTTACAAAGGTTCCACATCAAATTGGGTAACAATACAGGCAAAACAGTTTTGCAACAGAAAATGCAAACAGAAACAATTATACAATGGTAGACAATCAATACAGTCAGTCAGTATTTACTCAAGCAGATGTGATAACATACGTTTAGGTGACAGGATAAGAAGAGAAGACATGCTGTAGCTGGGAATTGTAGGTTGAGACCGGGGGGGGGGAGAGAAGATGTAGTACTCTCTGGATCTGGATTACATTGTAAGGAAAAGAAGACTGCAGTGGGTAGGGGAAGTGGCATAGAGATGGGAGGAGAATTGGGAGAAAGAATAGGTGGGTGGAAGTAGCTAGGGAGAGTTGGGAATAGGGGTCTGGGATGGGGAGGAACTGGGATGGGTAGAGCAGTGTGAGAGGGAAAATGCAGATGAAGTGAATGGAAGGGGTGCTGGAGAGGGGGATGGAGGGGCAGGAGACTAAAGTAGCGGGGAGTATAAGAACTACAGTGCAGGTTGGGGAGTACGAAGTGCTAATATGGTGAATAAACAAGTACTGTAACAGGGAGAGACATTCATGGGAAGCAGGTGCATTTCATTTGACTAGTTAGATGAGCTTGTAGCTCAGTTTTAAATGGGCCAAGTTTATTGATGGATAGTAGATCAGCTAGGAGGGAGTTAAGCCAGAGGGGAGCTCGATATCTGAAAGATCTTTGTCCTTGAGTGGTCCGCCGGAAGGGGACCTTGTAAGAGATGTTGTTAGAAGCTCTAGCCAGTCTTCTTGATTCAGCCAGGCTGAGCATTGTGTTGGTGCAGGGAGGCAGGAGGCTTAGACCTGCTTTTCTGGCTAGTAGACAGACATGATAGTGAACCCTATTATCGTGATTTAGCCAGCCAGAATGTGACTAAAGGTTACATGTTTGAGTGAGGCAGAGAGCTCCTAGGACTAGCCTGCAGGCTTTGTTTAGTGTGATGGCAATCCGATTGAGGGTGGTGTCGGAGGCCGCGCTCTACATAGCTAGGTCATAATCAATGACTGAGAAGACCGAGCTGGTCATAGCAAGCTGAAGGGCTGCATTAGTGAGGCAGTGCCTGTGTTCATATAGCTACCCCAGTTTACGATTAGCAGTCTTGGTGACAAGGTCAACATGAGTGGAGAAGGAGAGCGAGCTATCAAGCGTGACACCAAGATATTTAAAGTTGTGGACCATTTCGATGGATTAATTTTGTTTGTTCCATATATTGACCGTGGATGACTTGAGTCGATTGTGTGCTGAGGCAAAGAGCATGGTCTTTGTTTTTGTATGGTTTAAAAGCAGCTTTGAATTACTTAACTAGTCTTCAAGACTTTTAAAGTCCTGCTGGAGCCATTGCTCCAGGGTGACGGGGTCCGGGTGACTAGTGTAGATGACTATGTCATCTGCATAAAGGAGGATTTTATTGCAGACAGGCTTGGGGAAGCTGGTTGAGGAAAAGGCTGAAGAGTAGTGGGCCTATTGTGGATCCCTAGGGCACTCCAGTAGTCACTTGACAGGATTCCAAGCGAGAGTTATGTACTTTTAACCGCTGTATCCATTCTGAGAGATAGCTCTTGAACCAGCACAGCGAGTCAGAGGATAGGCCCGTGGCCCCTAATTGGGACAGGAAGAGGTCATGGTTGACAGTATCGAAGGCCTTGGTGAGGTCTATAAATGTAGCTCCCACCAAGTGCCCCCCGATCAAAGGCATCATGTATATACCCTGTGAACTCAACCAGTGCTGTTGTGGTGCTGTGGAGTTTTCTAAAGCCATGTTGCTGTTGGCATAGCAGTTGATATTTGTCAAGGTAGTCTACGAACTGATTATAAACAATCCTATCGAGGGCTTTGGAGATGGGGGAAAGAATAGATATTGGTCTGTAATTTGTGTGACATTTCCTAATTCTACTTTTGCAAACTGGGGTTACTACTGCAGCTTTCCACAGCTCGAGGAATTTACCCGAGATGAGGGAGAGGTTGAGTATTTTTGTTAGCGGTGTCAACAGCCCATCAAGGGTGAGGGAGATTAGTTTCAGGTCAAGGCCATCCCCACTATGCCTGGTCTTCTCTAGAACTTTTGAGAGGTACCTTCTAGCCTCTGCCTTGGAAATTACTCTGAGGTAGAACAGAGGGGTGGATTGCAGCGGAGGGGTGTATGACAGCTTTTTTATATTCACATTAGCTGAGTTTAGGTGTTTAGAGGGGATCAGTAAATGTTTTGTTAAAGATGTTAGCAATGGTCTTGGGATCCTGTATAATGGACCCATCGAGGCTCAACATTGTTGGTAGTGTTTTCTCCTGATGTCCTGTGATATCCTTAATGTTTTGCCAGAATTTACGGCTATCCCCCCAGGAGGAATTTAGCTCAGATCTATACCATTTTGCTTAGCTTGCTGGACTGCTTGGGTACATTTGTTCCAGGCCGCCTTATAATTTTGCAGGTCATTAGGTGAGTAGATGATTCTGTACTTGTACCAAAGGTGGTCCCTGGTACACAACTGGTCAAGGAGGTGAAGTGTTGCCCAGGTTTTGTGGTATCCTCGGATCTTCCTTCTAGTTAATGGGGCAAAGTAGTCACAGGCAGCATTGAAAATTCCGATAAAGTTTTCCAGTGCAGTGTCTACATCCATAGTCATGAGGACAGGGGACTAGCACTGTTGTTGGAGGTGCAATTTGAAGAGACCTAATTGCCCCTTTTTTAGCAACCGGGACATTATTAGTTTAGCGGGGTGTTTAGGAGCCTTCTTTGAACAATTAAAGATGATGGGTGAGTGGTCACTTAAGGAATCAGGAAGCACTTTTAAGCACTTGATTCACTCAGGGCGATTTGTTAAAATCCAGTCCAGTAGTGTACTGGTACCCATTCTGTAGTTAGTTTGTGTGGATAGGTCCACTAATTGGTGGATGTTGATCAAGGAAATGGCATCTTTATATGGGATAGAGTCAGGTGCCAACCAATTTATGTTTAGGTCTCCCAGAACAATTACCTCGGTATTGGTTCATAGGTCCACCAGGTGCTCATGTAATACTTTAAAACCCTCAGCTTGTTTCCTGGGGGAATGCATGCTGAGATTAGGGTTAGGCCCTTACCTTGTGTTCCACTTGTTAGCTTCACAGAAAGTATTTACACATTGTTACTGGTATTTAATTGAGGTAGAAGTATGCCCTGTAGGTGGTTTTTTATGTTGATTATGCAGCCCCCACATCTTTTGCCTAGCCTATCGAGACAGAAGGGGGTGTAACCCTGAAGTTGTATTTCTTTGTCAGTGGTCCTTGGCATAAGTCAAGATTTAATCACTGATAGGACATCTGGGCTATGTTGAAGTACTCATGCTTGCAGCAGGTCCAATTTTGACAGGAGGCTGCAGATATTGATTGAGGCAATGGAGCTGTTGCCAGCATGCTCAGAATATCCAGAAGAACCATTTCTGTGGCCAGAGTTTGGATGAATGTTGCCAGATAATAGCAATAGCAGCCAGGTCACAATGGTTGCCTGCAGCTTAAGTTGCTTGAGGGAGTGAGATCTATGGCCACAAGAGAAGAGTAGTCTACCAGATTTACAGGCGGCAGGGATTGTGGTAAGGATAGGGGGTGGGATGTGGTAGAAGTTATACAGGGGATACTGGCACAATGAGCCAGCATGCAGGCAGTTATTATTTTATGGTAGTGCTGGTGCTGATGTGGAGTTTGGGAACCCATCTCTTTAGGATGGGTATGTCCCTCCTATTTTACTAATGGTGTCATTTAGCACAAAGGTAGGTAACAGAAGATATGCAAGCACCATAAAAAAGATCCAGCAAGTTTGGTGTTACATGGTTTATATTTGCCTAAGGAGCGATTGATTAATACGGAGTAAAGTGTTTTGTATTTTTCTTTTTTAGGAGTCAGTACTGTTCTAGGCAGACGTTTGCTTTTTATATGCAGTACAGCTCTGAGAGGGCTGAGCCACAAAGTGTCTAATACAGACTAACGCACTGAGTTGGGAGGAGTCTGCTGGGGGGGAAGTGGATTTAAAGACTGGCGGGGTGAGGGAGGGCCGAAAATCCCCTAGTATACAGCTCGAGAATCAGCTCAGTCAGATGCTTCTAGGCAGGCAGACCCTGAGTTTCAAGCCTGGATTATGTGGTGAGAATGCAATTGGATTCCTTTCCCTGGTGCACCAATGAGCAATCAGCCACCATGCAGACAGCATACCAGAGGGGAGCTGTAATTCGGGTGCTGGATTTAACTTTTGCCTGTAAGTAGCTTGAGGCAGTTACCTTCTGTGCACTGTAAGGAGCTCCCGGCCGGGGATGCAGAGTTGGGCGGTAGCCTGGGAAGCTGTGCTGTGGTCATGGTGTGTAGAAGCCCAAATGTGAGTCTCAGTGCCTAAGGGGATAGAGAAGAGAGGGAATAAGTTTATTAAGTGACTGGGACAGCTGTGGGCATGTAAAAAAGACAAAGAGGTTGGAGATTAGATGGTAATTCGCCTTGATGTCAGTGTCTAATGATGGTTTCTTCAGAAGGAGCCTAACCAGTGCCTCTTTCAAGGGATCTAGGAACACCCTCTCCAACAAAGAGCACTGGAAAATCAAGGCGAACACCGGGCCAATGGAGTCAACACATCCCATCAAGAAACGAGTCGGCACCGGGTCCATTTCACAAAATGTGTGCTTCAGCCCGGAAACTACCTCAATGACCTCCGTCACCTCCACTGGTTTAAACTCGCCCCAACTGGGCAGAGAGCTCTCCAGACATTGCAGGTGACCACTGTCGACCATATTTAGGCTCCCTGGTTGAATTCCCAGGCAGATGGCTGACACCCTGTCAGAGAAGAATTGAGCAAACTCATCACATAAAGTGTTAGAAAAGGCTTTTTTTGATTGCAGACAGACTGGATGAAGCAGTCTGTCAAAAGTTAGAAAGAGCACTGTTGGTCAATTCTTCTCTGCAGCAATCTCCCTGGACAGGAACTCTGCCTTCTTATGGTCGATTGCCCCCTGGTACTCACTATGATGAGCACGCAGGGACAGTTTATCCTCCTCCCATCCAGTCCTCCACCAGTAGCACTCCAGCTTCCAACCCATCTTCTTCATCACATTGAGCTCCCCATCAAACCAAGGGGAACTCGAGTGAGAAGACCTGGATCATACACAGACCGGGACAAGGGTGTTGAGTGCAGTAGACATCACCCTATTATAGGTGGCAAACGCCTCACTCGAGCACCTCACACATGCAGTACTCACGCTAGCTAGATCGGCCACCTCCAAGAATCCCTCCAGGGTAAGACCCCTCAAACGGCAGTAGCTGACCATCTCAGCAAGAGGAGGGCTCTCAGGGGGACCCCAAATGAGAACTCCACTGTGCAGTGATCGGACCAGCTGACCTGATCAGTCTTGAGGTTGTTAAGCTCAAACCCCAGTGAGAACACAAGGTCTAACATGTGGCCACCCTGATGGGTCATGGAGGAAGCCTCCTATACCAGGCCCAGAGATGACATAGTCTGGAGGAGATTAAAACTTAGCCTAGAGGATTCATTGTCAGCCCAGACATTGAAATCCTCCAGAACTAAACATCTGGGAGTGTCCAGCGTCTCACTGATGACAAAGTCAGCTGTCTCCTGCAAGAAATCTCCCACCACCCCAGGGGGACGGTAAATCAATAGAATCCTGAAAACCTCACCCAGAACCCCATGGGCTGCCACACATTTGAATGAACCAAATGCTCCAACTGAGTGCACAGTGAAGCCCAGGTTAGATCTAAAACAGATAGCCACTCCCCCACCCCTGTGTTCCACTCTCAGGCAGTGAACCACTGAGTACCCAGGGGGAACAGCGGCCACAAAAACTGGACCAGCATCGTCAACCCCCCAGGTCTCAGTGATGCAAGCCAGATCAACTGAAGAAATCAAGTCCACTATAATTGTGGTCCTATTCCTGATCAATCTGGCATTGCATAACACTGCCATCAGGGGACTGATGGGTAGTGCAGCCCCCCTGGTTACTTGCCCGCTCAGTCTGGTGGGAACCCTGTGGACAGGAACTAAACACGTCTGGCCTCTCTCAAGTGCCCATCTAATCCCAGGGCACCTTCTGCACCTAACCACCTTAATCCTACCTCCTTCTGCTGAAACTGAGACACCCCGCCATGCCCGATTAGTGCGATGCCTCCGAATCCTGACCTCCCAACAGCAACGTGCCGTGGTGGAAAAAGGAGGCAGGGAAGGCAATCAGAATAGTAAAGGCCCAAACTGAGGAAAAGATAGTCAACTCTGTTAAGAAGGGGGATAAAACCTTTTATATGTACATTAGAGAGTGAAGAAAGACCAAGAGAGGGATACCGAGGCTTAATAAAGGGGAAGGAATGTGGGCAGAGGGTGACAGTGAAAAAGCAGGGATACAAAATTAATAATTCTGCTCAGTATTCACAAAAGAAGAGGAGGGGGAGGTACCTAAACTAAACAGTAGAAACACTCTGGATAGGGGGGTCGATACCAGTCCATTCACAGAAGAAAGTGTTCTGAAAGAACTCTTAAAACTAAAGGTAAACAAAGTAATGGGGCCTGATGGGATTCACTCAAGAATTCTGAAAGAACTAAGGGGAGAACTTGTGACACCGCTGACTACCCTCTCTAACATATCATGGGAGGATGGGGTGGTACCTGAGGACTGGAGGAGGGTGGATGTGATTCCACTTCACAAAAGTGGGAGCAAGGCAGAGGCAGGAAACTACAGACCTATTAGTTTGACCTCAATGGTAGGGAAAATGATGGAATCACTTCTGAAGGAAAGAACTGTTAAGCACCTAGAGGCCAGCGGGGCACAGGACCCAAGGCAGCATGGATTTGCAGTGGGAAGATCATGTCAGACAAATCTAATATATTTTTTTGACTGGGCGACCAGACTAGTAGAGCAGGGAGGGGCAGTGGACATGGCCTACATAGACTTTAGCAAGGCATTTGACACAGTCCCACATAAAAGATTAATATACAAGTTAGCCAGCCTTGGAGTGGGTCCCAAGGCAGTAACCTGGTAAAAAATTGGCTGGACAACAGAACGCAAAGGGTAATAGTAAACTGAGTCCACTCTGAAGAAAGGGGGGTTACTAGCGGGGTACCACAGGTTCAGTACTGGCACCTGTCCTCTTTAATGTCTTTATAAGTGACATTGCGGAAGGACTGGAAGGAAAAGTATGTGTTTTTGCAGACGACACAAAGATCTGCACCAGGGTTGATACACAAGGTGGGGTGGAAAGGATGAAAAGGGATTTGGCAAGGGTGGAGCAATGGTCAAATGTATGGCAGCTTAGATTCAACGCAAAGAAGTGCAAAGTAATGCACCTGGGAAACAAAAATCCAGGGGAAGAGTACACGGGGGGGTGAGATACTAACAACAACAAAAATGGAAAGGGACCAGGGGGTAGTTATAGCAGATGACCTAAAGGTGGGCAAGCAATATAAGAAGGCAGTAAGGAGGGAAGGAGAGATACAGGGATGCACAGGGAGAGGAATCACCAGTAGAAAACGGGAAGTTTTTATCCCTCTGTACACACAGTTGGTGAAACCCCATCTGGAGTACTGCATGCAGTTCTGGAGATCCTATCTCCACAAGGACATAGGCAGGATTGAGGCTGTCCAGAGGAGGGCAACTAAAATGGTGCAGGGTCTGCACCAGAAGACATATGAAGAGAAGCTAAAAGAGCTTAATATGTATACACTCGAGGAAAGGAGGGAGAGGGGGGACATGATATAAACTTTCAAGTGCCTCAAGGGAATCAACAAAGTCCAAGAGGGTAGCATCTTTCAGAAAAAGAGATGTGCAAGAACAAGGGGCACAATTTGAAGATAGAAGGGAGATGGCTCAGAGGTAATGTGAGGAAGTATTTGTTCATGGACAGGGTTGTGAATGCATCGAATGGACTTCCTGAGGAGGTCATGTAGTCAAACACAGTGGGGGAATTCAAGAATACATGGGACAGACATAAGGCAATTCTAGTGGGGGGTAGGAGGAAGTAAGCTGTTGGTTAACTAGGATCTGCAGCGTATCCATTAGGTAGGGAAATGGGCAGACTAGATGGACCAACTGGTCCTTATCTACTGTCAATTCTATGTTTCTATGTTTCTAATGTAAAGAGAACCCAGAATTATTTACATACAGGAATAGGGTACTGCATAGATATGCAGTATAGAAATATACCTTGCTGTTAGAAAAATATGGATAGAGGATGTGTATATATAACATCATGAATGTTTGAGTATGATGCAGTAGAACTAAATTGTTGTCCCTCTTGGTATTTCATTTAGGATTTTGAAGGATTTGCCTGGGGCTGCCTGACTTTGCAATTTCAGAGAAGCATAAAATTAATGATGGAATTCAGGACTAATCTAATATATCCAGCATAGTGGTAAAAATGTTCTCAGATATACAGTAGATATACATATTACTGTGATATTTATGAACTGATGCTGATGGGTGCTTTTTTAGTCAATATGTATATGTTAGGTTGATAGTTATGTCTAGGTGGGTTATTTATTGTTTATATAGGCACTGAGCACTTTTGACCTTGTTACATATAATGGTATTGCACCTTTAAGGGATTTTTCTATTTAAGGATATGATATATGTATGTCTGTACCTCCCCCTGATGATGTGCTAGATCACAAAACTGGTCGGGAAATCTGCGTCAGCAGCGCTTTTTATGTTTGGCGGTACTTTTAAAATTAAAATAAATATATGGCGTTATCTCAGCAGTGGTTGAGTGTGGTTTATTGTATTTGTAGTATTGATGTTATTTACTGCACCTCCATTCCAGTGGAGAAGTTTTTGCTGTGTAATTCAATGGATTTGCACACAATTTGGCATGTGCTGTCTTTTGGGGGTAGATCTCTTGACATGCCAAGTTTTGTTCTGATCGGATTTGTGGATTCTCAGATCCTATTAGCACAATAACCTTAAAATTTGCCCCTTTTTGTAGTTTTTTTCTTATCACTCTGTGTGTGCAGATGGTGTGGAATTTTGGTGTGAAATGTATATGGTACAAAGAGCTTGAGTCACAGAACTGACTTGTCCTTGTTTGGTGAACAAAAAAATAATCTGCTCCAAAGCTATTGCATTTTTAAAGTCCCATTATATTAAATGGAAATTTCATTTTCCAGGATAGCTTAATGGGATGAAAAAGGATTTTGGACTCATGAAAAAGGATTATTTTTCATGAGGTACCCCATCCTTTGTCATGAGAAAAAAAGTCCTTTTTTGCAAACCGAAATCTTGTTTTCTCTTTTTCCATAGAAAAAAACATTGAAAACCTACAAAATGGAACTTATCATGACATACCAACACATGTATCTTGTCCACTGGGAGTCCATTAGGTTGAGTCTGCATTTATCTGGTGTACAATTGATCTTGCAGGACGTTTTTTTAAACATTTTAAATCCTTTTTTGTGACTCGCTAAATTCCTTTTTCGTAAGTCCTTCTTGCCTCTCAAAAAAGGATTTGTAGTCATGAGAAAGAATTTGGGACTTAGTTTTTTCAATCCTATTTCATGAGATAGGATCCTTTCTCGCAATCCTTTCTTCGTACTTGTGAAAAAGGATCCTATCTCACGAAAAGAGTTTTAAAAAAAACTCTAATTTCCAAATCTTTTTTGCAAGATGAGATCTTTTTTCATGACCATGACAAAGGATTTGTGAAAAAGAATCCTCAGTCTCAGAAAAGGATTAAAAAAAAGACTAAGTCTGAAATCCTTTTCCGTGACAAGAAATCCTTTTTCGCCAGAATGAAAAATGCTGGTGAAAAATAATTTATTATCATGGGAAAGAATTTCCTCCAGTTTCCTAGGCATTTCTCTTATTTTCACTAGTGTCCAGTGGTACCCCCTACCCTCCAATTGTGCCCCCAGTCCCATTACTTCATATGTAATAGCCCTGGTGTCTATTGGCTCCCACCCTCCCATTGCCATGTATTGTTTTGTTCCCTGGTAGTCTAGTGGTCCCTCCCCCCTCCGCCAATGAGTAATTGCCATCCTATAGAACACAAAATTGCCCTGGTATTCTAGTGGTCCCTCTATCCTCCCCTGATGTCCGATCACCATCGCTGTGTAAAAAAAATTCCATGGTAGTCTAGTGGTCCCTCCCCCTCCCCGCGGTCAACACCTGTCCCATTAATGCAACTATCAGTAATCTGGTAGTCTAGTGGTCCCCTCCTATTCCTGATCCCCCTCCTGTGAAAATCTACTTGGATCTGTGGGTGGTCTAATGGATCCCTCCACCCTCCACACTGTCAAGTAATCACTCACCACCCCATTCACCCCATTCTGACTCCTGGTCAGCAACCAGCACAGCCCTCCTCTCACCTCCATGGCTGGCCACTGACTGAGCTATGAATGAGCACATGCTACACAGTATGTGGTCATTCACAGCTCAGTCACCAGACATCAGGATGGGGGAGCAGGTTGATGGGTGATTATCTGAGAGGATGGGGGGTCCACTAGATCACCACTGATGTCAGTGGGTCTTCACAAGATGGGTATCAGGGATGGGGAGGGACCACTAGACTACCAGGGTACTGACAATTGCATTAACAGGACAGGGGTTGACCTCAGGGAGGGGGGAGTGACCACTAGAATACTATGGAATTTTTCTTTTTCTGTATGGTGAAGATTAAGTACAAAATCCTTTTCCATAACAAGAAATCCTTTTTAGCCAGAATGAAAAATGCTGGTGAAAAAGGATTTGTTATCATGGGTAAGGGTTTTCCTCCATTTCTTTGTGCAGTTCTCTTATTTTCACTGATGTCCAGTGGTACCCCCCACTCTCCAACTGTGCCCCAGTCCCATTATTTCATCCATAATAGCCCTGGTGTCTAGTGGCCCCCCAACCTCCCATGCCAAATATTGTTTTGTTTTCTGGTAGTCTAGTTGTCCCTCCCCTCTGCCCTGATGTGCGACTGCCATCCTGTATAAAAAACAAAATTTCCATGGTAGGCTAGTGGTCCCTCTACCCTCCTCTGATGTTGAATCACTATCAACATATAAAAAAAAATTTCATGGTAGTCTAGTGGTCTCTCCCACCTCCCTAAGGTCAACCCCTGCCTGTCCTGTTAATGCAATTGTTAGTGCGTTGGTAGTTTAGTGGTCCTTCTCCATCCCCAATTCACCTCCTGTGAAAACACACTGAGATTAGTGGTGGTTTAGTAGACCCCTCAACCGTCCACCTTGTCAAGTATTCACCCACCACCCTGCTCCCCTCCATCCAGATTCCCACTCAGTGACCAGCAACTCCATGGTTGGCTGCTGACTGAACTATGAATGACCACATGCTATACAGTGCACGCACATTCGTAGCTCAGTCGGTGACCAGCCATGGAGGTGAGAGGAGGGCTGTGCTGGTGACCAGCCTGGAGTCAGGGTGGGGTGGAACATGGTGGTGGGTGATTATCTGAGAGGGTGGGGGGTCCACTAGGCCACCACCAATGTGTATGGGTTTTCATGGGATGGGGATCAGGGATGGGGAGGCACCACTAGACTATCAGGGTACTGACAATTGCATTAACAAGACAGAGGTTGACCTCGGGGATGGGAGAGGCACCACTATATTACCATGGAATTTTTTTATACAGTGATGGTGATCAGACATTGGGGAGGGTGGAGGGAGTACTTGACTACCAGAGAAACTTTTTTGTTATATGGGATGATGATCACACAATGAGGGAGGGACCACTAGACTAACAGGGAATATATATTTTTTATGGGATGACAATCAGTGAACAGGGGACTGAGGAAGGACCACTAGACTACCATGGAAATACTATATTATATGAGGACAGCAATCGGACATCGGGGAGGGGGAGGGATCACTAGACCACCAGGGAATACAGTATACCATTTAGTACAATGGGATTAGCATGAAATAAGATCCTGTTTTGTGAAAAAGGATCTTTTTTTCATGTTTTGCCATTGACTACAATGGGATTAGCATGATCTAGAATCCTGTTTTATGAAAAAGGATCCTTTATCATGCTTTCCCATTGACTACAATGGTACTACCTGTTTCTTTTTCACTAGACAGTTCCAAAACGGTTTCTGTTTTTGGTCTGAAATTTTCAGTGTACAATGGGCTTGCCCCACAAATGTGCCTTTTGCTGGTTTGGTGAAAAATAATTATGTTGAACTGCAGTTGTGGGGGTTTAAATTTTGCTTCTTTTTCAATAGGATAACATTGTAATGTGAGCTTTTATGGACTGATGGACGATGGTAGCATAGATCACAAAGAGCCCTGTGCTCCCACAGTCAAATAAGGACACAAGTATTAGGAAACAATTACAGAGGCTGGGAGAACAGGAACAGAAGGGGCCTGTTCTCCCACAGGTACATAAGGACACTTATGGAGGGTGGCAGCGCAGGGCCCAAAGGGCCCTGCACTCCCAAAGCCAAATAAGGATACAACATATACTATCTCAAAAAGTAAGGAAATTCATTTCAAAAAACATTGTTAATCTGTCAGTTAGGGTTGCTGCAACAAAAGTAGGGAAATGTGGCAGTAGGGGTTTTTTTTATTCAAAAAGAGCAAGAAAAATATACATATTCCATTAAATATAGCTCATAGTTCATTGCACAAATATAAATCACTTATATAAATGAAAGAAATAGTAATTAAATAGTCTGGTAATGAAAATGCTACTAAAACTTCAATTATTAGTACATCTGCTTATAGAGTAAGCTGGATGTGACAAAAGGAGTCAGTCATCATTGTTTTTGTTAAAAGGAGTTTACAAAGCATTACAGAAAGGTGTCCATATTTGAGAAAATCTATTTGTTTAGAATTCAAATAAAACACCCTTTCAGTTTGATGTATAGCTGTCATAACATTTTTCAAATTTTTGAAGCTGGGAGGGTCCTTAACTTTCCATTTCATAAGTATTATTTTAAAGGCGCTTACAAGGCCAATGTTAATAAGGGTTCAATTAGAGGGCTACATATTTGCAATGGGTTCCCATATGTGAGTAGCATCCAGAATGGGTCTTTATAAAGTTTTCTAGAAGTAGCCCAGGATAGAAATGAGATAATAAAGGTCCACCAAGTTTCCAGTGCGGGGTACAAAATTAGCATGTGTTCTAAGGTGCCAATTGTTTGTTGGCATCAAGGACAAGCATTTAAGATGGCAGGATTCATTAAATTTAACCGATGGGGAGTGTAGCATGTGCACTGAAGTATATTAAATTGTATTTGCATACATCTTGAAGACTTAAGTCTCCATCCCTTTATGTTTATGATTTTCTTCCAAAGGGAAGTAGGAATATTTTGATTTAATTTTGCTTCCCATTTTGATTTTAATTCATGAGATTCAGATGAAATATTACAAGCCAATGCTTTATAAATATTATAAATGATCTTATAAGGTTGTGGTAGCATTAAGATGTTTTCAATAAGTTCTAGTTTCTCATTTTTTCCCAAAGCATAAATATTTTTGAATAAAGTCCCTTACTTGTAAATAGTCATAGAATTGATTATTGTATAACTTATATGTAGCCATGAGGATTCAAAATCTATAACTTGATCATCCAAAAGCAGTTGGCTTATCTCACTTAGCCCTTTAAAATACCAGTTTTTAAAAGTATGATCAGTGATTGAGGGCAAAACATGGGAGTTTAAATAAAGGGATGAATGTTTAGAACAATATGAGGAAATTATGTTTCCCGAAATCTTACGCCAAATCTGAAGCACAGTTTTGGAGCAGAAAGAAAGGGTATCCAGTTTATGGCAATACCTGCCTGCGAATAAACAGTGTTTTATATTAATGTAGGGAGAGTGGAAAGTTTCCATATCAAAGGAGTAATTAATCTTGCTTTGGCTAAACCAGTAATATATAGCCACTACATTGGCAGCATAATAATAGTTCTGGAAACAAGGAAGTGCAGTTGAGGGCAAAAGTTCCCTTGTTTTTGGTCTGGGTTTCTTGCCCTTCCACAAAAATGTTTTAATTAACACTTCAACGCCCTTAAAAAAGTTGTCTTTGATGATAATATTCCACCTGGAGGGACACCAGCCTATACTGGCAGGATGGTCTGCATCTGTCCAGGAAGAGAACAAGTCTTTTGGGCAATTGGTTTAAATGCTTCATTGGCAAGCTTTTAAACTAGTCAAGGGGGGAGGCACTGATAAGCAGCAGGAAAACCCCAGCCTCCCCTACAAAACAGGATACTAAATGAGAAAAAGACCAAGGTAGAAAGGTCAGTGGGGGATGCTGCTACAGAAGGTAATGCCATCAAAAAATGGAGAGCAATGAGTACCAATGCCCGTAGTCTGGGTAACAAGCTTCCTGAATTAGTGGCCTTGATGGAGGAGGAACATCTGGATATCGTGGCAGTCACAGAAATATGGTACACACAGAGCCATGACTGGGACGTCAAACATACCAGGATACACTATCTACAGGAGGGACAGGGAGGGTAAAAGAGGAGGAGGAGTAGCTCTCTGCATAAGGGAAGGAATCAAAGCAACAGAACAAAAGGGTAAACAGGGAGGAGAAGAAGCACTGTGGGTCAATTTGGAGGCAGGCAATGGCACCACAATCCGCACAGGGGTTGTATACAGACCCCTCTCTCAGGGGGAGGAAATGGACAAGGAAATGATAGAAAGTATACTTAGAATGGCAGATAAAGGGGAGATATTGCTGATGGGTGATCTGAAATCTGTTCCAGGACTAGAGGGCATGGGATGAAGTATGAGGGAGGATGATTCAGAGGAAACGTGAGGAAGAATTTCTTCACAGAACGGGTGGTGGACAAGTGGAACACCCTGCCAGAGGAAGTGGTGGGGGCTGAAACAATCATGGGATTTAAGAATGCATGGGATAGACATAAAGGAATTCTGGAGGTCAGGGGTTAGGGGCAACAGACTTCCTGGAAAACATAAACTGAACTTACAAACTTAAATGGGCAGACTGGATGGGCCATAGGCCCTTATCTGCCGACACTGTCTATGTATCTATGCATGTATCTATGAATATGCCAGATGTTAACTGGAGTTCAGTTGCAGCAGCCACTTCTAAGAGTGGGGTTATTCTAGATGCCCTACAGCGGGCATGCCTTAGACAACTAGTATTGGAACCCACTTGAGAGGGAGAAATCTTAGACCTGGTTCTCTCAAATGGAGATGGAGAGTGGATTACAGATGTAGAAGTGGGTAGCCAACTGGGAACTAGCGACCATCGAACAGTATGGTTCACAATAAACACAGCAATAGAGTCAAGCCATACAAAGGCAAAAGTACTGGATTTCAGGAGAGCTGACTTTGCCAAAATGGGTGAGTGCCTAAGGAATGCACTAGTAAATGGGCAGGAAGGAGGGGTGGAAGAACAATGGGGAATAATAAAAACTGCCATCACAGAGGTAACAAGCCTTTGTGTGAAGCAAATAAACAAAACAAAATGATGTAAGAAACCACTATGGTTCTCAAAGGAGGTGGCAGTGAAGGTTCAAGAGAAAAAGAAAGCATTCAGGAAGTACTATGAATCACAGAAGGAGCAGGACAGAGAATTGTATCAGTTAAAGCAAAAGGAAGCTGGGAAGGCAGTCAGAACGGCAAAGGCCCGAACTGAGGAAAAGATAGCCAACTCAGTTAAGAAGCGGGATGAAACCTTTTTTAGGTACATCAGGAGCGAAGGAATACTAAGGGAGGGATAGTGAGGCTTAATAAAGGGGAGGGGGGTGGGCAGAGGGTGACAGTGAAAAGGCAGAGATACTAAACAAATATTTTTGCTCAGAATTTACAAACGAAGAGGGGGAGGTACCTAAAACAAACAATAGAAACACTCTGGATACAGAAGTTGATACCAGCCCATTTACATAAAAAAGGGTTCTGAAAGAACTCTTAAAACTGAAGGTGGACAAAGCAATGGGGCCTGATGGGATTCATCCCAGAATTCTGAAAGAACTAAGGGTAGAACTAGTGACATCACTGACTACCCTCTTTAACAAATCATGGAATGATGTGGTGGTACCTGAGGACTGGAGGAGGAGGGCAGATGTGATTCCCCTTCACAAAAGTGGGAGCAGGGCAGAAGCAGGAAACTACAGACCTGTTAGGTTAAGTTCAGTGATAGGGAAAATTATGGACTCACTTCTGAAGGAAAGAATTGTCGAGTACCTAGAGGCCAGAGGGGCACAGGACCCAAGGCAGCATGGATTCACAGCGGGAAGGTCATGCCAGATGAATCTAATAGATTTCTTTTACTGGGTGACCAAAGTAGTAGTTCAGGGAGGGGCTGTGGACATGGCCTACATAGACTTTAGCAAGGCATTTGACTCAGTCCCACACAAAAGATTAATATACAAGTTAGACAGCCTGGGAGTGGGTCCCAAGATGATAGCCTGGGTAAAGAATTGGCTGGAGAATAGGACACAGAGAGTAATAGTAAATGGAGTCCACTCTGAAGAAAGGGGGGTTACTAGTGGAGTACTGCAGTGTTCAGTATTAGGACCGGACATCTTCAATGTCTTTATAACTGACATTGCAGAGAGACTGGAAGGAAAAGTATGTCTCTTTGCAGATGACACAAAGATCTGCAACAGAGTTGATGCATAAGGTGGGGTGGAAAGGATGAGAAGGGACTTGGCAAGGTTAGAGGAATGGTCAAATGTATGGCAGCTTAGATTCAATGCTAAGAAGTACAAGGTAATGCATCTGGGAAACAAACACCCAGGGGAAGAGTACAGAATGGGGGGTGAGATACTAACAACAACAAAAATGGAAAGGGACCTGGGGGTAGTCATATCAGATGACTTAAAGATGGGCAAGCAATGTGAGAGGGCAGTAAGAAGGGCTGGGGGGATATTGGGATGCATAGGGAGAGGCATCACCAGTAGAAAACAGGACGTTGTTATCCCTCTGTACAGACAGCTGGTGAGACCGCATCTGGAGTACTGTGTGCAGTTCTGGAGACCCAATCTCCACAAGGACATAGACAAGATGGAAGCTGTCCAGAGGAGGGCAACTAAAATGGTGCAGGGTCTGCACCAGAAGACATATGAAGAGAGACTAAAGGAGCTTAATATGAATAGCCTCGTGGAAAGGAGGGAGAGGGGGGACATGATAGAAACTTTCAAGTACCTCAAGGGAATCAACAAAGTCCAAGAGGGTAGCATCTTTCAAAAAAAGAGGTGTGCAAGAACAAGGGGGCATAATTTGAAGATGAGGGGGCGGCTCAGAGGTAATGTAAGGAAGTATTTTTTTCACAGAGAGGGTTGTGGATGCATGGAACAGCCTTCTGGAGGAGGTTGTGGAGTCAAAAACAGTGGAGGAATTCAAGCATGCATGGGACAGTCATAAGGCAATTCTAGGGGGTGGGGTAGAAAGAAGTAGGCTGCTGGTTAACTAGGATCTGCAGCTTATCCATTAGGTAGGGAAATGGGCAGACTGGGTGGGCCAAGCGGTCCTTATCTGCCATCAAAGTCTATGTTTCTATGTTCTATGTTAAATAGAAATATTGGGAGAGTATTCATTTTAATAGTGTTGACCCTACCAATGAGTGTTATGGGAAAATTTTCCCATCACTTAAGCAGCATTTTGGTGTCATGTATTAAGGGGTCCAAGTTTAGTACCTATGAGTTTTTCACTTCATTGTCAATAGAGATACCCAAACAGAGAATTTCTGAGACCTTTTTGATTTTGACTTCAGAAGGGGTTTAAATGAATCAGTGTGTGGCATTTTGCTTCCATGAATTCCGACTTGTCCTAATTTACCATGTAGCTGGAGGCCAAACCAAATTGTGAAATAATTTCAAAGATAGGGGTGAAATAGGACTTTAAATTATTAACATAGATCAGCATATCATCTGCGTACAGACTGATACGCTGCTCCACAGTGTTTATATATAGGCCATTAATGTAAGGTGATGTCCTAACTGATACAGCAAATGGTTCAATTGCCAATGCAAAAATAAGTGGGGACAAGGGGCAGCTTTGATGGGTGCCCCTTGTTAGAGGAAAGGGTAAGGAGATGTCTTGATTTGTTTTGATCCCGACCACCAGGTTGGAATAGAGCACCACAATCCATGCATTAAAGTAAGGGCCAAACCCAAATTTGGGGAGAACAATTTTAATATATTTCTACTAATGCAAAATCAGTGGTTAAAGGGGACAAAACCTTTTACAGGTACATAAGTGAAAAAAGAAGGACAAATGGAGGGATAGTTAGACTGAAGGGGGAGGATGGGAGCAGCGTGGAGGATGACAACAGTAAAGCTGACATATTGAACAGGTATTTCTGCTCAGTCTTTACTAAGGAAGAGGGGGGTAATGGGTCTGAAGGGAGTACAAGGGGTGAGAATGGTGCAGAAATGGACACAAGTCCCTTTACACGAGAAAAGGGTCCTGAAGGAACTGGAAGTAATAAGAGTTGACAAAGCAATGGGGCCAGATGGGTGCACCCCAGGGTCCTTAAAGAACTAAGAGAGGTGGTGGCTGAACCTCTGGCTATCCTGTTCAGCCAATCACTGGAAACAGGAGGTACCCAAAGACTGGAGGACAGCAGATGTAGTCCCCTTATACAAAAGTGGGAACAAAGAGGAAGCAGGGAACTACAGACCAGTCAGCCTCACCTCGGTAGTGGGAAAGATCATGGAAGCACTACTGAAGGAGAGATAGGTGGAACATCTGGTTGTCAATGGACTACAGGACCCAAGGCAGCATGGTTTCACCAGGGGGAGGTCATGTCAGACCAACCTCATTGAATTTTTTGACTGGGTGACTAGGGAGGTGGATCAGGGGAGGGCAGTGGACATGGCCTATCTGGACTTCAGCAAGGCCTTTGACACTGTGCCACATAGAAGACTATTACACAAACTGGGGAATATGGGTGTGGGCAGGACAGTAGTGTGGTGGGTAGGTAACTGGCTGGGTGGCAGGACACAGAGGGTGGTGGTAAATGGCTGTCACTCCACAGAGGGAAGAGTGACCAGTGGGGTACCACAGGGATCAGTGCTGGGACCGGTCCTATTCAACATCTTCATCAGTGACATTGCACAGGATATAGAAGGCAGAATTTCACTGTTCGCTGATGACACAAAGCTCTGTAACAGAGTAGACACACCAGAGGGTGTAGACAGAATGAGAAGGGACCTGCAGAAACTTGAAGAATGGTCAAGGGTTTGGCAGTTGAAATTCAATGCAAAGAAGTGCAAGATAATGCATATGGGGCACAAAAACCCTGGCACAATATATCAGTTGGGGGGTGAGGATATAGCATGCACCAAGCAGGAAAGGGATCTTGGGGTTGTCATCTCTGATGACCTCAAGGTAGGGAAACAGTGTGACAAGGCATCAGGTAAAGCAAATAGGTTGCTGGGATGTATAGGCAGGGGCATCACCAGCAGGAAAAGGGAGGTCATAATTCCGCTATACAAGACACTAGTGAGGCCCCACCTGGAGTACAGTGTACAGTTCTGGAGACCATACCTCGTAAGGACATAGACAGGGTAGAGAAGGTCCAGAGGAGGGCAACAAAGATGGTGCATGGGTTGCATCACAAATCCTATGAAGACAGGTTGAAGGAACTGAACATGTACTCCCTGGAGGAGAGGAGGAGAGAGGGATATGATAGAGACATACAAGTATCTTACAGGGAGGAACAGGGTGCAGGAAAACACTATTTTTAAGCGAAAAAGATGTTTCAGGACTAGAGGGCATGGGATGAAGTTGGAGGGAGGACGATTCAGAGGAAACATGAGAAAGAATTTCTTCACAGAACGGGTGGTGGACAAGTGGAACACCCTGCCAGAGGAAGTGGTGGGGGCTGAAACAATCACGGGATTTAAGAATGCATGGGATAGACATAAAGGAATTCTAGAGGTCAGGGGTAAGGGGAAATAGACTTCTAGGAAAACAAACTGAACTTACAAGCTCAAATGGGCAGACTGGGTGGGCCATAGGCCCTTATCTGCCGACACTGTCTATGTATCTATGTATCTATGTACTACAGACAATCAAATGCTTTTTCGGCATCTAATAACAGTAGTGAGGGGTCTGAGTTTTTATACTAATCAATAATATTCAGAGTTCTCCTTATATTTGAAGAAAGTGATCATCCTTTAATAAAGCCATTTTGGTCATGATGAATTAAATGAGGAAGTACTCTCTCCAACCTGGTGGCCAGTACCTTAGTCAAAAGTTTATCATCTGAATTAATAAGTGAGATGGGCCTATATGAGCTAACCAAGTGGTTTTTTTTTTTTGCTTTTTCAGAAATACATGGATATTGGCTTCTTTGAAAGAAGGAATGAGCTTTTTTGTTAGAAATATATAGTCAAATTAAGCAATAATGCCCGACAGGGTGTGTGTTGTGCTGGGATAACGTCACGCCTCAGGTGGTTGGGTACAAGGCTGCAGGCTGAGTGCCTCCAATGACTATGGCGTGACGTTATCCCAAATGACACACACTCTGGAGGGCATTATTGCTATTATACAATGGCTCATTGTTATACAGAATAAAAAAATCATTTTAAAGATGTTTTTGTGTGGAAAAATATTTTTGTTTTTTAAGAGGAGATGAAACAATCAATCAAAAGCTCCATAAAACAATCAATCAATAAATGCTCATCTAGAGGTTCACAGTGAGGCTGAGACTAGACCCGTGATGTTGTACTGGGATAACATCACGGGTCCAGCCCAAGACTGACCAATCAGAGTCCAGGATTTTTTCTTGCCACTGTATAATAGTTGCTTAAGATAGGGAGCAAGTATTTCCAAAAAAGCTTTATAAAAATCAATAATAAACCTGTCAGGTCCAGGGGCTTTGCCAAAGGGCAAAGCTTTTATTGCAGCCTGTATCTCTGTTATTGTGATTTCAGCTTCTAAGGCTGAAAACTGTTATGGATCGACAGTAGGAAAAGGAAGTTCTGAGATAGTTATGTATATTTTCATTAGTACATGTACAATCTGGAGAGTACAGTTCTTGATAATAATGTTTAAAAGCATTACTAATTTCTATGGGGGAGCTGATAGTTTGGCCCAAATTATTCAGTATTGCAGAAACATAAACTGTGCCACACAATATCTCCACAGAAAATGTGTTGTCTGACATGTAAGCACTGTAATTCACATCTACAGGACATGCCATCAACACCCTCCAAATTTCAAGTAAAAAGACCAAACCATTTCCAAGATATTTAATGTTAAAGATTGTTAAAATTGGCCTATCTGTTGCATTAAAATCTGGCCATCTAGTCCCTCCCTCATGATCAAAGATCACGATCAAAGAATCTCATGATCAAAGAATTTGCTTGCTCACAATCAAAGAATAAAAAGTGGTGAAATTCTAATTTTAGACATAAATACATGAAACCACTGGCATGGTTCAATAAAATGAAGCCCCCTGAGCAAAACCCACCCTCATTTGTGTTCATAACCCACTCCAGAGATGAGAAATTAGCTTTTTTCAACTGGCCATCTTGACCCTTCCTCACAATCAAAGATCACGATCAAAGAATCTCGTGATCAAAGAATTTGCAGGCTCACGATCAAAGATCGTTAGCGAGTCGCGATCAAAGAATAAAAATGTGTGAAACTCTATCTTTTGACCATTTTGAACAAAACCAAAGGCATGGCTCGATAAAGCGAAGCCCCCTGTGCAAAACCCATCCAAGTTTTACTTCAGGAGTCACTCCTGAGCCAAGATATTTGAGTTTTTCTAACCGGAACCTTAAAACAAGACGGCTGCCGTTGCGATCAAAGAATTCTCGGGGTCAAAGATTCTTTTACCACGAGGCTGCAAATTCTTTGATCGTGAGGAGGGACCAGATGTCCAAAACCCCATTCTTTGTTCTCAAAACAACCATATAAATGTTCCCATTAACTTACAATGGGAACTTAAAACTGCAATAACTTTTGAATGGATTAATATTTTCTTCACCAAATGAAAAGCAGCATGTTTATTGACCCAAGCTCTTTCAGATGAGCCAACTCATAGAATGGCATGCCACATGATGGCCGTGCAGCACCACAGATAAAATCCCCAAAACTGCCCACATAACTGGCGATAACTGCATTATTCAGCGTTTTGGTGCGCAATGACCGTAAATCTGACTGATACAAAATTTGACAAATCAAGAGATCTACAATGCTCCACAATGTAAACCAATTTTCATGCAAATCCATTGAACGGGTCCAAAGTTATTAACGTGAAAAATTCTGGGTTTAACATAGAAGTGGCTTCATAACCCTAAATATAGGGGCACGACCGCGCCCCTATAATACTGTATATTTAACCATAGAGAAGCAAGGGGAGAAAGAAAGCAAAGAAAAAGCAAGTAAAGGAAGGCAGATAACAGGGGAAAATCGTGGGACCATCAGAGTGGCTAGTTCCTAGGTGCCCCCCAAACATCTGATTGTGCAATCAGACAGGCAAGAGACAGACAAGTGCTGGAATAGAAGAGGACAAAATAGATCCTTGCCTTTAACTCTCTGTGCATAACAAATGGGACAGGGTCTTACCCAACCCTGTCACAGAGCTCACTGACTTAATGATCTGTGGAAGCACATGCATGTGCAGCATTGTTTCTGTACAGTTCACCTGCTGACTGTAACAACCATGTAGATAACAATGTATTTTTTTACTATTTGGAAACAGTGGCACTTAGTGGTGCCAAGCCTTACAACTAGTTGCAACATAGGCACCACTGTCACAGGAGTGTTGGAGGGGCATTTCAGGGCCATGATGCTAGTGCAGGTAAGGTGATTCAGGGGTGATAAGTACTTTGTGAAAGTTAAATCCCACAAGTGCAATTCTAGTGGCATTATCTATTATGTGTCCATGAATTTTTGAGGATATTTTGCCAATTAGTCATTTCTAAAGTATCCTCGATAAATGTTAACCTACCAAGCCACATTTATGCAGCTTAGTTAGAGTCCAGAACATATTTACATTTGGTATATGTGTCAAATCTTGAATATATACCTGCAATCATAGTGGAGCTATAGACATTCAAATATTTTTTGAACATTTTCACACAATTTAACAAATAATTAAATGGTGAAATTTTGAACTCCTATAACTTGCAATTTACATAACCAGCTACCTCTCTATTTAGCTGTTTCTAAGACTCTTCCAAGAATGTGTGTATATAAATGTTCAATTATCTAGCTCCAAAGGTAACGAAATTGTACACATAGAAAGAGTTTCAGAAATGTGTGTGATTAATAAATTGCCAGATGTTGAGACCCTAGAACTTCCTTTGCCCTAACCAAAATGTCAGGAAACTTGGCTTCCCTTTTGGGCCCCTTACAAACAGCTCACATGGCAAAGTTCAGATCTCTAGCTGTAAGACTGATCAAGTTATGATGACCAAATAAAGAATGTCAAAACATTTTGTAAAATTTTCACATGATTAATGAATTGCCACATGTTGAGCTCCTATTGCTTTCCCACCCCTCATTCAATGAAACTTGGCATCCATTTAGGGCTATTCCAAACAGTACACATGCCAAATATCAGATCCCTTGCTTCTAAGACTGACTGAGTTATGGCCAGTTGAAGAATTTCAGAAAATTTCACAAAATGTTGTGAAATTTCACAAAATTCATGGAATCTCACAGCAACCTTAAAATGCTGTAAAATGAAAAAAAAATATTTGTAGAAAGTGCTCACAGCTTTGTAGCATCACTGCAATATGCAATCAACACCAATCATACTTGTTTCCTTTATCCAAAAAGGATTAATTTTTGAACTTTAAATTGATTTGATAGTGAGGAGAGAGCGTGCCAGATTATGTCACCATTCACCGTTAGTGAACTAGCGTTCCCTGGACTTCCCATACTATACTACCTGAACCTGACCTTGCTTTACCAGACATGACAAAGTAAATACTACAGCATGCCATTTAGGATAGCACACATCCTGAATACCGAAGTCAGCTTCGTCTATGTGATGTGTGATTCACATTAGAAGGCATGTGCAAATTTTTGTCAATAAAATTTGTTCATGTTCGATTGTAATTAAATGCACGATGTGTGATTGTGTCTGAAATTGGAGACCAACAGAAAATACAAAGTGCAAAGAGAAGGCATCCAGGAGTTAAAGTAAATGAAATACTTATGTCACAAAGGTTTTTCCAGTCTTGTGAGGAGTGTGAAGTACTTACATAGAAACATAGAAACATGGAAGTTGACAGCAGATAAGGGCCACAAGGCCCATCCACTCTGCCCATTTTTTTTTCTCCCCCTTATGAATGTGCCATAGGCCTTTACTCTGTCAATTGCCTATCTATTCATATTCATCTCTACTGCTCCCTTACGTCTATCCCATGCCTATTTGAAGCCCTGCACTGTATTCATATCCACCACTTCCTGAGGTAGGTCATTCCATGCATCCACCACCCTTTCTGTGAAAAAGAACTTTCTCACATTACCCCTTAATCGGCTTCCCTCTAATCTCATACTGTGTTCTCTTGTCCTGCTACTTTTCTTATATTGAAACATGTTAGACTCTTTCATCTTGTTAATGCCCTTAAGGTGTTTAAATGTTTCGATCATATCACCTCTCTCTCTCTCCATCCTTTGATCTAGGGTATACATATTGAGCTCCGTTAATCTGTCCTCATATGTTTTCTGATGCAGTCCCTGCACCATTTTGGTTGCCCTTGTCTGGACTGCCTCCATTTTGTTAATGTCCTTGTGAAGGTGCAGCCTCCAGTATTGCATGCAGTACTCCAGATGGGGCCTAACCAGAGTCTTGTAAAGAGGAATTATTACCTCCCTCTTATGACTTGCGATATGCCTACTAATACACCCCAACATTCCCCTAGCCTTACCTACTGCTTTAATGGTCTGCTTGGATGATTTCAGGTCATCCGTGATGATGATGCCCAAGTCTCTTTCTTCCCTTGTGATTGCCAGTAACACCCCTCCCAGCCTATAGGTGGATTCAGGACTTCTCTTCCATATGTGCATGATCTTGCACTTCTTTGCATTAAACTCCAGTTGCCACTCTTCTGACCATTTTGACAGTTTATCCAGATCTCTTCTCATTCTGCCCACCCCATCGTGATCATCTACTCTGTTGCAGATCTTGGTGTCATCTGCAAACAGACAAACCTTACCCTCCACTCCATCTGCAATGTCACTGATGAAGATATTGAAGAGGACTAGCCCCAGCACTGATCCCTGAGGTACCCCACTTGTGACTTGCATCTCTTCTGACTGTATTACCATTTGCCACCACTCTCTGTTTTCTGCCCTCCAGCCAGTTTGCCACCCAGTTGACCACCTTCTGACCTACCCAAAGCCTACTCATATTATTAATCAATCTTCTATGTGGAACGGTATCAAAAACTTTGCTGAAGTCAAAGTAGACAACATCAGCTGCACCATCTTGGTTCACCACTCTGGTTACCCAGTCAAAGAAATCTATGAGATTAGTTTGACAGGACCTTCTGTTGTAAACTCATCTTTCCTGTCATGGATCCTGTGCTCCTATGGATTTCAGGTGTTGCATTATCTTTTCCTTAAGGAGTGCCTCCATAATCTTGCCCACTACTGAGGTAAAACTGGCTGGTCTGTAGTTCCTTGCCTCCTCCCTGCTACTACTCTTGTGGAGCGGGATCACATCAGCCCCTTTCTCCAGTCTTCTGGGACCTCTCCTGTGCTCAGAGACTCACTAAACAGTTCTGATAATAGCTCTGTTACTTCCACCCTTAGCTCGTTTAGTACCCTAGGATGTATGCCATCTGGTCCCATTGCCTTGTCCACCCTGAGCTTAGCGAACTCTTGTAGGACCCTTTCTTTTGTGAAGGGACTTATGCATGCCCCCCCCCCCGTGGGCCCTGCACTACCTTCTCCTCAGTAAATACTGAGCAGAAGTATCTATTTAGGATAGATGCTTTTCCTTGGTCCTTCTCCACACACTCCCCCTAATCCCCTTTGATTTTAGCAATACCCCTCTGGACTTTCTCTTTTCACTAATGTATCTATAGAAAGTCTTGTCCCCTTCTTTTACTGTTCGTGCTAGTGTTTCCTCAGTTTGGACCTTTGCCTTCCTTGCTGCCTTCCCTGCTTCCCTTAGGGAAGTTTGGTATGTGTCCCTATCTTCGTCCCACTGCATTCCTTTATATTTCCTGAAGGCCAGTCTTTTGGCTCTGACCTTTTCTGCTACTGTTTTTGAGAACCAAAATGGTTTTCTTCCTCTTTTGCTCTTGCTATTCTCCCTAACACAATGGGATGTTGCTTTAAGCATTGCATCCTTAATGCTTGCCCACTTTGCCTGTACCCATCACCTGTATTTCTTCTTGCCAGGGCTAGCTTAACTCTGTCAGCCATCTTATCAAAGTCAGCTCCTCTGAAGTCCCATATTTTTGCATTAGAATGGGATGAATTAGTTATAGTGGCCAAATTGAACCATACTGTGTCATAATCACTGTGTCCAGGTGACCTTCTACCTGGAGTTCTAAGATCATTTCCCCATTAGTCATTACTAGATTTAGGATAGCCCTGTCTCTTGTGGGTTGCTGTACCAGTTGTTTGAGGCCCTCCTCCTGCAGGGAATCCTCTATGTGACTAGTTCTGGCAGATGTTCCTGCTGGTATCGACCAATCTGTATCTGGCATGTTGAAGTCTCCCATTATCAGAACCTCCCCTTTAACTGTCATGTTTTGTATATCTTCCAACAGTAAAGTGTCTATGTCCTCTCCCTGGTCTGGAGGCCTGATTCGCCAGTTCGTATGGCTGTCCCATTTCCTGTTTCCAGGGTGACCCACAGTTCTTCTGGCTCCTTATGCGTCTTCTGAATTTCTGTAGCTTTGATATTTTCATTGACATAAAGGGCCACTCCCCCCACTTCCTTTTTGCACCTTGGTCTCTTATGAACAGTACATAGCTGGGTACTGAAGTCTCCCAAGTGTGGTTACTGGTGGACCATGTCTCGTTAATGGCTACTATGTGCAGTTTAGCCTCTGTCATTGCTGCCTGCAGGTCTGAGATCTTGTTTCCCAGACTGCGGGCATTTGTGTACATGATTTTCCATTGGCCAGATTTCAATGTGTTAGTTGTTGGGTGAGGGCCGGCGTTTCCTCTGCGCATCATATGGGCAGCCAGACCTTTTTCCTTATCTGATTATGCAAATGAACTACAAACATGCTGGACTCCTGTTTGATCACTAGCTGATGGGGGAGGGGTATTCTTCCCATTCGATGTATCAGGTGCTGCACCCCTCTCCCCATTGGCTAGTTTAAATATTCTGCAAAGACATTAAACTTCTGCCCAATGCACTGACTCCCTCCTTTGTCAGATGCAGTCCATCAAATTTAAAGAACTTTTCTCCCAAACTGTTGCCAGTTACCTACAGATTTGTGTCCTTTTTCCTGGTACCAGCCCTCGAGCCACATGTTTAGCTCCCTTATCTCCCCTTCTCTGACCTTGAGTCCATCTGCCCCCTATTCTAGACTGGCAAGATCTCAGAGAAGGAGATGCTGGATAAAATGGATGACAATTCATCTCCCAGCCTGGTCAGATGTTTCTTGATCTCCACAACTGACCAGCTGGCAAGATCGTTAGTCCCTATGTGTACCAGCACATCAATGTTTTCTCCTGCTTCCTGCATGATATTAGCAATGCAGTCAGTGTCTCTCTAGTCTGATGTACCTGGGAGACATCTGACCATTACCCCCAGCTGGAGGTAGGTATCAACTCCCCAAATCATGGAGTCTCCTATGATCAGAAGTGTTTTTTGTGTTGCCTTTTTTTTTGTTTGTTTTGGACCCTGTTTTTGGGTGAGGTTTTTGTGCTAGCTCCTGTGCTGCAGTGTCCTGCTCTGCAGTGTCCTCTGCCCCTTTGTCTGATTTTCAGATAGAGGCAGATTCCTGTTTGTAGTTTTTATATGGTTTGTGGAGGTGATACATTGGTGAGTATCGTGTGATAGGGCACCCGATTTGCCCCTCCTAACCACCTGCCAACCTCCTGGATCAACTACCCTCTGTGGTTGAGGTGCTTCAGTTGGATGTTGGGGAAATGACGGGTGGTTCTTATAATATATTTACTCCTGAATATACGATTTGAGGTGCACAATCTCTGCACATGCTGCCTGGAGCTCAGCCCTTAGATCTCCAATGGCCCAGCATGTAGGACAGTGTCCTAAATCCTATATAACTGCCCTTTTGAAAAGTGTCCAGCAGTGCCTGCAGTTAATAATATCCATTCCACTTGAGTTGCCAAATTTATAACCTGGTCTGAATAATTAGGAGGAAAATGAAAGCAAAAGTTTGATCTTTTTTCTTGTTTTTTTTTTGTATAACTTGTTATAACAAGTTAAACAACTTGGGCCCTGTAAGTGAGGTCACTGTGTGGATACCCCTCTGATCCTCCCCTTCCTGCTTTGCTACAGGAAATGTCATGACTGTGCTACTCTATAAAAGGAGTGTATCATGGGGTGGTTGGGGATGGGCTGGGTGGTGGGCCCTTCCCCTTCCAAAAAAAAAAAACACAGACAAAAAAAACAAGGAGGTAAGAGAAGAAACAATCAACCAACAACAAATGCAGTAGCCATGAAAGCTTAGCCTAATGATAGCTAAAACTGTAAACCCTGTAAGCACCACCTGTAACAATTTCTCATGAGATATACCTTGCAAAAAAAACACTTTGCTACAGAGAAAAATAAAGCAGTAACAGAAGATATACCTTGCAAAAAATAATTTTAATTGGAGAAGATTATAGCAGTAATCTGTAAGCACAAAACAGTAACAATCCTGCAGGCACACCCTGTAATAATGCAGCAGAAGGTATACCCTTCAACAGCAATTTGAATCAGAGATTACAGCAGTAAAATGTAAACAAAAAGCAGTATCAAATCTTGTGAGCACAAGAGAAAATAACACACAGTAAATCTGCCTAGCAAAAAGAAGCCTTAATCTTTTCTTTGTTCTGATAATGTTGTTCCTTGCTCTGTCCTTACAAGCAAGCCTAGAAGAAAAGAGCTCAGGTGAAACTAGGTGCCTTTGCCAGCAAACCTAGTCTTCCACCTCTGAAGCATACTCAGTGCTATGCTCCAGAGACCTACCACTCCCAAGGGAAAGTGAATAATGAATGCCACCATAACACACTGATTTTTTCCAAGGAATTAGCACCTCTAAATAGCACACTGAAAGGAATTATCTTGTGTGGAGCCAGTGGAAACACTGAATTAACATGACCAAGCCCAGGGCCATCTACCCAAAACACCCACCCTCTAAGGCACTGTCCACACTGGCAAGTTTAACACATTACTGTTGACTTGTAATGGTGTAAGATCATCCAACATGGGTCGTGTCCAGACTCGGAATGTTTCCAAACTGTTTTTCAAAACTGAGTTTAAACCCTTTGAAATAAGGGTTTTAGCTCGGTTTGAGGGGTTTAGTATCTAGCACGGTTGTAGTACCTGTATGTATGGGAGTCTATTTCACGCTCCATGCTGTTTGTGGGACAGTGGAGCTACTGCAAGGCAACATGGTTTGGGCATGATGTGCAAGTGTGTTAGAACATGCATTCATTTTTCACTAATATGGATGGATGTGTACCATGTTAAAACACAGTGCAGTTGGTGTGTGGATGCAGCAACACAGTAAGACCCGTAACAGTTTGAGAACTATTACCAACTTTTGTTTTGTAAGTATGGACAGTGACTACTGAAAGTCTTAATGTTATGGTTTTATGCTAAGGCTTATCCAAGTCTTATGGTTATTACATACAGTTAATGGTGGTGTCCCTGGGATCCGAATCACAACCTTTACTATTGAGCCCAGGGCCATATTCCCCTAGGATAGACCCTCTAAGTCCCCTTAAAATGTGTATTGTGCAGTTACATGCAGTAAATGGAAGCACCACTGAGAACTGAATCACAGCTTTTACATGGAGCCCAGGACTATCTGGCAAAAGAACAGATTCTGTAAGCCTGCTGAAAATGCATATTGTGCCTGGGCTTAGTCAGCCCTTGTGGGTAGAGGTTGTATACAGTGAATGAAGGCACAACTGGTATTTGAATCATTGCATTTGCCTTTGAGCCCAGAGCCATCTTTCCAAAGACCAGATTCTCTAAGCCCCCTTACAATGCATTTTGTTCTCAAGCTTAGCTAAGCTTAGCTTGGTGGGCAGGGGTTAAAGAAAACAAATGTAGGAACTACTGGGATTTGAACCACAACCTTTACAATACTTAGAAACATAGAATTTGACGGCAGATAAGGACCGCTTGGCCCACCTAGTCTGCCCATTTCCCCACCTAATGGATATGCTGTAGATCCTAGCTAACCAAAAGCCTACTTCCTCCTACCCCCCACTAGAACTGCCTTATGTCTGTCCCATGCATTCTTGAACTCCCCCACTATTTTTGAGTATATTACCTCCTCAGGGAGGTTATTCCATGTATCCACAACCCTCTCCATGAAAAAAAACTTCCTCACATTACCTCTGAGCCATCCCCCCTCTATCTTCAAATTGTGACCCCTTGTTCCTGCACATCTCTTTTTCTGAAAGATACTACCTTCTTGGACTTTGTTGATTCCTGCTGAGGTACTTGAACGCTTCTACCATGTCCCCCTCTCTCTCCTCTCCTCAAGGGTAAACATATTAAGCACCTTTAATCTCTCTTCGTATGTCTTCTGGTGCAGACCCCACACCATTTTAGTTGCCCTTCTCTGGACTGCCTCCATCCTGTCTATGTCCTTGCAGAGATGGGGTCTCCAGAACTGCATGCAGTACTCCAGATGGGGTCTCACCAACTGTCTGTACAGAAAGAAAACAACTTCCTGTTTTCAACTGGTTATGCTTCTCCCTGTGCATTCCAGTATCCTGCCAGCCCTCTTTACTGCCTTCTCACATTGCTTGCCAACCTTAAGGTCATCTGATATGACTACCCCAGGTCCCTTTCCATTTTTATTGTTGTTAGTATCTCACCTCCCATTGCGTACTGTTCCCCTGGGTTTTTGCTTTCCAGGTGCATTACTTTGCACTTCTTTGCATTGGATCTAAGCTGCCATACATTTGATCATTCCTCCAACCTTGCCAAGTCCCTTCACATCCTTTCCACCCCTCTTTCTGTTTCGACCCTGTTGTAGATCTTTGTGTCATCTGCAAAGAGACATACTTTTCCTTCCATTCCCTCTGCAATGTCTCTTATAATGACATTAAAGAGGACTGGTCCCAGTACTGAACCCTGTGGTAGCCCGCTAGTAACCCCCCTTTCTTCAGAGTGGACTCTGTGTACTATTACCCTCTGCATCCTGTTGTCCAGCCAATTTTTTACCCAGGCTACCACCTTGGGGCCCACTCCAAGGCTGGCTAACTTGTATATTAATCTTTTGTGTGAGACTGTGTCAAATGCCTTGCTAAAATCTATGTAGGCCATGTCCACAGTGCCTCCCTGATCTACTACTTTGGTCGCCCAGTCAAAGAAATCAAATAGCTTTGTCTGATATGACCTTCCCACTGTGAACCCATGCTGCCTTAGGTCCTGTGCCCCACTGGCCTCCAGGTACTCAACAATTCTTTCCTTCAGAAGTGATTCCATAATTTTCCCTACCACTGAGGTTAAACTAACAGGTCTGTAGTTTCCTGCCTCTGTCTTGCTCCCACTTTTGTGAAGGGGAATCACATCTTCCCTCCTCCAGTCCTCAGGTACCACATCATCCTCCCATGATTTGTTAAAAAGGATAGTCAGTGGTGTCACTAGTTCTACTCTTAGTACTTTTAGAATTCTTGGGTGAATCCCATCAGGCCCCATTGCTTTGTCCACCTTCAGTTTTAAGAGTTCTTTAAGAACCCTTTCTTCTGTGAATGGACTGGTATCAACCTCCCTATCCAGAGTGCTTCTATTCTTTGATTTAGGTACCACCTCCTCCTCTTCTTTTGTGAATACTGAGCAGAAGTATTCGTTTGGTATCCCTGCTTTTTCACTGTCACCCTCTGCACACCCTCCCTTCCATTTATTAAGCCTCACTATCCCTCTCTTGGTCTTTCTTCATTCCCTAATGTACCTAAAAGGCTTTATTCCCCTTCTTAACTGAGTTGGCTATCTTTTCCTCAGTCTGGGCCTTTGCTATTCTGACTGCCTCTCCACTTCCTTCTGCTTTAACTGGTACAGTTCTCGGTCTTGCTCCTTCTGTCTTTGCTTATACTTCCTGAATGCTACATTTTTCTCCTAAACCTTCCCCGTGACCTCTTTTGAGAACCATAGTGTTTTTTTCCTTCATTTTGTTTTGTTGATTTGCTTCACACAAAGGCTGGTTGCCTCTGTGCTTGCAGTTTTGATTTTTCCCCTTTGTTCCTCCACCCCTCCTTCTTGCCCATTTGCTAGTGCTTTTCTGAGGCACTCTCCCATTTTCCCAAAGTCAGCCCTCCTAAAGTCCATTACTCTTGCTTTTGTATGGCTTGACTATCAATCCCAGTGCAATACTTCCCAAAGGACAGGCCCCCTAAGAATTAATATTATGTATTTTTGCTAGGACTACCAAGACATGTGGGTTGGGGTTACATATTTCTTTTATGCAAAGAAAGTGACAAGTAATACAGGACCGTGGCAGACTGCTAAACCACACCCACTAGCCACCAACAGCGGCTAGTAGGTATAGTTCAGCAGCCTGCCACAGTTCTCTATTAATAATTATATTCTACCCCAAGGCCTTGGGGGCTTTCACACATGAGCCACACACACACACACACACACACACACACACACAGACACACACGTGCACACACACAATCACACACCATTTCTTAAATGTGAAAACCTCTTCTGTATGTATTTGTTCATTAATGCAAATCAAAAGTGGTAACTAGTAGTTGGCACTGGTAGACAGCCACTCCCACTAGTGCACACTGCACCCAGTCTTCATCCCTATACTCGATTCTAGGGCTTAGGTGCATAGCACAGCTAACCACACACACACATGCATGCACGCAGACACACACGCATGCACGCACGCACACACACACACACACAGAGCACAGAAAACACTCCTGTAGCAAAATGTTTTTTTTTCTTAGTTTATTTTTTCTAATGTCAACAAAATGCTAACTGGCAGTGGCCATTGACAGGCTATAAGACCAGAGATTAACACTTGCTGTCCTCTGAGCTCTGCCCAATGCCCATACACTCTGCCTTCCTTATTGCAACACATGGTTTCGGGGTAGGCGCATTGCACAGCTCACACACTCAGCAAAAAGCTTTTTTAATGCTGCTTTCTGGTTAGATTTAGCAGAAAAAAATAGTCTACTGTGTTTATTTTGAAGCTCGTCTTTTAAGGTCTATTTATTTTTTGGCTGAAAACCTACAGTATTTATTTAGTATTTATCTAGCTTTTGGTTATGAGGTAAATGCACTAGACAAAGATCTGCCTATTTTCAGGCATGATCCAGGAGGATTCAGTCTAATAGTACAGTGCAGTCATGTAACAATCATTTGTACAGGATAGTAAAATATAAGTAATATTCAGCAACATGGTACAGGATACTAAACTATGAATTATACCACAGAGCAAGGAAATAAGCATAGTGAAACAGTACAGTAGCTATCAAAAACTGTAGACCCTATTTAGCTGCCTTTCAACCTGATGCTTGGCTTATGAGTGCACTCTCTAATTGCAGTTGATCACCAACAAGACACCAAAACAGACAGTGAACCATGAGTCTGTCTCTCTGGCAGACTAGAAATCATTTGATTTCAAATAGCATGCAAACTAGGGCTGCTCGGATGCCCCAAAATCTGAACCAAGCTAGGACAGATGGATATTAGGATAATCAATATCCATATCTGACATCTGATCCAAGCATCGGATGGCACCCAATTAGGTATGTATGTTTCTGGGGCATATAGAATGGGGTGAGCTTTAGGGCTGACAACACCGAGGAAGACTGTACCCCTGATTTGTTTTAGAGGTAGTGGTGGGGTTTTAGGGTTGGAAATGCTAAAGCCACATTTCTCTACTTTTGTCACTTTAGCCTGAACACCAAATGCTGCATTAATGCAGTTTTTTGAAAATAATTTCCTTGCTTTCTGAGGCAGTATAATCATATCCTTATTTGCCTGTCAGAGTGCAGGGCCCTTCAGGCCATGTGCACCCATGAACCTGTACTTTTTGAGATAGTATAATCATATCCTTATTTTCCTGCATGAGTGCAGCACCTGGAGAATGCAAATATGTATGTTGCTGTGGAAATGCAGGGCCCTCTGGGCCCTGCGCTTCCATTTGTAGCACAATAGCAACCAAATTGTCAGAATAGGTTTGCTATTATCCCACCCCATGTATGTGATACTGACATTTTTCAAATCCCTGCCAAAACATGATTCCATACCATCACAACTAAATTCCATTGCACAGAGGCAATGAAACAATTTGGGCAGGATTTGAAAAATGACAGCTCTCACGTTCATGAGGTGGTGTAAAAAAATGCCTATTTTGAAAATGTGGGGTCAAAATACAGTATATAAAATTACCAAATTTATGAGGAAGCGTAACAAAATTTCAATGGATGCACAAAGCTTTGCCATTTTTACATTTTTTTACCCAAAATTTTCAACATAGTCTTCTTACGACCCACCTCATGAACAAGGGTGGTGAACATTTTTTTAATCCTGCCAGAAAGATGTTTTCTTAAGCGAATGCAAAATCACCTTTCCGGATGGATTTTCCTGATTCTACCACATTTTTCATGACGTGGGGTCTCAAAAAAGCCATGTTGAAAATGTGGTGTACAAATATGCAAAAGTGGCAGTGTTATGCACCAAAGTTGAAACCCCCATTGAAATACATTGAACTGCACTTACCTTACTATCTCATATTGCAGTCGTTGGTTCCAGCAGCAAGATATATCTCCTGTAGCAGAGTGGATTTTCACTCTGGGACCTGTTAAGGTGAGAGAGGGTGTGTGGGGGGGTCTGGGGCCACGCAGTGTGGTGGGTGCTGAGTGGGAGGTCAGGGTGGGGGGACTGTGATCAGAGAGGGAGCTTTTTTTGTGCAAGTAAAAAAAAAGACATTGAGGGACCATTTTCTTTATTTTGGTCAGGGACAACGATCAGAGATGGGATGCCACTAGCCACCAGAGAAATAATCAGTAGCTATGAGGATGGCAATCAGAGAGTGGGGGGGGCTACTAGATACCAGGGAAAAATCCCACAATCTTGTGGAGATTCATTGGAGGGTGGGGGTGCCACTACACAACTAGAACCAGTACAAAATTAAGGTGATGGCAAGTGATGTGTGGGGATGCCACTAGACACAAGGGAAGGATGACAATCAGAGGGGGTGAGCCACTAGACACCAGGAATTACTTAGATAATTATGGGTATGTTGATCAGACAGGGGGTGCCACTAGACACCAGTGAAACAAAAGTATCAATGGGGACAGCAATCAGAGTGGGGGTGCCACTAGACACCAGGGAAAGATGTTATTATTTACAAAGATGGCGATTTGAGGGGGGTGCCACTAGACATCAGGGAAAGATGTTATTATTTACAAAGATGGCGATTTGAGGGGGGTGCCACTAGACACCAGGGAAAGATGTTATTATTTACAAAGATGGTGATTTGAGGGGGGTGCCACTAGACACCAGGGTAAATTACACAATTGTGGGGACATTGCTCAGAGAGTGGGAGCACAACTAGACACCAGGGAAAAATATAACTAATATGGGGACAGCAATCAGAGGGTGGTGGGCACCACTTGACATTAGGGAAGAAATAAAAAAATACAGGGATGGCAATTCGATGGTGGGGAGGCACCACTAGACATCAGGGAAGAAATAAAAAAATACAGGGATGGCAATTTGATGGTGGGGGGGCACCACTAGACACCAGGGACAAATTACAAAATTATGGGGACAGTGATAGGATGGTGGCAGTGCCACTAGACATCAGGGAACATTTGCATAATAATGGGGACATCTTTCCAAAGCCATTTTGCACTTGAGGGAATCTTTTTCCATATCAAATGAAAAAAGGAAATGAAAAAGGATCCCTTCAAATGAAAAAAAGAACTGGAAAAGTAATTATGTCCGAATTCTTTTTCCATGTAAAAGGATCTTTTTTCATTTAAACAAAAAAGGTAATATGGAGAAAGCTGGAAAAAAACTAAGTTCAAAATATTTTTCCGTATCAGGGGATCCTTTTTCGTTTGAACAAAAAAGCCCATAAGGCAAAAGCTTTAGCGAGTCAGGAGAAAGAATTTAAAAAGTACAAAAAAGTCACATGACTGGTTTAGTTCTCCAACAGTTTACTACAGAACCCACCTAATGGAGTCCCAATCAGCAATATACAGGTTTTGGTCTCTCTAAAGGATGTCACTTTTGTGGTTTTTGTAATTATGTTTTTTTTTTTAATAAAAATGGAAAACAAGATGGCAAACAAAAAAGAATTTTCCCTCATGAAAAAGGATTGGCCCAAAATGAAAAGGATCCTTTTTCATTTGACAAAATTAGTTTTTCATTCCATTCCTCTATAAAAAAAAAAAAAGACTACAGAAACTGAAATGTTGAAATTTAATAACTTTGGAACAGATTAATATGTTTTCACCAAACCAATGAAAGGCGCACCTCTGGGCCAAGCTCTTTTTAACCTCAAAATGTCAGACCAAAACTCCAAACTGTCTGTGCACAAGGTGATGACAAAAAAATACAGCAAATGTTTATGTTTTTTTCACTACCCACATCTCAGAATCCACACATCTGACCAGATGAAATTGTGCCACATCAAGACATGTACCCCACTACCCCACGCATGAAAAAGCACTGTGGGTAAATTTGGAGACCGGCAATGGCACCACAATCTGCACAGGGGTTGCATACAGACCCCTTTCTCGGGGGGAGGAAATGGACAATGAAATGATAGAAAGTAGACTTAGAATGGTAGAAAAAGGGGAGATATTGCTGATGGGTGATCTGAATATGCCAGATGTTAATTGGAGTGCAGTTGCAGCAGCCACTTCGAAGAGTGGGGTTATTCTAGATACCCTACAGGGGGCATGCCTTAGACAACTAGTATTGGAGCCCACTCGAGAGGGAGGAATCTTAGACCTGGTTCTCTCAAATGTAGATGGAGAGAGGATCACAGATGTAGAAGTGGGTAGCCATCTGGGAACTAGCGACCATCGAACAGTATGGTTCACTATAAACACAGCAATAGAGTCAAGCCATACAAAGGCAAAAGTACTTGACTTTAGGAGGGCTGACTTTGCCAAAATGGGTGAGTGCCTAAGGAATGCACTAGCAAATGGGCAGGAAGGAGGGATGTATGAACAATGGGGAATAATAAAAACTGCCATCACAGAGGTAACAAGCCTTTGTGTGAAGCAAATAAACACAACAAAACGATGTAAGAAACCACTATGGTTCTCAAAGGAAGTGGCAGTGAAGGTTCAAGAGAAAAAGAAAGCATTCAGGAAGTACAAGGAATCACAGAAGGAGCAGGACAGAGAACTGTATCAGTTAAAGCAAAAGGAAGCTGGGAAGGCAGTCAGAACAGCAAAGGCCCAAACCGAGGAAAAGATAGCTAACTTAGTTAAGAAGGGGGATAAAACCTTTTATAGGTACATCAGGGAGTGAAGGAAGACCAAGGGAGAGATAGTGAGGCTTAATAAAGGGGGAGGGTGGGCAGAGGGTGACAGTGAAAAGGCAGAGATACTAAACAAATATTTTTGCTCAGTATTTACAAATGAAGAGGGGAAGGTACCTAAACAAGCAGTAGAAACACTCTGATACAGAAGTTAATACCAGTCCATTTATAGAAGAAAGGGTTATGAAAGAGCTCTTAAAACTGAAGGTGGACAAAGCAATGGGGCCTGATGGGATTTATCCCAGAATTCTAAAAGAACTAAGGGTAGAACTAGTGACACCACTGACTACCCTTTAACAAATCATGGGAGGATGGGTGGTACCGAGGACTGGAGGAGGGAGATGTGATTCCCTTCACAAAGATGGGAGCAAGGCAGAAGCAGGAAACTATAGACCTGTTAGTTTAACCTCAGTGATAGGGAAAATGATGAATCACTTCTGAAGGAAAGAATTGTCAAGTATCTAGAGGCCAGAGGGGCACAGACCCAAGGCAGCATGGATTCACAGTGGAAGGTCATGCCAGACGAATCTGATAGATTTCTTTGACTGGGTGACCAAAGTAGTAGATCAGGGAGGGGCTGTGGACATGGCCTACTTAGACTTTAGCAAGGCATTTGACACAGTCCCACACAAAAGATTAATATACAAGTTAGCTAGCCTGGGAGTGGGTCCCAAGATGACAGCCTGGGTAAAGAATTGGTTGGAGAATAGGACACAGAGAGTAATAGTAAATGGAGTCCACTCTGAAGAAAGGGGGGTCACTAGAGGGGTACCACAGGGTTCAGTATTAGGACCAGTCCTCTTCAATATCTTTATAAGCAACATTGCAGAGGGACTGGAAGGAAAAGTATGTCTCTTTGCAGATGACACTAAGATCTGCAACACAGCTAATGCACAAGGGGGGTGGAAAGGATGAGAAGGGGCTTGGCAAGGTTAGAGGAATGGTCAAATGTATTGCAGCTTAGATTTAATGCTAAGAAGTGCTAAGTAATGCACTTGGGAAACAAAAACCCAGGGGAAGAGTACACAATGGGGGGTAAGATACTAACAACAACAAAAATGGAAAGGGACCTGGGGGTAGTCATATCAGATAACCTAAAGGTGTGCAAGCAATATGAGAGGGCAACAAGGAGAGCTGGGGGATACTGGGATGCATAGGGAGAAGCATCACCAGTAGAAAACAAGAAGTTATTATCCCTCTGTACAGACAGCTGGTGAGACCCCATCTGGAGTACTGCATGCAGTTTGGAGACCCAATCTCCGCAAAGACATAGACAGGATGGAAGCTGTCCAGAGGAGGGCAACTAAAATGGTGCAGGGTCTGCACTGGAAGACATATGAAGAGAGACTTAAGGCGCTTAATATGTATAGCCTCAAGGAAAGGAGGGAGAGGGTGGACATGATAGAAACTTTCAAGTACCTCAAGGGAATCAACAAAGTCCAGGAGGGTAGCATCTTTCAAAAAAAGAGGTGTGCAAGAACAAGGGGGCACAATTTGAAGATGGGGGTGACTCAGAGGTAATTTAAGGAAGTATTTGTTCACAGAAAGGGTTGTGGATGCATGGATTGGCCTTCCGGAGGAGGTTGTGGAGTCAAAAACAGTGGTGGAATTCAAGCATGCATGGGACAGTCATAAGGCAATTCTAGGGGTGGGGGTAGGAAGAAGTAGGCTACTGGTTAACTGGATCTGCAGCTTATACAGTAGGTAGGGAAATGGGTAGACTGGGTGGGCCAAGCGGTCCTTATCGGCCATCAAATTCTATGTTTCTGTTAAGCTTGCATAAATCTGCTGAACGGTTGTGAAGATTTTGAAGTTGAAATTTGACATTTAACATATTAATCCCTGCTCAGCAATAAATACAGGGGATGTACTGCACCCCTATAACACACACACACATATATATACAGTATATATATATATATTATAGTGGCACAGTAGTGCCACTATAGTTAGGGTTGAGTACCCCATTTAAGGTTAAATGTGAAATTTGGCAGCTTAATAACTTTGCAACTATATAACGGATTTGCCTGAAATTTGGCATGCATGGTCTGGTATCATGGATCTCTGGACCTGCCAAGTTTTGTTTTTGTCGGATGTATGGTTGTGGAGCTACAGAGCACCAAAAACTACATAAATTAAGTTTTTTTGCGTGTTTCTTTGCTCACACCTACAGGTCACACGGTTTGTGCGATCAGTTCAAAACCTTCAGGGAACATGCAGCTGGGGTTCCTGATTTGCCTTTCAAAGATTTCGTGAAACAATATTAAACGGTTCAAAAGTTATTAAAAAAAAATGTTCCTCATTATAGTTTATGGGAAAAGTTAACAAAATTTTTGACAGTGTTTCAAATGCAGTTTTTACTGTCGCAAATTACCCTTTTACTTTTGTGATTCGGCCATTTTTTTTTTTTAGTTGGTGGTCAGAGAAATGCTTGGCATTTAAATTTGGAACCATCTTGGGACACAATTCTTGTTGTGTTCACCTAGTCCAGCCCTGAGGATGCTAGCCATGTCTTTTCTTGGGGGTAAAACACCCCAGAAACAAGTTTTTTAAATTTTTGTAAACAGTAGTGTCGCAAAGTAATTTTGAATATGCAACACTTTCATGATTTTATTTGTGAAAGTGTCATGATTTGTGAAAGTACTTTGAGACACTATGGCCAAAACAACATGAAATATTTGCCACCCTGCTGCAAAACAACGGTTTGGTCTTTTGGGCTGAAATTTGCTGGGGAAAAAAGCCAACATCCCACTGATGTTCCTTTTGGAGGTTTGGTGACAAAATATTACAGGACTACAAAGTTATGGCACTTCAAAGTTGACAATATTTCCCATGGGATAACATTACAGCGCCAATGCGCCTTTTGGGTCCTGTGATTCTGAAAACGCTTGAGATACAGACTTTTGTCACAAAATCCTTAGGCCCCCAGTAGGGGGCTAAGTGCAAAACTAGCCTGTAAAGTCATAAATAATACAAGATTTTAAAGTTTTTTCTACGTCGTACGGTTTCTGAAATATAAGCAATTTAGTATTCCAAGTGCTCATTTTCTGCTTCGAGGGCCATTATTATGCACACATTCTTTGTATTCACTGTGCTTCCGAATGCACCTTTTTGGGGAAAAATGTGTGAGTGTTTGCGGTACTATGACAGTTAGCATTTCTGCTTGTGTTTACATTGCCGTTTGACTTTGTGTTTCCATATACGGCACTGTGTGTGTTACCATTTGCAATTGCACAGGCGGTTGTGTTACTGTTACCATTTGTGTTTCTGTTACCATTTTCATTAGTGTTTACTTTTGCGTTACCACGTGCATTACCATTTGTGTTTGCGCTGCATTTCCATTTGCATGCCATTGTTTCATTGGCTTATTGTTGGTGTTACCATTACCGCTTGCATTTCCAATTGTGTTACTGTCACCATTTGTTGTTCATTACCATTTGCATTTGCATTTCCATTGGCATTAGCATTTGCATTTTCGGTAATGTTTCCATTGTCACATTAGCATTGTTTCCTTCATGCCATCATGTCTTTTGCTACTGCTTGCATTTCAGTTTGTGTTTCTGTTACCATTTGTGTTTTCGATACTGTTTGCATTTGCATTTCCATTGCCGATAGTGTTTGTGTTACCATTTGCGTTTGCATTTGCATTTGTGCTTGCGTTTGTCTTACCATGTGTGTTATCGTTTCTGTTTGCATTTGTGTGTTTGTTACTGTTTGCGCTTGTGCTATCATTAGCGTTACTGTTTTCTTTTACCTCACTGTTTCCATTATCATTTGCACTTATGTTACCATTTCTGTTTTTGCATTATCTTTACTGTTTGTGTAACCATTTGTGTTTGCATTAACGTTTGCGCTTGTGTTTATATTACCAGCTGCGTAACCATTTTTGTTAGCTTTAACACTTGCATTTCCATGCATGTCTGTGACATATGTAATACTTGGTCTACTATGGTACTTCTGTGCATTTACCAATTTTCATTTGATATCTACATATGTTTTTTGCAGAATGAAGTGCCACAAAAATGTTTTTTTGCCACTCGTATGAAGTCTTACGCTCGTGCTGCTCTGCAGCTGTTGAAGAGATTTGAATAAGATTTGGTATACATGGAGTGGAATGGTGCATCTGTTTATTATCCAGTTTATATTTCTGTAGTACATACAGTTTTTGCATACTGCTGTGCAAAACATTCTGTTTTTGCTATTTGTCTGTGTAGCGCAGCCACTATGTTGTTGATTGCTGTGACACATGGCACGTAGAAAGCCCTTTTGTAGAGGAACATGCCAGTTTTTGTCTGGTTTAAAAATGTTGTTCCGTTCCAGAGTTATAAGCATTTGAAGTTGCCCCCCTTCACAGTCAGTGATTTTTTTGGCCGCCAGTTCTGCCATTTTACCGCATTTTCGGCCACAATTTCCGCCATTTTGTGGTGGAAGACTTCTTAAAGGTGCAGATACAAAAAAATTAAATATCTCTGGAACGGCTTGGTCTTTTCACATGAAATTTGGAGGGTGTTGAGTGGATGTCCTGGATATGTGAACTATTCTGTTTACATGTTGGGAAAACAGTTTGTTGTGGAGATACTGTGTGACACACTTATTGTTTTGCGCAAAGCATTATGCATGGTGCTAGTGCCTTGAAATGAATAGCATAGGTAGCCCTAGTGGTATGGATGTGCCTTTCAGTGGTTTGGTTCTCATTGCCTTTGTGCCGTTATCTCAGAAACAAAGCGAGATACAGACTTTTTGCTACTGTTGGATCACATCAGCTTTGTGCAGTTATCTCTGAAACGAAGTGAGATACAGACTTTTTGCTACTGTTGGCTCAAATCACCTTTGTGCCATTATCTCAAAAATGAAGAGAGAGATACAGAGTTTTTGCTAGTGTTGGATCACCTCACCTTTGTGCCGTTATCTTGGAAATGAAATGAGATACAGACTTTTTGCTACTGTTGCCTTACATCAGCTTGCTGTTAAAATTTCCATTTGCACTACCGTTTGTGCTTACGTTTGCATTTCCCTCACTGTTTGCATTACAGTTTGTGCTTGCGTTTCCATTACCATTTGTGTTTCTATTTACGTTTGCATCACTGTTACTGTTACTGTTAGCATTTCTGGTTACATTACTGTTACCATTACCGCTGGGTTTCGCACTTTCATTTGTGTCACTGTTACCATTCCATTTACGTTTGTAATACCATTTGCATTACCACTTGTGTTTGCATTTCCATTTACATTACCGTAACAATTACCACTTGCATTTGCATTCACATGTGTGTTGGTGTTACAGTTACCATTAGCGTTTGCATTTCAGTCCATGTTACTATTACTGTTAGCTTAACTGTTACAGTTATTATGCAGACATGGGCAGCATGGTGGAACCGCGGGGCCGTTCCACATAGCATTCACTATTTACAGTGCACATTCTCAAAAAGAAGGGAAATTCATGGCACAAAACTCTGTTTAATGCATCAATTGGGTTGTTCCACAGCAACTAAAGCAAGGAAATTTGATGTTAGGGTTCCCACTCCCTTGCACCCCACCCCACTCCACCCCCCACCAACTGGCATTGGGGTGTGCGTTGGGGTCATTGATCCTACCTCTCACCCCATTCTCCTATACTGCACCATCTCAGCTTATTTACACATTGAATGGGTGAGAGTTAGGGCCAATCACCCCAACACACACCCCGATGCCTGTTGGTGGGAGTGGGGTGGGCATGGGGTGCAAGGGGTGGCAGCCCTAACACCAAATTTCCTTGCTTTTGTCACTATGGAACAACCTTAACTGATGCATTAAATGGAGTTTTTTGCCACTACTATATATATATATATATATATATATATATTACCTCTGTGCCGCTCAGTGATGTGATTGTGTGGTGCAGTATGCGGTGCTGTTTAATTGGCTTATAGTGCACTTTTTCCATTAACCACACAGTGGTGTCCATGACTCATTTTAGCAAGTTGCAGCTCTGAACTGTCAGTGATTTTCTTTTAACACTGATTTTACATGTTCAGCAGCAGGTGGCCTGGATTACTGTACATTTTTAATAATAAAAAAATAATAACATTTATTTAATAAAGCGCCTTTCAAAATTCCAAGGCACTGTACAGAATTAATTCAGATAAAACATATACAAATACATATCATATAAAATCACAATAAAACTGAAAAAAGCCTTTCCCGATAAAAAAGTTTTTAGTGCCTGCTTAAAACTCCCCACCATCCTGCACTCCTGGAGCTGATGGGGCAGAGAGTTCCAGAGGGTAGGTGCCACAAATCCAAAGGCACGCACACCAGATAACTTCAAATTAACCCTTGGAATCTCCAGCAACCCCTCATCAGCCAAGTGGAGCTGTCACACAGGAGTGTAAGGGACCAGGAGTTCTTTCAAGTAATCAGGACCCTGTCCGTGTAGGGCTTTGTAAGTCAATAGACCTATTTTAAAGGTGATCCGCCACTGTATTGACAGCCAGTGCAGAGCGTGCAGCACAGGGGTGATATGAGATCTCCTTGATGCCCTAGTCAACAAATGTGCTGCCGCATTCTGCACTAGCTGCAAGCGGTGGATATCAACCCTAGGAAGCCCTAGATAAAGGGAATTGTAATAATCAAGGCGCGATGTCACAAAGGCGTGGACCAGAACAGGCAGGTCACTGGGTGGAACAAAGTGCCTAATCCTGGCAATGTTCCTAAGATGGAAAAAGGCTAGCTTGATGACTGCTGACACCTGATGATGAAGAGTCAGACCAACATCAAGTTCCACTCCCAGGTTATGCACCTGTTCAGAGGTGAGAATCTGTGCCTCCCCCAGAACTAGGCCAGAAGAGAGCCCAGTCCTCAATCCCTCTACCCTATGACCCAGGTCCACAACCAAAACCTCAGTCTTTCCAGGGTTCAGCTTTAGACTGCTGGAATTCATCCAATCTTGGATTTCTGTGAGGCAGTTGTTCAGTACTGGGATAGCACCTGCAACTCTGCTATAACAAAATGACAAGCAGATTTGTAACTGGGAGCATTTAATCAGCAGTAACCTGTGCTCCACACTTAAAAATAAAAAAATAAACATTCAACTCTGATGTGTTTAATCAGCAGTAACCTGTGCTCCACACTTAAAAATTAAAATATAAACATCCAGCACTGATCACACCATAATCCCCACCCAACCTTCAATTGTGCATAAAGTACCAGGCTCAACCCCACCCAGACTGCCATCACTCATCTGTACTGGCATAACTTTTTTGATCAGTTTACCAACCGATAAGTCATCTTTATTCTGTCATTAGTGACTGATCTATACAAATTTAGCTAGCTGCTGTACAGCATGTACTTTAATACAGTATTTATACGGTGATTGCCGGTTTCATTATTAATACAGTATGTGACTTTGATCAGACAATCACAGAGATAGGAAAGCGCTTGTAAACAATAAAGACCTACAGTAATAGAAGATGGAATGCTCTCTGTCTTTTAATTTTATATCTTAGAGTTTCACACATACATTGTACTGTAGTCGTTCATGTGCAGTTTCTCTTTTTTATGAACATTAATGGCATCAGCATTTTTTTGTTGTTCTTTTACTATGATTCTGTCTAGTTAAAGTTGATACTGTACATCAGTAATGCTTAATGCAGCCATTTACCCCACACCCACAACACCCTCATACCTGTAAGTCTATCAGTAGCTCTGTCGCTTGTAACATTTTCTTCAGATTCTGATTCTTGTTCTCATACATTAGAGACTTTGGGGTAACTCAAGGGCCAAAACAAAGTTCAGGAAGACAGCATCATTCAGATAAAAATGTGCAATAACAAGAAATCTCAATATGAGCTTAGAGGGGTGGAAACATGAGAGCAACATGAGAAAGTATTCTTTCATGGAAAGGGTGGTAGATATACTATATGGAACAACCCTCCAAAGCCTGTAGCACTGTATAATGCATTAGCATGATGGCTCCAACATACTGTACCTCCTATTATCTGTAGAAAAAAATATCATGAGCACACTACCCATTACAATTCACTAAGCACATTCTCTGCATATAGGGCAGTACTCAAAGGATGGTATACTGGCAACACATCAGTCACCAAATTCCCATGTTTTGTACTGAGCAATTCTGAACAGTGCAGTTTCCAAAACTGGACTTAGTACTCCACACGGGGTATGCACCAGGAATTAATACAGTGGCAATACTTCCTCTTTCCTTATGAAATATGCATTCTCAAGGGGACATGAACCTCTGATCCTTATGCTGCAGAACCAGGTAATTCAGTAAGAAAGGTGGATGGACAAAAAGATAAAAACATTATGTGCTAAGAGTGTACTGTGTTTTCCAACAGACAGTGTCTACTATATGTCTGTTGTGAATTTCCAAGTCAGAGTTCCAGTAACTGCAGCATCTCATGCAATCAGTGGCATCTAAAATAATAAAATAAAACCAAAACAAAGATTTGCTATGGGTACAGAACACTGTTCATGGCCAGAACAATGGACTGCTAAACAAATGTTCTTTTTTGGTATACTGGCTGCTATTGTTTCAATTCCAACATAAAATATTGAAGTCTGCAGGACATGCCATTAGTTTTAATGATAGAAATGAATGCTACTGATTGGGTTCTTACAGTATAACCAATTGACCACAATTCTTCCTGCATGTCCCACCCAGCTCACAAACAGCTGTGTCATTTTGATACTGGTAGGAAATTACCAGACTGTTGTTTTGCACACTGTCAAATGCACAAAAGCTGTGCATGCACACTGAATCTTTTTTTTTCTACATATTCCTACCCATACAGAGTCTCATGCAAATCCCACCAGGGCACCTAGCAGGATTTGTTTTTGTCTCGGCCACTTTCAGATCACTATAATAAAATAGTTACACAATGTATTTCTGAATTTTATTTTTTGATGTTCTCTAACAGTAATACATACAGCAGCAGTGTAATTATCTGTATCCCTATTACCAGAGTGGGAATCAAACAATGTTTTCAGCACACGTAGAAATACTGTGAGCTCATTGAAATTCTGATATTAAGACCAGAGTAGCATGCATTAGAATAACATTCAGAAGTAGTCACTTCATATAATGAGTTGTGAGAAATTCAGTACCACGCAATTAATCAAAAGTGTTCTGAACACTTTTCCAACTCCAGGCATCAGAGGCGTGCACATGGTCTAATAAGGTACAGAACCACAAGTCTTAGTACTTTGTTTAAACTTCAGTATATAGAAAGTTACATTCAACTAGCTTTTTTTTCCCTAATCCAGAACAAGTGGTTTTACAACATGGAACTTATTTTATAAACAGCCAGTATCTACCTGACTGAATAATAATGCTTTAGCTACAGATATTGCACATCAGGGAAACTGTGCATTGAGAAACATATCTGCTCAATCGTGTTCCTTGGCAGCCAGGCAGGATGCAGTATAAAAAATAATAATGCGACGGTAAGGATAATTCAGTTCCAAATTCCCTTTTATCTGGCTACCATGTGTTGGGTAATCATGCCATTCTGGATCTGCTCATAGCTGTCATCATTATCCCTTATTAAAGCTCATGAATAGTTGCCATTTCTAAAACAGAAATCTAGAAGTATTTCATGATTTTCCTATGCACGCTTGACAATATTTTTTATCTTATCTCCATCGAGTTTAAGCACCATGGGGGGTAGTGATTAAGCTATGTGGCTAGCAGACTGTATAATTGTTAAGATACTTTATTTTTTCAACCATGTGTGGACTTTATGAAATAATACCTTATAAAAGCTCATAAACAGTTCCCCATTTATAAAACAGAAATCTATAATTAATTCATGATTTTCATATGGAACACTTGACAATGTCTTTTTATTTTATTTTAATTTTGACATTTCACCAACAGATTCAATTATGAAATGGGAGACTTTTTAATGTCTTGTTTGAATCTGATCATAACAAAATAAAATTGTTTAATGTAATGTATGACACTCAGTATGATTTCAATATCTTATTGCGATGACTGTACTGACACAAAAGCCTTTTCCTTTATTTAAGAGTTCTAATATTGTTTTTAATGCAGAGACCCTAAATAGTGTTATGATAAATGTGGTGGTTGAGGTGGGGAGAGATTCTGATGTAACCACAAGTAAAATCTGCATCAATCCTCATCAAGTTTAAGCACCATTTTGTTGTGTATGTGTGTGTGTGTGTGGGGGGGCAGTGAATCCATTAGTTAGGAACTCAGCAACATACTACTGCACTCTGAGCCTTATCTTTGCTGCAGTGGTGCTGTAAGATTCAGAGTGGAAAAGATTAGATTAATTATCTGCTAATGGTCCTAATTGCACCTCCCAGATTAGCTGCTCCTACTAATAAAGGGCTGAGCAAACACACACACACACACACACACACACTTCTGTTTCTTTTCAAGACTGCACATGTCTATAAATTATTGTAGGTCATAAATAAATGGCACTCAACAGCATTTTCAGGCATAACTTATTTTGTATGAGTTACAAGAAGTGACTGTATTTCCCTGGTACTTACACTTTTTCAGCAGTGTTCATTATTTTTTCTTTATTAATTGGCATTTCAACTTTTCAGTATGAAAAAAATCAGCATATCTGCTGCACACTTGAGCTGGATTGCTAGACTGTATAATAGCATGCAGGTTCTTTTGTAGACTTGTTTACCCATAAATCAACATTGTGAACATGCTGAGAACTGATGCAAGACAGCCACTGTTGTGTTGACAACAGTTTTGTCAGTCAGTGTAGTCCTATAACAAAAAATATTGCTGCCACTCATAGTTAAAAAAATGCAAAGTTAAACAACAAAAGAGACAAAATTGTCTAAACCAGTGAATACAATTTAATATTTATTAATATCCCTGACAGATATTAGAAAAGAAGAGACACCTGTGAACTGACTTCTAGTTAGTTTAAACTTTACATAATAACTGGTCAGCCATTTTTCTCAATGTACTGACCAGGTTGATATTTTCCATAACAACCGGCTGGTTGTTATGACATTCATGAGCCATGCCAGTCAAACTATGCTGCTGCCTCATTGGCCAACATTCTGTATGTGGGCGGGGCCAAACAGTCTCACAAACTGCTGGAGAAAAATTGCTGGCCTGTTGTAAAAAATAAAAGATGGGGAGGGTGTTTCATATGAGAATTTAATGCACACCCTTGTTGTGGGTGCTTTGATAAACCCCTCGGGCTTCGTCCTCGGGGTTTATGTAGCATCCCACAACTCGGGTGTGCATTAAATTCTCATATCAAACCCTTCCCCATCCATTATTCTCTATTTAATATTCTTCAGTTACTGGTACACAGACTACATTCATTGCTGGACAGAGGAAGTGGCATTTAACTTAACAGGTGCCTCATCAGGAATAAAATTACAAGAACTTGTTTCCAGTGGCTGTGATTATTTATTTTTTTCCTTTTTACTACAGTTAGTACCACCCCTAAAACTAGTCTTTATGTTGTTGAAGCCATAATGTCAGAGTAATTCGTGAATGGCCTTTGGCAATGTTAGTACTCATTCAACATATCTGGCAATAATATTCACAATATTGACAATAATTCTAAGTTACAGCTGTAACTCTGATCTTGTACTATTTGTTCAGTTACCTACTGTAGGCATGACTTGTTTTGTATGAGTTATGAGAAGTAAATGCATCCCCCCAGTACTTACACTGTTTTTAAAACTGAATTCAGTCTATAATGAACATTTTGCATCAGATTTCATATTTCATCTCTCACACGGTAGACTGTATTTTCTGAGTATGCATGTCCCTGATGTGATGGCTGAAATGACAAAAAGACTGGTCACAGGGGCTGTAAAGTTAGATGCCATTTCCTCTGCCCAGCAATGAATGTTGCTAGTGTACCAGCAATTGCAAAAATATTGAGCTAAAGTCAATTCAGACACTGTATGTCACTTCTACTCTAATGATATTAAGAATCACTAAATTTTGTTCACTGGTTTAGACATTTTTGCTCTCTGTTATTTTACCTTGCATTTTTGTTTTAACTATGAGCAGCAGCAGTGCCTTACAACCAGCTTTTTGAGACAACACTGCACTGACAGAGTTGTCAACCCTGCAGAGGCTCTCTCGTACCGATTCTCAACATATTCACCATGATGAATTACCAGTGAATAAACCTATAAAATAATAATTAAATAATGTCAAGACCTGTATGATGTTAAAGCAGTCCAGGCAGGTTATAGATGCACTGACTTTCATGAAACGGAGGTCTGTCATGAAAGACAAAATGCTAATTTTTAATGCTAAAATACTGAAGAGACTCACACAGTTGCTAAAATTACTTTATGTTCAGCTGGTGATTTTATATGCTGGAACACATATATGTACATAGAATGTTTTCTACAACAAACTCTATTTCTTGTCAAAATCATTAGAAGAATTAGTTTGGCTGCACTAATTAAATAATTTCCTGTCTTCTTTAAGACTTTGTCCTTCTATAAGTTACAGTAGTTAGACTTAAAGTGCTGGCATGTAATTTTAGGTGCTGTATATTTTGTCCCAAATATGTAAAATAAACTATCAGTTCACTTCCCCTCCCCTTTGTCATTTTAATGTCATTTTTCATTGTTGGGCTGTAAGGTATGATTAATTTAACATTCAAAACTGCCCAAAGAAGGAGTGGGGTGTTTCAATTTACAGTTTAAAACTGATGGAGTCCATAAGGTAATACAAGAGGCTGGGGAGGCATATTCTGGTGGTCTACTGAAATCAGAATGCCTTTGCCATTAACATAAATTAGTCACCAAGACCATGGACATGCAGTTGGGGAAAGGGTCACTTGACTGTGTCTGGGAGCCAAAGGAGACACTTCTGGAAGAAAGAGACCATACCGTGTAACCCTGCAGTTCTCTGTTTCACACACACAGTTTGTCAGACTACAGCACATTGTCACAATCTGAGACAGAAGAGGCAATAGTTCTCCACTATTACTACAGTCTATCAATGAGGAGTCCTCTCAGATAATAAAATGTACTAAGCAATTGTGCTGTATACTCCTTGTTATCAAATTACGAGCATCACAGATCTGACAAGATATGGGCGTCAGTATCACACAGTTCAGTGCCAGATAGCTTCAGTTAGTTTTGAACCTGATAACATGAGGCATAAACTTGAGGCTGTCAAAGTCCATAAACACATGACTACACCTACTCCAACCGATAAATACAAGATAAGTATATGCTCCCTCTCCCATACCCGATGTTTAGTATGTAAGCCACAATCACAGACAGTAACTGAATGCAGGAGTGCAAAGGCTGTTTTTATTTTTCTTACTGGTGGTGAGTGTTTTATCTCCAGCTGTCTATGATCGCGGCTTACATGCTAAACATGAGGTACTGGAGGGAAGGGGGGAACAGACACACAACATGAGGTATTTTGCAGCAACAGCAGTGTGTGTAAAGATGTATTTCTGGATGTTGAAAACATCATGTTTATGCTTCACGTTAGGTGCAAAAGTAACCGAAGCTGTCTGGCACTGAACCATGTAAAAGTGATGTCCAGATGTGTTCAGATCCACATGTTGACAACCTCACATGGAGAGACTCTCTACGGAGAACTGCTATTATGTTTTCAGATATGTCCTTATGATTAATCTGGGTAGGCTGTGTCCTTCTTTTGGGGATGGGAGGAAGGAGGGTACTGGGTCCTTGTAGGTGTAGGCTTGTAGAGTGGAATTCCAATCACAATGTGGCACTGAGGTTAGTGGAAGGCTGCAGCTCAGTGTCCTCCCTCCCTCCTTCGTCTGGCTTGTGCGTCACTTGGCAGCATTTACTAGCCCTGACCCCCTGCTCTCTGAGTCCACTACTGAACAGAGGTTAGCTGCTCCTGAAATGGGCATGTTCACCCACTCCCTAACCCAGCAGCAGTCCCATTTCAATTATCCCACCCATTCCCTTCCTCAGAGTACTGTCCACCCCACCCATTCCCCTCTAGTGGATAGTACCATGATGTACCCCCATGAATATGGGTGTTGATTCTGCTCTATGGAGTTTCAATCTGATGCTTTCTTTCATCAGGCAGGATATTTTATTTGGGGGATTTTATATTTACAAATGATACTGGTGTATAAAGGTCCCACTCACCCTAAATAAATCACTCAACATATCTTGTGTCAAGACATCACTTTAATAACTCCCAGTCAACAAATCATATTGATGTTTCGGGTAAAACCCTTCATCAGAAATATAGTGGGATTTCTGAATTTATAGAAAATTACAAGTATATAAAACTTTTTTTTATAAAATAATATAAATAAAATTCAATGTAAGTAAACAAGAATACTTCAAAACATAAAGAATTTATCAATCCTTACATTTCATAATGGTTACTTCTATGTTTTTCTTTCAATCATTCATTATATATTCGACTCCCACCACTGGACACTGATAGAAAACAAAAAATAAGAAAATAAATGTAAAAATAAAATATTACTTATTCAATCATAGCCTTTCAAACTGGTCATTTTCTCTAATATAAATAGTTTTAAGTTTAACCATGATTGTATCCAGCAACTCTTAAAGTAAACAAAAAGATTAATACATTTCCACATTAACGCTAAAATGCAAAAAACGATAAAATGAAGAAGGTATTTTTAATCAGTTACTACTATGTTCTAACAGTTCCAAATGCTATCAAGTCACATTTAAATCCACTTTGTATATTACTTAAACATCCATTTAGTATCTCTAAAATGAGTGTAGAATTTGTTTGTGTGCTAACCTGTAGTGACACTGCGGTTGCCAACTCGGTTTCCAAACATTTCCTTTTTTCGTTTTTTGCATTTTTTTGAAATCTTTTTGCATTGGTTGATTTTTTATAAGATAGTGATCAAACAAGCATGTATTTCTTTGTGGCATGTACAGACCCTAGTGCTAATCACTTGATGAGGGTTCTGATTTCTGCTGATCAGGGATTGGGGATGGAGATGTGAACTGTGGGGACACCTACTGGAAAGTTCAATTATAACAGTAGATTCAAACTGAAAACAGCACCACATGGTGCATTTTAGCAGTTGATAATGGTGAGCCAATTAAATCAGAACTCGGCATACCTCAACAGACAATTAAGCCTTACTGACGCAATAATGCCGCATTGCCAAGTACCGCTCAGTAGTAACGCGGCTACCAAGGTATACTGAGGTACCAGGAACTTCACAGTAACTACCACTGTATTCGTATTTGGAGGCTGGTGACTGGAAAAAGCACACACAGCTACACAGAAGAAAAAATTACTCACCTTAGTAATCTTGTTTCTTCTAAGGGAATCTTACTGTATTTTGACTTATGCAGTATGGTCTCACCATAGGACTTCCCCGGAGCTGACATGGTTAATAGAACCTATGCAAATGATGGAATGCTAGGCTCGAGCTCAGTTTTCAAATCACTGTCCCTGGTAAACAACTCTAAACTGTCAGATTCTTATGAAGCATGCACTAAGCAGTTTCTGGCTAATATAATAATAATAATAATAATAATAACAACAACAATAACAATAATGATAACCACCCTCCTTAGTAAGCCATGAGGGAAAAATAAGGGAATTACCCCTTCTTTCAGAAAAAATCTCAAAAGTGGCATCACATAAGACTCAAGTCACAGATGCACAAAAACAAGAACTTCAGATACCCCCAGGTTTGCAATAACTCTACCACAGCTGTAGTGCAGTGACCACAGGTTTCTAGCAGGGGAAGAAGGGAGAGAGCTGAGAATGTAGTAAGATTCCCTCAGAAGAAACAAGATTACTAAGGTGAGTAATTTTTTCCTCAAACCCCATGAAATCTTACTATATTCTGATTTATGCAGATTACCAAGCAGTGCCTTTGGAGCTGGGCCTATAATCTATTTAGGAAACAGGCTTTGCAGGACTGCTATGCCAAACCTGGCATCACCTCCGGCCTGGACATCCAAACAATAATGCTTTGTGAATGTGTGGACGGTCTTCCAAGTTGCAGTTTTGCAAATGTCTACTAGAGGGTTATCTCTAGGAGCTGCTAAAGAGGCTGCAGTACCCCTAGTTGAATGGTCCCTGAGGCCTGAAGGTGGTTCTTTATCTACCTTGTTATAGCAAAACTGAATACAGACTACAGTCCATCATGCAATGAATCATTTGTTGCAGATTTACCTTTTCCCACCTCTCCATATGTGAGGAACAATTGAATTTGATCCTGTCTGTGACCCTTTGTGGTCAAGATAGTAGCTGACTGTCCTTTTTACTTCCAGACTGTGCAGTCCACACTCACCAGATGTGGAATGACCTGTGAAGAATACTGGCAAAATAATAGACTGGTTGAGGTGGAAGTCTGATACCACCGTGGGCAAACATTTTCTGTTAGTTCTCAGAACTATTTTGTATCTATGGACAGCAATGTAACCAGGTTCTGTGGACAGTGCTTGGAGCTCACTGATTCCTCCTAGCAGAAGTAATAGCTATCAGGAACACTATTTTCCAAGTCACATATTTGAGGTCTGCGGTAGCCATGGGCTCAAAAAGGGGCTGAATAATTTGGGCAATACAAATGTTCAGATCCCACATGGGAGTAGGTTCCTTATGTGGTGGGTGCAAATGCAGTAAACCTTTAAAAACTTCCTGAATACTGGCTTTGAAGACAAAGAAGACACCTTACCTGCTGATAAATAAGCTGAAACAGCTGCCAGGTGCACTGTCATGGTAGAAATACTTAAACCTGTGGAATGCAACTGGGCCACATAGTCCAGGACTATGGAGAGACTGGACTGGGTATGGTCCAGGCCCTTGTCGTGACACCAAATTGAAAATATTTTCCATTTAGAGGCATAGGTTTCCTTGGTAGAGGGTTTCCTAGAGACTCTCAGTATGTCCATGACTCCTTCTGAGAGATGCAGATCTGCATACTCTAAGTCCTCAAGAGCCATGCTTTGAGTCTGAGGGATAGCAGATTAGGATATATGTTCCTGCCCTGTGAGGATGACAACAGGTTGTACCTACTGGGGAGACTGATTGGCATGGCTACTGACAAAGATTGGATCATGGAGTACCAAGGCTGTCTGGCCCAGTCTGGGGCAATGAGGATTACTGAGGCTGATTGAAGCCTGAGTTTGTTCAACACTTTCAGTAACAGAGGAAAAGGAGAGACGGCATACAGGAGCCTCCCCATCCAATCCAGCAGAAGTGCGCCCAGAGGAACTGTGCCCTTGATAGGGGGCCTGCAGCAATACTGTGGGAGCTGGTGGTTGTCTGGGGCTGCAAACAGATCCACCTCTGGGGTGCCCCATCTCCTGAAACTGGTCTGCAAGACCTGTTTGTTCAGTGACCACTAGTGGTGGTTCTGATTTATTCTGCTGAGGGCATCCGCCAAGACATTGTCCTTGCCTGGAAGGTGGACAGCTGAGAGGGAAACATTCAGGGAGTAAACAAAAGCCCAGAATTTCATTGCCTCTGTTCAGAGGGCAGTTGACCTTGTGCCCCCTTGCTTGTTTACATAGTACCTGGTGGTTGTGTTGTTTTGACTTGGACCACCTTTCCTTTTATTTGATTTGCAAATGACTGAAGAGCCAGAAGAACTGCTCTGAGTTCCAATATGTTGATATGCAGGAGAGAGTCCAGCCTTTCCCATGTGCCATGTGCAGTGTGATCCCCAAGATGTGCTCCCCAACCTAGTAGGGATGCATCTGTCATGAGTACCAGAGAGGGAACCTGCTGCAGGAAGGGCACTCCTTGTCTGAGATTTCCCCTTTCCCACCACCACTGTAGGGCTTGGAGAAAAGTAACTGTGACTGGAACTAACTTTGAGAGAGAGCCCCTTCTCTGGAGCCAGTGATCTCTTAAATGAAATTGAATGTCTCTCATCTGGAACCGGGCCCCTGACACAGTTGCTGTGAAAGCTGCCATATGGCCTAGCAATTGTATGACGTGCCTTGCTGGCCTGGAAATGTGGTGTTTGAAGGAACTGGACATCTGGATAAGGTTGTCCACCCTGTCCTGAGGCAGATACGTTGGTATCTGGCACCTTTGGACATTCTGAATTTTCAGCGCCAGCACTCTGATTGGAGGATCTCAGCCTCACTGACTTCTTCCAGCTGGTCTCCATTTTACCTTGCTTCATTAGAGATGTTTATCAGTGCTGCTAACCCTGGGAGACTATCCTTTTTTGTCAAGCAAGAATTTCATTTTTTTTTGTCTATTTCTCATTTGCAAATTATACTACATAGCCACTAGAAGGCTACAACAGCTGTCTTTTCTGTTAAAGAGGAAACACATTATATTTTCTACTTCCTCTTCTGCTCTAAATAGACCTGGGATACCTCTCTTTCTGAGGACCATCCCCTGGGTTTTTCTGCCTGTTTCTCAGGCTGAACCATGCTCATCCACTAAGGCTACAAGACTTGAATGCCTTCCCCCACTCCCATTCTGTACTGGTAGAGCAGGGCCAGAAACAGAAACGAAAGCTACAGACCAATCTTGCCACACCAGGTTGCAGCCTTGAACCACCTCACTGGCTCAGCTGCAAAGAGTTGCTCCACAGGTACGTTCAGCGTCAAAAACACCTCTCAGCCAACAAAAGGATTTTGAACTTATGACACCTGATCACCGATTGGTCTAGGCTTCTAGTGATGTTTACTGCCGGCTGTTGTGGCATTTAGATCTACCATGGGAAATTACAGCTGGTTCCTCAGTGTGTCACTAGCTTTACTAGTGTTCAGCTCAATTCTTCAGAACCCTCATCCTCCTTAAAGTGGAATGACCCTTGCGCTTCTCCCTGTCCTACGTCCAACAGCTCCTTTCAGGTAGCCATTCTGGACTATTGAGCTTCTCAGCTGTCTCTGCCGGGGAGTGGGACATCTTCCGAGCTGCCTCTGCAGATTACGCTCCCATCCAGACTTGAGACTTCCTACTCATGGCAAATTTCTGCCAGGACACTAGTGGCTGCAACACTAGGCCAGTATAACCCCAGGAGCGGTACAGGCTTCACCCATCAACACCGCCTCCCTATCTCCCAAAAATAGTGTTTACAAATTACAGTTTGCTGCCTTAAAAGAATCCTGCTTCTTTTACTATTGTGCTCAGGCAATGTCAAACTCAACCCAGGACCATTAGACACCCTTGCTTCTCCATCAGACCTGGCAGGTATCAAAGGAATGTCTTTTATGCATCTTAATGCCTGTAGTTTGCTGAAAAAGTTCACCCTTATCCAGGCTTGGATGAGCCACACCTTACCTGATGTCCTAGTGATCACTGAGATCTGGCTTAGGCCAGCCACCCCAGACAATGAAATCAATATCCCACATTATTTACTCTACCGAGCAGATAGGCAATCAAGAGGAGGTGGGGTGGCAATTTATGTAAGGGACAAATACTCAGCCACATGCATAGACGCATCATCCTCCCCCAAAGAATTTGAGTGCTTGACCCTAAAGATCGAACTTTCTCCTTCCAGTGCACTCTGTGTAATAGGCTGCTACAAGCCCCCTTCTGCTGGGCCTCATCTCCTGTCTCACCTCAGTTCCGTACTGGGGCTCAGTTCCTTGGAAACCGATATTCTTGGTGACCTGAACTACGATTGGCTATCAAGTGCATCAGCTCCTTGAAATCCTTTTTGTGACACTCTAGGGCTGGTGCAACTCATGTCAAGGCAGCCTACTCGCCCAAATAAAAGAACCTTAACAACAGATCCTTCTTAGATGTAATTTTGGTTAGCAAGCCACACCTGTTCTCTCATGTCAGAACATTTTTCTCAGATATTAGCGATCATTGTATAATCACCACCATTAGATCCATGCACAACCCACAGTTTGTGGCAAAGTTCTCTATCAAGAGGTGCAAACGCAACTTTGATTTGTTTGCTTACGTCCACGACTTGAAACATTCACCGCAATTGCAGGATTTCTTCCTAGCCAAAACGGTTAACAGGGCATATACTATTTTTTACGATATTTTAAGTGAGGCTTTAAATAAGCATGCACCCTTGGTTAAGGTGCGGGTCAGGAGCAGCACCTGCCATTGGTTCTAGCAGCTCAAAGTTTCCCTGCTAGAAAGGGATACTTTATGGAAAAAAGCCCGAAGAAGCAAGAACGACTCGGATTGGTATCTTTTTAAGAGAGCACATAACAAGTGCACCAAGTTAGTCAGAGCAGCCAAGGTCACCTACTATCGTTCGGAGCTAGCCTCTGCCTCAAGAAATCCTACAAAGCTCTGGAAAACATTAAAAGACATGTCTGGACATGCACCTGGTAATTCCATTCCAGCAAAAATTAAGTCCGGTGGCAGCGTTATCGCAAACCGATCGGAGATATTGGAAGCTCTCAATAACCATTTTGCAATGGCAGGGCTAGCATTTGATAGTTCTCCTGCCAATGACCTCCGCACAGCTCAGGGCCCACCAACCCAGGAGTTCCCCTCTACCGAGGAGGCCTTCTCCCTTCTGCCTGTCTCTCTAAAAGTGGTGGAAGACCTACTGCTGCAACTGGACACCAGGAAGGCAGCAGGCTCTGACTTCATAGAGCCATACTATCTGAAATGTGCCTACCATGTGCTTGCAGTGCCAATCACCCACCTATTCAACATGTCACTCTCCCAGGGTAGCCTCCCCCCTTAATGGAAAATAGCCCATGTCATCCCTCTATTAAAAGCAGGTGACCCCTGCGATCTAAATAATTACAGACCGATCTCCCTCCTCCCCATCCTGTCTAAATACTAGAAAAAATAGTGTGTGGCCAGCTAGGGGTATACTTAGAATCCAGAAGCCTATTAAACCCTGTTCAGTCTGGATTCAGAGCAAAGCACAGCACCATAACAGCCCTAGCTAAGGTGACAAATGATTGGCTCCTAGACCTTGACAAGAAGAAGCATGTCTGTGCTGTTTTCTTGGATCTTAGTAAAGCATTCGACACAGTCGATCACAGCCTGCTTCTTTCCTCCCTAAGCACCTTAGGCCTGGACCATAAATCTTTGTCCTGGTTTACAGACTACCACGGAGAACGGAAATAGCAGGTTAAAGCTGAAGGTGATCTTTCTCCATTAAAACCTATGCTGAGGGGCGTAGCCCAGGGCTCTATCCTTGGTCCCCTCCTCTTTGCAGTCTACATTAACAACATCAAAGAGCCCATCAAAAGCCAACATCCACTTATTCGCGATCGACACTGTAATTGTACTTGAGTCATCCCATGCCGGAAGCAGCTCTAGAAGACCTTCCGTTGAATTTAACCTTCTACAATACCAGCTCATAAACAAAAGCTTTGCTCAATGCAAAAAGACGAAAGCCATGCTCTTTTCCCCTCCTTGCATGCGGCAATTCCTGCTGGGAGGGCCCACAAATTACCACTGTTCTTGGAGAAACACTAGAGTATGTGGCTAAATTCAAATATCTAGGAGTTTGGCTCGATCATAAACTTTCCTTCACCGACCATCTCGAAGAACTACAGAAGAAACTAAGGAAAGATTAGGACTATTCTACAGAATTAACCACCTGCTCACAAAGGAGGCCAAGATTCAACTGGTTCAAGCTACCTTCCTATCTTTAATAGATTACGCGGACCTGCTCTACAGCCACTGCACTGCCTCTGCACTGGCTAAGTTGGACATCCTCACCACAGAGCTATCAGGTTCATTACTGGCCTTCCACTTTCCACACACCACTGCTCCCTGTACTCATTGTTAGGCTGGACTTCCTTCACTATAGAAGGAATAGAAACACCGCCCTATGGGTCTTCAGAGCAGTGACCAACAAGCTTCCCTCATATGTCTCAGATTGTATTCCCGGAGTGTTAGGCACCTACGCTCTAAGGAGCTATTCCCTAATTGCCCTCCAAGTTCCAAGGGTCAAAACTCATTTTGGCAAAGCTGCTCTAAGCTTCTCTTTACCCACATTGTGGAACGGTTTACAACGGAACTTGAAGCTGAGCTGCCCTGTTAGCCTGAATATCTTCCAGGTGCTCTACTATCGCTACATGAAAGCACCTTGCAAACGTTTTCCTCACAGCTAGCCCACTAATTCCACAACTTCCCCTTTCCATCCTGAAGCTCGCCATGTTTCTACCCCAGGCTCTCACCCTATTAACTCTTCCTGCTGCACCCACCCTTCCCTGTCCACTCCAGCCTGGCTAAAGTCCCACCCAATCCATAGTAATGTCCCAATTATCTACCCCTCCTCTGTCATTATCATAATAAACTAGTACACGACAGCCATCGTCACTTCCTGTGGTTTTAGCTCAATTTTTCCCCCAGTCGTTGGTAATATATGTCTCCTTTTCTTTACCTCTCTAACCTGCCACCCCATACACAGCCTCTTTCCCCTATATGTGTAGTTGTCGGCTGCCTCACTCAAAAGATCTCTGCTTATAACTCCTGTATGCCTGTGGTTGATTATACGTCTGCTGACTTCTTCAACTGTAAAATAATGCTTTTTTTTTATTTATTTCAACCTTGTACTGTACTGTATACACTGTATATACTTTTTCTTCATTGTATATTATTGCTTTTTGTATACCTGCTTCTGTACTGTACTTTGATGTATTCATGACCAGGTCCACCTTGCAAATGAGCCTTGCTCAATGGTGCCCGCCTGGATAAATAAAGATTTTGATTGTTTGATTGAGATAAGCCATCCCTTTTCTTGTATCCAGTTCTGCCCCTATGAATCTGAGCAGCCGAACTGGTTCTAGAACAGACTTTTTGTGATTCACTAAGAACCCCAGAGAGTAGAGAGTGTCTTGTGTTATTGACAGAGCCTCTCTTACTTGCTGGTGTAACTGGCCTACTATGAGCCAGTCATCTAGGTAGGTGAACACTGACACCCCTTGTCACCTTAGGTGTGCCACTACCACAGCTAGACATTTTGTGAACACCCTTGAGGCAGATGTCAGTCCGAGAGACATTGCCCTGAATTGGTAATGGCCTGATGGCAACCTGAACCTGAGGCACTTTTTGTGTGATCCTCTGATTGGGATATGAAAGTAAGCATCCTTCAGATCTAGGGATGCTAGCTAGTCTCCCTGTCTTAGGGTAGGTAGTATGGTAGCCAGAGTGACCATCTTGAATTTCGGCTTTGCCAGATGGTTGTTTAAGTATTTGAGATCCAGAATGGGTTGCCACTCCCCTGTTTTCTTTACAGTGAGGAAGTACCTTGAATACAGTCCCCTTCCTATCTGGTTGGGAGGAATTGGCTCCACTGCCTTCAGCAGCAAAAGGCTGAAATGTCCTTTTCCATCAGAGCTGTTTCTGATGGGGTAGAGGCTTTGAAAGCTCTTGACCTCAGCTTTGGCATTGCCTTGAAGCTGAGGACAAGTCCCAGGCCCACTAATTCCAGGACCCATTTGTCTGTGGTGATATTTCCCCACTCCTGGAAGTAGTGGACCAGCCTGCCCCCTACTGGAACTGGGGAGGTGTCCCGAACAATTTCCTCAGGGTGTCTGTTTGGACTGTGCTGCTGGCTGTACATTGGGGCTAGTGCAACCACTACCCCTTCTACCCTTGCCCCTGCCTCTGAAATATCCCCTCGGTTGATACTGGGGGAAAACTTGAGGCTGGAAAAAGGGCTTATAAGTAGGCCTACCTCTGCCACAAGAAACAGAATGAGGCTCACCTGTGATACTGGTGCGTTAGCCAAAAATACAAAATCACATATCAAACCAGAGGCTCACACTCAAATATAAAGCCAGAAAGCAATAGATAAAGGTATAAATATTTTATTCTCACTAAATATTTTATTCTCCCCTTAGCTTCACCCTTGACACGGGTGCCTCTGTTACTTCGAGCAGCCAGGCGGACCCCTTCTGTCTGCCGGCTGCCTTCCTCGCTGCACTGCCCGCTGATCACCAGACTGAAGCTTCACCCTTGACACGGGTGCCTCTGCTGCTTCGAGCAGCCGGGCAGACCCCTTCTGTCTGCTGGCTGCCTTCCTCGCTGCACTGCCCGCTGATCACCAGACTGAAGGTACGCTGCAGAAACTGGACTGTCCAGAACCATCGACTCTGCCTGCTGACGGGCTGCTGCAGTTCTTTAATTCTTTGCTACTGCTGTTTCCTCTCTGGACCTTAAGCTAATGTTATATTCCGATTGTGGTACTTGTTAATTCTCTCCAAATAGTCTTGTAAATCCTAACTTAAACGCGAACCTAAGCCTGTTTACAGCAATTTTGCACTCTAAGGGTAGTTTGAAGTGCAAGTTCATTTAGGCTGCAGGTTTGTAGATTGTAAAATATTACAGCTCTCTTTGTTTTAAGGTCCAGTGGTAAGCTACCCTGGACCAGGGAGTAAGTTTAAAGTGATACAGTTTTTTCTGTTTAGACCAGATTCCATTTGGGTCACAGTTGTAAGCTTTGCCCTGCAAATAATTCAATTTCTCTTTCACTTTCTGTCCTTCTGTCTCCTTGCTGCTTGAATTTTTACACCCACCCTCCCATCCCCAAATACTCTCCCTCCCTGGCACCACCCCTAGCAATGTTCATCCTCCCTCTCTAATATTGCAACTCCTCTTAAAGATACAGAGTGCAGCTATTAGGCCTAACACTTTGGTGACCCAAGGTGGTACCGTCCCAGTGGGAAAACTGTATCGGAGCAAGCATGGGACTCATTGAGCTCCCATTGAAGCTAGTCCTGTGCCAGTTACTCATGGGTGCACTAGCCACTATAGCCACTGTGAGCCTTACTGTCTCCTGGATCCCCTGGACCTATGGGGTGGCTGACCCCCTAAAAGTAGCTCCATGGAGTACATATGTCCAACCAGTGGAGTCGTATTTTACCTTCTCAAACATTATAGCAGAGGGCTCTCCCCTGACCGTGGTCCTTGGTGGTCTGAAACTAGGGTACCTTCAGAGACCCTCTCATAAGGTCAGGCGTTATGACCGGAGGTCACAGAACAAAGAGAGACCCCCCCTTTAAGGCATCTACTGTGGCTCCTGCTGATGACACTTGTGCTAGCAGGGGACATTGAACTAAACCCAGGATCGCCACCCCAATCCATACCTACACGGGCGGGCTGGCCAGTGGTTAAAGGGCTGAAGGTGGCCCATCTAAATGTCAGAAGTCTGCTCCCAAACCTAACGGAACTTCGTGTCTGGGTAACTCGGCACAGTCCTGACATTCTTGGAATTACAGAAACCTGGCTGAAGCCTTCCACCCCCAGCTCAGCATGTGCCTTCCCTGGTTACGACTCTTATCCGCCGAGATCGTCCGGAAGTAAGAGAGGTTGGCATCCTGGTCTACTACAGGAACCATCTAACCTGTCCGCCTCCCTGATCAACAGACCATGCAGTCCCCTGTGAGGCTCTGCATACGGTACTGTTACTAGGGATGGCAAAAAAGATTCACATTGTATTTGCATATAATCCTCCAAAAGGAGGCATAGAGGGACTGACTGGTCTCCTTGGTGCAGTTGGTGCTGCAACACGGCAGAATGAGCTAATCATTCTGGGTGACCTCAACCTAAATTGGTTGGGTGGCAATGCCAAGGCCTTTGAACCCTCACTTACCAGTCTCTCTCTGACTCAACTTGTCAAGGATCCTACCAGATGCCCTACTAGTGGTGGTAAGGGCTCACTCTGGACTGGATTCTGACAATAGACCAGATAGGATCAGCCTGCCAGGTATCCTACTGGACTCTATCTCTGATCACTCCCAGTGTACTGTGTCTGGAGGGTACTACATCAAAAATTCCCAAAATTACCCAGATCAGAGACTACTCCAAGTTTGATCTGTCCTTTCAAAATGACATCAAGTACACAGATTGGGGGCAGTTTGAATGCTAAGGACCCCACATCTGCTGTCGGTCACTTCTTTGTCTCTAAGGGCCTTGCAGGAGAAACATGCCCCCCTCATCAGATGGAGGGTGAGGGGAATGGCTACTAAATGGCTTCATGATAGCCTCCTGGCACTCCTCAACACTAGAGATAAGTGCTGGGCCAAGTTCAAGGCCACGGCTGACCAAGCCATCTTTCTGAGATATAGACAACTCAGAAATGAATGCAAAAAGAACATTAGGATTGCCAAGAGTGAATTTTGCAAATCTGCTTTATTGAACTCGGCTAGGGATCCTAGAAGGTTCTGGAGTAACATTAAACAAGTTGTGAGTGGTACACAGAGCACTGAGTCCACTGACATGATAATCGATGGTTCGAGCTGTAACAACTCGGAAACCATCGCCAACTCCTTCAACCATTATTTTGCGGCTCTGTCGGAGTGCACCTCGTCGTTCCTAAATGATGATGGTGTCAGTGGCAATCAGCCCACAGCACCATCTTCACTCTGACCACCTTTTCTGTTCAAGGCAGTGGTAGTTCAAGAGATGCAGAAACTGCTAGCAGGACTCTCCCCCTACTCAAGTGCCGGACAAGATGGCTTAGAACCCAAGCTCCTCAGTCTTGGTGCCCCCTGGCTGGCACCTCTGGTGGCACACATTTTCAGTCTGTCCCTGGCAACTGGAGTTATCCCAGACATATGGAAGGTTGCCAGGGTAGTCCCAATCCTTAAACAAGGGAACTCTAAGCTGATAGAGAACTATCGCCCTATATCTATCCTGTTGGTGGCTAACAAACTACTGGATAAAGTTGTGGCAGGGCAACTCTCAGAGTACTTACAGGCACATGACATAATGACTCCTGTACAGCATGGATTCAGGAAGGGGCATGGTACCTCATCAGCCCTAGTTACTGTTACATCATGGATCAGGGAGGCCATGGACCAGGGTAAACTCTCGGGGCCCTCTTCATTGACCTCTCAAGGTGTTTGAGCTGGTCGACATGCCATGCTGTCGACTCAGCTTAGAGCAATTGGTCTTTCTGCTACTGCTCTTAGCTGGTTCGACAACTACCTATATGGTAGAATGCAGTGGTCAAATTTGGCAAAGAGCTGGGTCCCATCCCAGTAACAGTAGGGGTCCCCAAGGCTCCGCCCTGGACCAATGCTTTTCCATTTTTATAAATAACCTCCCCGAAACTGCAGCCCACTGTAAACCAATTCTCTACGCAGATGATCTGGTTATCCTGTCTCACTCCCATGAGGTGCTGGTCATCAATCAACAACTGAGTGAAGACCTTATAAACATTCAGGCATGGATCCTGAACCACAAGCTTGTCCTTAACCTAAAAAAAACCCAGGCCATGCTCTTTGGGTCCCGGGCAAAGATTAAGGCCACCCATGTGCCGTTCTGTGTATCCGGCAAGGGAGATGTCCTGATCCCTATCACGGACAACTTCAAATACCTGGAGTTATGCTGGACCCACAGCTCAACCTTGGCCTTCATATTCAGAGGATATGTAAACAGTCAACTGTAAACTGGGTCTGGCCTACAGGGCAAAAGACAACCTCACACCAGCCGCGCATGTTGCCCTTGCAAGAGGGATGCTTCTCCCCTCTTTGTGTTATGGGCTCCTGCTGTTTGCTAGCACCACTAAGGCCCATCTCTCCAGGTGGTCGACGGCTTATAACAATATCTGTTGCTTCGCCCTATCGGCCCTCCGGCTCACTCATCACTGTGAGCTCTACAACAAGCTACACTGGCTCTCGCCTACAAAGTACATTGACTTTGTCCTTGGTTACTTCACTGGTAAGGTCCTCAACACGGGTACCCCTCAAGGGGTGGCAAGCTTGCTGGCCCAAACTGCCCCCTCGTCATATCACCTTAGGTCTCAGAGGTCTGCCACACTCAAGGTACCTGTGACTAGGACCAAGATGGGTGAAAGGGACTTCGCAGCATGTGCCCCATAACTTTGGAATACCTTCCCAATCCAGGTCCGTGCTGCCCCCTCGCAGGGGCAGCCTGCTTCCCTATGGAGCCATCTTGAAAGTGCATCAGCTCAGGATGTCAAAAACCCCAATGACATATGTTTAGCACTTGCACCCATACAAAACTGCCGGCCCTTAAAATGTAGTATTTCTGTACTGCCCCAAACTTGATGCAAGATGTGTAATCTTACCTGTAGTCTCTTGACGTGTAACCTATTCCTAATCATGGGATGTGTAATCTTACCTTGTAGTCTCATGATGTGTAACCTGTTCCTAATTATGTGATGTGTAATCTTACCTTGTAGTCTCATGATGTGTGTAAGTATATAATTTCCTGTTCTCTCCCGGGTCGTACCTGAAAATAGGCAAATTGCTTGTCTAGTATACTTACCTGGTTAACAAAAGCTAAATAAATAAATAATAAATAACAGCGGAATGGAAAATACAAACACACTCCAACAGCCTGGAGAAAAAATCCAATGGCATTTCGTACCCAAACTGGTACTTTATCAAGGGTAACATCTCAAACAAGCAGTGCTGTTTAAATAGTATTACATCTTAATAGATAACAGGTAAACCAAATAAATAAGTTATTGGCTTTAACCATCATTTTAATTCAGTATCTAAATATAAATAAATATTCAAAACAACACTTCAAAGACCAGTATAAAAATGTAATTATCTAATGAAGACCACGTGCTAAACCATCTAACAATTGTTAATCTAATTAAACATTTAATCATTTTGGAAGCATAATTCCTTGGAAAAAAAAGCAATCAATTAAGTTCACATCAGTAAAGTCTCATTTATTTCATTTCTTATGCTTTCTTTACTTTAAATCTTTTTCTTTTTGCTTCCAGTAGGTCTTATGAAACCTTTTTTAGCATTGTTTGTCTTTCATTACTTTGGTCCTTAGGATTTGAAGAATCATAACAGGCCAAACACTATAAAATAAAGAAAATTCAAACAGAGTTAAAATCTTTCCAAATAACATCAGACATCATAATTGTTATAGGATCTCATCAGTGACAGCATGTTCAGTGAGGTACAACCTTCACAGGATAAGTCAGAGCACAGCAATACAACTACATTAAAGCCCAAAACTGATTTTATTTTTCATCTTTTATATGTTCCTTTTATACTGTGACACAACTTAGTAAAATATTCCAAAACATATATTTACACCACAATAAGACACAATTCCATAGCTTTAAGCAGTTTTGTGTAAACCAGAAAGCCTAATTCATAAAATGTATAATTTCTATAAATAGGGGGCTATTTCGAAACGCTCATTCAGTCCTGGTATATGTAAATTATCCAAATAGAACATCCATCTCCCTTCACTTCTAAGTAAAACTGCATCTAAATTACCTCCTCTAGGTCCCAAAGTTATTTTTTCTAATCCATAAAAACTTCATTTATGTGAACTTTGTAAATTAGCAGTTATGTGTGCTGCCAGTACATTCTCATTTTTCCCATTCTCTATATCTCTCAAATGTTCCCCTATTCGTAACTTAAAAGATCAAATTGTTTTTCCTGCATAGTTTGCCCCACATGTACATTCAGCTTTATATACTATTCCATTAGTATCACATGTAATTAACTGATTTATTTTATATTCTTTCTCTGTTTGGTAATTCTTGAATGTTTTACATTTCTTTATATTAGGGCAAAACTTGCATTTACCACAAGGGGCACTACCTACCACCATTGGAGTACTTCTTCTTTTCTATTGGGCTGTAAAGAGTGTGTTAAAATATCCCCAAAATTTTTGGCTTTCTGGTATACAAACATAGGTGTGCCTTGTGTAAACTGAGCACACATGGGATCTGCTTGTAAGATATCCCAATGTTTCATTATCACGCTACATATTTCACTTGATCTTTTATAATACGTCGTAATATACTTCAAACGTCCCATATACCTGTGCCACCCCTTGCATGAGATTTCTGGGGGTTGGCAGCTCTTTCTTTGGCTGCTGCACTTTTGTAAGCAGCCTTGTATTCGTCCGTTTTTTTCATGTATGCTTCTGTTTGCTCCCCAAACAGAGACATAGGGTCGCATGGAAAATCCATCGCTTATTCGGAGTATCCTGTGTCAGATTAGTGGTCCTTAGCCATGCAAACCTCCTAAGTGACACAGCAGATGCCATTTGTCTGGATGCAGTGTCATTAGCATCCACTGCCATCCTGAAATGTGTTTTTGCAGCTTCAATGCCCCTTGCAGTCTAGAACTACAGCTTTTTCACCGATAAATCACTTCTATCTCAGCAGGAGTCAGTGAGTGTTTGGATTAAGCAAACAGATATGTTATTAGAAGAAGGGGGTCTCATTTAAGTAAAAAAAAGAAGAAAGTCACTGTTTGTTTCTCTGATGAAGGGGGGCTGTATCAGCTTAATTTATTGAGTCAGGAGCAGAGGGTGAATCTAATTGGGGGTGTGGCTTAGGAGCTTAGGAGTACAAAAGCAGGTGTCTCCAATTACAGCTTCCTGCTGTTTTTGACAGAGGAGAATTTTGCTTTCAGAGCAAGTAACAGCAGTCTAGAACTACAGCTTTTTTACTAATTGCCCTCCTTCCCACCCTAAGCCAGTTCTATTTTTATAGCCACTGGATTTGACTGACAATAAGAACTTCCTGTTTGGTAGTAGGAAGGGAAGGATCACTGAGACACATTAGTTTCACCAACCTTGACAGACCTTAAAAAATAGCTCTTTCTCCCCCCCCCCCAGCTGCTGGAGGTCTGAATCCAAGCACAGAAGAAGGAGACTACTGAAGACTACAGGAAGTTCCTGTCCCAGAACAGGAAGGGTGAGAGTTGTAAAAGCACATAGGCAGTAGGAAAGTATGTGTAAAAATACATAGAGGGAGGAGACAGTAAGCATACAAAGCAACAGGAGAGGGGACACAAAATAAGTCAAGATGGGAGTGGTGCAGTGTAATGGCTATGGGGCAGCAGTGTTCCGGGAGACATTCTGGAGGCTGTGATGCTGTCCTGTTTGCAGGCACCTCTCTGGTCTGAGGGAGGAGGTTGACCATCTCCAGGCTGACCTGGCTAGGATTCGTGAAACCTCTTCCCCCACCCAGGGATCACCAGGTTGCCAAGAAAGAGGAGTGGTTGGACCAAGGTGGGGTCAGGGAGGGAGAGGGTGGTGGAACAGAGGTGCATCTCTCCAGCTGTACTGCTCCACAATTCACATGCTGTTCTGGCAAAGAGTGGTTCCTCTATAGAGGCACCTGCAGTGGAGACCAAGGAGGATGCTGGAAACCTCCACAAAGGAGACCCACAGGAGGGTGGCATGAGACCCCACAGGGGAAGAAAATAACTCCTGGTGGGGGACTCAATCATTAGGGGGGTTGAAGTGAGGGAGGAAGGGGATAGGGAGGCAAGGTGCCTGCCTGGTGCCATGACTCGGAGGGACAGGAAAAGAATCCTCAGGATTGCGGGAGCAGCTGCACAAGAGAGGGAGCTGGATGTCATTGTCCACCTAGGGACAAATGACCTGGCTGTGAATGGGATCAGAACCATGCAAGAGGAGTTTGTAGAGTTGGGGAGGGGCCTTAGACAAGTAGCATGTATGGTAACCTTCTTGGAGGTGCTGCCTGTCTATGGCAAGGATGATGCTAGGGTATTCAACACCATGGGATTCTATGAATGGTTGAAAAACTGGTGTGGAGCTCAGGGTTTTGGCTTCACTGGGGACTGGGGAGCTACCTGGAGGGATGCAGGCCTATACTGGCGTGATGGTCTGCATCTGTCCAGGTGGGAACCAAGATCCTAGGTGATAGGTTTAAATGCTTCATTGGCAAGCATTTAAACTAGCCAAGGGGGAAGGTGCTGAAAAGGAGCAGGGAAATTCCAGCCTTCCCCCACAAAACACAGTAGTTAGAGAGGTAAACACCAAGGCAGAGAAGTCAATAGGGAGCAGGACAGGGGTAAATGCAGAAAAAGACAGTAAGGACAGGGATTGGGCTAAAAGGGTTAAAGCCTTAAAAAAAAAAAGGAAGGTGATGAGTACCAATGCCCACAGTCTGTGTAACAAGCTCCTTGAATTAGTGGCCTTGATGGAAGAGGGCTGCCTGGACATTGTGGCAGTCACTGAAACATGGTACACAGAGAATCATAACTGGGATGTCAACATACCAGGATACACAATCTACAGGAGGGACAGGGAGGGTAAAAGAGGAGGAGAAGTAGCTCTCCATACAAGGGAAGGGATTAAAGCAACAGAACTAAAGAGTAAACAGGAAGTTGATGAGTCACTATGGGTCACCCTGAAGACAGGAAATGGCACCACAATCTGCATGGGGGTTGTGTACAGACCCCCATCTCAGGGGGAGGAAATGGACAAGGAAATGATAGAAGGCATCCTTAAAATGGCAGAAATAGGGGATATATTGTTGATGGGGGACCTGAATATGCCAGATGTTAAATGGAGTACCTTTGCTGCAGGCACATCCAAGAGCAGGGTCATTCTTGATGCCCTATGGGGGCATGCCTCAGACAGTTAGTGTTGGAACCCACTCGGGAGGGAGCAATCTTAGACCTGGTACTCTCAAATGGGGAAGGAGAAAGGATCTCAGATTTAGAAGTGGGTAGCCATCTGGGAACAAGTGACCACCAAACAGTGTGGTTCACAATAAACACAGCCACAGAGCCAAGCCATACAAAAACAAGAGTATTGGACTTTCGGAAGGCTGACTTTGGGAAAATGAGAGAGTGCCTCAGAAAAGCACTAGCAAACAGGCAAGAAGGAGGAGTGGAGGAACAATGGGGAATAATCAAAACAGCCATCACAGAGGCAACAAGCCTTTGTGTGACACAAGTCAACAAAACAAAATGAAGGGAAAAACCACTATGGTTCTCAAAAGAGATGGAAGGGAAGGTTAGGGAGAAAAGGATAGCATTCAGGAAATATATGGAAATACAGAAGGAGCAGGACAGAGAACTTTATCAGTTAAAGCAGAAGGAGAGAGGGAAGGCAGTCAGAATAGCAAAGGCACAAACTGAGGAAAAGATAGCCAACTCTGTTAAAAAGGGGGATAGAACCTTTTATAGGTACATTAGGGAGCGAAGAAAGACCAAGGAAGGGATACAGAGACTTAATAAAAGGGAGGGAATGTGGGCAGAGGGTGACAGTGAAAAAGCAGGGATACTGAATAAATATTTCGCTCAGTAGTCACAATGGAAGAGGAGGGGGAGGTATCTAAACCAAACAAGATAAACACTCTGAATATGGGGGTCAATACTGGTCCATTCACAGAAGAAAGGATTTTGAAAGAACTCTTGAAACTGAGGGTGGACAAAGTAATGGGGCCTGATGGGATTCACCCAAGAATTCTAAAGAACTAAGGGTAGGACTAGTAACGCTACTGACTACTCTCTTTAACAAATCATGGGAGGATGGGGTGGTACCTGAGGACTGGAGGAGGGCAAATGAGATTCCACTTCACAAAAGTGGGAACATGGCAGAGGCAGGAAACTATAGACCAGTTAGTTTGACCTCAGTGGTAGGGGAAAATGATGGAATCACTTCTGAAGGAAAGAATTGTTGAGTACCTAGAGTCCAGTGGGGCACAGGACCCAAGGCAGCATGATTTCACAGCAGGAAGGTCAAATCAGATGAACCTAATAGATTTCTTTGACTGGGTGACCAAAGTAGTAGATCAAGGAGGGGCTGTGGATATGGCCTACCTAGATTTTAGTAAGGCATTTGACACAGTCTCACACAAAAGATTAATATACAAGTTAGCCAGCCTTGGAGTGGGTCCCAAGGTGGTAGCCTGGATAAAAAACTGGCTGGACAACAGGACACAAAGGGTAATAGTAAACGGAGTCCACAGTGAAGAAAGGAGGGTAACTAGCAGGGTACCGCAGGGTTTGGTACTGGGACCAGTCCTCTTTAATGTCTTTATAAGTGACATTGGAGAGCACCTGGAAGGAAAGTATGTCTCTTTGCAGATGACACAATGATCTGCAACAGGGTTGATACACAAGGTGGGGTGGAAAGGATGAAAAGGGACTTGGCAAAGTTGGAGGAATGGTCAGATATATGGCCGCTCAGAATTAATGCAAAGAAGTGCAAGGTAATGCATCTGGGAAACAAAAACATAGGGGAAGAGTACACAATTGGGGGTGAGTTAATAACGATAACAAAAATCGAAAGAGACCTAGGAGTAATTATATCAAATGACTTAAAGGTGGGCAAGCAATGTGAGAAGGCAGTAAGGAGGGCTGGGGGATACTGGGATGCATAGGGAGAGGCATCAACAGTAGAAAACAGGAAGTTGTTATCCCTCTGTACAGACAGTTGGTGAGACCCCATCTGGAGTACTGCTGCAATTCTGGAGACCCCATCTCCGCATAGACATAGACAGAGTGGAGGCTGTTCAGAGGAGGGCAACCAAAATGGTTCAGGGTCTGCACCAGAAGACATACGAGGAGAGACTAAAGCAGCTTAATATGTACACCCTTGGGGGAAGAAGGGAGAGGGGGGACATGATAGAAACTTTTAGTATCTCAAGGAATTAACAAAGTACAAGAGGGTAGCATATTTCAGAAGAAGAGATGTGCAAGAACAAGGGAAGCAATTTGAAGATAGAGGGGGACTGCTCAGAGGTAATGTTAGAAAGTATTTTTCACAGAGAGGATTGTGGATGCATGGAACAGCCTCCCTGATGAGGTTGTGGAGTCAGGAACAGTGGGAGAATTCAAGAAGGCATGGGACAGACATAAGGCAATTCTAGTGGGGGGTAGGAGGAAGTAAGCTGTTGATTAACTAGAATCTGCAGCTTAACCATCAGGTAGGGAAATGGCCAGACTAGGTGGGCCAAGCGGTCCTTATCTGCTGTCAAATTCTATGTTTCTATGTTTTTGCAGCCTCCTCCAGGTCAGCAGCCACAGGAGGAGGGTGCTGCCTTAGCAATTTGTAACACAGTGTTTTTCTGGTACCTGGCTATATAGGCCATATAGTAAGTCTGTGTAATAGCCAGGGAGGATCCTAGATAAACTTTCTTGGCAATGGAATCCACCATCCTAGAATCCTTCTCTGGAGGGTGGGAGGCCAGAGGGATGCCAGCTTTGTCACAAGCTGCAGCCTATACCACACCTTCATGACTTGGATGTCTGAAAAGAAAGCCAGCCCCAGCCTTGGCTACCCAGTACTTTCTGTCCACCTTTCTGTCTGTGGGTGGGACAGAAGTGGGAGTCTGCAGCACCTTCATGGTCTGCTTCCTTAAAGATTTATGTAGAGGGAGGAGCAACCTTTTCTGATGGTGGAACATTCATCATTTCTTTATAATGCTCTTCCTCCTCATCCTCTATAACTTCCTGCAATGGGAGGTCAAGGGACAGAGCCACTTGCTTCATGAAAGCAAAGTATGAGGTAAAATCCTCTGTTCCCTGTCAGGGGATTCTGGTTTATGAGGATCAGGGGAACTGTCTGGATCAATAGGCTCCCCATAATCCTCATCTTCATCCTCATCACCAGGCTCCATCCTAAAGTCATCATCCCCAAAAGGTTCCCCGCTTTGGTCTATTAGATCGGAGATTGCCTGAACCGGGAGTTTGAGAAACCAGTTGCTTCCCAATCGGAACCGGAGATTGTAGAGGCTGAATTATCCTGATTGTGTTAGCAATCTCTTCAGCAGAAGGAACTGCAATTTGTTTCAGTTGCGGTTCCTGGTGCTTTTCCTTTTTCTTCTTTTTACCCATGACAGTCGGTTCAGCAGCCTTATCCGCAGTACGTTTTTTGATAGAGCTATCACCCCTGGCACAGGGCAGCCCCTCCGGTTCATCTGGTTGCTCCACGGCCGGGTTAGCAGCCTTTTCAGCCATTCTTTCCCTCAGTATTTTTAACCTTCTATCAATGGTAGACTGAGGAAAATTAGCACAGATCTCACAGTCTGTGTGTAAGTGGTCAGACCCCAGACAGAACAAGCAAATAAGATGTGGATCTGCTTTTACAAACAGTTCCCCACACTCAGTACAGTGCTGGAAACCAGTGGGTCCTGTTCTCTCTTTTGGTTTCTGTGACATACAGTAACCCAGATACCACACAAAATAAACCAATCTTTTTCTTTTTTTGTCGGTTGTAGACACCAGATACAAACACCAGGAGTTACCTTGGAATTTAAGTAACAAACCCAGGAGTTACCACAGTTTAATCTGACCCACTAAGCAAGAGTTACCCCGGTAAAATTCAAGTAAAATTAACTGACTATACTGAGTCGGAACAGAAATTTAAATTTTAAAATACAGAAGACGAACCAAATAGGGAGACTGTTGGTTTCCTCTCGGTAAAGGAACCAGGAAGAAAAACGACTACTTACCCCTCTGAACTAAAATCTAAACAATTACTACCTGAAAACCAAGGGCAATGAAACGAATACCAATAAAATAAAATTTACTAGTGTTTAAACCAAGAAAAATAAAGTTTCTTCAAACGATGAAGGAGAGCTTTCTTAAGACGTCTTACTGAGGCAAGCGGAGTAAAGAATCTGACGGTTTAAAGTTGTTTACCAGGGCAATGATTTGAAAACTGAGCTTGAGCCTAGCATTCCATAATTTTCATAGGTTCTACTAACCATTTCGGCTCCAGGGCAGTCCTATGGTGAGACCATACTGCATAAGTCAGACTACAGTAAGATTTCCTCGGGTTTGAAACATATAAATTGTCGGCAATAAGGACTGCCTGGCCCATCTAGTTTTCCCATAAGCCCATGTACAGGATTACTGCTTCCGACCCACCCGCTGCTGTACCTCTATGGTTCCCCTATGCCTGTCCCAAGCATGCTTGAATCCACCCAGATTGCTCACTCCCACCACCTCCTGAGGCAGACCATTCCATGCATTCACCACCCTCTCTGTGAAGAAGAACTTCCTCAAATTCCCTCTTACCATCCCACCTTCCAAATTCATGTCATGCTCCTCGTTCTTGTGCTCCTCCTGTATTGGAAAATGTCTCCCCCCTGCACCTTGTATACCCTTGAGGTACTCAAATGTTTCTTTCGTGTCCCGTCTTTACCGTATTTCTTCCTGTGAGTACATATTGAGGTCCCTTAATCTCGCCTCATAAGCCTTATGTTGCAAGCCCTGTACCATCTTTGTTGCCCTTCTCTGGACCCTCTTCAGCCTGTTAATATCCTTATGAAGATGCGGCCTCCAGAACTGCACACAGTACTCCATGTGAGGCCTGACCATGGTTTTATATAATGGCATCACTACCTCCCTCCTTCTGCTGGTGACATCCCGCATTTGCACCCCAGCATGCCACTGGCCCTCCCAGCTGCCTTAGCACTCTACTTTGACATTTTCAGGTCATCTGAAATAATAACCCCATGTCCCTTTCCTCCTTTGTGATGGTCAGCAACTCCGTCCCCCCCCCGTCCTGTAGCTTTCCCTAGGGTTTCTGTGTACCAGGTGCATAATTTTGCACTTTTTTGAAGTAAACTTTAGTTGCCAGTACTCACACTATTTTTCAAGCTTCTCCAAGTGCCTCCTCATTTTCTCCATCCCCTCTGGGGTATCCACTCTGTTACAGATCTTGGTGTCATCTGCAAACAGGTAGACCTTTCCCTCCAGCCCTTCTGCAATGCCGTTAATGAAGATGTTGAACAGGACTGGTCCCAGGACTGATCCCTGAGGCATGCCACGGGTCACCCCCCTCTCCCCATACTGCACCCCATTTACCACCACCCACTGCCTCCTATCTGTTAGCCAGTTTCTAATCCTGTTTACCACTCTGTCCCCCATGTTCAGCCTCCTATGTGAGACGGTGTCAAAGGCTTTGCTGAAATCAAGTGTAACCCCTATGTGGCGCTATCCCAAGGGATACTACCCCTGCCCGCATAACTAACTGCAGGTTGAGGGGCCTGAGCTCGTGAAAAGGGTGCCTCCACCCAGAGGACAGGGTTAGTGGCAGCGTAGCTGCTCTGGGTGCAGTCCTCCAGGACACTGATACCCCCTCTAATCCCTCTAGTGGCCAAGGCAGGTCTGAGATAACACAATCACCATAGACACTGTAATGCACTGTTAACCCCACTGTTAACACACTTGCCACCAGGGCTGGATCAGATGGAACGGCCCTGGAGACCCCCTGTAAAACAAGGCCTGTAACAGTAAACAGCAATGTCACAGTACTTTCTATACAGAGGCACACCACAACCAGATTAGGTGCAAAAAGATTTAGATCTGATTTATTAGGGGGACATGAACAAGGAAGGGGCTGTAATCTAGAGATTGATTTTTGATCTGAATTGTTCAGGTTGTAAGGCATGCACTCAAAAGTCCCTGTAACACAGTCACACACACTCTCAGTACCCGGTTGTTAGTACAGGCTAGCCTGAAGTGTTGCCCAGGGTAGGTCAGCATTGCAGCTGTCGTTAGGGGCCTTTGGAAGAAAGAAAACACAGCATGCACTGTAAGCCTTAATTTGTAATCTGGAGCCAGGTGGCTCAGTCCGAAATGATCAACAACAACAATTAAATCAGATAACACACTTTGATTTGAGCTTTGTTGCAGGGAGCTACCCTGATGTTTACTCATGCTGCCCAGGTTAGGATGCAGGATGGATGAAATGGAGACCTCAGGATGAAGTGCTGGTTTGCCAGGAGAAGCACTCACACGATGCACCATGGTGGTTATTCCTGTTCATTGGTATTGAGCAGAGAACCAAATCCCCAGGCAGGTCTCTCATTGGATATAACTCTGCAGTATAAGCGGCAATCTGGGCTGAGATAGTGAGGCCCAGACCAGGTGAACAAGTCTGATACAGTCCGGTTAAGTGCTGGATACTGCCTCCAACTAGCGTGACACAATCAGTAAATTGGAGAACCAAGTCACGACCCACACTCCACATTCAGCACACTTATAGTAAAAGCAAGTAAATATCGCAGTTCAGATGACAGTCCGTTTGCTATTCACAGTGTTTCTGCGCAAACCGTATGCTCTGCGGTTGTCTCAAGTCCTGACAGGCCGATCGCACTGAGGCAAATCTTTGGTCCACACCAGGCGAAATTCACTTTATCACAATTCAGGTTCCGATCACAAAAGCTGCAATCTCAGATAAGTCCGATTTCAAACTCAGGGTCTCTTTACTTGGGAAGATGGTAGCAGGCAGGCCAGACACAGACTTCCCATCGATTTCCCCTGCGCACCACGCAGGAGCAGCTGCTCGAATTACTCGAGCTGTTCACTCTCTCACTCCAGCTACACACTGACTATCTGCTACAGGCAGCTTGGGGCTTTACCAGAGATCCAAAAGATTTAGTGGGTTGATCCATCTGTCTGTCACAGCAAGGGTTCCCCCTCCAGGTTCATTTCGGCGCCAAAGGGTGAAAACTACAAAATTCCTACAGAAATTCACTCCCACAAGGCTCCTGAGGACAGAGTCTATTTTAGGGTCCCCAAAGGTGCTGATTGGTCCAAACTGGCAGTTCAGAACCAAGATGGTGGTACAGTACAGAAAGTCCATGCTACAAGGAAAGGCAGGTTAGACAAACTACTATATTTTCATTATTAAAGCAAATAATCAGCAAACAATCACAGGTCCTACTAAAACTCCCTCTGTGCAACTAGCAATGGCAGAATGAAGCAAATGTACCACAGCCCGGGTGGGACTTGAGCCTAGAAACACTTGGCCCCCACCCAGGTTAATTATGCACTACGAAAATTACACTTCTTAAAGTGACAGGCATGGAGGCTAACATGGCACTCGCATGCAGACACTTTTAAATGGTTTAGACACAGAACACCAGCCTGGCAAAGGGCATTAGGCAAGCCCAGGAAGACAATTTAGGAACCCTCATTTGTAGGGGGGTTACACCAGGAAAGCGACGTCCACTTCCCCACACTGATTTACTTCCTTTGTCACACAGTCAAAGACATCAACCAGATTTGTCTGATATGACCTCCCCGCTGTGAATCTGTGTTGCCTATTGTCCCGGGCAGCGATGACTTCTAGATGCCTCATTATCCTTTCTTTAAGCAATGTCTCCATGATCTTCTCCACTACTGAGGTGAGGCTGACTGGCCTAGAGTTTCCCACCTTCTGCCTACTGCCAAATTTGTGTAGAGGGACCACATGTACCCTGCTCCAAGCCTCTGGTACTAACCCTGTGTTGAATGACTCGGTGAACATGGCGGCCAGAGGCTCTGCTATCTCTCTTCACAGTGCTCTTAATATCCTTGGGTGTTTGACATGTGGTCCCATCGCTTTGTCCACCTTCAGTTTAGTGAGCTCCTGCAGGACTCTTTCCTCTGTGAATGGACTATTGTCCACCTCTTCACTCCCCTTGGCAACTGCTGTACTGTTGTGGCCCCTGCCCCTCCCCATCTGAGGCTTATTTCCAGGTGAGAGTCAGGGGAGGGAAAGAGGAGATAAAATACTGGGCAACAAGTGAACACAATGGTACATTGTGAAGTGCAGAACAGGGACAAGAGTACTGGAGTGCAGATGGTTGCATAGCGACTTAAAAAGCCATGAGGGTGCATAATGTTTTAGTTTTACTTAGTGTTTCAAAAGGAAAATGAATACTGGCTGTGCCTTGTAGATAGCAAAAGAAGATGTGACTAACACAATATCAGGTGCTATAAATGGTTGGCAGTGGGAGCAAATTCCCTTGCACTAGTCAGCCTTTCAGGAAAAATTACACAGAATCAGCTGGCTCAATAGTGATGTGTTTGACAGCTCATCCCCCACCTCACCTACTAAGCATTATGTATTACTACAGTACCATTAACATACAGAGTTGAACCAGGGATTTGGAACCAAGTACTGATCTATATACAGCACTACAGCATAACCTCAGGCACATGGAGGCACTGGGGATTTCAAGCCAACATAGAAAACTCTGTCCAGCATCCTCACAAATGCTCAGGAGTACTGATGATTCAGACTCACTAACAAAGCTCCATCCAGCCCTGTCCAACATTATCACAAACACACAGGAGTACCGGGGATTCAAACCTTCCTACAAAGCACTGCCCAGTGCTACAGCATGATCATAAACACACAGGGCACCATGGATTCAACCCCACCTACAGAGCTTTGTCCAGCACTATAGCACCATTGCAAACATACAGGGGTATCAGGGATTCAAACCCAGCTACTGAGCACTGTCTAGTACTACAGCATCATTACAAACATACAGGGGTATCAGGGATTCAGACCCAACTAATGAGCACTGTCTAGTACTACAGCATCATTGCAAACGTACATGGGTATCAGGGATTCAAACCCACCTTATGAGCACTGTATAGTACTACAGCATCATTGCAAACATACAGGGGTATCAGGGATTCAAACCCACCTACTGAGCACTGTCTAGTACTACAGCATCATTACAAACATACAGGGGTATCAGGGATTCAAACCCACCTACTGAGCACTGTCTAGTACTACAGCATCATTACAAACATACAGGGGTATCAGGGATTCAAACCTACCTAATGAGCAGTGCCCAGTACTACAACATTATCGTCACAAACACTCAGGGGAAGCAAGAGTTCAAACCCAGCCACTGAGCACTGTCCAGTACTACATCATCATTACAGACACACAGGGGAACCAGGGATACAGGCCCACCTACTGAGCACTGTCCAGTACTACAGCATCGTTACAGATACACAGGGGAACCAGGGATTGAGACCCACCTACTGAGCACTGTCAGGTACTACAGCATCGTCACAGATACACAGGGGAACCAGGGATTCAGACCCACCTACCGAGCACTGTCCAGTACTACAGTATCATCACAGAGACACAGGAGAAACAGGGATTCAGACTCACCTACCGAGAACTGTCCAGTACTACAGCATCGTTACAGATACATAGGGGAACCAGGGATTCAGACCCATGCAACTGAGCACTGTCAGGTACTACAGCATCGTTACAGATACACAGGGGAACCAGGGATTCAGGCCCACCTACTGAGCACTGTCCAGTACTACAGCATCATTACAGATACACAAGGGAACCAGGGATTCAGGCCCACCTACTGAGCACTGTCCAGTACTACAGCATCGTTACAGATACACAGGGGAACCAGGGATTCAGACCCACCTACTGAGCACTGTCCAGTACTACAGCACCATCACAGATACATAGGGGAACCAGGGATTCAGACCCACCTACTGAGCACTGTCCTCTCCAGTACTACAGCATCATCACAGATACACAGGGGAACCAGGGATTCAGACCCACCTACTGAGCACTGTCCAGTACTACAGCATCATCACAGATACATAGGGGAACCAGGGATTCAGACCCACCTACTGAGCACTGTCCAGTACTACAGCATCATCACAGATACACAGGGGAACCAGGGATTCAGACCCACCTACTGAGCACTGTCCAGTACTACAGCATCATTACAGACACACAGGGGAACCAGTGATTCAGACCCACCTACTGAGCACTGTCAAGTACTGCAATGTCATAAACACATACAGGAACTGAGGATTCAAACCCACCTTCTGAGCACTGTCCAGTACTACAGCATCATTACAGATACACAGGGAAACCAGGGATTCAGACCCACCTACTGAGCAGTGTCCTCTCCAGTACTACAGCATCATCACTTACGGACAAGAGGACTGGGAATTCAACCCCATCTACTGAGCACTGTTCAGCACTACAGCATCATCACTAGTACACAGGGGAACCAGGGAGTCAGACCCACCTACTGAGCACTGTCCAGTACTACAGCATCATCACAGATACACAGGGAACCAGGGATTCAGACCCACCTACTGAGCACTGTCCAGTACTACAGCCTCATCACAGATACACAGGGGAACCAGGGATTCAGACCCACCTACTGAGCACTGTCCAGTACTACAGCATCATCACAGATACACAGGGAACCAGGGATTCAGACCCACCTACTGAGCACTGTCCAGTACTACAGCTTCATTACAGACACACAGGGGAACCAGTGATTCAGACCCACCTACTCAGCTCTGTCTAGTACTACAGCATCCTTACAGACACACAAGGGAACCAGGGATTCAGGCCCACCTACTGAGCACTGTCCAGTACTACAGCATCATCACAGATACATAGGGGAACCAGGGATTCAGACCCACCTACTGAGCACTGTCCGGTACTACAGCATCATTACAGATACACAGGGGAACCAGAGATTCAGACCCACCTACTGAGCACTGTCCAGTACTACAGCATCATTACAGACACACAGGGGAACCAGGGATTCAGGCCCACCTACTGAGCACTGTCCAGTACGACAGCATCGTTACAGATACACAGGGGAACCAGGGATTGAGACCAACCTACTGAGCACGGTCAGGTACTACAGCATCGTTACAGAAACACAGGGGAACCAGGGATTCAGACCCACCTACCGAGCACTGTCCAGTACTACAGCATCATCACAGAGACACAGGGGAACCAGGAATTCAGACCCACCTACCAAGCACTGTCCAGTACTACAGCATCGTTACAGATACACAGGGGAACCAGGGATTCAGATCTAGCAAGCGAGTACTGTCCAGTATTATACCATCATCATAGCCACACACAGGGGAAGCAAGAGTTCAAACCCACCTACTGAACATTGTCCAGTACTAGAGCACAATCACAAACACAAGGGGGAACCAAATATTGAAATGTACCGACTGAGAACTGTCCAGTACTACAGCATTAACACAGGAGAACAAGGAATTCTAACTTTCCTACTGAGCACTGTCCAGCACTACAGCATCATCACAAACACACAGGGGAAATGGGGAGTCACACTTATTGAGCACTGTCCCATTCAACAGTATCATCATAAATGTAGGGGAACCAGTGATTCAACACACCTACTGAGCACTGTCAAGTACTGCAATGTCATAAACACATACAGGAACGGAGGACTAGACCCAATCTACTGAGCACTGTCCAGTACTACAGCATCATCACAGATACACAGGGGAACCAGGATTCAGACCCAACTACTGAGCACTGTCCTCGCCGGTACTACAGCATCATCACTTACGGACAAGAGTACTGGGAATTCAACCCCATCTACTGAACACTGTTCAGTACTACAGCATCATCACTAGTACACAGGGGAACCAGGGAGTCAGACCCACCTACTGAGCACTGTCCAGTACTACAGCATCATCACAGATACACATGGGAACCAGGGATTCAGACCCACCTACTGAGCACTGTCCTCTCCAGTACTACAGCATCATCACAGATACACAGGGGAACCAGGGATTTTGACCAACCTACTGAGAACTGTCCAGTACTACAGCATCATCACAGATACACAGGTGAATCAGGGATTCAGACCCACCTACTGAGCACTATCCAGTACTACAGCATTATTACAGACACACAGGGAAACCAGTGATTCAGACCCACCTACTGAGCACTGTCAAGTACTGCAATGTCATAAACACATACAGGAACTGAGGATTCAAACCCACCTACTGAGCACTGTCCAGTACTACAGCATCATTACAGATACACAGGGAAACCAGGGATTCAGACCCACCTACTGAGCAGTGTCCTCTCCAGTACTACAGCATCATCACTTACGGACAAGAGGACTGGGAATTCAACCCCATCTACTGAGCACTGTTCAGCACTACAGCATCATCACTAGTACACAGGGGAACCAGGGAGTCAGACACACCTACTGAGCACTGTCCAGTACTACAGCATCATTACAGATACACAAGGGAACAAGGGATTCAGACCCACCTACTGAGCACTGTCAAGTACTACAGCCTCATCACAGATACACAGGGGAACCAGGGATTCAGACCCACCTACTGAGCACTGTCCAGTACTACAGCATCATTACAGACACACAGGGGAACCAGTGATTCAGACCCACCGACTCAGCTCTGTCCAGTACTACAGCATCCTTACAGATACACAAGGGAACCAGGGATTCAGGCCCACCTACTGAGCACTGTCCAGTACTACAGCATCATTACAGATACACAGGGGAACCAGGGATTCAGACCCACCTACTTAGCACTGTCCGGTACTACAGCAACATTATAGATACACAGGGGAACCAGGGATTCAGGCCCACCTACTGAGCACTGTCCAGTACTACAGCATCATTACAGACACACAGGGGAACCAGGGATTCAGGCCCACCTACTGAGCACTGTCCAGTACTACAGCATCATACAGATACACAGGGGAACCAGGGATTGAGACCCACCTACTGAGCACTGTCAGGTACTACAGCATCGTTACAGATACACAGGGGAACAGGGATTCAGACCCACCTACCGAGCACTGTCCAGTACTACAGCATCATCACAGAGACACAGGGGAACCAGGGATTCAGACCCACCTACCGAGCACTGTCCAGAACTACAGCATCGTTACAGATACACAAGGGAACCAGGGATTCAGGCCCACCTGCTGAGCACTGTCCAGTACTACAGCATCGTTACAGATACACAGGGGAACCAGGGATTCAGACCACCTACTGAGCACTGTCCAGTACTACAGCACCATCACAGATACATAGGGGAACCAGGGATTGAGACCCACCTACTCAGCACTGTCCTCTCCAGTACTACAGCATCATCACAGATACACAGGGCAACCAGGGATTCAGACCCACCTACTGAGCACTGTCCAGTACTACAGCATCATCACAGACGCATAGGGGAACCAGGGATTCAGACTCACCTACTGAGCACTGTCCAGTACTACAGCATCATCACAGATACACAGGGGAACCAGGGATTCAGATCTACCTACTGAGCACTGTCCAGTACTACAGCATCATTACAGACACACAGGGGAACCAGTGATTCAGACCCACCTACTCAGCACTGTCAGTACTGCAATGTCATAAACACATACAGGAACTGAGGATTCAAACCCACCTTCTGAGCACTGTCCAGTACTACAGCATCATTACAGATACACAGGGAAACCAGGATTCAGACCCACCTACTGAGCAGTGTCCTCTCCAGTACTACAGCATCATCACTTACGGACAAGAGGACTGGGAATTCAACCCCATCTACTGAGCACTGTTCAGTACTACAGCATCATCACTAGAACACAGGGGAACCAGGGAGTCAGACCCACCTACTGAGCACTGTCCAGTACTACAGCCTCATCACAGATACACAGGGGAACCACTGATTCAGACACACCTACTGAGCACTGTCCAGTACTACAGCAACATAACAGATACACATGGGAACCACGGATTCAGACCCACCTACTGAGCACTGTACAGTACTACAGCATCATTACAGACACACAGGGGAACCAGTGATTCAGACCCACCTAGTCAGCTCTGTCCAGTACTACAGCATCCTTACAGATACACAAGGGAACCAGGGATTCAGGCCCCCCTACTGAGCACTGTCCAGTACTACAGCATCATCACAGATACATAGGGGAACCAGGGATTCAGACCCACCTACTGAGCACTGTCCGTTACTACAGCATCATTACAGATACACAGGGGAACCAGAGATTCAGACCCACCTACTGAGCACTGTCCGGTACTACAGCATCATTACAGGTACACAGGGGAACCAGGGATTCAGACCCACCTACTGAGCACTGTCCGGTACTACAGCATCATAACAGATACACAGGGGAACCAGGGATTCAGGACCACCTACTGAGCACTGTCCAGTACTACAGCATTATTACAGACACACAGGGGAACCAGGGATTCAGGCCCACCTACTGAGCACTGTCCAGTACTACAGCATAGTTACAGATACACAGGGGAACCAGGGATTGAGACCCACCTACTGAGCACGGTCAGGTACTACAGCATCGTTTCAGATACACAGGGAAACCAGGGATTCAGACCCACCTACTTAGCAGTGTCCTCTCCAGTACTACAGCATCAGCACTTACGGACAAGAGGACTGGGAATTCAACCCCATCTACTGAGCACTGTTCAGCACTACAGCATCATCAATAGTACACAGGGGAACCAGGGAGTCAGACCCACCTACTGAGCACTGTCCAGTACTACAGCATCATCACAGATACACAGGGGAACCAGGGATTCAGACCCACCTACTGAGCACTGTCCAGTACTACAGCCTCATCACAGATACGCAGGGGAACCAGGGATTCAGACCCACCTACTGAGCACTGTCCAGTACTACAGCATCATCACAGATACACAGAGGAACCAGGGATTCAGACCCACCTACTGAGCACTGTCCTGTACTACAGCATCATTACAGACACACAGGGGAACCAGGGATTCAGACCCACCTACTCAGCTCTGTCCAGTACTACAGCATCCTTACAGATACACAGGGGAACCAGGGATTCAGAACCACATACTGAGCACTGTCCGGTACTACAGCATCATCACAGATACATAAGGGAACCAGGGATTCAGACCCACCTACTGAGCACTGTCCGGTACTACAGCATCATCACAGATACATAAGGGAATCAGGGATTCAGACCCACCTACTGAGCACTGTCCGGTACTACAGCATCATTACAGATACACAGGGGAACCAGGGATTCAGACCCACCTACTGAGCACTGTCCGGTACTACAGCATCATCACAGATACATAAGGGAACCAGGGATTCAGACCCACCTACTGAGCACTCTCCGGTACTACAGCATCATCACAGATACACAAGGGAACCAGGGATTCAGACCCACCTACTGAGCACTGTCCAGTACTACAGCCTCATCACAGATACACAGGGGAACCAGGGATTCAGACACACCTACTGAGCACTGTCCAGTACTACAGCATCATCACAGATACACAGGGGAACCAGGGATTCAGACCCATCTACTGAGCACTGTCAATTACTACAGCATCATTACAGACACACAGGGGAACCAGTGATTCAGACCCACCTACTCAGCTCTGTCCAGTACTACAGCATCCTTACAGATACACAAGGGAACCAGGGATTCAGGCCCACCTACTGAGCATTGTCCAGTACTACAGCATCATCACAGATACATAGGGGCACCAGGGATTCAGACCCACCTACTGAGCACTGTCCGGTACTACAGCATCATTACAGATACACAGGGGAACCAGAGATTCAGACCAACCTACTGAGCACTGTCCGGTACTACAGCATCATTACAGGTACACAGGGGAACCAGGGATTCAGACCCACCTACTGAGCACTGTCCGGTACTACAGCATCATTACAGATACACAGGGGAACCAGGGATTCAGGCCCACCTACTGAGCATCGTCCAGTAGTACAGCATCATTACAGACACACAGGGGAACCAGCGATTCAGGCCCACCTACTGAGCACTGTCCAGTACTACAGCATCGTTACAGATGCACAGGGGAACCAGGGATTGAGACCCACCTACTGAGCAGTGTCAGGAGCTACAGCATCGTTACAAATACACAGAGGAACCAGGGATTAAGACCCACCTACCGAGCACTGTCAAGTACTACAGCATCATCACAGAGAGACGGGGGAACCAGGGATTCAGACCCACCTACCGAGCACTGTCCAGTACTACAGCATCGTTACAGATACACAAGGGAACCAGGGATTCAGGCCCACCTACTGAGCACTGTCCAGTACTACAGCATCGTTACAGATACACAGGGGAACCAGGGATTCAGACCCATGCAACTGAGCACTGTCAGGTACTACAGCATCGTTACAGATACACTGGGGAACCAGGGATTCAGGCCCACCTACTGAGCACTGTCCAGTACTACAGCATCATTACAGATACACAAGGGAACCAGGGATTCAGGCCCACCTACTGAGCACTGTCCAGTACTACAGCATCGTTACAGATACACAGGGGAACCAGGGATTCAGACCCAGCTACTGTGCACTGTCCAGTACTACAGCACCATCACAGATACATAGGGGAACCAGGGATTCAGACCCACCTACTGAGCACTGTCCTCTCCTGTATTACAGCATCATCACAGATACACAGGGGAACCAGGGATTCAGACCCACCTACTGAGCAGTGTCCTCTCCAGTACTACAGCATCATCACTTACGGACAAGAGGACTGGGAATTCAACCCCATCTACTGAGCACTGTTCAGCACTACAGCATCATCACTAGTACACAGGGGAACCAGGGAGTCAGACCCACCTACTGAGCACTGTCCAGTACTACAGCATCATCACAGATACACAGGGACCAGGATTCAGACCCACCTACTGAGCACTGTCCAGTACTACAGCCTCATCACAGATACACAGGGGAACAAGGGATTCAGAGACCCACCTACTGAGCACTGTCCAGTACTACAGCATCATCACAGATACAGAGGGAACCAGGGATTCAGACCCACCTACTGAGCACTGTCCAGTACTACAGCTTCATTACAGACAACAGGGAACCAGTGATTCAGACCCACCCACTCAGCTCTGTCTAGTACTACAGCATCCTTACAGACAACAAGGAACCAGGATTCAGGCCCACCTACCTAGCACTGTCCAGTACTACAGCATCATCACAGATACATAGGGAACCAGGATTCAGACCCACCTACTGAGCACTGTCCGGTACTACAGCATCATTACAGATACACAGGGAACCCAGAGATCAGACTCCACCTACTGAGCACTGTCCAGTACTACATCATTACAGACACAGGGGAACCAGGGATTCAGGCCCACCTACTGAGCACTGTCCAGTACTACAGCATCGTTACAGATACACAGGGAACCAGGGATTGAGACCAACCTACTGAGCGCGGTCAGGTACTACAGCATCGTTACAGAAACACAGGGGAACCAGGATTCAGACCCACCTCAGAAAGCACTGTCCAGTACTCACATCATCACAGAGACACAGGAACCAGGAATTCAGACCCACCTACCAAGCACTGTCCAGTACTACAGCATCGTTACAGATACACAGGAACCAGGATTCAGATCTAGCACAGAGTACTGTCCAGTATTATACCATCATCATAGCCACACACAGGGAAGCAAGGTTCAAACCCACCTACTGAACATTGTCCAGTACTAGAGCACAATCACAAACACAAGGGGAACCAAATATTGAATGTACCGACTGAGAACTGTCCAGTACTACAGCATTAACACAGGAGAACAAGGAATTCTAACTTTCCTACTGAGCACTGTCCAGCACTACAGCATCATCACAAACACACAGGGGAAATGGGGAGTCACACTTATTGAGCACTGTCCCATTCAACAGTATCATCATAAATGTAGGGGAACCAGTGATTCAACACACCTACTGAGCACTGTCAAGTACTGCAATGTCATAAACACATACAGGAACGGAGGATTCAGACCCACCTACTGAGCACTGTCCAGTACTACAGCATCATCACAGATACACAGGGGAACCAGGGATTCAGACCCAACTACTGAGCACTGTCCTCGCCAGTACTACAGCATCATCACTTACGGACAAGAGTACTGGGAATTCAACCCCATCTACTGAACACTGTTCAGTACTACAGCATCATCACTAGTACACAGGGGAACCAGGGAGTCAGACCCACCTACTGAGCACTGTCCAGTACTACAGCATCATCACAGATACACATGGGAACCAGGGATTCAGACCCACCTACTGAGCACTGTCCTCTCCAGTACTACAGCATCATCACAGATACACAGGGGAACCAGGGATTCAGACCCACCTACTGAGCACTGTCCAGTACTACAGCATCATCACAGATACATTGGGGAACCAGGGATTTTGACCAACCTACTGAGAACTGTCCAGTACTACAGCATCATCACAGATACACAGGTGAATCAGGGATTCAGACCCACCTACTGAGCACTATCCAGTACTACAGCATTATTACAGAACACAGGAAACCAGTGATTCAGACCCACCTACTGAGCACTGTCAGAGTACTGCAATGTCATAAACACATACAGGAACTGAGGTTCAAACCCACCTACTGAGCACTGTCCAGTACTACAGCATCATTACAGATACACAGGAAACCAGGGTTCAGACCCACCTGCTGAGCAGTGTCCTCTCCAGTACTACAGCATCATCACTTACGGACAAGAGGACTGGGGATTCAACCCCATCTACTGAGCACTGTTCAGCACTACAGCATCATCACTGGTACACAGGGAACCAGGGAGTCAGACACACCTACTGAGCACTGTCCAGTACTACAGCATCATTACAGATACACAAGGAACCAAGTTCAGACCCACCTACTGAGCACTGTCAGTACTACAGCCTCATCACAGATACACAGAGGACCAGGGTTCAGACCCACCTACTGAGCACTGTCAGTACTACAGCATCATTACAGACACACAGGGGAACCAGTGATTCAGACCCACCGACTCAGCTCTGTCTCAGTACTACAGCATCCTTACAGATACACAAGGGAACCAGAGTTCAGGCCCACCTACTGAGCACTGTCCAGTACTACAGCATCATTACAGATACACAGGGAACCAGGTTCAGACCCACCTGACTTAGCACTGTCGGTACTCGCAGCATTGCTGATGCAGGGAACCAGGGTTCAGGCCCACCACAGGCACTGTCCAGTACTACAGCATCATTACAGACACAGGAGACCAGGGTTCAGGCCCACCTACTGAGCACTGTCCAGTACTACAGCATCGTTACAGATACACAGGGAACCAGGATTGAGGACCCACCTACTGAGCACTGTCAGGTACTACAGCATCGTTACAGATACACAGGGAACAGGGTTCAGACCCACCTACCGGCACTGTCCAGTACTACAGCATCATCACAGAGACACAGGGAACCAGGAGTTCAGACCCACCTCACGAGCACTGTCCAGAACTACAGCATCGTTACAGATGCACAGGGAACCGGGGTTCAGGCCCACCTGCGGGCACTGTCAGTACTACAGCATCGTTACAGATACACAGGGGAACCAGGGATTCAGACCACCTACTGAGCACTGTCCAGTACTACACACCCATCACAGATACATAGGAACCAGGGTTGAGACCCACCTACTCAGCACTGTCCTCTCCAGTACTACAGCATCATCACAGATACACGGGCAACCAGGGATTCAGACCCACCTACTGGACTGCCCAGTACTACAGCATCATCACAGGCAGCATGGGGAACCAGGAGTTCAGACTCACCTACTGAGCACTGTCCAGTACTACAGCATCATCACAGATACACAGGAACCAAGGGTTCAGATCTACCTGCGGGCACTTGTCAGTACTACAGCATCATTACAGACACACAGGGGAACCAGTGATTCAGACCCACCTACTCAGCACTGTCAAGTACTGCAATGTCATAAACACATACAGGAACTGAGGATTCAAACCCACCTTCTGAGCACTGTCCAGTACTACAGCATCATTACAGATACACAGGGAAACCAGGGATTCAGACCCACCTACTGAGCAGTGTCCTCTCCAGTACTACAGCATCATCACTTACGGACAAGAGGACTGGGAATTCAACCCCATCTACTGAGCACTGTTCAGTACTACAGCATCATCACTAGAACACAGGGGAACCAGGGAGTCAGACCCACCTACTGAGCACTGTCAGTACTACAGCATCATCACAGATACACAAGGAACCAGGAGTTCAGACCCACCTACTGAGCACTGTCCAGTACTACAGCCTCATCACAGATACACAGGGAACCACTGAGTTCAGACACACCTACGAGCACTGTCCAGTACTACAGCGATTACAGAGGACTGAGGGATTCAGGCCCACCTACTGAGCACCGTCCAGTACTCACAGCATTGTTACAGATACATAGAGGAACCAGGGATTCAGACCCCCCTACTGAGCACTGTCCAGTACTACAGCATCATTACAAATACACAAGGGAAGCAGGGATTCTGGCCCACCTACTGAGCACTGTTCAGTACCACAGCATTGTTACAGATAGACAGGGGAAACAGGGATTCAGACCCACCTACTGAGCACTGTCAGGTACTGCAGCATCGTTACAGATACATAGGGGAACCAGGGATTCAGACCCACCTACCGAGCACTGTCCAGTACTACAGCATCTTCACAGAGACAGAGGGGAACCAGGGTTTCAGACCCACCTACTGAGCACTGTCCAGTACTACAGCATCGTTACAGATACACAGGGGAACCAGGGATTCAGACCCATGCAACTGAGCACTGTCAGACACTACAGCATCATTACAGATACACTGGGGAACCAGGGATTCAGGCCCACCTACTGAGCACTGTCCAGTACTACAACATCATTACAGATACACAAGGGAAGCAGGGATTCAGGCCCACCAACTGAACACTGTCCAGTACTACAGCATCGTTACAGATACACAGGGGAACCAGAGATTCAGACCCACCTACTGAGCACTGTCCGGTACTACAACATTATCACAGATACACAGGGGAAGCAGGGATTCAGACCCACCTACTGAGCACTGTCCAGTACTACAGAATCATTACAGACACACAGGGGAACCAGTGACTCAGACCCACCTTCTAAGCACTGTCAAGTACTGCAATGTCATAAACACATACAGGAACTGAGTATTCAAACCCACCTTCTGAGCACTGTCCAGTACAACAGCATCATTACAGATACACAGGGAAACCAGGGATTCAAACTCACTTACTGAGCAGTGTCCTCTCCAGTACTACACCATCATCACTTACGGACAAGAGGACTGGGAATTCATCCAAATCTACTGAGCACTGTTCAGCACTACAGCATCATCACTAGTACACAGGGGAACCAGAGAGTCAGACCCACCTAGTGAGCACTGTCCAGTACTACAGCATCATCAGAGATACACAGGGGAACCAGGGATTCAGACCCACCTACTGAGCACTGTCCAGTACTACAGCCTCATCACAGATACACAGTTGAACCAGGGATTCAGACCCACCTACTGAGCACTGTCCAGTACTACAGCATCATTCCAGATACACAGGGGAACCAGGGATTCAGACCCACCTACTGAGCACTGTCCAGTACTACAGCATACTTACAGATACACTAGGGAACCAGGGATTCAGGCCCACCCACTGAGAACTGTCCGGTAGTACAGCATCATCACAGATACATAAGGGAACCAGAGATTCAGACCCACCTACTGAGCACTGTCCGGTACTACAGCATCTTTACAGATACACAGGGTAACGAGGGATTCAGACCCACCTACTGAGCACTGTCCGGTACTACAGCATCATTATAGATACACAGGGGAACCAGGGATTCAGACCACCTACTGAGCACTGTCCAGTACTACAGCACCATCACAGATACATAGGGGAACCAGGGATTGAGACCCACCTACTGAGCACTGTCCTCTCCAGTACTACAGCATCATCACAGATACAAAGGGGAACCAGGGATTCAGACCCACCTACTGAGCAATGTCCAGTAATACAGTATCATCACAGATGCATAGGGGAACCAGGGATTCAGACTCACCTACTGAGCACTGTCCAGTACTACAGCATCATCACAGATACACAGGGGAACCAGGGATTCAGACCCACCTCCTGAGCACTGTCCAGTACAACAGCATCATTACAGACACACAGGGGAACCAGTGATTCAGACCCACCTACTGAGCACTGTCAAGTCCTGCAATGTCTTAAACACATACAGGAACTGAGGATTCAAACCCACCTTCTGAGCACTGTCCAGTACTACAGCATCATTACAGATACACAGGGAAACCAGGTATTCAGACCCACCTGCTGAGCAGTGTCCTCTCCAGTACTACAGCATCAGCACTTACGGACAAGAGGACTGGGAATTCAACCCCTTCTACTGAGCACTGTTCAGCACTACAGCATCATCACTAGTACACAGGAACCGAGGAGTCAGACCCACCTATTGAGCACTGTCCAGTACTACAGCATCATCACAGATACAAGGGAACCAGGGATTCAGATCCACCTACTGAGCACTGTCCAGTACTACAGCCTCATCACAGATACACCGGGAACCAGGGTTCAGACACACCTACTGAGCACTGTCCAGTACTACAGCATCATCACAGATACACATGGGAACCAGGGTTCAGACCCACCTACTGAGCACTGTCCAGTACTACAGCACATCCTTACAGACACAGGGAACCAGGGATTCAGACCCACCTACTCAGCTCTGTCCGGTACTACAGCATCATTACAGATACACAGGAAACCAGGATTCAGGACCACCTACTGAGCACTGTCCAGTACTACAGCATCTTACAGACACACAGGGGAACCAGGGATTATGCCCACCTACTGAGCACTGTCCAGTACTACAGCATCGTTACAGATACACAGGGGAACCAGGGATTGAGACCCACCTACTGAGCACGGTCAAGTACTACATCATCGTTACAGATACACAGGGGAACCAGGGTTTAAGACCCACCTACCGAGCACTGTCCAGTACTACAAAATCATCACAGAGGCACAGGGGAACCAGGGATTCAGACCCACCTACCGAGCACTGTCCAGTACTACAGCATCGTTACAGATACACAGGGGAACCAGGGATTCAGACCCATGCAACTGAGCACTGTCAGTTACTACAGCATCGTTACAGATACACAGGGGAACCAGGGATTCAGGCCCACCTACTGAGCACTGTCCAGTACTACAGCATCATTACAGATACACAAGGGAACCAGGGATTCAGGCCCACCTACTGAACACTGTCCAGTACTACAGCATCGTTACAGATACACATGGGAACCAGGGATTCAGACCCACCTACTGTGCACTGTCCAGTACTACAGCACCATCACAGATACATAGGGGAACCAGGGATTCAGACCCACCTACTGAGCACTGTCCTCTCCAGTACTACAGCATCATCACAGAAACACAGGGGAACCAGTGATTCAGACCCACCCACTGAGCACTGTCAAGTACTGCAATGTCATCAACACATACAGGAACTGAGGATTCAAACCCACCTCTTGAGCACTGTCCAGTACTACAGCATCATTACAGATACACAGGGAAACCAGGGATTCAGACCCACCTACTGAGCAGTGTCCTCTCCAGTACTACAGCATCAGCACTTACGGACAAGAGGACTGGGAATTCAACCCCATCTACTGAGCACTGTTCAGCACTACAGCATCATCACTAGTACACAGGGGAACCAGGGAGTCAGACCCACCTACTGAGCACTGTCCAGTACTACAGCATCATCACAGATACACAGGGGAACCAGGGATTCAGACCCACCTACTGAGCACTATCCAGTACTACAGCCTCATCACAGATACACAGGGGAACCAGGGATTCAGACCCACCTACTGAGCACTGTCCAGTACTACAGCATCCTTACAGATACACAGGGGAACCAGGGATTCAGACCCACATACTGAGCACTGTCCGGTACTACAGCATCATCACATATACATAAGGGAACCAGGGATTCAGACCCACCTACTGAGCACTGTCCGGTACCACAGCATCATCACAGATACATAAGGGAACCAGGGATTCAGACCCACCTACTGAGCACTGTCCGGTACTTCAGCATCATCACAGATACATAAGGGAATCAGAGATTCAGACCCACCTACTTAGCACTGTCCAGTACTACAGCATCATTACAGACACACAGGGGAACCTGTGATTCAGACCCACCTACTGAGCACTGTCAAGTACTGCAATGTCATAAACACATACAGGAACTGAGGATTCAAACCCACCTTCTGAGCACTGTCCAGTACTACAGCATCATTACAGATACACAGGGAAACCAGGAATTCAGACCCACCTACTGAGCAGTGTCCTCTCCAGTACTACAGCATCATCACTTACGGACATGAGGACTGGGAATTCAACCCCATCTACTGAGCACTGTTGAGCACTACAGCATCATCACTAGTACACAGGGGAACCAGGGAATCAGACCCACCTACTGAGCACTGTCCAGTACTACAGCATCATCACAGATACACAGGGGAACCAGGGATTCAGACCCACCTACTGAGCACTGTCCAGTACTACAGCCTCATCACAGATACACAGTTGAACCAGGGATTCAGACCCACCTACTGAGCACTGTCCAGTACTACAGCATCATCCCAGATACACAGGGGAACCAGGGATTCAGACCCACCTACTGAGCACTGTCCAGTACTACAGCATCATTACAGACACACAGGGAACCAGGGATTCAGACCCACCTACTCAGCTCTGTCCAGAACTACAGCATCCTTACAGGTACACAAGGGAACCAGGGATTCAGGCCCACCTACTGAGCACTGTCCGGTACTACAGCATCATCACAGATACATAAGGGAACCAGAGATTCAGACCCACCTACTGAGCACTGTCCGGTACTACAGCATCATTACAGATACACAGGGGAACCAGGGATTCAGACCCACCTACTGAGCACTGTCCGGTACTACAGCATCATTACAGATACACAGGGGAACCAGGGATTCAGACCCACCTACTGAGCACTGTCTGGTACTACAGCATTATTACAGATACACAGTGGAACCAGGGATTCAGGCCCACCTACTGAGCACTGTCCAGTACTACAGCATCATTACAGATACACAGGGGAACCAGGGATTCAGACCCACCTACTGAGCACTGTCTGGTACTACAGCATCGTCACAGATACACAGCGGAACCAGGGATTCAGACCCACCTACTAAGCACCGTCCAGTACTACAGCATCATTACAGATATTCAAGGGAACCAGGGATTCAGGCCCACCTACTGAGCACTGTCCAATACTACAGCATCGTTACAGGTACAGAAGGGAAACAGGGATTCACCACCCACTCTGAGCACTGTCCAGTACTACAGCATTGTTACAGATACATAGAGGAACCAGGTATTCAGACCCCCCTACTGAGCACTGTCCTGTACTACAGCATCATTACAGATACACAAGGGAAGCAGGGATTCAGGCCCACCTACTGAGCACTGTTCAGTACTACAGCATTGTTACAGATTCACAGGGGAAACAGGGATTCAGACCCACCTACTGAGCACTGTCAGGTACTACTGCATCATTACAGATACACAGGGGAACCAGGGATTCAGACCCACCTACCGAGCACTGTCCAGTACTACAGCATCATCACAGAGACAGAGGGGAACCAGGGTTTCAGACCCACCTACTGAGCACTGTCCAGTACTACAGCATCGTTACAGATACACAGGGGAACCAGGGATTCAGACCCATGCAACTGAGCACTGTCAGATACTACAGCATCGTTACAGATACACTGGGGAACCAGGGATTCAGGCCCACCTACTGAGCACTGTCCAGTACTACAACATCATTACAGATACACAAGGGAACCAGGGATTCAGGCCCACCAACTGAACACTGTCCAGTACTACAGCATCGTTACAGATACACAGGGGAACCAGGGATTCAGACCCACCTACTGAGCACTGTCCAGTACTACAGCATTATCACAGATACATAGGGGAACCAGGGATTCAGACCCACCTACTGAGCACTGACCGGTACTACAGCATCATTACAGATACACAGGGGAACCAGGGATTCAGACCCACCTACTGAGCACTGTCCGGTACTACAGCATCATTACAGAAACACAGGGGAACCAGGGATTCAGACCCACCTACTGAGCACTATCCAGTACTACAGAATCATTACAGACACAGAGGGGAACCAGTGACTCAGACCCACCTACTGAGCACTGTCAAGTACTGCAATGTCATAAACACATACAGGAACTGAGGATTCAAACCCACCTTCTGAGCACTGTCCGGAACTACAGCATCATTACAGATACACAGGGGAACCAGGGATTCAGACCCTCCTACTGAGCACTGTCCGGTACTACAGCATCATTACAGTTACACAGGGGAACCAGGGATTCAGACCCACCTACTGAGCACTGTCCAGTACTACAGCATCATTACAGATACACAGGGGAACCAGGGATTCAGACCCACCTTCTGAGCACTGTCCAGTACTACAGCATCATTACAGACACACAGGGGAACCAGTGATTCAGACCCACCTACTCAGCTCTGTCCAGTACTACAGCATCATTACAGATACACAAGGGAACCAAGGATTCTGACCCACCTGCTGAGCACTGTCTGGTACTACAGCTTCGTCAGAGATACACTGGGGAACCAGGGATTCAGACCCACCTACTGAGCACCGTCCAGTACTACAGCATCATTACGGATATACAAGGGAACCAGGGATTCAGGCCACCTACTGAGCACTGTCCAGTACTACAGCATCGTTACAGATACACAAGGGAACCAGGGATTCAGGCCCACCTACTGAGCACTGTCCAGTACTACAGCATCATTACAGATACACAAGGGAAGCAGGGATTCAGGCCCACCTACTGAGCACTGTTCAGTACTACAGCATCGTTACAGATACACAGGGGAACCAGGGATTCAGACCCACCTACTGAGCACTGTCAGGTACTACAGCATCATTACAGATACACAGGGGAACCAGGGATTCAGACCCACCTACCGAGCACTGTCCAGTACTACAGCATCATCACAGAGACAGAGGGGAACCAGGGTTTCAGACCCACCTACCGAGCACTGTCCAATACTACAGCATTGTTACAGATGCATTGAGGAACCAGGGATTCAGACCCCCCTACTGAGCACTGTCCAGTACTACAGCATCATTACAGATACACAAGGGAAGCAGGGATTCAGGCCCACCTACTGAGCACTGTTCAGTACTACAGCATCGTTACAGATACACAGGGGAAACAGGGATTCAGACCCACCTACTGAGCACTGTCAGGTACTACAGCATCGTTACAGATACACAGGGGAACCAGGGATTCAGACCCACCTACCGAGCACTGTCCAGTACTACAGCATCATCACAGAGACAGAGGGGAACCAGGGTTTCAGACCCACCTACTGAGCACTGTCCAGTACTACAGCATCGTTACAGATACACAGGGGAACCAGGGATTCAGACCCATGCAACTGAGCACTGTCAGATACTACAGCATCGTTACAGATACACTGGGGAACCAGGGATTCAGGCCCACCTACTGAGCACTGTCCAGTACTACAACATCATTACAGATACACAAGGGAACCAGGGATTCAGGCCCACCAACTGAACACTGTCCAGTACTACAGCATCGTTACAGATACACAGGGGAACCAGGGATTCAGACCCACCTACTGAGCACTGTCCAGTACTACAGCATTATCACAGATACATAGGGGAACCAGGGATTCAGACCCACCTACTGAGCACTGTCCGGTACTACAGCATCATTACAGATACACAGGGGAACCAGGGATTCAGACCCACCTACTGAGCACTGTCCGGTACTACAGCATCATTACAGATACACAGGGGAACCAGGGATTCAGACCCACCTACTGAGCACTGTCCAGTACTACAGAATCATTACAGACACACAGGGGAACCAGTGATTCAGACCCACCTACTGAGCACTGTCAAGTACTGCAATGTCATAAACACATACAGGAACTGAGGATTCAAACCCACCTTCTGAGCACTGTCCAGTACTACAGCATCATTACAGATACACAGGGAAACCAGGGATTCAGACCCACCTACTGAGCAGTGTCCTCTCCAGTACTACACCATCATCACTTCACGGACGAGGACTGGGAATTCAACCCCATCTACTGAGCACTGTTCAGCACTACAGCATCATCACTAGTACACAGGGGAACCAGGGAGTCAGACCCACCTACTGAGCACTGTCCAGTACTACAGCATCATCACAGATACACAGTGGAACCAGGGATTCAGACCCACCTACTGAGCACTGTCCAGTACTACAGCTTCATTACAGACACACAGGGGAACCAGGGATTCAGACCCACCTACTCAGCTCTGTCCAGTACTACAGCATCCTTACAGATACACAAGGGAACCAGGGATTCAGGCCCACCTACTGAGCACTGTCCGGTAGTACAGCATCATCACAGATACATAAGGGAACCAGAGATTCAGACCCACCTACTGAGCACTGTCCGGTACTACAGCACCATTACAGATACTCAGGGGAACCAGGGATTCAGACCCACCTGCTGAGCACTGTCCGGTACTACAGCATCATTAGAGATACACAGGGGAACCAGGGATTCAGACCCTCCTACTGAGCACTGTCCGGTACTACAGCATCATTACAGATACACAGGGGAACCAGGGATTCAGACCCACCTACTGAGCACTGTCCATTACTACAGCATCATTACAGACACACTGGGGAACCAGTGATTCAGACACACCAACTCAGCTCTGTCCAGTACTACAGCATCATTACAGATACACAGGGGAACCACGGATTCAGAGCCACCTACTGAGCACTGTCTGTTACTACAGCATCGTCACAGATACACAGCGGAACCAGGGATTCAGACCCACCTACTAAGCACCGTCCAGTACTACAGCATCCTTACAGATATACAAGGGAACCAGGGATTCAGGCCCACCTACTGAGCACTGTCCAGTACTACAGCATCGTTACAGATACACAAGGGAACCAGGGATTCAGGCCCACCTACTGAGCACTGTCCAGTACTACAGCATTGTTACAGATACTTAGAGGCACCAGTGATTCAGACCCCCCTGCTGAGCACTGTCCAGTACTACAGCATCATTACAGAGACACAAGGGAATCAGGGATTCAGGCCCACCTACAGAGCTCTGTCAGGTACTACAGCATCGTTACAGATACACAGGGGAACCAGGAATTCAGACCCACCTACCGAGCACTGTCCAGTACTACAGCATCGTCACAGAGACACAGGGGAACCAGGGTTTCAGACCCACCTACCGAGCACTGTCCAGTACTACAGCATCATTACAGATACACAGGGGAACCAGGCATTCAGACCCATGCAACTGAGCACTGTCAGATACTACAAAATCGTTACAGATACACTGGGGAACCAGGGATTCAGGCCCACCTACTGAGCACTGTCTAGTACTACAACATCATTACAGATACACAAGGGAACCAGGGATTCAGGCCCACCAACTGAGCACTGTCCAGTACTACAGCATCGTTACAGATACACAGGGGAACCAGGGATTCAGACCCACCTACTGAGCACTGTCCAGTACTACAGCATTATCACAGATACATAGGGGAACCAGGGATTCAGACCCACCTACTGAGCACTGTCCGGTACTACAGCATCATTACAGATACACAGGGGAACCAGGGATTCAGACCCACCTACTGAGCACTGTCCGGTACTACAGCATCATTACAGATACACAGGGGAACCAGGGATTCAGACCCACCTACTGAGCACTGTCCAGTACTACAGAATCATCACAGATACACAGGGGAACCAGGGATTCAGACCCACCTACTGAGCACTGTCCAGTACTACAGCATCATCACTAGTACACAGGGGAACCTGGGATTCAGACCCACCTACTGAGCACTGTCCAGTACTACAGCATCATCACTAGTACACAGGGGAACCAGGGATTCAGACCCACCTACTGAGCACTGTCCAGTATTACAGCATCATCACAAATATACAGGGGAACCAGGGATTCAGACCCACCTACCGAGCACTGTCCAGTACTTCAGCATCATCACTAGTACACAGGGGAACCAGGGATTCAGACCCACCTGCTGAGCACTGTCCAGTACTACAGCATCATCACAGATACACAGGGGAACCAGGGATTCAGACCCACCTACTGAGCACTGTCCAGTACTACAGCATCATCACTAGTACACAGGTGAACCAGGGAATCAGGCACACATACTGAGCGCTGCCCAGTACTACAGCATCATCACTAGTACACAGGGGAACCAGGGAGTCAGACACACATACTGAGTGCTGCCCGGTACTACATCATCATCACAAACAGAGTGGAACAGGGGGTTCAAATTTCAAACCCATATACTGAGCACTGTCCAGTACTGCAGCACCATCACAAACACACAGGGGGAACCAGGGATTCATACCAACCTACGGAGCACTGTGGAGAACTACAGCACAAGGACAAACACAAAGGGGAACTGAGGATTCACATATGCTGCATATTAACTAAGCACTGCCCAGTACTACAGCATCATCACAAACACATAAGAGAACCAGGGATTCAAACCCACCTACCGAGGACTGTCCAGTATTACAGCATCATTACAGATACACAGGGAAACCAGGGATTCATGTTCACCTACTGAACACTGTCTACTGCTACAGCATCGTCACAAACACACAGGGGAGCCAGTGATTCAAACCAACCAAGTCAGTGCTATTCAGCTTTACAGCATTGTCACAAACATAGGGGAACTAGGGATTTAAACCCACCTACTGAGCTGTGCCGTACTACAGCACCATCACAAACATACAGGCGAACCAGGGATTCAATCTTATCTATTGAGTACTGTCCAGTACTACAGCATTGTCACAGACACACATGGAAACCGGTGATTCAAGCTAACCTACTGAGTATTGTCCAGTACTACAGTATCATTGACAAACACAGGAGAACCAGGGATTCAAACCCACCTGCTGAGAGCTGTCCAGTACTACAGCACCAACACAAACATACAGGGAACCAGGTATTCAAAGCTACATACTGAGTACTGTCTTGTACTAAAATGTTACCCCAAACATACAGGGGAGTCAGATATTTAAATCAGTCTACTGGTCATGATTAGTTTTATCATATCATCACAAACACACAGGTTAAATAAATTCAAACACACCTACAGTACAGTACTGAGCACTGTTCAGTATAACATCATCCTAGTCACCTAGGGGCCCATGGGAGTCAAACCCACGTGCAGGACACTACAATATTGCAGCATGATCAAAAACACACATAGTATCTGAGCATTTAAACCCATATTTTAGGCAATGCCTATTAACACACTCCAAGGCGCTGGGAATCTTAATGCAGTGTGCCCCATCCCTCCATCACTGCCACATCAGCTTACCCCTGGTGATGTACAGTTTTTCCTGTAGGGCTACATAGAGTCCCAATTTTTAGGTGCCGGTGAGGTCACCAGAGTGGGCTTTTGCTTCATGCCTGCCCCCTCTACCCCCACTACTCAGATGCAAGACTATTTGAATTTATGCCAGCCATAGTCTTCTATTGCTTAGGGAAATACATTTACAATGTTCCTCTTTATAACAACATGGTGGGGGATAATGTATCGAATTTGCCTACTGATCCACTAAATCCCAAAGGATCTGAACCTATATCTTTCTAATCTAGAAATGAGAGCCCCACATAGTGAGCCATGAACACACGGGCTCTGAACCTGCGACTCTCTGAAACAGAAGTGAGAAGCTACCTTCTATGACCATAGCACCCATGGGATCTGCACCTGTGACCTTCACATTTAGAACTGAAAGAGTAACCTACTGCATCACCAGCACCAACCGGATGTGAACCTGTGACCTTCTGACCCGGAAGTGAGAGGGCTGCCTCCTAAGTCACCAGCATCCACAGGATCAGAGCCTGTGATCTGACCAAGAAGTGAGAGAGCTGTCTACTGAGTCACCAAACCCCATGGAATGTGAATCTGTGACCTTCCGATCTCAAGGTGAAAGCTACCTACTGAGTCACCAAACCACACAGGATCTGAGCCTGGAACTTTCTGGCCCACAGGTGAGAGAGCTGTCTACTGAGCCACCATCACCCACAGAATCTGAACCTCTGACATTCTGACCCAGTGGTTCTTACCCAGAGGTGAGAGAGCTATCTACTGAATTACTAGATCCCACAGAATGTGAATCTGTGACCTTCTGACTGAGAAGTGAGACCTACCTGAGTCACCAAACCACACAAGATCTGATCCTGTGACCTTCTGGCCCAGAGGTAAGCTATCTACTGAGTCACCAAACCCCACAGGACCTGAACATCTGACCTTCTGAGCCAGAGGGGAGATAGCTATCTACTGAATCACCAAACTCCACAAGACCTGAACTGCTGACCTTCTAAGCCATAGAGGAGAAAGAGCAACCTACTGAGTCACTAAACCACACAAGTTCTGAAGCTATGAACTTCTGACCCAGAGAAAAAAGAACCATCTCTTGAGCCACCAAACCCCAAAGAATCTGAACATGTGAACCTAGGGGTGAGAGAGCTACCTACTGAGTCATCATAGCCCCCAAGATCTGAACCTGAGACGTGCTGATCCAGAGGGTGAGAATGTTACCTACAGAGCAATCAAACCACACAGGATCTCTGCCAGTGACCTTCTGACCCAGAAGTGAGAAGGCTGCCTACTTATTAAATCAAATAACACATAACTTGAATCTGTCACTTTTCATCCCAGAGGTGGGAGAGCTATCTACTGTGTCACAAACTCCATAGGATCTGAACCTGTGAACCTTTTGACCCAGAGGAGAGAAAGGTGCCTATTTTTTAAATTTATTTCTCTTTAACTTACTGAGCCATCAAATCCCACAAAACCTGAACACATAAACCAAGAGTGAGAGAGCTATCTACTGAGTAACCAGCCCCCACAAGATCTGAACCTGTGACCTTTTGACCCAGAAGTGAGAGGGATAACTAATGAGTCACCAAACACCAAATGATCCAAACCTGTGGCCACTTTACCCAAAGGTAAGAGAGCAAACAAATAAGTCACCAAACCCCACATGATAAGCACCTGTCAGCTTCTGACCCTGAAGTGAAAGACCTACATTTTGAGTCACCAGCACCCATGGGATCTGAACCTGTGGCCTTCTGACCCAGAGAAGAGATAGCAACCTACTGGGTCACCAAACCACATAGGATCTGAACTGGTGACCTTCTGACCGCAAGGTGATAGAACTACATATTGAGCCACCAGCACCCATGGGATCTGAACCTATAATCTTCCAATGCAGAGGTGAGCCCTCCCTACAGAGGCACCAAACTTCCCAGGATCTGAACCTGTGACCTTCAGACCCAGCGATGAGAGAGTTATCTACTGAGTCACTGAATCCTATAGAATGCAAGCATGTGACCAAGAGATGAGGGAGCTGCTTACTGAGTCACCAAAACCCTTATGAGCTGAAAATGTGACTTTCAGACCTAGTTATGATAGAGCAACCTACTGAGTCAACACAGCTCAAAGGATCCAAACCTGTAACCATCTGAGACAGAGGCGAGACCTATGTACTGAGTTACCAAACCCCACAAAATCTGAACCTGTGACCTTCTGACACAGAGCTCAGACAACTAACTACTGAATCACCAAACCACACAAGATCTGAAGCTGTGACCTTCTGACCCTGAGATAAGGGACCTATACAAGTCACCCAAACCTACAGGACCTGAACATGTGACCTTCTGACCCAGAGGTGAGAGAGCAACCTACTGAATCACCAAAGCTCACAGGATCTGAACATGTGACCATTGACCCACAGGTGAGACCTGCCTATTGAATCATCAAAGTCCACAAAATCTAAACCTGTGACCATGGGATCAAGAGGTGAAACCTACCTAATGAGTCACCAAAGCCCACAAGCTAAACCTGTGACCTTCTGACCCAGAGATGATAGAGAAACTTACTGGGTCACCAAACCCCTTATGATCTGAAAAGTAACCTTAAGACCTAGTTATGAAATAGCAACCAAATGAGTCACCAAAGCTCACAGGATCTGAATATATGACCGTCTGACCCAGAGTTGAGAGATCTATCTACTGAGTCATCAAATCCCACAAGATCTGAACCTGTGCCCTTCTAACCCAGAGGTGAAACAGCTGTCTACTGAGTCACCATACCCAATGGAATGTGAGCCTGTAACCTCCTGACACAAAGGTGAGACCTACCTACTGAGTCACCAAACCCCACAAGATCTGAACCTGTGCCCTTCTAACCCAGAGGTGAAACAGCTGTCTACTGAGTCACCATACCCAATGGAATGTGAGCCTGTAACCTCCTGACACAAAGGTGGAGGACCTACCTACTGAGTCACCAAACCCCACAAGATCTGAACCTGTGCCCTTCTAACCCAGAGGTGAAACAGCTGTCTACTGAGTCACCATACCCAATGGAATGTGAGCCTGTAACCTCCTGACACAAAGGTGAGACCTACCTACTGAGTCACCAAACTCCACAAGATCTGAACCTGTGCCCTTCTAACCCAGAGGTGAAACAGCTGTCAACTGAGTCACCATACCCAATGGAATGTGAGCCTGTAACCTTATGACCCAAAAGTGAGACCTACCTACCGAGTCATTAAACCCCACAAGATCCGAGTCGGTGACCTTTCAGGTGGGTGAGCTACCTAATAAGTCACCAAATCTCATAGAACATGAACCTGTGACCTTGTGACCCAGAGGTGAGGTGCTGACTACTGAGTCACCAGACCCCATGGAATGTGAACCTGTGACCGTCTGTTCCAAAGGTGAGATCTACCTACTGAGTCACCAAACCCTACAGGATCTAAACCCGACACCTTCTGACTCAGAGGAGAGAGTGCTACCTACTGAGTCATCAAGCACTTCAGGATCTGAACCAGGGACCTTCTGACCCAGAGGTGAGAGGGTTACCTACTGAGTCATCAAACCCCTCAGGATCTGAACCTGGGACCTTCTGATCCAGGGATGAGAGCTACCTACTCCCCAGCGGAGGCCCCTGACTGGGGGCACACACCAAAGCCAGACCCACCTCGCTCTGTTCTCCTCCACGGTGTGATCGGCTCTGCTAAAGCTGCTGTCCATACTCTCCAGGGTACAGGGTCATAATGTAGCAAGACATTATGCTGAGCAACATCCGTCCTGCCAATACAGCGATATATTGCAAATGGCATCATTCTTGTTTTGCAGGGGCTCCACCCACCCCTCAACTCCCCAACTAATATAACTAACTCTGGGGGAGTGCTAACCTACTATCCCATAAGGTGCATCAAAGAAAAAATTCCATACGTCTGGGACCAGGAATCGAAACCTGGTCCCAAATGCACTGCTTGCCACCCTTGCTGCTAGTGGCTCATCCCATCGAGCCATGGCAGCTGCTCAGTGGACCCCTCTCCCAGCAGGATTCTTATCCTGCACTGGGAAGAGTGAGAGGGTGCACTACCACGCATACTTCCTTTCGCGGTTTTGTACCCTCTCGCTCTTACCTACCGCGCTGTTCCTACCTCGAGATCATGTCATGCGCTGTAGCGCATGCAACATTTTGACCCGGTAGGTCTCTCCAGCCAGCAAAGACTCCCTAGGACCCAGGCAAGTGGAGGCCGCTGACTGGGTGCACACTACAGAGCCTGATCCACCTGGCTCTCTTCTCCTCCTCCATGGTGTGGCTGGCTCTGCTAAAGCCGCTGTCTGTACTCTCCAGCCAGCAAAGACTCCCTTGGACCCAGGCAAGCAGAGGCCCCTGACTGCGTGCACACCCCACAGCCTGACCTACCTTGCTTTCTTTTCCTCCATGGTGTGGCCGGCTCTGCTAAAGCCATTGCCCATACTCTCCAGCCAGCAAAGACTCCCTAGGGCCCAGGCAAGTGGAGACCCCTCACCAGGTGCACACTCCACAGCCTGACCCACCTCGATCTCTCCTCCTCCTCAGTGTTGCTGGCTCTGCTAAAGCTGTTGCACATACTTTCTGCTAGCAAAGATTCCCTTGGACCCAGGCAAGCGGAGGCCCCTGACCGGGCACACACTCCACAGCTTGACCCACCTTGCTCTCTTCTCTTCCACAGTGTGGCTGGCTCTGCTAAAGCCGCTGCCCGTACTCTCCAGCCAGAAAAGACTCCCTCAGACCCAGGCAAGGTACGACTATACTGAGCGGACAATTGAACTTCTGCACCTTACACTGCCTGCTCCTGACTGGTCACTTCTCCCTGCTACCTCTGTCTTTTTGGCTTCACTAGAAACTGCAGCTACTGGCGGTTCTAAGCCACATTTTGCTTTTCTTTTTCTCTAGGTTAACAAAAAAAAAACATTTTATTCTTTTACTTCCTGGTTAAGTGGTAGTTACTGTGAAGAGCTATTTTAGGAAATATTGCCACTGTTAATTACTGTTTAGAGCTATTTTACATTGCTAATACTCACTAACTGTGTAGTGTGAAAAGACCTGCCTAGCCAGACACTGTGTGTGCACTTTTCCTTTCTGTTGCTAATTTTTTGCTGTCAGTCACATGATAGCTGGTTGTCAATTTTATTTTGGTCCAGTTTCCCCTTTAGCAGATTATAAAGATCTGCAACTAGAGGTACCCTAGTCCTTTTTTACAGAGTGACTGAAGTAAGAGGATTTTTCACTGTCAACTATAGGCCCCTCCTCACTCACTCTGTAGCCAACCCTTTTGGATACTTCAGGCTACTCCATATCTGATGGCTAGAACCCCAGGTACAGCTTGAACTGTTGTGCTACCTACCTTTTTCAGAATTTTGATGCCAGTGGCTGAAAACCTCTGACTGGTCACTTCAAACCTAGGACAACGGCTGATTGGCTGTTTTTAGTCACTTTTCTTTCTATACTCCTGCTATGTTACTTTAGTGGTTATAGCCCTGTTACAACTCTTATAAGTTATAAGGTTTAAACTTAAAGTTTTAATCTGAAAACTTTCTTTACATACTGTCCAGTGGTCACATGACCACTCTCAAAATTTACTAAGTGCCTGCTTCCCCATCTGCACCTCATACACCTCTACTGCTAGAGAGAATTCAGCAACTCAAGCAAAATTCCTGTGGTAGTATGGTCCCTGCAAACAGCTAAGAGACACCTAAAATCACTAACAGGCAGATCTCCGCCTCAGTCCTCTACTATACTTCCAGCCAAGGATCTACTGGTGCATCACAATGTCCTTTACGACCACTGGGACCCTATGAAGTGTCATCATGCTCACTCTAATATCCCTTATGGGACCTCCTTGTATCACATTGCCGCATTCTGCCCAACTAATCCACCAGGTGACAGTCTTAAATGTGTATGTTACAATCACCTCTCCCTACCAGGGGGCCAAAAGCTACACCCAGAATGGGCATCACAAGACCGGGTCCCAGTGTTACCAACCAAATGGTCCCTCCATAGTACTACTCATCTCTGGATTTGTTGCTCACTTTAGTACCACAAAAGAACGTGCATCCAGCAAAAGGAAATGGTCATGAAATAAACTTTTATTGGACCACTTTACTCATCTGTTGCTACTACTCCTCCTACCCTCAGGCAATGTATACCCAAACCCTGGCCCACCATGCAATCAGAACACGCTGCCACAGAAGCCAGCAGGGCTCATGCTGGCCTCAATAAACATCTGCAGCTTACTTCCCAAGATGGACAGCCTGAAGGTGTGGGTTACTCATTATAACCATGATGTTCTTTCAGTAGTGGAATCGTGGCTATCACCCAAGATACCAGATGCTGCCTTCATACTACCTGAGTACATTTTATTCAGACAGGACTGCCTCTCGAAAAGAGGTGGTGGTTGTGTTTTTTATATTAAGGATTCTCTTCAGGGACATGTTCTACCCCTCCCCAGTCACAGCAACAACCTGCAAATTCTGCCCATCAAACTACTGCTGGGAGCACACAACAGGGCACTTACGCTACTGTTAGTCTACATCCTGCCCAAGTCAACTTCGGCAGGCACCGGTGACCTTATGGACTATATCAGTACCCTAAGCCTAAATACAGAAATCGTGCTGCTAGGAGATTTCAACATCAACTGGCTCTCCCCTGCTGCTGCCACTGTCAAAGATGCCCTGTCAGCCATCCACTTCTTCCAAATAGTCGATACACCAACAACAGTCTATTACAAAACAGGTACCAGCACTCTGCTGGACTGGGTACTCTCCAACCAACCTGCATATATCACTAACACTACTGTCCTCCTCAATTCCTTGAGTGATCACTCCCCCATTATGTGCACCTGGATCAACAATTTCTGCAAACCCCCATCCAGAAATATATCCAACCAAGTGCTTCTAAAAGGGCCTAGATTGGTCTGACCTCTATGGAGCCAAGGACGTGAATGCAGCCCTTGACCTCTTCATAATAAAATTCAATGCTGTCTGTGATAAACATGCCCCCATGAAATCAAGAAAAATAAATGGACCCTGCAACCCCTGGATTACTCTGGACCTTCCACAACAACTAAGTTCAAGAGACCACCTATGGCGAAAGGTGTGAGCACATGGCACACCCGCCAGCATCCAACAGTATAAAAAAGCAAGAAAAGAATGCACAAAAGCTATTCAGCTCATGAAAAGCTTGTACTATAAAGAAGCCCTTTCAACTCCTGGAATAGCAGCAAGTCATTCTGGGCCAACCTCAATGACATAACGAGTAAGGAGCCCAAAACTGCTCCAACAATGCTCATGGTTGATGACGTACCATCCTTGGACCCTCTCCACATAGCAAACTCACTGAACAATGCATTCACAGATCTAAGTAGTGTGTTTCTGGCTGGCTATTTCAATTCCCCCCACCCCAAAAGATCTCAAAGGGAAACTGAAGCCAGAAAATATCAGGAAAAGGCACTGGGGAAATCAAGACAGAGCAGGGACACCCTAGACCTTAAATCGGTTGCCCTGACCCTGGAGGAAGTCCTAAGCCCATTGACTAAAATAATTAACCTGTCCCTCCACCACTCACAATTCCCCCAGAGATGGAAATCTGTGACAGTAACCCCAGTGCACAAAAGTGGAGACTGGGCTTTGCACAATAACTACAGACCGAGCTCCATACTTCCACCACTCTCCAAAGCACTTGAGCAGATTGTGGCAGATCAGCTTGTTGATTACCTGAACCTGCACCAACTCCTATGCCTGGAACAACATGGGTTCTGGTCTGGGCACAGCACAAACACTGCACTGCTGGAGTTCATGGGCTTCATCCACCATGCGTTAGACCAAGGCCAGCTGGTTGGGGAAACATTTATCGATCAATCAAAAGCATTTGATACGGTGCAACATATACTTCTCCTTGAGCAGCTAATTGATACCGGGCACTCTCCAGATAACGTGCAATGGTTCAGCAGCTATCAATGCAACCGCTCCCAGCCTCACTACCTCCTTCCCGCTCCCAGCAGGTCAGGATTGGGGACATCATCTCCAAGAGCAGACCAGTCCATTCAGGGGTCCACAAGGGTCAGTCCTGGGACCTCTACTTTTCAATTTATTCCTAAACAAACTCCCAGTCTCCTGCCCCAGTTGTATGCTCCTGTACACCGATGTCGCGGCCATATTGACCAGCAATCCTCACCCTGAGCACCAATAAGCGGACCTCCAAAGAGGATTCTCATCTGCTAAAACATGGATTAAAGAGCATAGACTAGTGCTCAACTGTAAAAAAAACAAAGACCATGATCTACTCCAGCTCCCTAAGCAAACATACGACATTCCCCCTGTCTGTTATGAATGACAGTAGTGACACACAGGATCTAGTACAGCACTTTAAGTACCTGGGCATCACAATTGACTCCACCCTGTCCTATGCCCAAAATATAGACAATGCAGCAAGGGCGATCAATACCAAAATTGGGATAGTCTACCGTCACAAGAACAGCCTAACAAACAAAGCCCTGAACCTGTCCATCAATAGTTCAATTGTCTCCCCTCATTGATTATGACCTGGCCATGTATGGATCAGCAATGGACACTGCCCTCCACTGCATCTCTCTAGCATTAAATAAGGCCTGCCGCCTCCTCACAGGTGCTGCAAGACTCACACACACCTGTGATCTCTATGCCCAGGCAGGATGGCTTGAACTGAATGACAGAATTAAATATCAAGCCTGCCTCTTCACCAAAAACGTCTCACAAAATCTACTGTCAACAGGAATTCAGAACCTGCTAACCCATCACCCGAGTACTAGACAGACCAGAAGCACTATCGGTCAAATCTTCAGTGAACCTAGATGCTGCACTGCCTTGGCACAACATCCGTTCTCCTACTGCGCCTCCCACTGGACCAACGCTCTTCCTCCTGAAATCACTGGAATAGCAACTATTGGTGCCTTCAAACATAAACTTTGTCAGCAGCTCATTGCTGAGGACAACTGTGGCTGCTTCCTCTAGCTCCCCCCTCCTTTTGTAATCTCCTGCTTGCACTTAGATGCACCACAAGTCCCAGCTGGTGCTGCACAACCTCAGTACTTCACAGATTCCCACCCTGCTCCTACCTAGTGCACCTTCTCTACACCTCCCCATCACAGGGCACACCCCTCCCACACCCCTCTCCCTCCTTCCCTCTGTCCTCCCCTATGTCACCTTTGTCTGCTACCCACTTTGTGTCCATCTTCTGCAGGGTGATCTAACTCTCAAATGCAGGCATACATTGTACAATGCCTCAGCGGTGTCAATTTGTGTGAATCATATTGTAACTTTCTGTACCGACTTTGTAAATTCCTTATCTGTTGCTCACTGCTGTTTTCTGTTCAACTGACATGGAACCTACAAAAGAGCATACGCTCACAGGTGTAATCCAAGAACTTAATAAATTAATAAATAAAATAAAGAGAGGGTTGCTTACTGAGTCACCAAACCCCACAGGATCTGAACCTCTGACCTTCTGAGCCAGAGGGGAGACAGCAACCTACTGAGTCATTAAACCACACAAGATCTGAAGCTGTGACCTTCTGCCCTAAAGGGGAAACAGCTGTCTATTGAGTCACCAAACCCCACAGAATCTGAACATGTGAATCCAGAGGTGAGAGAGCTACCTACTGAGTGATCAACCCCCCCAAGATATGAACCTGTGACCTGCTGACCCAGAGAGGAGAATGTTACCTACAGAGTGATCAAGCCACACAGGATCTAGACCTGTGACCTTCTGACCCAGAGGAGAGAAAGCTGTCTAGAACCTGTCACCTTCTGACCCTAAGGTGAAAGAGCTACATTTTGAGTCACAGGAGCTATGGGATCTGACCCTGTGGCCTTCTGGCACAGAGAAGAGATAGCAACCTACTGGGTCACCAAACCACATAGGATCTGAACTGGTGATCTTCTGATCGTGAGGTGATAGAACTACATACTGAGCCACCAACACTCATGGAATCTGAGCCTGTGATCCTCCAACTCAGAGATGAGCCCTTACTACTGAGGCACCAAACTCCCCATAATCTGAACCTGCGACCTTCAGACCCAGTGGTGAGTTACCTACTGAGTTACCAAATGCCACAGAATGTGAGTCTGTGACTATGTGACCCAGAGGTAAGGAATCTGCCTACTGAGTTATCAAATCGCTTATGAGCTGAAAATGTGACCTTCAGACTCAGTTATGAAAGTGCAACCTACTGAGTCACCACAGTTCAAAGGATCTAAATTTGTAACCATCTGAGCCAGAGGTGAGACCTACTTACTTACTGAGTCACCAAACCCCACAGAATCTGAACCTGTGACCTTCAGACCCAGAGGTAAGAGAGCTACCTACCAAGCCACCAAATCATACGAGCTCTGAACCTGTGACCTTCTGACCCTGAGAAAAGGGACCTACTGTGAGTCACCAAAACCCACAGGACCTGAATCTGTGACCTTCTGACCCAAAGGTGAGCGACAAACCTACTAAGTTACCAAAGCTCACAGGATCTGAACATGTGATCCACAGGTGAGACCTGCCTGCTGAGTCATCAAACCCCACAGAATCTGAACCTGTGACCTTGTGAATAAGAGTTAAAAGAGCTACCTACCGAAACACCAAAGTCCATAAGATCTGAACCTGTGACTATCTGACCCAGAGGTGAAAGAGAAACCTACTGTGTCACCAAACCCCTTACGATCTGAAAAGTGACCTTAAGACCCAGTTATGAGACAGCAACCAAATGAGTTACCAAAGCTCACAGGATCTGAATCTGTGATCATCTGACCCAGAGGTGAGAAAGTAACCTACTGAGTCACCAAATCCCACAAGATATGAACCTGTGACCTTCTAACCCAGAGGTGAGACAGCTGTCTACTGAGTCACCAAACTCCATGGAATGTGAACCTGTGACCTTCTGACCCAAAGATGAGATCTACTGTACCTACTGAGTCACCAAACACCACAAAATCTGAACCGGTGACCTTCTAACCCAGAGGTGAGTGACAGGAAACTCCTGCCACTCTTGAGAACTGACATTTTCTTAACTCTGTTGCAACAGTCATTCTATTTCTTAGCCTAATCTATCCTTTACAATTTCTAGTCCATAAGGTTGGCCACCTATGGGCACCTCCTTCCTTTTCTTGACTATGCTCTAATATACTCTTTAATTTTCCTTTTCCCTCTCAGGTCCTCATACAGGGAGGTTATTGTGGTGACCTCCAAGCGTATGTAAAACAGGTTGTGTTTATCATTGTTGGAATTAGTATGTAATAGCATTATGTCATAAAATACCTTGATGTATATTTCTTATGTTTATGAAACCTGTAAATGTTGAAAATACCATGGCACTAGGTGTTTTTGATAATGGTAAAAAGTACTAGGTGACTATTATAGAAATTAAGTTAGTTATGCTATTTAAAATGCATGTACATTGCTGTAAACTGAACAAGCCTGAAATGTCATGGTGATTTGCATGCATCCCATGATGCTTTGCATTATGGAAGTATGTATGATGTTGTATTTCTTTGAAATTTAATTTGTTGCCAATGCCCTGTGGGGTAACCCTTTTTCAGTGATTCTGCATTGAGGTTATTTGTCTATAGCTCATTTTGTTTTGTTTTTCTTTTTGAGCCCCCACTACCCAAACAACAAGGCCCACATAGGGATGAAGGGTTTTCACTAAAATGGTTAGATCAGAGATCAGTGTCAGTAGGTGCTGGCTAAGTGCAGAGAAAACACATACATAGTCTGTTGCTGCAAAGTGATGTACTGAAGAAGGAATATGCTATTGCTAAAGGTTATTTCCTGTATTTTGAATTATTGTCACTCAGAGATTGTGTGTTGAACCTGAAGTTCGGTGTCTGGTCCATCTGTCATCCCACAACCCCTCCACAAGGTGAGAGAGCTACCTAATGAGTCACCAAAACCTATAGAAAGTGAAGCTGTGACCTTATGACCCAGGGGTGAGGTGGCTGACTACTGTCACCAGACCCCACAGGATCTGAACCGATGACCTTCTGACCCAGAGATAAGAGAGCTAATGTGCCTACAGAGTCATCCAACCTCACAACTGAAGTGAGAGAACTGCCTACTGAGTCTAAAAACCCCATAATGTCCAAATCTGTGACCTTCTGACCCAGAGGCGAGAGAGTTATCTACTGAATCACCAAACCTCACAGGAACTGAACCTGTGAAATTTTGACCTACAGGTGAGACAGATGCCTACTGAGTTACCGAACTCCACAGGAACTGAACCTGTGACTGCCTGACCCAGAAGTGAGAGAGCTACTGACTTAGTCATCAAATGCCACATCAACAAAACATGTGATCTTCTGACCAAAAGATTGAGAGTTATTTTACCTATGGAGTCAGCAAATCCCACAGAATTGAACTTGTGCCCATCTGACTCCAAGGTGAGCCTAGCTACTGAATCACCAACCCCACAGGATCGGAAACTGCAACCTTCTGACCCAGAAGTGAGAAAGCAACCTACTGAGTTACCAAATCACATGGTATCCAGACTTATGACATTCTGACCTAGAAGTGAGAGAACTGCCAAATGACTCATCAAATGCCACAGGATCTGAACCTGTGACCGTCTAACCCACATATGAGAGAACTACTGTACCTACAGAGTCACTGAACCCCATGGGATCAAAACCTGTGACTACTTGACACTGAGATGAGAGAACTACCTACTGAGTCACCAAATCCTACAGGATCTGAACCTGTGACCTTCTGACCCAAACGGTAGTGACAGCAACCTAGTGAGTTATCAAACCACACAGTATCCAAACTTGTGACCTTCTGACCCACAGGTGAGAGACCTGACAACTGTGTCTTCCAAACACATTAGGATCTGAACCTGTGATCTTCTTACCCAGAGGTACCTGTAAGTGCTAACTAGTGAGTCATCACACCCCAGAAGATTTGAACCTGTGATCTTCTGACTCAGAGGTAAGAGAGCAACCAACTGTGTCTACAAACCCTACAGGATCTGAGCCTGCGACCTTCTGACTCAAAGATGAGAGTTACTTACTGAGTCACCACTACCAACAGGAAATTAATTTTTTGAACTCCTGACCTTGAGTTGAAAGAGCTGCAACCAAGTCACCAAATCCCACAGGATATGAACCTGTGACCATCTAACTTAGAGGTGAGATAGTGTTACCTACCGAGTCTGAAAGGCATGGGGTCATAACAGCATAGGACACAACTGCACACAGCAAGACCACACTGTTGCAAACAGCATGTGGCAAGACCCACAAGTACTTTATTTTACCCCCCCCAACACCCCCCAGAACTATTATAACCAACTCCGAGGGGGTGCAGACACCAGGGCAAGAAAAAGTACTAAAAAAAAAAAAGATTCCCTGACAAGGAATCAAACCTCTTTCTCCCCAACCCCATACACTGCAGGGTCATGTGTTCTAGCCACTCCACCATGGGAGCAGCTCAACTGATAACCTGACCCGCAGTGTCCACATACGCTTTTTTCTTCCAGGTGAGCAACAGGGGGTAGCGATGCTTTTGTATTTCTGTAATTTCCTTGTTGCTCTTAAACTGTTCATGCTCTTCAGAATGCAGTCTTGCTGAGCATGGTTTTCTCCACGCTATTCTGACCAGGTAGGAGTTTGCAGCACCCACAGGATCTGAACCTGTGACCTTGTACCCAGACATCAGAGAGATACTTAAGGAGTCATGAAACCCCACATGGCCTGAGCCAGTGACCTTCTGACCCAAAAGTTAGAGAGCTGCCTACTGAGTCACGACATATCACAGGTACTGAACTTGTGACCTTGTGACCCAGAGAGGAGATAGCCACCTACTCAGTTACCAGCACCCTACAGTATCTGACTCTATGACCTTCTGACCCAGAAATGAGAGAGACACTTACTGAGTCACCAAAGTCCACTGGATCTGAACTATTGACCTTCTGTCAAAGAAGTCATGCAGCTGCCTACTGAGCAGCAGATACAATCTGTGACCTTTTGACTGAGAAGTGAGAGCGCTAACTAATGAATCATCAAACCCCACAAGATTTGAACCTGTAACTTTCTGACCTAGAAGTGAGACAGCTGCCTACTGAGCCATCAAACCCCAGAGGTTCCGGACCTGTTATTTACTGACCCAGAGGTGAGAGAGCAACCTACTGGGTCATCGAACCCCAAAGGTTCTGAATGTGTGACCTTCTGACACCAAGGTGATACAGCTATCGACTGAGCCAAAAAAAAAACAGAATCTGAACCTGTGGTCTTCAGACCTAGAGCTGCGACAGCTACCTACTGAGTGACCTGCCCTTACTTGATCTGAACTGGTGACCTTCTGACCAAGAGAAGAGAAAGCTACCTGCTGAGTCATCAACACTCTTAGGATCTGAACCACTGATTGTTTGATCCAGAAGTGAGTGATATATTTCTGAGTTTTCTGAGAATTATAACTCCTGAATTGTAAACCTGACACTAGATCTTTAAGCTTACAGTGAAGCTTTCTGCCTTCACTAATCTCCAGTACTTAGACATAATGATATTTACAGGCAGTAAAATGGCAGCATATTGTCATGATAATCAGTCTGTGCATCACTCTGTCACGGTAACCAAAGTTCTAGAACTGTCAGGATAGAGGTAGGCATGCCACATAATCTGTGCCTCTCTTTTCACATCTGTGCTCACTCTGACAATTATATAGCTGATGCATTACATAAGATTAACAATAGTTGCTGTGATAAATGGATCTTTGGATGAAATCAGCACAACTTGGCATAAAGACCCCCACCCCACCCACCCCACACACACACACTATGGCAGGCACTGGTGCCACTTTACCACATACATGGCAGTAATCCATGCAGTCTGAAAGGTAACTCATTTGCTAGCAGAAATAGCAATAACTTTTGACCGTTGCGCCCTAGCAGGCTCATTTTGTTCAAAGCACAGCTGTCAGTAGATCCTACATCAGCTTCATAAAATACGTCGGGCTGCAATTTCTCAAAACTCGCCATACAACCCAAATTTCAGATGTCAAATCTCAGATTTAGTCACTGTGCAGTCTTAGTTCTACTGTAAGGTGGAATGTGTGACACATGTAATAAGATCGTTACTGTATCCAGCAGGGCCAGAAATTACATTTTAAGTCTGGCTTTTGGAACGGAATACCTAATTTCTTGTTCTGGTTTATTAGTTCATGCTGAAATCTGGTATGCCCCTTCAGGGAATATGCAGTTTTAGTTTGCTCTCACATATGTTGGAAAATTAGTTTGTAAAACCTGGAAAATGGTATTCCACAGGCAAGAAATAGGCATTCCACCACCAATTTGTGCCATAATAGAACACCATACAGTTGTACAATTCTGGTCATGTTTGATTGAGTGATATTATTTGATAAACCTGGTACTGTAGGTCCCTGGGCTAGAAAGTCCATTCTTTTTGGTTCAAACAAGATACATAGAAACCAAACAGTATAATAAAATTTACAGTTTTACATCAAGTACAATTACATAGATAGTGGTGCATGATAGCAGTGAAAATTTTGACCTATACTTTTCTATTCTATTTTGGATCGCCCCATAACTTTTGACTTGTATGATACCTTCTTTCTTCATTTTGAGTCTGCTTTAGTCCTTTTTTTCACATTTGAAATAATTAAAGGTGCACTCCTATTAATATGGCTTGGACCTGGTTTTCAACAGCATTCTCAGCTGTTTTTGTACACCTAGTGTCTGATAAGGTGAGTCAGTTGTTTAAAATCCCTTCTGTTGTGACAAAAATGAACTATCGTGCAGCAGGCAGTGCACCCTGGCCTTATGGGACAATAGGTGTTGGAAAAACAGCAGTGTCAGTGGCTCAGTAGGTAGCACACTCGCATCTGAGGCTGGGAGATCAGAGGGCTATGGGTTCAATTCACACATCTGGCACTTGGGTTAATATCCCAGTACTGACACTGTAGTGCAGCATGAGAGGGGTACTGCACTTCTGAGGTGCTGTCTTTCAGATGAGATGTTAAACCGAGGTCCCATCTGCCTGGATTGGTGGTAGTTCAGGTGGATGTTAAAGATCCCATGGCACTTATCGAAAAGAGCAGGGGAATTTCCCTGGTGTCCTGGCCAAATTTCCCTCATTCACTAAAAATACCACCAACAGCTTAATCTGGTTCAAGGTCAGTTGGCATTCATCTGTATGCCCCTCCCCGGGGTTGTGCCTGAAAATAGGCAGGATTTGTCTAGTGCACTTACCCGGTCAACAAAAAATGAAGAAAGAAGGTATCATACAAGTCAATAGATAAAGGGCAATCCAAAACAGTATAGGTCAAAATTTTCTCCATTATCATGAACTGCTGCTTTAACAGCAAATGATTCCTAATTAAAATTTAAAATTAAAAAGAGAAGTGGCCCTGATAGTAGACATCAGCAAAGAATTATAAAAAATTAGGTGCCCTGAATATCTATGAAAGGCCCCCGTGTAAGGTGAACATCTGGGACACTAAAAAATGATTAGAGGAAACAGACTTAGTCTGACGTTCTTTGCCAATGGACTGAAAAATTTTTACAAAAGAGGGAGGAAATGGCTCAAGCACAACTTTTTTATAAAAGGAATCCTGCCTGGAAATAATGTTCAGGTGTCAACTATTAATGGAAGAAGAGTGAATCACAATGATGACTCCGAGCAGGAAGCTGGGAGGCAAAATGGGCAATTTTATTGAACAGGACCCTCTCTCTTGATAGTGCACTGTCACAGGCTGAAAAGTATAATAAGAAACCTTAATCAAGGAGAGGGAGTAGAAAGCTTTGAGCTAATAGCGTTCTGGTAGCTGGCAAAAAAACAAAAACAAATTTAAGCAATATAAAACTCCAAGCCTTTGATGAATGGTTTTAATTAACAAAGACACGTGTACACTATAAAGCGTGAAACTCAGGTATCTGACAGATGAACCTTGTTCAAATGGCAAGCCTTCTAATGTCTTTAAAGAAATAGTCAAAGCACCCAGGTTTTCTCTCTTTTGCAAAACTGCATTGTATTAGTTTTAGACACATTTGGTAACAACTCATGCTCCAAAAACCAAGCTTCAATGTCATTAAAGCACAGTTCAAGTGTTGTACCTAAGGAGGAATCACGGGGACCACTAGTGAAGATTACAGCATTGTCAGTGTACAGAACTATGTTAAAACAGTTACATACTGTAGAGATGAATGAGAATTTAAATTCTGGAGTCTCACAGGGATCCATATTAGGCCCTTTATTATTTAGTTTATATTTAAAGGAATAAAGGGGAAAAGGAATTCAGGATCCTGGTACACTGAGATCTGCCAGACAAATGGTTAAAATCAGCTAATGATATCCATGGACCACCGAAGTGAACCCAGAGGTGAAAATGACAGCCTATGATTCACCAACTCGAAGGCCTTCGTGAGGTCCCCAAAGATGGCAGCAACACAGCGGCCCATGTCATAGGTTCTGTGAATAGTCTGAGTGAAACCACGAAACAAGTATGCATTACCAGGTGAGGGAGCTGCAGTTTTAAATGGCCCAAGACCAGAATGAAAAAAAGCAAAACAGAAAAACTCTACTCATACAGTTTGTGGTACGTTTGTACAAATTATTTATTGCAAAACTACAGTCAACACACCATTGTGGTGCTTTGAGGTACTTTGTCTCTTCCAATGGGATAAGAGCTGCCCTAGCTGCTAGGTTTAAATACGGATGTAAAAAAACATGCAACTGTGGAATTACAATTATCAAGCGCAAAAAACTTGTCAGTCTCCCATTAAACCCATTAAACATGCAAACATTTAGATGTCTTAACTTAGTGTGGATGATTTCTGATCCTGATAGCATTTTTGTTCAATTGTTTGAGATCCGCCCTGACAAGGTGATCATAAAACACTGAGCTTTAAGGTAATGTAGCATATTTAAAGCTAATTAACTCCAAAGTGAAGTTGTGCCATATGAATATGAAAAACCTCACATCCACATATTAAAAACAGCTCGATAAACAGATGAAAAAGTGAAGTAAATGAGTAAAAAGGGAAGTTTGTGGGTTGAGGGGGGGTGACAAGTACACAGGAGTGTTGGGTAGGAAAAAGAAAAAGTAAATAAAAAACAAAAAAAATTGTGAAATGGTGAATAGAAAATAAAATAAAACAAGCATTTGTCAATGTCAAATGTTTGCTTGCTGGTATCAGCATTGGAAATGCAGGAGTTAGACAGATGCAGAGCAGGAATGGCAGTGAAGTATTGAACTTCTCGCCAACCCCACCTACACTCTGTGGAGATGGACAGGTATTGGGGCATGCGTTTGGGTTGTTGCCCATAATGTTCTTGCCATTTCACCTCACTCTGTCTTGCAGACACTGACAAGTGTTGAGGTGTGCCTTGAGGTGTTCGCCTTTACAGTCACCCCACTCCATAAGGACATACACTGAAATGGGTGCAATATAGAATGGGGTGAACTGTGGGGCCGAAGTGCCCAAGGCACAGCTTGATGCCTGTCAGTGGCTGCAGGGTGGGGGGTGGGGTTGGATTGGCATAAGCATTATAGTCGGCAATCCAAAGGCACACCCCTGATGCCTGTCAGTCTGTACAAGGTGGGACGTTATGGCTAGAAACAGTAATGCCCCTGGCAAGTGTTGGTATTTGCAGTCCAAATTTTCAGCAAGGGCATTTTGTGGCCCCCACCTCATGAAAGCATTTGGGACCTCTTCTCATGAACAGTGGCACTCTGATTTAGTCAATGCGTCCTGAAATTTGAGTTTCCACAACGACTGTGCCTTTGTGTGCCAGATGTACGAAAACACAAATCAGGCAGGATGTGAAGAATGACAGCTGTACCATTCATAGGGAGGTGTGAAGAGATGGCAGTGTTGAAAATCTGTAGTAAAAGTACTAAAAATGCTCAAACTTCTGAGTGTACATGGAAACTGCACAATGCATGCATGTAACACAGTCATTTAGTGGAACTATTTCACCAAATTTTCAACATAGGCATTTTGTGACCTCTGCTTATGAACACTGTCACTATGATTTTCTTAATCTGTCCCGAACATTGATTTCCCCAGCAACCGCGGTATTCTGCGACAGATATATAAATGCATATTTCGGGCAGGATGTGAAAAATGACAGCTGTACTGTTCATAAGGAGGTCCCTCCCTGCCCTCAGCCCCTCTAGCACCCTACTTCCTGTGATCACTTTGTCTGTCACCTTTCCCCACTGCCCCAGACCATTCCTGTAGTTGGCCATCCCTTTCCTTAGTGAAAACGGAGCAGAAGTACTCATTTAGAATTTCCACTTGCTCCTCCCCCTTTTTCAGTCAATCCCCTCCCCGCTTTATTCTCACAATATGTTCCTTGCAGTTCCTCTTTTCCATGACATACCTAAAAAAAAGTTATTTTCCCCTCCTTTTATGCCCTGTGCGGAACTTAATTGTCTGGAGGCCTTAGCTCTTTTCACCCTCCTGGCAACCTCACTTGACCAACTCCCGAGAGCCTCCTTATCCTCTGCCTTCCCTGTTCTCCTGTACTTCCAGTATGCAGCCGTCTTTGCCCTCACCGCTTGCAGCACTTCCTTGTTCAGCCAGCATGGTTTCTTGCCTCTGCTCTTCTTACTCCTGGACCTGGTGCAGGCTACTATGGCTTCTGTTAACCCAGTCTTTATGATGCCCCACTTTTGTTCTGCATCCATCCCCAGCCTTATATCCTGGAGTCTTCCTTGCAGTATTGCTCCCATCCCCCAAAGTCCACCCTAATAAAGTCCACCACCTTAGTGTCCATGCCTCCTGTCTCCCTGCCCAGCGTGACAACAAGCCACACTGTTTGGTGGTCATTACCTGCTAGTGGGTCCTCCACCCTTACCTCCCACACCACCTCCCCATTTGCCAGTACTAGGTCCAGAGTGCTACCAAGCCTTGTAGGTCCACTTACCAATTGCGTGAGATGGCTGTCCTAGAATGCATCAAGGAGCACCTGCTCCCTGGTATTGCTAGTGACGGGGTGCTCCAGTCAACCAGTGGTAGGTTAAAATCACCCATTATCACCACACTCCCCCTTCTACACACCCTCCTTATCTGCCCAGCCAACTCCCCATCCAGTTCCCTGGATTGGGCTGGTGGTCTGTAGACCACTCCCAGCCTCAGCTTTCTGCCCTTGGAGTGCAGCAGCTGCACCCAAATTGCCTCTGTCCTCTCCTCTTCTCCCTCATCCCTTATGCATTTAATCCCTTCCCTTATATAGAGTGCAACCCCACCTTCCAACCTCCCCGGTCCCTCCTGTATATCCTGTATTCCAGGATTGCCAAGCCCCAATCATGGTACTCTGTGGCCCAAGTCTCTGTCACTGCCAGCAATGTCCACCTTCCCCTCTGAAAGGAGTGCCTGAAGCTCTGAAGTTTTGTTCCCCAGGCTTCTTGAGTTGAGAGAGACCACCTTCCACCCACACGCCTACTTCTCCTCACTCTTCTCCTCCTTGGCCTGTATCCCTCCTCCCGGTAGTCCGCACCCTTTCTCCTTCTTATTCTTACTGAATGGTGGTGCCTTCTGTATTACACTCAGACCACTCTGTCCACCCCCTCCCAGGGTTACTATGCCTCTGCTTTTACCTATATCTAGGGGGGTGAGCTCATTAGGCTCCCCTGTCCAGACCTTTCTAGTGACCTCAGTCTTTTGGCCACCCCCCTCACTAGTTTAAATCCACCTTAGTAGAGATATACCCCTCTAATCCTCAGGGACCCTGGTTTTCCATTTTTACCGGTAACACCGGTAACAATCACGGAATCCTGCTTGGTTTGCGGATTTTGAATTCTTGTACTGGTGCCTCACGGAAATTGCATGTCACTGCACAGACTCTCTAAGATTTCAGTATCATTTTAAGCTTTTTTTTATTTTCTCTTTCTTTGTCCCCTTCTCACAGCATCAGACTCCACTTTTCAGAGATCCCTAGGCTGGGTATCCCCTAGCTTCATCCCCAGGTAATGCTTAGAAGCTCATGTGGGCCTGCCCCTATCCTGCCTGGATTGTACCCCCCCCAGGTGGGAAAGGAGGGGACCCCAGGTCACCCCTCCACACTCACTTAGTGTGTTTTGGGCAGCTCAGTGGATCCCTCATGAAGCCTGGTTATGAAGTCTGGGGCACCTGGGTCCCTTCTGCCAGTGGCCGATGTGGAGTGATTGTTCCTAGTTTTCTGGTCTCTGTCCCTGAGGGCACCAGCACTAGAGATCAAAGGAGGAAGGTCACAGAGACATGCCACTGCTCCAGATCCTGGCTAGCGTCCTCCCCTCCTGATCACTCTGCAGCATCTTTGCACCACCACCCGTGGTCACATAGGTGGTGGTAAAGAAGCAGGACCTGCAGCCCACCCTCCCTGGAGGAGGAGAGCAGTGCCCAGGTGCTCAATCCTACTCCCCTGGCCAGATCTCCAGCAACCCAAGTTTGTTTCTGACCCTGGGTCGCTGGCATTGCAAGGCAAGCAATAGTGCTACCGAGTACCAGCAGGCTGACCCAGATTTCAACATCTTAAAATGAATGCTGCTGTGCTTTGCATTCTTTCTGCTTTGCTGCATATAGAGTCAGTAAGGAAATCACCTGCACTGCTTTGTTGTAATCAGCCATTCAGTTTAAGCACCCATGCCTAGTGGTTAGAGTAACAAATGGTGATTGAACTGGGTGCATCCAGCAGACTTCGGTTTGAGTCCCACAACCTCCAGCAAGTCACTTAACCTCCCCAGTGCTTTTAGGTCACTCCTTAAAACAGACAGTTATACCTAGTGGACCTTACCTGCTTTACAAAGAATATAAAAAATACCAATATATGTTTACTACATCATAGAATAGTAGTCAGGGTACCATGTACAAGAAAACAGGGAGGGGGGAGGATAGAGAGGAGTACTTGACAGAATCGAAGGAGGTGACAAGGGCGTAAGAGGAGCCAAAGCATCTACGGAACTCAGGCTGGCACAAGGCATTAAGAAGGGGGAGAAGGACTTCTTTAAGTACATCAGGGAGAAAAGGAGCTGTAAGGACCACATAGTAAGGATTAGGAAGGAGGGGGGTTGGGTGGAAGCAGGGTACGATAAGGCGGAAGCACTAAATGAGTACTTCTGCTCAGTATTTACTAAAGAGAAGAGGGGGGTGACACCCAAGGTGGGAGAAATGGCAGACACAGGGGGGGAAGTGGTGACAGATGGGGAAATCATGGAGGGCAGAGTTCGAGAGGGGTTGAAGGCACTGAGGGTGGACAAGGCGCCAGGCCCAGATGGCATCCACCCCAGGGTACTGAAGGAGCTGGCAGAGGTCCTTGCAGGACCTTTGGCAGACCTATTTAATGCCTGCCTCACTACATTTAGGGGTGTGTACCTCAGGACTGGAGGATGGCTCATGTGGTGCCCTTCCAGAAGAGTGGCCCCAAGGATGAACCAGAAACTACAGACCAGTGAGCCTCACATCCATCGTGGGTAAGCTAATGGAGACTATCCTGAAGGAGAGGCTGGTGACCCTCCTAGAGGCCAAAGGACTACAGGACAGCAGACAGCATGGCTTCATATGTGGCAGATCCTGCCAAACCAACCTGGTCGAGTTCTATGACTGGGTAACTAGGCAACTGGACAGGGGCCATGCAGTGGATGTCCTGTATCTGGACTTCAGTGAGGCATTCGACTTGGTGCCTCATGGAAGGCTGGGACGGAAGTTAGCAGGCACAGGGGCGGGTGCAAAGCTGGTGAAATGGGTAGGAAACTGGCTGCAGGGAAGGAGCAGAGGGTGGTGGTGGGTGGGGAGCTCTCACACCCAAGGGCAGTGATGAGCGGTGTTCCACAGGGCTTGGTGTTGGGACCAGTGTTGTTTGGGATATTCATTGCAGACATATCATGGGACATCAAGAGCAAGATCAGTCTGTTTGCTAATGATACCAAGGTTGGCGCAGTGGTGGATGACCTAGGGGGATGGCAGGGGTTGCAGGATGATCTGGCTTGAAACCTGGTCAGACACCTGGCAACTGGGCTTTAATGCCAAAAAGTGCAAGGTGCTGCATTTTGGGATGAAGAACCCAAGGAGGAGTTACCCGCTGGGGGGGGGTGCAGCTAGCCCAGACAGAGGAGGAGAAGGATCTGGGTGTGCTCATTACAGGGTCAATGAACAACTCGGCACAGTGTAGGAAGGCAGCTGCAAAGGCCAACAGAGTGCTGGGTTGTATTGCAAGGGGTATATCCTCGAGGAGGGAGGAGGTGATTCTGCCACTGTATAGGTCATTAGTTAGACCACACCTGGAGTACTGCGTGCAGTACTGGTGTCCGTATCTGAAGAGGGACATTAAGTTACTGGAGAGGGTGCGGTGCAGGGTGACAAAGATGATCAAGGGTCTGGGGGACTTATCATACGAGAGGAGGTTGAAGGAGTTGAACATGTACTCACTGGAGGAGAGGAGAGACAGGGGTGACATGATTGAAACCTTTAAATACATGAAAGGAATAAACAAGACAGGTACAGAGGGGCTGTTCAAAGTAAGGAAGGGGAGGGCCACCAGGGGCCATGATATGAGACTGGAGTGAGGAAGATTCAGGAGGGAGATGAGGAGACACTTTTTTACAGAGAGGGTGGTGGCTGGATGGAATGCGTTACCTGCAGAAGTGGTATGCAGTAGAACAGTGGACTGCTTCAAACGAGGATGGGACAGGACAAGGGGGAGGGTTAATGAAGGGCAAGGGTGGAAGAGAGGGGCAGCTGCAGAATAAGGGGTGCTAGCTGTACATTCGAGCAGACTTGATAGACCTCTAGGCCTTTATCTGCTGGCAAATTTCGTATGTTCGTATGTTCGTATGTAATTTACCCGAGTTTTACTTGGGCTGCAATGATTTTGTATAGGTAAAGATAAATGTTCAGATACATTTTATGTGCTTTATAAGCTTGTTTTTAGATTTTTGTCAGGTTTTTATTGTATTCTTTGCATAAAAGCATCTAGGTTGTGGATTGCCAAATGCAGGCTCACTGTTACCAGTATAGCGCAGTGGTTTAAGGCTCTGAGCTGCAAATCTGGAAACCTGGGTTTGAATCCCACAGCCCCCACTTGCATATACTGTGTGACCCTAAGCAAGTCACTTTACTTCCCTGTGCTCCCAGGTTGTACCTGTAAAAAAGCTTTCAGCTTAGTGTGTCTCACCTGGTTAAACAATTGGGAAAAAAAAAAATTATAATCAGTAGGACCATCCAAAATCCTCAGTTGTTTGAATGAAAACTAGTCTGAATGAAAGTATGTTCACGAAGAAGAAACTGCTGTACTACTTATGAAAACACTTCACAGTTAGCACCCCATTTAGGTGAATTGGACCATATACACCTTTTCCCCCACCTGCTGTTTCAGTCTCTGTGACAACAAAAAGTTTTCTGATAGACTGCTTCAACAAAAAGCAAATATTAAGTATTTAAGAGTACTTGTGTTTGGCCAGTGGATTTTGAAAGCACACTCAACGACATACAGAAGGTAAGACCCCAGGCTGTATGATGCTGGTGGGCAGAGTAGTGTTCAATTCACATCTGAACAAAGACATGAAAACTTTTCATGGACACCAAGTAAAAAAAAAGCATCCACATGTCTGGGAGATGCAAGAATCCATTTGAAGGTCTTCCACTAATCACTTGTGGATTTTTTAGGTGAAGACACTTTATTTCAAAGAAGCAAATTCAAGCAGTTTTTTTTGGGTCCTCCAACCCCCTGGCCATCTACTCCTTCAGGCCTGCCAAGGCCCTCTACCACCTGCTGAGTCCCGACCACCATCCACTGACCCTTACTGCTGTGCTACCAGGTAACCCAAAGTAACCCTCCCCTTCCTGCTCAAGTGTACCTTGTCCCCCACATACAAGTCACTATTCCCCCAGACCCTACCCCAGTTAGTCACTAACCCATAATTTTTGGTGTGGCACCAATCCTTCTGCACCTTATTGAACTCCTCAATCCTACCCTTCCTCTCCATGCTTGCACATGGTACGGGGAGTAACTCCGAGAATGCCACTGACTCTCCCACCCCCTCACACTGCTTGCCCAACTACTCAAACCTCCCCCTCACTACTTCCACAGTCTCTTCCGCCAAATTGTTTGTACCCACATGCAACAGTAAATGAGGTTTCTTCCTCCCCCTTGCTGCACACTTGAGCAGTCCTTGCCCAGTTAGAAATCCTATTGCACTCCAAGTATTACTCAGCTCAGTTAGAGAAATAAACAGAACTAAACCTGTATTATTACAGCACTCCTCAAAGTATCCAACCATGGCTTTGTCTTCACCCCAGAGACTCTGCTGTAATATAGGACCACAGAGGACCTTAGGCGGAGGGTGGGCAACTCTGAAGTCCTGGCAGAGCTCCATTGAGCTTGCCTACTCCCCGTCTCTCACTTGCTCATTCTGTTTCTCCCGGCACTTCAGGCTGCCCTTTGGTACTGAGCTCCTGCTTGCATTGGCACCTTTTTCTGCCCACAAAGAAGTTCACAGCTGTCCTGACAGAGCTCCATTGAGCTCGCTTACTCCCCCCTCTCACTCACTCCTTCTATTTCTCCCAGCGCTGCAGGCTGCCCTTTTGTACTGGGCTCCTGCCTGCGTTGGCACCTTTTTCTGCCCACAAAGAAGTTCACAGCTGTCCTGACAGAGCTCCATTGAGCTCGCTTACTCCCCCCTCTCACTCACTCCTTCTATTTCTCCCAGCGCTGCAGGCTGCCCTTTTGTACTGGGCTCCTGCCTGTGTTGGCACCTTTTTCTGCCCACAAATAAATCTGCAGCAGTCCTGACAGAGCTCAGTTGAGCTCGTTAACTCCCCCTCTCTCACTCGCTCAATCTTAATCTGTCCCAAACACTGATTTCCCACAGCGACCGTGCTATTCTGCGCCAGAAGTGCAAAAACACATTTGGGCCTGGATGTGAAAAATGACAGCTGTATTGTTCATAAGGAGGTGTGAAAAAATGCCAGTGTTGAAAAGCTGGTGTGAAAATATTACAAATTTGCTAAGTTACAAGGGTGCATGGAAACTGCACAAAGCGTACTTGTAACAGTCATTTTATGGACTTTCGTCACCAAATTTTCAACATAGGCATTTTAGGACCTCTACAGTGTCACTGTCATTTTCACAATTTATCTTGAAAACTGATTTCCCACAGTGACCGCTCTATTCTGCGCCGGAAGTGCGAAAACACATTTTGGCCAGTATGTGTAAAATGACAGCTGTACTGTTCATAAGGAGATGTGGAGAAATGCCAATGTTGAAAATCTGGACTGAAAATATTACAAATTTGTGAAGTTATGAGCATGTGTGGAAACTGCACAACACATGCTGATAAAACAGTCATTTTTCAATTTTTTTCACCAGATTTGCAACATAGGCCTTTTGAGAGCCCACCTCATGAACAGTGGCACTGTCGTTTCGTTAATTGGTCCCGAAAGGTGGTTCTGCGCAGTGACCGCAAAATCACCTTTTGGGACTGAATAACACAATGACAGTGACTGAATTCATAAGGAGGGATGCCAAGAACCCTATGTTGAAAATTTGGTGCCTAAATTCCCCAAAATGTCCGAGATATGCACCAATAGTTGAAAAAACCCTGTTTATGCCATTATACAGCTTACTGGCATTTCTTTAGTTCGCAGTTGGCTTTGAAGAGTGTAGACGTGTTCCCGGTCCACTGAAGATCATCGAGCTGGGCTCTGAGGTAAGTATGGGGTGAGGGGTGTGTGGGGAGGTGGGGTGCGCAGAGGGTGGGTGCGGGTTGGGGAAGGGCCGTCAAACTCTACAAGGGACCATTTTCTGTTTTGCAGGTGTTGGAAAAAAAAAAAACATTGCTGGACTGGAGTACACTGTACAGTTCTGAAGACCTTACCTACATAAGGACATAGACAGGGTAGAGAAGGTTCAGAGGAGGGCAACAAAGATGGTGCATGGATTGCATCACAAGTCCTATGAGGACAGGTTGAAGGAACTGAACATGTACTCCCTGGAGGAGAGGAGGGAGAGAGGGGATATGATAGAGACATACAAGTATCTTACAGGGAGGAACAGGGTGCAGGAATACACTATTTTGAAGTGAAAAAGATGTTCTAGGACTAGAGGGCATGGGATGAAGTTGGAGGGAGGACGATTCAGAGGAAACGTGAGGAAAAAATTCTTCACAGAACAGGTGGTGGACAAGTGGAACACCCTGCCAGAGGAAGTGGTGGGGGCTGAAACAATCAGTGGATTTAAGAATGCATGGGATAGACATAAAGGAATTCTGGAGGTCAGGGGTAAGGGGCAACAGACTTCTTGGAAAACATAAACTGAACTTACAAGCTCAAATGGGCAGACTGGATGGGTCATAGGCCTTATCTGCCGACACTGTCTATGTATCTATGTATCTATGTTTTTTGTTTTTCAGGGACTTTGGCACACTGGGGTGGGCTCCCAGCGTGCCACCTGAGTGTTTGTTTTTTTGGGGGGCTGTAACCGATGGGGGATTGGGCACCCCTATCAGCATATACCAGTGGGAGGGGGAGAGCCGAAGGATTAGGCATCCCACGGCACACAGAAAACTGGGGACATTATGCTGATGGGAGTGGGATCCACCGTCAGCAAATTGAACTGGGGGCTGCAAAGAAAGACTGTTGGGGTGCATGCTGCCAAGGGGGATTAGGCACCCCCTCTGCACACAACAAATGGGGGGGTTACAGTGTGCCAATGGGGAGTGGGCTCCCCCGTCGGCAAATGTAGATGGTCAGAGGCAGTATAGGGATGACAAGATACCACCCTGCAATGACTGGTCACTCCCTCACTGCAGCAAAATGGCTGACACTTCAATGACAAGGCGGCCCCCTGATTGCAGTGGCGAAAACATTTAAACTTGGTGGCAATTCTGCAGAACCAGCATCATCAAGACACTGGGCCTGCATTGGTCCATCAGTGCCAAGCCCCCAAATGCAGTGCCTCCCTTGGCTGCCAGAGTGCTGCACCTCCACAACCCGCTTCTCTCTTAAGCTGCCACATAATGTTTCTTGCGCATGCGAGCAAGCAAACATAAAAATAAAGATTAAAAGGGAAAAAGGTGGGGGAAGGTGAATGGGACAAAAAATAGGCAACATTTAAGCAGAAAACATTGTAGAATGCATTATAATATAATATAATAATCATAAATGTAGCACATATATAAAGAAATACATAATTTTACATTTCTCCAATCGTAATTTCTCCATAAATTTATTTATAAGGGGAAAAAAACAGTTTACTTACTGTAACATTAAACAGTGTTACAAAAAGGTGCCCTATGCATTGTAGACCAAATGTATACAATCTTGAGTATCTTCACATGTAAATTCACTTATACACTACCACCTACAGTATCTACACTAGGACATTATACCCACTAATTCAAAGATAGCAAAATGATAACATGCATTTTGAGAGCAAGATATTGACTGAACATTGACATACATGTAGACTGACAAAGACAATCCTGCATGAAGTCCAGTAGGACACACTGATTGAAATTTGAAGATCCAAAATGACTCTCATTGGAGTTAAAGCCTGAGTCTATATCCCCCTCTAACAGGAGGTAGAATCTACTCTAAAAAGGTAAACTTCAATGACCTCCCCATCACAACTGTGGTGGGTTGCAAAGTGTAAACCAATGATTGAGTTCTCCCTGTCAGTCTTAATATCCTTCAGATGTTCTAGGAATTTTTGGGTAACACTTTAAGTTTCCTTAACTACATTGTAGCTAATGTGCAAAAAATGAGCAGTGTAATTACCCTACTGCATTTAATTAATTATTACCTACCCACAGTTACATTGAAACTGATGCTTAAAGTAAAGGGCAAACATTCATCCTTTGGCCAAACGTACTGTCTGAAAATAAAGTGAGGACATTCATCCTTTGGCTAAGTGTATTGTCTGGCCTATATACTGTATATTGTTGGGGCAAGGACAAATCAAGGCATACACAACAAAACTTGTAAAATCACCTAACAAAATATCTAGATTTAACCAGATATCCAAAGTACTGTAGAGTGTTGAAAAATATCTCCTCGAATGGCATGTTTACAAGCCAAATAGTTTTAAAACTCTTAGGTTTTTCAGGTAACTAGCTTTCTGAAATTGGTTATCTGGCTTGACGTGACTAGGGGAGAGAATGTCCTGTAGGTTCCTAGCCCTAATATAGTGGCCCATATCATAGGTTCTGTGAATAATCTGAGTGAGCCTGACCAAGGTCATCGCAGTGCTGTGAGCAGGACTGTATCCACATTAAGCTGGTGTTAAAATATCTTATAAAATGGGGAGAGAAAATCCTTCATTTTGATTGGTTCTTACCTGTGCATTAAATCTGTTCAATGTACAGGTAAAGATGAGATCTGAAAACCATGACCGCACCATGTTAAAAAAAAAAATCACTGTGCCATTCCAACAGTCACATTTCAAATGCTGCCATTTTTTTCAGTGTCTTACTGACGGAAATATTCTACAAAAGCCACAGAAAGTAGTTTTCCTTGTAAATAGCAGCCATACACATGTCACAGCAACATTTAATTAAAAAAAATAAATAAATAAAAGAATCAACTGTACCCTTGGTTAGGCATCACGATGCTGCTGCCGATCCCACAGCATGCCACTTTCCACTGTGTCATGTACAAACAATGCTACCATCCCAATACTTGCTGAAATGAAATCAGCTTGCAGTTATTTTATTTATTTTTCATTATATTTTGACACTGGCATCCTCACTTGAGAAAGGCAAGGCTTTGGGAGGATTACCTCCTGCTCATTCCTTAGTGTTGCCATGGGAACGGGAGCAGCCACAACTCCTCTCTGTGAGTCTTCACTGTTGATTGTGCTCCCATCTCTGAATTTAAACATTGTTATTTTATTTTTTTTTTTAATTCTCATACCCAGCTAACAGATACTCATACACGTAGTAGTAGGTGGACAGAACTACACCTGCTGACTCGGTAAGACTGTTCACTCCATGGTATAGAAGACCTCACTCTCCTGCTCTCTCTCCCCACACAGGCAATCCCTCATGGTAATATCGCACTCCCATTACATGCTAAATTCAAATGGCAAAGGAGTCACAATGAAAGCAGCAAAGAAAAAGAGACTCTCAAACTTAGGGCAAACTATTTGGAAATGCTTTGAGAGAAAGCAGACTATGCAATCATGAAGGCACAGGCATCATATACCAACCAGGGTGAGAAGGCAGGCTGTCTCTTAGCACTATGAATTAAACAATTAGAAACATCTCGCTATATAACGTCAATAACCTCCTTACGTGATGGGTCCCTTAACATGCAACCAGTTGATATTATAAAGGAGTTTGTTGCATACTACAAGGTCCTATATGGTCCCATGCATAATCCCCTGAATACTGAACAGATTCGGATTTATCTTCTATCAGCCAGGTTACCACATCTTACAATGGAACAGCAGAGTAAGTTAATCTCCCCCATAACCGAAACAGAAATCTTAGAAATTATTAATAATTTACCATCGAATAAAACTCCTGGGATAGACGGCTATACAGCCAACTTTTATAAGGAATTTAGAACACAATTAACCCCATGCTTCTCCCTTTTTACCAGCAAATCCTCTCTGGAGAGGAATTAGACCCTACGTTATTTGAAGCACTGATTGTTTTGATCCCAAAGCCTAATAAACCCCTAAACTGTGTAACTAATTACCGGCCTATCTCTTTAATAAATCAAGACATCAAAATTTTAACTAAACTGTTGGTTAACCATCTTGGGGTGTGATGGATACCCTGATAGGACCAGAACAAGTGGGATTTATGGCCAATAGATTCTCCTCTGATCACTTAAGGACCCTGTCGCATGTCCTCTTGGTGACCAGAGATGCACCTTTCCCGGCTGCCTTAATTTCTCTGGATGCCGAGAAGGCGTTTGACAGGGTGAACTGGGAATACTTACTCCAAACTCTAGAAGCCTTTGAATTCCCATCCCAAATCATAGATTGGATACGCTCATTATACAGAACTCCCACTGCTTGGATCTCGGGAAATGGAGTGATCTCAGAGCTCTTCATGTTTCATTCAGGGACCAGACAGGGTTGTCCATTGTCTCCATTGTTATTTAATATCTATCTCAAATCTTTGATTCGTAACTTACAAAATTGCCAGACGATTCAGGGGATCCCCATTCATCCCTGTGAAATTAAGGTATCTATCTGCTTATGCAGATGATCTTCTTCTGCAATTATCCAATCCTACTCTCTCCATTCCTCCGATGTTAGCAGTCATACAGGATTTTAGTAAAATATCTATAAACTAAATATTAGTAAAACAATAGTATTCCCGCTGAACCACAAAGTATTCAAAAAGGATAAGATCTCGGACTTTCTTGGCAACAAGACTCACTCAGATATTTAGGTATTGAGCTTACAAGAAATACAAGACTGACAATTAAACCTAATTTGGATTCTCTGGTTTACACAATCTCTCAAGATTTAAATAGATGGGCCTTACTCCCAATTTCATTGTGGGGTAAAATAAACCTTATTAAGATGAATATCTTCCCAAGACTCTTCTATCCCTTATCCAGGCTTAATATCTGGTTGCCTTTATCCTGGTTCAAAAAATTGCAATCTCTGTTTACTAAATTTTTATGGCAGAATAAAGTTTCACGGATAGCCTTTCAGACTTTAATGACGCCCAAAGGTAAAGGAGGCTTGTGTCTTCTGCATGTACAGTTATATTTCTGGGCTAGCCATGTAAATAAATACATGAGATGGCTTTCTAAGGAAAATCTAAATTTTGCTCCGACCTGGCTCCAGATTGAATTAACCCAAATTCATTCCTGTGGACTAGATCCAAAGAGTTTGTTGTATACTAAAGAATGTCTACTCCCTAGTAAGCTTAAAAATTCCATAATCTCCATATCATTGAAGATCCACTCACAGATTTGTCACTATCTAAAATATGATTATGTTAAAGATCCTAATCAACCAATTCTTGGTAACTTACAGCTAAAAATTGATGGAACACCAATTCCCTTAACCTGGCTCCCAATAGGACAAAACTTGAATATTAGCCATTTTATAAAAACGGATGAAACCTAGACTCCAATTAATGAACTTATAATTAATCTAGGCATTGCACAAAAACATATTTTCCGTGTTATTCAAGTGAGGCATTTAATACAACAATTTATGGGACACAAACCCCAGCTAGTTCAAGTCATTCCCTTCCATAAAGAGCTGGCAGAATTTTAACGGTCTCCCTAAAACGGTTTCAAAAATTGACAATATTTTATATCAATGGAAGTTTCCAGGAAATTTTGGACCAACCCGATTCTGGGAATCCCTTTTTCCAGAACAGAAAATAGAATGGGCTCCACTCTGGCAAAATTGTCATAAGTATGTAACGCAGGATAGGTTAAGAATGATGCAACTATATATCCTACACAATGCATATTATACACCACATAAGATGGCTAAACTAGGACTAAAAGCTTCCTCAATGTGTGTCAGATGTGGACAAGAGAAAGGGACGTTGTATCATATTTTTTGGTCTTGTTCTAAGGTGTCTCCATTATGGAACCACATTCAACAATCCTTGGATCCTCTGCTATGCCTTAGGAATTTGTTTACCCCAGAAATATGTATTCTAGGAGACTTATCTGAAATTAAAGTCTGTAACTGTAAATACTATATGACTCATAGCTATGTCGGTAAAAAAGTTAGTGTTAAGACATTGGCTGGACCAGTTGAAAATTACCTATACTGAATGGTTGATTGAAATTTTAGCAAATCTACGTACTGTGAAAACCATTGCCAATTTGAATAACACAATGGGCAGGTTTAAGAGAAAATGGGACCCTTTATATACTTTATATTCTTTATAGAAAGTATCATATTGTAAATATGTCTTCTCTGAACCCTAAAGATTAGGTCATATTCATATATACTTGGTCGATTATTATAAATGTTGTTGCTCTATTAAGGTTGGGATGGTAACTTCCGGGAGGGGGAGGGGGATAGTTAGGGGGATAGAGTGGGGCAGATTTAGGTGGAATAGATATCTTATGCAATAGGTGCATATACATGTATGTCTGCCTTTGGATGTAATGAGAAAAATGCTATTAATAAACTTTGAATTAAAAAAAAAGAGACTCACATTAAACTGTACTTTTGTGTTCTAGCATGACGCTACATGGACGTGTCTGTGGTGGGGCGATCAGTCACATTCTCGTTCAGAACAAACTACACCTACGGATGCTGAAAAAGAACAAAAGTCCCATAGCAAACCAGGCGGAAGGACTATTTTATCATAAATTCATCAAATTACACCTTTTTTCATGCATAAAAATATTTATCTAATTGTTGAAATGTGTTTAAAAAAATAAAACCCATTTTATAGTTCTAGTTGAAAAACTGGTGCAGCACACAGGGTTATGGCTTCATTGTGGACTGGGGATACACCTGGAGGGATACAGGCCTGTATTGGCACAATGGTCAGCATCTATTCAGGAGGGGAACTAGGATCCTAGGTGATAGGTTTAAATGCTTCATTGGCAAGCTTTTAGACTAGCCAAGGTGGGAGGCACTGAAAAGGAGCAGGGGAATTCCCAGCCTCCCCCCAAGAAACAGTGTAGTTAGCGAGGTAAATACCAAGGTAGAGACGTTGATAGGGAGCAGGACAGGGGTAAATGGAGAAGAAGGCAAAGGCAGTAACGACAGGGATGAAGCTAAAAGGGGGTAAGGCCATCAAACAATGGAGGGTGATGAGAACCAATGCCCTTAGTCTGGGTAACAAGCATCCTGAACTAGCGGCCTTGATGGAAGAGGGACACCAGGATATCATGGCAGTAACAGAAACATGCTACACAGAGAACCATGACTGGGATGTCATCATACCAGGGTACACAATCTACAGGAGGGATAGGAAGGGTAAAAGGGGAGGAGGAGTAGCTGTCTACAAAAGGAAAGGGATCAAAGCAATGGAACTAAAGGGTAAACAGGGAGGTGAGGAGGCACTGTGGGTCACCTTGGAGACAGGAAATGGCACCTCAATCTGCATAGGGGTTGCACACAGATCCCCATCTCGGGGGAGGAAAAGGACAAGGAAATAATAATAATAATAAATAAAACTTAATTGTTATGGCGCCTTCCAAAAAACCAAGGTGCCGTACAGAGTAAAACATTAAAATTTCACATATTATAATAAAAACAGCAACTAAATAAGTATAATCAGATTCCAAATGCATGCGTCCACAGATACATTTTTAGGGCCTTTTTGAATCCCTCCATGGTCGCGCACTCCCGTAACTGGAGGGGGTAGAGAATTCCAGAGGGTAGGGGCTGCATACATAAATGTACGAGCCCCAGAAGATTTCAAAAACATCCTCGGGATCTCTAGCAACCCCTCGCCAGCTGAGCGGAGCCATCGCCCAGGGCAGTAAGGGATCAGGAGCTCTTTCAGGTAGTCAGGGCCAAGTCCATGTAGGGCTTTCTAAGGTAGAAGACTGACTTTAAAGGTGATCCACCACTGCACTGGCAGCCAGTGCCATCCACGCAACACCACCGAAATATGGCTGGACCGAGAGGTACCAGTCAAAAGCTGGGCTGCTGTTTTCTGCACCAGCTGCAAGCAGTGGATTTCGACACCAGGAAGCCATAGATAAAGAGAGTTGCAATAGTCCAGATGTGAGGACACAAAGGCATGGACCAGCATAGGAAGATCACTGGATCGAACAAGGTGCCTAATCCTGGAGATATTCCTCTTATGGTAAAATGAGGACTTGACGACGGCAGATACCTGCGAATGCAGGGTCAATCCCTCATCAAATATTACCCCAGGTTATGCACCCATTCAGAGGTCAGGAGTGAAACATCTCCGAGATAAAGTCCAGAGGGTGAACCAACCCCCAGTCCCCCTATACGGCGCACCAGATCCACTACCAACACCTCCGTCTTTTCCGAGTTCAGCTTCAACCAACTCAAATCCATCCACTCCTGGATCTTACTAAGGCAGTTATTAAAGACCAAGAAAGATCCATCCTGAATGAGTGCAAAAGAAAGGTAAAGCTGGGTATCATCAGCATAGCAGTGAAACCTCAGCCCATACCTTCTTACAATGTCTCTGAGGGACAGCATATACACTGCGAACAACATGGGGGACAACACCGAGCCTTGAGAAACCCCACAAGATAGAGAAACTGGATCTGAGGAATATACCCCAGAAATCACTCTCTGTGTTCTTCCAGTGAGGTAAGATGTAAACCACCTGAGGACTACATCCGATAGTCCACAGATAAACCTCAAACGCTCAAGTAGAGCCCCATGGTCCACAGTGTCAAAAGCTGATGAGAGATCTAGAAGAACCAAGATGGAACGGTTCTTCCGATCCCTAGCCATCAGGAGATCATTGAGTACCCGAACCAGTGCTGTCTCAGTGCTATGCCTTTTTCAAAAACTGGACTGGAGGGGTTCATAGATATCATGGATGGTCAAATGGTTCTCCAGCTGTACAGCCACTACCTTCTCAATCACCATCCCTATAAAGGGAAAGTTCGAGATTGGTCTGTAGTTTGCATGGCAGCCAGGGTCCAAAGAAGCTTTCTTTAGGAGGGGTGTTACCACCGCCTCCTTCAGGGAGCTCAGAAACTCACCTGTTTCCAAGGAGCACCAGACTATCCGTGCTAGGACCAGACCAATAGAGTCGATACAACCCAAAATCAAAGAAGTTGGTCCTGGGTCCAAACTACAGCATGTAGGGCATGCACCCCGGACAATCCACATGATATCCATGAATTCAGGTCGCTCAAAGGTACTCCAGGAAAACTGAGGGGCAGCAGCCTCACACTGATCCAAAGCAGCGCCCTTAGAGTGTGCCGGTTGGAGTGCCTCCCTAATGTCAGCCACCTTAGTAGCAAAGAATCAAGCAAGTTCTTTGCACTCCCTTTGTGAAAAAGCCCTTTGGACCTGTAGACAGGCTGGGTTGCACAACCTCTCCACAGTGCGAAAAAGCTGAGCTGGACGATTCTGAGTAGCCGCAATCTTCCCGGACAGGAACTCTGCCTTCTTATGGGTGATTGCAGATTGATAGGCTTGGTAATGCTCCATCAATCTAAGGTGATCGGCATCAAGGGAGGATCTACGCCAGCAACGTTCTAACCTTCCACCTAGTCACCACATCTCCCTCAAAGTCCTATCAAATCATGGGGACTGAGGGCGAAGAAAGAGAGGACAAACACGGACAGGAGCAATGACATCCAGAGCTGCTGAGATGGCCTTATTATAGGCCATCACGATGGCATCAGGGTCATTGTTTGCCACTGGAAAGGATATAGGTCAAGTACCACCACCAGGCCTTCAAAACTAACGTCTCGTAAAGGGCGATACCTGACCATTTCCTCAGGGGTAGGCCTACGAAGGGAGCTGCTAAAACTAAACCTCACGGTGTAGTGATCGGACCACCCAACTGGTTCCACCCCCAAATCAGATGCATTGATTCCCAGGAGAAAAAACAAGTCAAGGGAGTGACCATGTTTGTGGGTAGCAGTGGTAACTATCTGTGTAAGGCCCAGAGGTGACATCAACTGGAGGAAGTGCTGTCCAAACTGCGAGAGTTCTTCATCGACCCAGGCATTAAAATCACCCAGAACCATCAGTCTGGGTGATTCAAATGCCATGTCAATGATGAAGTCCGCCATTTCCTGAAGGAATTGCTTCTCATCTCCGGGTGAACAGCAGATGAGGGCGATCCTACAGCCTAGACCTGCTACCACGGTGCACTCGAATGACTCAGCTTCCTCAACTGGTACAATCGTGAGGTTAAGTTCGGTCTTAAAACAGACCGCAGCCTCCCCCCCACCACAATCCAATCTCGGGCGGTGAATCACCGAGTACCCGGCCAGAATTAGGGCCTCCAAAATGGGTCCAGAATTCTCATCCAGCCAGGTCTCGGTAATGCAAGCCAGGTCTACCCTTTCTACAAGATCTGTAATAATTGCAGTCTTGTTTTTGATGGATCTGGCATTGCATAACACAGCCCGAGTTGGATGAACTCCCGGGGCTGCTGGGGTCACCTGCCCACCAATATTGGTGGTGCCCTTAGGTATGGAAACCAGACATGGTAAACCACGTTCTGGGTTCCATTTAGCCCCAGGGCATCTCCTGGATCTCAAGCACCTACAATGTAGGGAACCGCTCACTCACTCTCCACTGTTCACTGCCCCCCTGCCCTTCTCCTCCCCTTGCGAGCAATACCCAGCAACTGACAGTGCTGGTAAGTTGTAAACTGCAATGGGGGAGGAAAAAAAGGGCAGAGGGCGTGAAGAGCAGAGGGTGAGTAGCGCACAAATGTGGGAGCAGGCCTCCAGCACATCGCAACACTTAGCTGACCTACAGACTAATACAACTAACACAAAATAACTCAAAATAATAAATCCCACAAAATATCTGTAGGAAAGCTAATCCTCAGCTGCTGATAGGTAGCAGGCTTTAGTCTGAGTAACAGTCATGCAACATACAGAACACAGTTCAAGAGGTCTCCAACACCCCTCCCCCCAATGCTCCAAACTCACAAACACAGTCAAATTGCAAATAAACTTGAGGTTTACAGCCCCCAGTGCTCCTCACACCAACAAAGGAGACTGGTAAATGCAGAAAGTAACAGTAATTTCCAACCCCCAAAGTACTCTCACTACCGGGGGTGGAATTACTGAAGAAATGTTCAGACACTTTTGTTAACACGGCTCACTCTCACTGTTCCAGAAACAAAAGAAGGAAGGCACTCTCACTGCCTTCTAACCAACTTATAAATGAAATGACAGAAGGCATCCTTAAAATGGTAGAAAAAAGGGAGATTTTGTTGATGGGAGACCTAAATATGCCAGATGGTAACTGGAGCACATTTGCTGCAGCCACATCCACGAGCAGGGTCATTCTCAATGCCCTACGGGGCCATACCTCAGACAGCTAGTGTTGGAACCCACTCATGATGGAGCCATCTTAGACCTGGTATTCTCAAATGGGGATGGAAAGAGGATCTTGGATTTAGATGCGGGTAGCCATCTGGGAACAAGTGACCACCACACAGTGTGGATCACGATAAACACAGCCATAGAGTCAAGCCATGCAAAATCGAGGGTACTGGACTTTAGGAGGGCTGACACTGACAAAATGAGAGGGTGCCTAAGGAATGCACTAGCAAATGGGCAGGAAGAAAGGGTGGAGGAACAATGGGGAAAAATCAAAACAGCCATCACAGAGGCAACAAGCCTTTGTGTGATGCAAATAAACAAAACAAAACAAAGGAAAAAAACACGATGGTTCTCAAAAGAGGTGGCGGGGAAGGTTAGAGAGAGGAAAAGAGCATTCAGGAAGTATAAGGAATCACAGAAGGAGCAGGATAGAGAACTGTATCAGTTAAAGCATAAGGAAGCAGGGAAGGCAGTTAGGATAGCAAAGGCCCAAACCGAAGAAAAGATAGCCAACTCAGTTAAGAAGGGGGATAAAACCTTTTATAGGTGTAACCCCTAGGTGGCGCCATCCCAAGGGCTACTACCCCTGCCTGCAGGGCTAGTAGCAGGTTAAGGGGCCTAAGTTCTGAAACGGGTGCCTCCACCCGGAGGTCAGGTTTGGTAGTGGTGAAGATAACCTGGGCACAGCCCTCTGGGACACTGTAACCCCCCTCTTTCCTTACTAGTGGCTGGAACAATACACAATAATTACTTTTACAATACCCCTGATGCACCACACAAGCACCCACACTGTTTGCACTTACCACCAGGGCTTTCCTCTGGCTCGGCCATGGGGACCCCCTATAAAACAAGGTTATACACAGCAAATAACAGCAGTACAGTAGTCTTGGATAAACTGGAACCACAGTCAGGGTAAATGCAAAAAAAAAAAAGTTAGATCTGATTTATTTAAGGGACTTGAACAAGGAAGGGGCGTAATCAGGTTAATTTGCTTAGAGACTCTATCATTCAAACAGTTATGCATGCACTTCAGGATCCATAAACAGTCACACACTTTGGGTACCCAGATGGAGAACGGTGGGCTAGCCAGGAACGTTGCAGCGGTTAGGGCCCCGTGATAGAAGAAAACAACATGCACAACACACACTATTTGTAATCCGGAGCCGGAGGGTTCAGTTTGTGAAAAGAAAACAACAAGACAATCAGATGACACACTTTTAGATTAGGCTGTTGTTACAGGGAGCTACCCTGATGATTACTCACGATACCCAGGACTGGACACAGGCTGGACGAAAATCGAGACAGCAGGTGGTTTATCTGGAGTACCAGGAGAAGCAGGGCCCGCATGAATCGCCACGGCGCCATTCATGATCAAGCATGGAGCAGGGGACTGATCCCGAGGCAGATCTCTCGTCGATGGCTTTCTCTGTGCAGCGGGTATTCTGGCTGGGCCAGTGTGGCAAGACACTGGCCAAATGGAGACAAATTCGGATACAGTCCGTTTTGGGCTGGATACAGCTCCCAGCAAGCAGAACACAGTTCGCACAGTGGGGAACCAAATCATGACCCACTTTCAATACACAGCACATTTACATGTAAGGAAATTCTACTGTACCAGGCAAACTGCTTTCTGGTCACGATTGCAAAGTCTCTGCACAAACCGGGGATTCAAAAGCAGCTGGAAAACCTGACGGGCCAATCTCATTCAGCAAAGTCTTCGGTCTTCTTCAGGTATGAGCCTGTTAGAATATCAGTGGCTTACTCTGTTCTCACAAACTCAGATTTAGTCTGAAAAAATTCTCTTTTCTCCCTCTCAGGGGCAGCAGGCAGACCTGCAGGCCACAATTCAGGCCTTTTCATAGTTCTACCATGCGAATCCACTCAGGATTGCTGATCAAAATCACGTGATTTGTTACTTCTTCACTTCTCAGCTCAGAACTAACTGAAAATTGCAAGCAGTCTGGGATTTCCCCAAGATCCAAAAGGTTCGGTTGGCTGATGTGTCTGTCAGTCACAACAAGAGCTCTCCCTTCAGTTGCAAAAAAGGCACCAAAAGCCCAAAACTACATGTCCTACAAATTTTGACTCCAGACAGCTCCTGTAGTCTGGCTCCAATTTAGGCCCCACCAGACTGATTGGTCCAACTCAGCAGATTTTCAGCAAATAGTTACATCTTTCAACAGAGTTTCCTCTCAGAGTACTTATGCTGCAATCAGGCAGCTCTTAAAGAGACAGTACACAGAGGCCATACAGGCTCTGGTAATCACATTTAAACTGCTAAACTGCTGGACACCAGCCTGACAGTGAGCATTTAGGCAAGCTCAAGGAAGACTTTTTTGAACCCCCATTTGTAGGGGGGTTACAACTGCAATCAAAGTAGCTCTTAAAGAGACTTTGCACAGAGGCTATACAGGCACTCTCTGGCAATCACATTTAAACTGCTAAAATGCAGGACACCAACCTGGCAGTGAGCATTTAGGCAAGCTCAAAGAAGACTTTTCAGGAACCCCCATTTGTAGGGGGATTACATAGGTACATTAGGGGAGTGAAGAAAAACCAAGGGAGGGATAGTGAGGCTTAATAAAGGGGAGGGGTGTGGCAGAGGGTGACAGTGAAAAGGCAGAGATGCTGAACAAATACTTTTGCTCAGTATTCACAAAAAAAGAAGAAGGTGAGGTACCTAAACCAAACAATAGAAGCACTCTGGATAGGGTGGTTGATACCAGTCCATTCACAGAAGAAAGGGTCTGAAAGAACTCCTAAAACTCAAGGTGGACAAAGCAATGGGGCCTGACGGGATTCACCCCAGAATTCTTAAAGAACTAAGGGAAGAACTAGTGACACCACTGACTATCCTTTTTGTAACAAATCATGGGAGGATGGTGTGGTACCTGAGGACTGGAGGAGGGCAGATGTGATTCCCCTTCACAAAAGTAGGAGCAAGGCAGAGGCAGGAAACTACAGATCTGTTAGTTTCACCTCAGTGGTAGGGAAAATGATGGTATCACTTCTAAAAGAAAGAATTGTTGAGTACCTGGAGGCCTGCTGAGCACAGGACCCAAGGCAGCATGGATTCACAGCAGGACGGTCATGTCAGATGAATCTAGTAGATTTCTTTGACTGGGTGACCAAAGTAGTAGACCAGGGAGGGGCTGTGGATATGGCCTACTTAGACTTTAGCAAGACATTTGACACAGTCCCACACAAAAGACTAATAAATAAGTTGGCCAGCCTGGGAGTGGGTCGGTTTACCTATGCTGACGCGACAATGTTGTTGACGTTTGGCATAGCGGCATTCCCCAATGTCAACAGGAGAAATTTCACCTGTCAGACATCAGTCCATTTTTTTTTATCGGGGGTCTGCGCCCCACAACCCCCCTTCCATTGATTGTTAACTCTGAGTCAGAGTTAACTTGAAGGGGACGAAAGTCGCAAAAGGGCAAAATTTCATTAGGAGGAATTCTCACAGTGACATTTTGACACTTTGTCAAAATGTCACTGTGTGGGATTTCACCGATGGGGTTTCGCCTTCTGTCGGCGTATCAAGTGGGTCCCAAGGTGGTAGCCTGGGTAAAAATTGGCTGGACAGCAGGATGCAGAGGGTAGTAAATGGAGTCCTCTCCAAAGAAAGGGGGGTTATTAGTGGGGTACTGCAGGGTTCGGTACTGAGACCGGTCCTCTTTAATGTCATTATAGGTGACATTGCAGAGGGGCTGGAAGGAAAAGTATGCCTCTTTGCAGACAACACAAAGATCTGCAACAGGGTTGATACACGGGGGGGGTGGAAAGGATGAAAAGGGGCTTGGCAAGGTTGGAGGAATAGTCAAATCTAAGGCAGCTTAGATTCAATGCAAAGAAGTGCAAAGTAATGCACCTCGGAAACAAAAACCCAGGGGATGAGTACACAATTGGGAAGGGGAGGTACTAACAACAACAAAAATGGAAAGAGACCTGGGGGTAGTCATGTCAGATGATCTAAAGGTAGGCAAGCAATGTGAGAAGGCAGTAAGGAGGGCTGGGGTGATACTGGGATGCACAGGGAGAGGCATCATCAGTAGAAAATAAGAAGATGTTATCCCTCTGTACAGACAGTTGGTGAGACCCCATCTGGAGTACTGTGTGCAGTTCTGGAGACCCCATCTCTGCAAGGACATAGACAGGATGGAGGCAGTGCAGAGGAGAGCAACTAAAATGGTGCAGGGTCTGCACCAGAAACCATATGAAGAGAGACTAAAGGAGCTTAACATGTATACCTCGAGGAAAGGAGGGAGAGGTGGGACATGATAGAAACTTTCAAGTACCTCAGGGAATCAACAAAGTCCAAGAGGGTAGCATCTTTCAGAAAAAATAGATGTGCAAGAACAAGGGGGCACAATCTGAAGATAGAGGGGGGATGGCTCAGGGGCAATGTGAGGAAGTATTGTTTTCACAGAGAGGGTGATGGACACATGGAACAGCCTTTCTGAGGAGATCATGGGATCAAAAACAGTGGGGGAATGCAGGAATGTATGGGACAGACATAAGGCAATTATAGTGGGGGTAGGAGGAAGTAAGCTGATGGTTAACTAGGATCTGCTGCTTATCCAATAGGTAGGGAATTGGGCAGACTGGGTGGGCCAAGCGGTCCTTATCTGCCATCAAAGTCTATGTTTCTGTGTTTATAAGAGCAATAAGACACTCCAGAGTGTGCACTGAACAGATGTTACTGCACTTCCAGGAACTGAAGGCACTTGACCTATAGACTCGTGTCTCACTACACCCCCTGGAGTATGATAATATCTGTTTAATGCACATCTCATTGTGTCTTATTGCTTACTTATAAAATGTTGTCTGATCAGTTCTGACTCCTCATTGTTCAGGACCCAGTCACATGGTACTGCACTAACTTAGCATATGCACCTGCACAGAAGACATGATAGGAGTGCATTAATCAAGGGCACAACCAGTTGGGGTCAAAAAAGTCAATATGCTAATTAAACGACACAACAGCAATAAAAAGAAATCATTCAAATTATCCCCCCCCCACCAGCACACACAGCAACATTGCTCAAAAGACACAAACTGTAAAGGAAATTTATCCAACAGTGGTGTGGATGTGGTGGATTCCTGAAACAGTCTTTTTGTAGAGGTGATGCATCAAAAGCAGTGGTGACATTCAGGAATTCATGGGATAAGCACTAGGGAATCATAGTGGAAAGGAAGGGGGGAGAGAGAAAGAGCTGCAGATCATGCATGGTCTGCAGTCCGCATTTGGACTTTGGTGGATGTGGCGCACACTTCGGGCACAAACAGAGGCCCTGCAGGAACCCCCACTCATATTTGGACTTCGGTGGCTGTGGAGCACACCTCAGGGCACAAACAAAGGCCCTGCAGGAATCCCCACGCACATTTGGACTTCGGTGGCCGTGGAGCGGACTTCGGGACACAAACAAAGGTAACAGGCTGCCTCCTGAACTTGTACAAACACCCTGGAGGGTGTATCTGCCGACACAAACTGATTGTTTGTTCAACAAGGACTTTCATCCATTTTCCTGCATGATTCTATACCGACAGAGAAGTACTTTAAGAATTAACTGCTCGTACATGCCTTCTCTGATTAATTTGCTCCGTGTTCCTTAATGCAGTTTATGTCTATTTCTGGCTTTGTAGTGCTTGGTATCTGATTCCTTTATTAGTGCTGCATACCTGTTAGTGTTAGGAGTTCCAGAATCCTTGCCTGCTTTTCCACTGGGTACTTGAATTACTTCCTCCCTCCAGCTCACAGCCAGGATCCCACCAGCAGTGTATGCGCTGTTCGGGCCAGAGGCCTTCCGCCAGAACCCTGTAACCTGAACCTCTCCTTTGTCTCCCTACTTGATTTCCAGGCCCTGCAGGAACCCCCACTCATATTTGGACTTCGGCGGCCTTGGAGAGACTTTGGGGCACAAACAAAGGATAACAGGCTGCCTCTCTGAACCTGTTCAAACACCCTGGAGGTGTTTACCCATCGACACTTAGTCGACTTCCGCCACCCCAGCTACCCTCCCACCCAAGGTCGTCCCTAAATTTATACGTCATTGAAGTCACATGACCTCCTGCACTGCTTTGATAATCAGCCTGAATTCCCACCTGCAGGTTATAAAGACTGACCACTAGGGGTCAGTGTTGCACTCTCCCTTTTCACCTCTCTCCAGCTGCAATGGGCCCTGTTTTTCCATCACTTCCCTCTCTGAACTCTCGTTCCGGGTGTCTTCCTCTCGCCATTTTCTGATGCTACCCTAGCTGGGTTCAAACCCTGTACCCTCTACACCAGAAGCAGATACCTTTCCCCTGCATCACCGAGTCTGCCATATTCTATCCCCCCCCCCACTAACCCTATAATGCCTGCTCCCTCACTACCCCTTATGGGCTGCATGCTCTGCTTTCTTTTGCTGGCTGGCAACCTTCCACCTGTCCTAATGCCACTCCATGCTCTTCAACCTAACCTGCCCATGAGTAAGCCCACACTTGCCCTGGTCCATGTATCAGCTGGCACCTCCATCCACCCACCTGTGCTTGCTGTTCTGACTACCCCTATTAGCCAACACTCCTGTTTCCTCCTCCGTCTCCTCCTCCTGGCTTCCACAGTTTGTTCCCTCTCTGTCCCTGTAACTACTGCTACTCCCCACCCCTCTCCTTGCAATGTCCTTGGCTTTAGTAAACTTCCCAGACTGTCGCTGCTCCAACATGCCCTCCTTCTCCTCCTCCTCCTATCCGGTAATGTCCATCCCAACCCTGGCCCTCCCATACCCCCCGTGGCAATAAACATAACTGACTACTTATTGCTTCAATTAATATCCGTATCCTCTTGAAAAAAATGACACCCCTCCAGGCCTGGATCACTCAATATTCTCCTGATATCCTGGCCCTTAGTGAAACCTGGTTGTCTCAAGGCACTCCAGACCCTGCAGTGTCCATAAATGGCTACTCATTCCTAGGGCCGACAGGCATGGGAAAAGAGGTGGAGGCTGTGTCATCTATATAAATAACCCATTGCAAGCCCTCCCTATTCCTCTTCCATCCCTTGCTCATGTCGCTCAAGCACTAGCAGTCAAGCTGCTGCTTGGCAATCAGTGTAAACCCATTAACCTCATGGTCCCCTATATCTCCATGAGGAATCAAAAACTTGCCTTTGATGAAATTCTGACCACTCTGTCGCTTCTTCCTAACAATGGAAAAACCATCGTTATTGTCAACTTTAACATAGACTGGTTGTCTCATTCATCAGCTACTTTTAAGGACTCTGCTGCTGCTCTGGACCTTGTTCAAATGGCCCAGTCCCGTACCCAATACTCTGCCACAGGAGGTAGTGGGGCAAGCACAGTGGAGGGGTTTAAGTATGCTTGGGACAGGCACAAGGGAAGCCTGAGTGGGGAGGGAGTGATGACAAGACATTGATCACATAGGATCAGTGGCCACATACAATGTACAGGGCCTATGGGCAGATGGGATGGGCCTAGTGGTCCTTATCTGCCTACAATTTCTATGTTTCTATGTTTCTCTGTTACCTGGCGCTATGACAAAACTGGCTCCTCCACCCTTCTGGACCTCATTTTCACCAATCGCCCTAAGCACATCTCCCAGGTTACTATCCTCCCTGACACCCTTGGTGACCACTCCCCTGTCACATGCCTGTGGTCAAATAAGTCCCTCACCTCTCAACCCACCCCGACATGCCTCAGGCACTTAAAAAAAGGCTCCCTACCCAACGTTAAGGCTTTCCTCCAGGCCTGTGACTGGTCACCCATTTTTAACGCCACTGATGTGAACTCTGCCCTCTCCTACTTTATCAATACTTTCAACTCAGCTTGCGACACTTTTGCCCCTCCTAAAAAGCAGTATTTAAAAACTAGAAACAAGCCCGGGGTCTCCCCTGCCCTGCTTGAGATGTTGCTCCACCGGGATAACCTCTGGCATAGAGCGCTCGAGTCCAGACTTCCCCATGATAGACAGTTCTCTTGTGAAGCCAGGAACAGATGTACCGGGGCGATCTGCCAGGCAATGGTGACACACTATCGCCAAGCACTCATCTACATGGAGCTCTGGTCGTGACTTCTGGTGCAACATCAAGGAAATCACTGGGAATGTGGTCTCCCTTCCACCCTCCCAGCTCGCTGTCGATGTTCAACAGTACAGGACCCACTAACCATTGCTAACACCCTTAATAATGATTTCTCTGGCCTCAGCAGGGTATTACCTCCAAATTTCTTTGACCCCCCTCTGACCAGCGATCCTGCCCTCACCCTATCAGATGCCACTCCCCGTTTCCACCTCTGAACTATCTCCCCCAGCTCGGCATGAAAATATATCTCCAGCTTCATAAACAAGTCCAGGTTTAGTGATGACACCCTTGACTTAAAACTCCTAAGACTCACGCTAGATGTGGTTCTCTCCCCTCTTACGAAAATCATTAATCTATCCCTCTGCCTTGGGCAATTTCCCTCATCCTGGAAATGTGCAGTTATCACACCATTACTTAAGGGTGGTGACTGCACTGCTCCCAACAATTACCGTCCAATTTCCATTCTTCTCCCCCATCCAAGGCATTGGAAAAAGTGGTCGCTGACCAACTTACTGAATATCTCTCCAAACACAACTGCTTTTCCCCGTCCAGCATGGTTTTCATCGTAGGCACAGCACTACCACTGTACTCCTTGAGTACATGCCCTTCATACACCAAGCATTAGACAAAGGTCACCTGGTGGGATCTGTCTACATAGATCTCACCAAAGCATTCAACACTGTCAGTCATGCCCTGCTACTACACACCTTCCCATTGCTGGGCCTTGCCTCCAAAGTGGTGTCCTGGATTGCCAGCTGTCTAACTGGCCAATCCCAGCAGGTCAGGATCGGCTCTACCCTCTCCTTCAGCTGCCCTGTTCATTCTGGAGTCCCCCGGGGTCAATACTAGGCTCCCTTCTTTTTAGTCTTTTCCTTAACCCCCTTCCCCAATCCTGCCTTGGTAAAATGCTCCTCTATGCGGATGACGCCATTATCTTTGAATCCCACCCCAACCTCATTGCCCTCCAAGCCTTGTCCCAAGAGCGTTTCCTCACTATCGATTCCTGGTTTGTGGCTCATAAGCTAATCCTCAACTGTAATGCATGTAAAGCCAAATCCATGGTTTTCACACACTACCAAAACCATCTCCGTAACCTCACTCTATCCATCTGTAATGCCACCAATGTCCCTACTGAGCAAGTCTCTTCCTTCAGGTACCTGGGGATAGCCCTGGATACCCATCTCTTCCATCACAATCACATCCAAAGTCTCCTGTCTGCTCTCAATGCCAGGATTGGTCTGTTATACTGGCACAAACATTTCCTATGCCCTGAAGCGCTACACCTGGCAGTATGCTTGTTTGTTCGCTCCCTTGTTGATTATGGCCTAGTGATTTATGATACAGCTGACCCAACCTCCCTCTCATGGGTAAAGACTACCCTAAACAAAGCCTGTAGGCTGGTCACGGGCCTTGACAGGCTCACACACACCTGTGACCTGTATAAATCTGCAAACTGGTTAAATCTGGAAGCCAGACTTAAATACTATACATGCATCCTTGCTAAGAAGATATTCCTTAAAATTACTCCTCCTGGCCTCGACTCCCTTGTCACAACTGCACCCCCTTCACCCGAGTCTCCAGAAGTACCTCTAGGTCATCCCTCTCTGTGCCACGCTGCAGAACCTCATTGTGCCAAAGGGCCTTTTTATATCGGGCACCTAAGTGGCTGAATGACCTCTCACCCACCATCTCCCTACTACCTAGCCTTGGTCTTTTCAAAACAGCCCTCAAGAGTCATCTCATTGAAGACTCAGCCTGTGATTGCATCTGATCTTGGCCATGGGCTGCTTCCTGCACCAGGGTATCCAATCTGGACTCCCTTTTGTTAATAACACACCAGAATCTACTTTAATTATTTGACCCTGGGTTACACTACCCTGTGATAATGTGTCTTATTGTCTTGCTTGTCCAACTAGGGCCCATCAAGCCTGCTTTAATTACTTTGTATAATTGTGTCACTGTATGCTACTTATCCTTCATTGTATTGTTTTTCTGACGAGGCGCCTTTGCAAAAGAGTCTGTGACTCAAAGGTTGTTTTCCGATGTAGTCAAATTAATAAACAAATATTAGTGTAAGTAGAGAAAAATGTATTTATTTATTTGCTTTTGGTAACTGGGTGAGTACACTAGGCATAAGAATGCCTATTTTCAGGCACGACCCGGGAGGATACAAGTTGAATACAATTAACAACAACAATGTGACACAGCACAAAACATAGGTGAATACAAAGTGAAGAAGTCAGAAATACAATCAGCTTAGTGAATCAGTGAAGTACCTAGTTAGAACAGGTCAAAATATAAACAATACATTGGAATATTCAGAGCAAACGAGTGCAAGAAATACAGGAATGTAAAATGGGCAGGTTGGATGAGCCAAGAGGTCCTTATCTGTTGTTAAAATTCTGTTTCTATGTTTCTTCGTAACAACTTTGAAAAAAAAAATCACACGGTACTTCCTACTCACAAATCCAAACCTCAAATGCCTCAGTACTGCTCACACAAGAAAAAACATTTTAAACACCAAATAAAAACACAAAATGTATTTCAAAACTATGATTCTACACAACAACAAAGACATGGATACATGCATCACTAAACCATCAGCAAAACTTCTATAAACATAGGGCATTATGCACGAAGCTGGGGACAGCCCACGCAGGCCGCACAGACAGAGTGCGTAGTACACTATGTTGGTGTGGCACACCGGCGGAATGCATGAACTGTGCACAGTGTTGTGCACCTGCATTGAACGTGGACAAGTGTGGTAGCATGACATGGAGCTGGCAGAGGGGCGGGTTCACGCAACATGCCCCACCTGGACCTGCATGCATGACAGCCACCACGTTAGGAAGACTTGTGGAACCACACGTGCAACACTACACCACGGTAGGGCTGCCCTAAACCCCTGGCACACAGTACGCAGGCAGAGATGGGCTCAGTAGGGGACATCCCAGACACAGGCAGGGCTGCACACCCCATCTACACAGTGGCCAACACACAACACAGCATGGGAAACAGCTGGCCAGACATGCCCCCACCACACATACTTGCCCCAGTCTGCCATAACATGGCCTGCCCAGGGGCTGGCACCCACACCACTTAGGGCACCCCCCATACAGCTGGATGCCATGTGGTGCAAGCCAGAATAAAGGCACGAACACAGGGGTTCAAGGAAACATATGTTTATTAAAGGTACCATATCACTGTTACCACATCCCCATGGCCTGGACCTCAGTCCTCCCCATCATCTGAGTTGCCGGATGATGCTGGTGGCGTGCTTCTAGTGTATGGCCTCAGTCAAGAACCAGTCATCACAGTGGGTGAGTGTACCTCTGAATCAATAGAAAGAAACAGGAAAGGCAGGGTGTGAGCAACCTGCCTGTGATGTACCACCACCACCCATACACCACACACACGCAGTGTAACACCTGCCTTAGAGGACTCCTCCACCACTCACAGCTCCCTGACCTTATCCTTATAGTATATGTTCTGGCTGCAGACCCTTAGTGGCAGTATCTTGGGGATCTACTGGATCGACTTCTTATTGCAAGTGACCACGGTTGCCGTCTCACTCGGGCCCAACTCCCTCCTCTCCAGGGTGATGCTGTCTGGCCTTCTACTGAATGCCTGTGGAGACACAACAGGAGTCAAACTGTGAGCCTGTAACACCATGCTACAATGATCCCCTCATGCCACCCCCATGCAATCATGTACCCACCTCCTCCGGCTCTGTCACACACAAGTTGCCCCCCCTCCAGGGCATCCTGATAGGTGAGGGTGGCCTCCCTCCAGAATTTCCTGGGGTACTCCCCCAAGTTCCCCATAGCTGCTGCAGTCCTTGCTGCCTCCATAATGATGCACAATTGAATGGATGTCACTCCTCAGCCGACACCCTAGCATACACACCACCCATGGATGTGCGCAGGATGCGCCCCCATAAAGGGCAATGGAGCAGACTATGGGAGCTAGACGGTCCATGCAGGCCACTGTACCACACTGAATGGCCTTCTGTTGCACAACAGCAGGTGTGACAGTGCCCATTTGTGCACCATGTGCCTGGGAATACTGCTGAACGCCCTCCTGCTGGACAAAGAGCTGGCACGGGACCAGCTGCATCAAGAATTCCCATGGCCATGAGTATTTTGCACCCAACTACACATTTGGTCCTGCCGGGACACACACTGTATACAGCGGTTCCAGTTGGACCATGCCACCATCGTACACCTGTGTGACATTATAAGGCCACATGTCACACCCTGCACCAAATGGTCCAGGGCAATGCCTGTGGAAACCAAGGTCCTGTGTACATTCACATATTATGCCACAGGCTTCTTCCAAAGGGTGGCAGGGGATGTTACAGGTGTGAGCCAATCACCTGTGTCTCATGCGTTGCAACAGATCACAGATGCCCTCCTACTCAATGTGCAGGCACACATAGGCTTCCTAACCACACAGGTGGCCATTCAAAGCACAAAGGAGGGTTTCCTTGGCATGCAAGGCATGTCGAACATGACTGGTGCCATAGACCACACCCATGTTGTGATCGTGGCCCCATCTGTGGAGAAGGAGGTGTACCACAATCTCAAGGGGTTCCACAGCATCAACTGCCAGATTGTATGCGATATGGATGGCATCATCACTAATGTGCATGAAATACGCAGGCCCATGCCATGACACTTATGTATTTGACTGGTCTGGCCTGGATGCCCGCCTTGCTGAACTAGGTGGCGTGGATGGCCAATTGCTTGGTAGATACTGCAGAAGGGGCTCAGGATGCTTGCTGGCCTGTCCACACACACTAACATGTTATTTCACCATCCTACATGACAGTGGATACCCACTACGATCATACCTACTGACATCATACCTGGAGCCATGGGGCAGGCGGAAGAGGCATACAACGAGGTACACAAGAGGACATGGTCTGTGGTGGAACGCACAATTGACAGGCTAAAGATGTGGTTCCTGTGCCTGGATCACACAGGTACATGATGATGCTTGACCCCTGGAAGGCATGCAGAGTGTTCACTGTCAGTGCCATGCTACACAACATCTGTGAATGCCAACGACTCCCCATGCCATATGATGTACTCAAGGACATCCTGCCCTGAAATTATGATGGCCCAGCATGTGGGGTGGGGGTGGGATGACATGCTGTTGGGCTGTGCAGTGAGGCACACAGTGACACAGGGTACATGCACTGTTAGCTGTGTGTGCAAGGTGGTACAGTGATGATATACCCCTCTGAGTGCACCTGTGCCAGGTATGGCATGTGTGTGAGTGTGTGTGTGTGTGTGAGTGTGTGTGTACTGGGTGGTGTGCTGTTGAACTCTTCCCCCATTGGGGGAGGTGGGCCATGTGCAGTGCATGTGTGGGTTCATGCGTGGTGCTTCTGAGGTTCACGTGTGGTGCTTGTGGGGTTAATGTGTGGTGCTTGTGGGATTTGTGCAGTGCAATTCATGTGTAATAGTATGCTTCTGTGCTGTAGACATTGATGTGCAGGTTGTGGTATGTTGTGTGCCCCTAAGGGGATGGGCGCTGTGGCATGGTCATGTTCAGGCAGTCTGGGTACCTGATCTTGTGCCTAGGCATCTGCCTGGTGTCTGGCCTCCTGCTCTCCTTGTGGCCTCTGATGGTCTTCATCTCACCAGTGCTCCGTCCAGGTTGGGGTCCCTCACTGCAGCACCAGTGCCTGCCAGTCCCTGTGTGGTCCTGTTCTCCTCCCCACCTGTGGGGACATCTTGCGTGGCCACTGGGTTTTCACGCACAGGTGCCATGCACTCCATCAGCCTAGCCAGCATGTCACCCATCCTGTCAGTGCCCCTGATCATGCCCCTCATCTCCTTGGTGAGGTCACATAGTGCCTGTGTATTTTACCTCTGTGCCGATAGGCATTCCCATTCCAACTGCCATAGGTCATGGTAATAGTTGTGCTGCGTGCCCATTGACAGGTTCTGCCTGGTGCACGGCTATCTGGATGTGCTCTCACCATTCTCATGGCCGGTCCATGGGGACGTATGTTATGCTGCACATCCCCTGTGCACATGGGTGTCATCACCTGGCCATCACCATGGGGCGCGGTAGGGCATGTTCTGCTGGGTCCATTGCAGTGTCACAGCCTGTGTGTTCTGGCATGTCCTGGGGTGCTGTGGTGGCACCAGTGTGCTGTGTTGTGCCAGCATGGGGTTGGTGGATGTCTGTGTCTGTGATACTTGCCGAGGTAACCGCAGCCCTCACAGTGGCATCAGGGTATGCCTCACTGTCCTCCACCAGCATCCTGGACTGTTCCAGCTGTCAACCTGTGGGTGGCAGGGTGGGTGGTTACTACTGGCCATGCAACAGCCATGTTGGACACAGTCCTGGTTTGGTGCATGGTGCATGCTACCTACCTTCCATGGCTGCCTATCATCTCGGAGGCTTCAGTGGTGTGGTGTTCCCTTGTGGTGCTGCAGTCTGGTGTGCTGTGTCTGTGGGTTGCAACAGAGGGTGGCTACTGTGGTCACTGTGTCTGCTGTTTCCCCCGTACTAGTATATAGTGCCACACGTACCTGCTAGGGTACCCATGCCCTTGTCTTCATCATGGCAGAGCACATTGGATATAGTCTTCACCACAACCACCTCAATGGGAGTCAGAGTGCCTTTGCAAGTCACCCACCATTCATGGCCAACTGTGAGAGGCTGGATTCCCCCAGCTTCCGCTTCATGGTGGACCAGAGGTTGTGCCACTTGTGCTTTATGGCACTGAGTGTGCGTGCCTCTGTCTCTGTGGTGTTGATCACTGACTGGATGTTCAGACACAGGCATGCCTTTGTTTCAGAGGGACCTTCAGTGTGTCTGCCTCATACAGTGTGGCATAGTGTGTGCAGATATCAGTCACTAGGCCAGCCACCTGTGGGCTGGTGAAGTTGGATGACCTGGGCCATGAGGTGTTTATCGAGGGGCCAGGTACCATGGTGTCTGTGCTCCCATTCCCCTCCTCTTGTGGGTCCTGGACCGTGGACACATTCAGTGCAGCTGCCATGCCTCCTTGGGGTGTGCCATTGTCTTCGCTCTCCATATTGACATTGACTTCCATGGGTGTGCTCGGTGGTGCAGTTGTCCATATATGGTGGGGTAAAGGGACACACTTGCATTCCCAGTCACCACCTGACTCTGTATATCTGCGGGTGCCACACCTCTCCTTGGCCATGTGTGCCCCTGGTTGTGCATTTGGATGTTCGGTGCTGTCTTGTGCAGTGCATCTGTGTGCACCATTAGTACATTTCATTCCTACACATTTCCCATGCCTTTGAGAATAGGGCCTATCGTTTTGAAGCTAATAAAATATCCGCTTACCTAGAAACCAACAAAGCACAGCTTAAACTCTCTGCTTGAATCTCAGCTGCCCAGCAGTGCACCTGAATGAGGCTGCATGGCACTAATCAATGTCCTAGGCTACCAGGTACTCAGATCAGATGGAAAGAACTGGAATCACTGCCAAGGCTTCCAGCTTAGCCTCATGGATAGCAAAGGATGTGCAGGAAGTTAACTGTCAAGAATACCTATTAATAGCAACAAAATAACCCACTCCCATTCAGTGCAATCACACCCAACTAGTGCGGCTTGGCAGCTGCAGTCTAACCCCCGCCACATATCTAATTATACTAATATTCTAAAGGCAACCATTTAAAGATACAGCACCAAACTGCAACACTACTACACCGTTACACAAATAACATGACTAAACATTTTAAAAGTGGAATAAGGCAATCCCATCAGGAGGATTTTGTTGTGTCAATGTACCTTTTGTTGGCCAAAGTCCTGAGCCCAAACCCACCACTTGGTACATTAATATAGCAAAATCCCCCCCCCCCATCATACCTTATTCCATACTTATTTAGCAAAGTAGTCAGATGATTAATCATGCAGGATCTTCCGGGGTTTATTATACTGTGGTTCATTTTTATTTTTAGATGTATTTGTTTTTGCCAAAATGACTAATTTATCAGAATAACAGCATGACAAATGTTTTAGATTATGGGCCTCAAATTCATGTACAATTTGATAGCCATTTCCTTCCTGGTTAAATAACAAAAAAGAAAGTGAGATGCTATTTCATTTAACGAAATCGACATTTGCTTTTTAAGAACTATACCTTTTTAATAAAGTTATTACCCCTTCCAGTGGTAGACTTTGAGAAAATAAAAGTGGTATTATTAGAGGATTACCGAGCTCCTTATTTTGGTATTTTGCCTTGAAATGTATTCCGTCAATTTCCATTGATTTACATGTATTTCTTTAAGCGGCACATAGTAAATCCCATGGAAGGCAGTATAGCGCAGTGGTCTAAGGCTCTGAGCTGCAAATTTGGTGATATCCAGCAGGCCAGACCTGGGTTTGAATCGCACAGTTTCCACTTGCATACTGTGTGAGACCCTAAGCAAGTCACTTTGCCTCCTTGTGCTCCCAGGTCGCTCCTGTAAAAAAGCTTTCAGCTTAGTGTGCTATACCTGGTTAAACAACTAAATAAAAAAAATAAAGTGTTTTTCATGACAGCAACATAAACAGAGATTTGACACGGAATTACTTGTGTCCTCTTTTTGTATGTTTCCAGTTCAGGTAGTTATTTGGTATAGGGTTAAAATAATAACTAATAAGATGTACTCTCCTGCCTCCACCTCCCAGATAACTTGCTGCTTTAAAAATAAAATCCTTTATTTCATATAATGCCTCCCTTCATTCCAATGTGGGCCGTACCCTCCCAATCCCAAAACACACAGAATGGAGATGTAGCTACAGCCCTATGTAGTGTGAAAACAGACAAGATCCCTCGCTCAAACAAACATGCTCCACAACATCGATAGGCTAGGAATTATGCACCCTGAAATACACATGTAATTTATTCCCGAGCAGCCTGATTTTTAGAAGGAAAACATTCTGTAAAAAGCTATGTATGTATAATGGAAGATTTGTCTATAAAGTCTTTGGGGGATTTTCAAAGAGCCACATTCTTTTTTCAGACAAGTGCTGAAATCCATCCCAGGAGTTGGACCACAACACGTTGCTCTAACTCCCGGGACAGAATTTTGCAGATGCATCCAAAAACAGATGTGATTCCCACAGTTGCAGTGGAACTTGCCATAAACTCTGGGAATCATTACAGAAGTGTCCCAATGTCTGTGAATAAGGCACAGACAATCGAACGCATCTGCATGGATGCTGCATGCATCTGAGATACGGACACAAGTACTGGGTCCAGCCCCTGAAAAGCCCACGCTTTGTATTTATTTATAAAATGGATACAGACAGTTCTGAATCCTGATTGAGTAAGTCAGGATTCTATCTTTGTCTTTTATTAAGACTATACCATGGGTAAAGAAAGTGCCAGTACCTGTGTCTGTAGTGCAGTCCAATATCCTTCAGCGTGACTGAATTTTTTGGCCACCACTTGTGTAGCGATCGGCCACTACTTTCATCAATTCAGTTGAAATTAAAATTAAGTACAGCACTGCACAGAAATCCAAAGAACATGTTTATTTAAAATAAAAAAGCTCTCTGTGCCTTGTTTTCTTGACCCGCAGCCCTTAATGGACCCACCAGCTCTGTTTCACTCTGACTCAGAACCCAATGATGGTGAGACTAGTGGGAACTTCACAGACAGTGCTACCACAGATGGCAGCGTGCTGTTGGCAGGACTGAAACAAATCTGTGGTCTTGTCAGTGGCCTAGCATAGGGACCTAGCACCTCAGTGTCACACAGCTCAGCACAGCACAGCATAGTACCCCTAGTGACAACTGGGGAACATGCAACAATTGTGAAAAGTGGAGGGACTATATAATATCAAATTTAGAACTGTGTTTAATAAAATGCATTTTTCCCCACTTTATCATGGTAATAAAGATATACCCATTTTATAAGCATAATAACACACTCTGAGGTGTGGTTTGTTCTGGATGAACGCACTTCTAGAGACAGTAAGGCACTCGGCCTCACTACACCCCAGGCATGCATTTATCTAGAATAAACCACACCCCGTTGTGTGCTATTGCTTAGATATAAGTACCTTGTAATAATTTATGTGTACGTGTCACTGCATATTTTTTTTTTATTTTATTCAGTTTTTCCTGAATGGGTGTCAGAATTTAGCAACTAAAGGGACAAAGATGACATTCCTGGGAAAAAGTCAAGATTTGTGTCAGAGACAGACCAACTGGCTCTGAAGTCAATTTACTATCTGTGCTGTCTTGTATCATGACAGGACCCCTGGACAATTTATGGGGAGCCTAGAAAGTGCAATTTCATGTCAGGAAGCTGATAGCTAAACCAAACGTTCCTGTTGGGCTAGACAAGGCTTTGGACAAAAAGCAGATGTCTTTGTATATACAATGTCTGAAGTCCAGGTCAGACCAGTTTTCCCAGTGAAGACACCAAAAAATGTTGAGTCTATAATGTCAGAGTGGCATACTGAATGATGTATCATGGTGGGCAGCTGGAACGTCTTAAGGTCTGCAGAATCTGAAGGAGACAGTCAGGTTTGGGACTATGAACAGCTTCCATCTAAGATTCGGGTCTGCCCTGATGCAACAAAATGTCTTGTGTGGTAAGCTGCTCTACCTTGCTAAATAGGAGAGAGAGAGAGAGAGAGAGAAATAAATACATTTTCTGTGTGCTACCTACTATTCAACATTTTTTTTTCATTTCTGTAGAATTGCTGTCCCCTGCAGCCTTTGTGTAGTGTCCTGTATTATATGTGTAAATATGCTGAAGAATAAAAAATATTATTTTTATATGATTCATGCTTTTGTGACCAAGTCCTTTGAGGTATAGCAAACTGATTTATACCCGAGAAAAACTGTATTTCTGCCTCTGAAGAGAAGGCTAGCATTACCAGAATTTGTTTCTACAGTAAGGTGTTCTCAGCTGTGACAGAGAGGGATTGCTGGCTGTCCTTGAGTAAGGAGCGCTGTCCTGTTTGAGCACCAGCTCTGGAGGGATTCAGACCCACAGATACCCTAAGAGAGTGTCTATGCTGAGTGGTGGCAGCTACTGAAGGGTTGCGAATGCTGGTAACAGTGATACAGGCCAAGTCTGGAAAAGACCAGTTTGCCACATACCTGAAAAAAGGTTTTATTTGTTATGTAAAACATTTTATTATTCATCTTGAACTGAACTGATTTGCAGGAGTTAGTCAGCCCCCCACCATACCCCCGGAGCATCTAGGCTGTGTTTTGGCAGCTACTCAAGGGTTGCAAAAGCTGCTAACAGTGAAGCAGGTTGAGTCTGGGAAAGACCAGTTTGCCACATACGTGAGAAAGGTTTAAACTATTATGTAAAACATTTTTTTATTCATCTTGAACTGAACTGATTTGCAGGACTTAGTCATCCACCCGCCATACACAGACACACACACACAACAATAGTTTCACTCCTTATTAAAACGTTTCTTTGACAGACTGAAAAAAAATGCATTTGCTACCCACTGGACCCTCTCAAAATAAGCTTGCTAGTATTTTCTCACCTGCTTCACTGAGTATTTGCAGCCCCTGGTGCGGAACATTACATTCTATTTTTACAGGCACGGATGAGTGATTTACTAACGTGCTGTACAAAGGCTCATGAGGTATGATGATAGCACTGTCTCACTCCCTGTTTAAGCTCTGCATTGTTTTCTGTAGAAAATTAATTCATAACCAGGCCATGGCATGTAATTTATTACTTTCTTACAAACACTCAGCTCCACGTGCTATTTGAAAACATATCACCAGTGTCCAATACAAATCAAGTTTTCAGGCCTCTGGAAAAATATCAATAAATACATACTGACTGCATGAACACCTTTTTTCAATAATATAATACACAGCCCAAGCAGAGAGGGAGAGTGGTAACCTTTTCTCTACTTGCTTGTCTCTGAGTCTGAGGTTAAGTTTAGAAAAATGAAGTCAAAAGGATCGTCAGGGCTGCTGTCTTCTTTCCAAGAAAATGACAGTTACAGGGTGCAGGTGAGAAATTCAGTGGGGTGATAGAGACAATGAGGGCAGCCGACACAAATCTTTGATCTCCGAACTGGAATTGAGACTGCCTTCTGGCATGCCTCTTTTTTCCCCCATCCCACCAACAGACATACCAAATTTGTCTGCATCTAAAAAGCTGAAACATTCCTCGGAGGACTCAGCACAGTGTGACCACATGGCCAGGACCTGTAAGTGCAACAGCTGGAAGGGAAAATAACATGGTAATCCTGACGGAACACTAAAGCCTGAATTTCAGTATTCCAGCATGAAAAATGGTATTCCAAACATGCTGGAATACTATTAAATTTCAGCCCCCTCTTATTGTTATCAGATGACAATTAATACAGTCCAGGTCTTGAAAATTCTTGCTCTAATACTCCAGTAAATATCATGTGGTTCCACAATAAAGGCTTACATATTGTGTACCTAAATATATGCAGTTTGATCTTATTTTAAAAGAAGGGGAGACCTTAATAAATCACACACACCCTCCATGTTTTCACTATTAGCAAACGCTGGCTTAAACAGACCATATCGGATCATAAGACTGCCATAACTAATTTTGTGGCATTCAGGGAGGACAGAATTAAAAGAAAGGGTAGAAGTTATGTTTTATGTTAGAAAAGAACTTGATGATGAAACTTGTTTGGTTAATTATTTAGTCAAAACTGCCTGTGAGTAACTTGTATTCTAATTAAAAATGGGTCCAAAAAACTTAGCCTACGTTGTGTCTCTAACACTCCAAATGTTGATATACATGGCCTAAAAGATGTAATATGCATGATATTGCATCTTGAATTGACTGAAGTCATTGGCCCAATTCACAAAGGTTGACACAGGTGCACCAAAGCCCTTTGGCACAATGCAGCCTGATTCACAGAGGGCTGGCGCAGTTGTGACAGCTTCCTCACTTTATGACAGCTTGTGCCAACCTCATGCAGTTTCTCCCTGTGAATATGTGTCCCCAATGGCACGGGTTAGACCGAGGGGAGCTGGACTAACTTGTTGCATTCGGCGCAAGAGACTTGCAGCAGGGGTTTGTGGCAGGTGTCGCTCCTGAATCACACTTGCCGCAAAGTCTGACACAAGTCGCTCCTTGTGTCAAACTTTCTGCTGCAAGTCCCCTGCACCGATCAAAAATGCTTCATGAATTGGGCCCATTGTCCTTGGTTATTTTATTTAAAATTTAAATAGCTGGAACAATGCAGTTTATATAGACACTGTGCATCCTGCAAGGTCTATATCTGTTTCCAGCACTGGGTCACTCTGGCAATGTAATGTTTAACAATATACTGGCAACTACTCTTATGACAAGTGTTCCCTCTGGGACTTGCTTTGACCTTCATAAGCCTCTGATGTTTGCTCCATTAGTCAATGGATTGCCCCTTGCAGGAGAGGTCAATGGACTCTTTAAGGAATGTTTTTGTGGGTCAGTCACAAAGCGATGTAATTTTAATGATGCTAAAAAAAAAAAAAGTACTGTTTGGTAGTACCCACAACCTAAAGGGAATCCAGGGCTGTGCATCACCACACTTAATGGGGACCCTGTAGAGCAGGTTCACATCTTCAAGTACATAGTAATATACCTAGACACCATACCGTCCTTTTCCCCACATGGGGACTCAGTAGTTAAATTCATCAACCAATATCTTGGTCTGCTCAGCAAAAATAGACTAAATTTTACCAGTGAAGTCAACAAACTAATAGTTTCCAGTCAAGGCACTTGGGGACGCCATCGTCAGGCGGCATGTAAGGAGGCAGTGCTGCTAGTTGGACTTCCATCTGCAATGTGTTGAAATACTTGCAACCTGCAGCTTGACAAAGAGAAAGGCCATCCCTGACTCCTACAAGGGCTTTTCTAAAGCAGCTAATCAAGGAACCCACTAGGGATGGAGCAATGCCCAACAATGCCCAGAGTTTGCTAGGCTCCAATTTAATTTTTAGGGCAGTATCAAAACATCTGTGTGGGGTGTATTGAAATTGGGGCCCTGCAGAGGAATGACATGGCATGATGATCCAACCAAATGACCATATCAGCAGTGGCTTTGAAAACATCAGGAGCAGAGAAGACCAAGTACAAGGCATGGACATGCTCTATTTGGCCATTAATAACACTGTACTGGAGGAAATCCGTGTCACCATCAACCATTCTTGTAGATTTGTGCATAACTTAAAACCCCAACACCCACCGTTGTAGACTCCTCTCTTTTCACCTCAGAACAGCCTTCCAGTCAGCACTTATATGCAAAAGGTCACTACTATTGTAGACCAAATGCCCCATAGTGTTCAAAACCTTTTCACCCTGGTTGACAATAAATATGCTACTCACTCAGTTGGGAACCATAGACTACTCATGCCTTTTAGGAAAACTGTCCTAGGACAACGGTCCTTTGTAACTACAGCTATCAAAGCATGAAGCTCCCTACTCCTGACTGCACTTACCTCCTTTGACTCATTCAAAGCAAAATCATCAGCCTTTTTCCTCAAGAAACTTAACTGTACTTGATAATTAACCCATTCGCTGCTTGCCACTTCTGGTAGCGATGAGGCCCTCTCCTATTTTCATGTAAAATTCATGCACATGTGGGACAAGTATGCCTCCTTAAAAAAGTCCTGTGTTATAGGGTCTTAACTCCCTTGGATTACTGCTGACCTCACTGACATTTGTAAGGTTCTGGACACTTTCTGGTTTCCCTTCAAATTGTCACTTTCTCAGTCTGACCTCTTAAGCTATAGGAAACTCAAAAATTCTAGTATAAAAACCACTAGAGCAGCTAAAGCCAGCTATTTTGCTAGCAATCCCCCAAACAATCTTAAACCTCCGGCCAAATTCTGGAAAGTGATTAATTCCCTCTTTGATTCCTCATCCTTGTCCTGCTCACCTATCTTAGTTATAAATGTTTCCCCTATCTCAGCAGCCTCTCATGTTACTTCTCATTTTAACAAATTCTTCACAACTTGTTTTCTCCCCCCTCCTTTACATCCTTTGGATCCTCCTCTTTTACCTTAGTCTGTTCCTTCTCTTCCTTCTGCAGATCTCTGCTTTGACTTCTTTACCATCTCTCTACAGGATACCTTATGTGTTCTGTCCTCCCTTAATCTTTCCAAATCTCAAATTAGCTGGACCATAATCTTTTTCTCCTTTCTGCCCGTCATTGTCATCCCACTTTCCTACCTACTTAAGTTCTCTTTCTATCTCAGTTCTGTACTTCAGTCCTTAAAGTCTGTTAAGGTTGTTTCTCTTTTCAAAGGCGGGAACCCTTCCTCACCTGGCAACATTTGGCTGAGCTCTCTTCTTCCTATTCTTGCCAGGCTGCAAGAAAAACTTGTGTACTCACAACTTGCAGATTTCCTTTACTCTTCTGATTTCATCACTTCATTCCAGTCTGTCATCCATAAAAATCACTCTACCATTTCTTCTCTACTACGTGTTACTCACTAAATCCTCAATGATATGGACAGGGAACACATCACTGCTGTCATTTTCATTCACCTTGCCAAGGCTGTTGATTCAGTAGCACACCCTTCCCTTCTGGATAAGTTGTGTGCCACTGTTTTTCTGTTACAACTGTCAACTGGTTCAGCAGTTACCTCTCGAGCCACCTCTAGTCAGTATATGCTGGTGATGCCTTGTCTCCTCCCCTCCCTATACAATCTGGGGTTACTCAAGGCTAAGTACCAAAAGTTAGGCACCAAGGCTACACAACTACATAGAGACGTGCTTGTAGAAAAATATAAATTTATTAATACTGAAACATGAGGATAAAAATTACAGGCAGCAGCAATGAATCAAAAAGTCACACTTTTGGTGCTTAGTAGTATGGTGTTGTGTGGTGGCTGTTCCTGGAGCAACTGATCTCATGCTTATTGGTTCCTCAAAGTTCCATAGTTGGCCCCATGCTCTTTTCAGTCTTTCTTAATGACCTTCCTTCTATCTGAGTCAGCTCGCATATTCACGTGTATGCAAATGACACTGTACTTTTACATAGAAACATACACATTGACAGCAGATAAGGACTGTTAGGCCCATCGAGTCAGCCCATATTCCCTACCTGCATCAGTGGCTGCTGAGCCGACTTTGTCATTGGCTTTAGCCTCCCACCTTTAGGGTTTCCTTATATCTGTCCCATGCATGTTTGAATCCCCCCACTGTGCTAGCTCCCACCACCTCCTGGGATAGGCTATTCCATGCATCCACCACCCTTTCCGTGAAGAAAAGCTTCCTTACATTCCCCTTTATCCTGCCCCCTTCCAATCTCATATCATGCCCCCTCATCCTTGTACATCTCCTATACTGCAAGATGTCTCCCACTTGCACTTTGTTAATGCCCTTAAGATACATGAAGGTTTATATCATATCCCCACGTTCCCACTTCTCTTCCAGTGTATACATATTAAGGTCTTTTAATCTCTCCTCATATGTCTTCTGGTGCAAGCCCTGCACCATCTTAGTTGCCCTTGTCTAAACCGCCTCCACCCTTTCTATCTTTTGCCTCAAGTGCCTTGGTCTCTGCCCTGGAAACATCCTTCAGCATGACTTTGATAATGTTCTACACTGGTTCCAGATGTACGAACTTCAGCTCAGTACCAAGAAAACTATACCCATTACCTTTGGCACTAACCAGTAGCTTGCTAGGCTCCCCTTCCCTATAGTGTTTTTCAACTTGGATGGTGCTTCCCCTGATACTGTTGCAAATTACAAATACTTAGGTGTATGCTGAATAGTAGATGATTTCTCCACTCACATTGATGCCATCTTCAGATAGCTCTGCCCCACATCTGGTGTCCTTTATTACAACAAGGATTGTCTGCCACTCCCAGTTCACCATGCATTATTCTGCAAGATGGTACTTCTAGTGTTTGACTATGCAGATGTGATTATGGCACCGTTCCTTCCACTTCTCTCACCGGACTGGATACTCTTTGCAATACCTTTTGCCACTTTGCTACTTAAGCTCCCTTTCTTAATCATCATTGGTCTCCATATTATAACTTCTCTTTATCTCCTCTTGCCTCCTGTCACCATATTCACAGTGCTTCATTCATTTCTAAATACTGATTTTCATCTCTTCCTACTGACCTCCTATGTACCACACCTCATTGCTTCCCTGCACAGGGGATAGGAATGGGTGCTGTCTTGTTTGTTGATGTAATGCATCACACTGGAGTTGTCCATCTGGATTAACAGAGGCCCCGGAGTCAAATGCTTATGAAATGCCTGAAGGCTGTATAGGACATCCCCCTTTTCCAGAATGTTGATGTATTGTTTGGCCTCCACCTGGGACCATAACCATTGTGTTTGGTAGGGACCCAGATGTGTACCCCATCCAGAACCCAAGGCATCCATGGTGAGGATCTGTGCAGGAGTTGGGACAAGGAATGGAATGCCCTGTAAGAGATTGTTAGGATCCATCCACCATAGTAGTACCCTGTGCAACGGGTATGTGTCAAGGATCCTTTGATCCAGCTCATCAATGCGTTGCTCCCACTGGATCCTTAATGTCCACTGTGGGATCCACATGTGCATGTGTGCCAGTGGCACCACTACAATGGCCATAGCCATAAGGCCCAGAAGATGTAACATGGCCTGTGCAAGAACATAGTTGTGACAGGGTGACCCCTGTCATAGTGGACACTCCTGGGATAAATTGAAACCCCTTCCCCAAGTAGTTTATATGTTTTGCATAATCTCCAACATGCTGGTTGGCTGGTCATAAATTAAGTGCTGAAGTGCTTTTAAAGCTTTCTGTGCATAGTAACCTAAAACAAAACTAAAAGAACAGTTACAGTCCAGCCCAGTGGCACTGAGGGTTGAGGTACTGGGCGCCACACCTTGCTTCACGCTGGTGACCTTCGTTCGGGAATGAGCAGAGGCCATCGGGGGTCGGCAGAGAGGAGAAGGACTGAGCATCTGGAGGACAGCTCTCCTTATCCAGGGAGGGGGGACTCCAGCAGTCAGTGCTCACCTGGCCCCTAGCGGTGGCTGGGGGCAGGCACACTGACACCGCAACATGAGGGATGGGAGCAGCACAGTCACTCGATAGTGTCATGCATGGGAGAGTGCACGATGCCATCATGGGCATCATTGCATGCGCTTCTCCCGAGGGGAAAGAAATCAATGAAAAATAGCTCCCGTCGGATGATGGGGGAGCTTGCAGGCCCTGCACCTGACCAACCATGACATGATAGTGGATTCAGTCTCGGTGGAGGAGGGCCCCCTCCTGAATGCGAGGGCCAAATAAGAAAGGAGTATAAAATAATAAAAACAGAGTACAGTTACAAAATATGAGGGCAGTTTTAATGTAAGTATAACAGAAGTTTGTGTCTGCTTTTTGTAGACGTTAGCAGCCCTCTTCTAAGATCTATTTTGCAACAGATAGCATAAGGTAATATGACCCTGCAGGAGAGTTTAGGAGAGCACAGAATGTTCTGACCTCGGCTCTGACCTTTATAATGTTGTAAACAAGTTCTTCTGTGCTGCAGGTGGCTGCCAAATAACTGTTCTCTATGGAGCAACAGTGGCCCCTAGTGGCTAGCTTTATGTTATGTCTGCTGTTAATCAAAAGGCAGTGGACACTTTTTCCAGCTTCTAGTGAGCTTATAAAAAGCCCTACCTCAGTGCTGACAGAGGATCGATAGGGTGGTCAGTTGAATACTGACTGAGGAAGGTGGAAGATCTCCTGGTAATGTGTGCTTTCACTCTGTTTGATTCATGCTAGGTTGAAGAAAAGCCTTAGAAACTGTTGAAGCTAAGCAGTTGTCTGACTTACCATTTTGATTTCTGTATATTTTACTTGATAAAAATAAAATGACAAACACACTCCGTTTTTTATGCACCTGACTTGTGGTCTGCCTGAAATTGTGTTATTCTATACCCACACCTGGCCACAATAGTGACTTCTGTATGTCAGCTGTCCTTGGGCAATCAGGCTTTCTACCTGTCCTGTAGTAGGAAAGCATATCCCTTCTCTGTATCCAAGACTGCTCCTATGTATTGCAGTTTTTGGCAGGGAATCAGGACTAACTTGGGTACATTCACCGTGACTCCTAAGTCATTGAACAACTGCCTTTTTCTCTACAGGATATGTAGTAAAGACTCCCTGGAGCTGGCCTTCAGATGCCAGTTGTCCAGATAGGGGAACAGATACAGCACTTCCCTGCGAATGGCTGCTGCCACTACTGCCAAGCATTTGGTAAAGACCCGTGGTGCAGAGAACAAGCCAAAGCCTAATACTCTAACCTGACAGCGCTCCCCTTTCAGCATGAAACGTAGATACTACCTGAGGGCTTTTCGGATCCTGATATGAAAATATGCATCCTTCATGTCTGAAGAGCAGAGACATTCCCCTTTTTGCAGAAGTGCAATGAGAGCCTGCAGGGATACCATACGAAACTTCTTATATTCTATGTAGAAGTTGAGATCCCTGAAATCTAGTAGAGGCACAGATCCCCTATCCATTTTGGGACCAGGAAACATCTGGAATAGAACCCTTTGTTTCTCTGGGTTGGAGGAACTGGTTCTATAGCCTGTTTTTGGAATAATAATTGCCCTTCTTCCTTCAGAAGGGACAACTGGTCTGGAGGATAACTTGAAGAAGGTGGAGGATAATCTCCCACCACTGTTTTAGATACAAGGAGATCCTGATCCCCACAAGCACTCCTGGAGGCAACAGTAGAGGTGGGGCCATAGTCTGAAAAGAGTCAAGCAGAATCAGTGGGGCACTGTCACCAGAACCGATTGCTTTGGGTGCTTTTCAGTGGGCACTTGGGAGGTGTCCTCGCAAAGCACCACCATCCTACCTCTGCCTTGCTGATGGTGGGCATGACCACCTCTTGCAACAGGCTGACAATAAGAGCCCCTCCCATGTCCCCTAGAAAGAATGGGATAAAAGGACGTAACACATCTGAGGGTCATTTTGAATGTCTGAAGACTCCTGAGTGTCTCTTCAACATCATAACCAAACAGTTCTGTCCCCCTAAATGGGGCATTCAAAACTGCCTGCTGCACATCATTAGCAAAACCAACAATTCTAAGCCAAGAATATTGTCTCATACATATGGCTGATGCAGCAACTCTGGCAGAAGCATCAGACATCACAGGCAGACCTTAGCAGATGTTTGCAGAGTTTTAATTAACTCATTCTTGGCAGAACCCACAGGCAAAGCCTGGGCTGCAGCCTTAGCAGCTTTCCATAGGTCGTTCTGGTATTTGATCATATGGGCCTGGTTGTTTGAAATCTTAAGGTCCAAGGATGCAGAGGAATATGTGAGCTTGTCCATCACATCCAGCCACCTAGATTCCTTGTCAGGAGCATAGTACTTAGGAACCCAGGGGCCCTGGACCTGTCATGAGCAGACATGATGACCACAGAGTCAGTTTATGGCTGGTTAGCATAATAAGGCTTGGGCGATGGAGCAGGATACTGTTTATCAGCCTTTCTAGACACTACAGGCAGTGAGCTTGGTCTGTGCCATGCAGCAATGGTAGCATCTTCTAATGCAGAATAAGGAGGAGGAATTGCAATGGTGGGAGAGCAAGGAACCTTCAAAAATTCCATTAAATTGTTTTTAGCTGAATCTTCTTTTTCCCCAGCAAAGCCTGTGGCAGTTTGCAGTTGATGCATCATGGCTTGAAAAGTGGGATCTTCGGGAAGAGATCTCTGGGTGTATACCACCATGTCCTCACCGCAGGATGAGTGGTATAGAACTGGAATGATGCATCACATACTGTTCTCCCTTATAATCCTCTTCTAAATCCTCCTCTAATACCATGAGGTCAAGATCATATTCCACCTTGTCGTTGATGGGAGCCACTGAAATTGCTGGAGAAAATGGTAGTGACCGAGAAGGAGGAATTTGCTGTGTGTTGGCAGCAGACATCAGTGGAGCTGAGTGCCTATTGGCCCCATCAACAGAATAACAACCTGCAGAGGTAAGCCAGGCAGAATGCATTGTATCACCTCTGAAAATGATGCCAGCACAGCTTCAGAGTCAATGATGCCCTGGCCAGGGGCCACGACTACTTGTATGAATGACAGGCCTCGGCCCAACAATGATGGCAATCCATAGTAGGTATGGCAGTGCCTAAGCCAGACCCCGACCTCGGTTTCTCAATGATGATCGGGGGACTGTCATCAGTCCCTCTGGACAAAGCAATGATGCTGAAGGATTACCTTGTCTCAATGGTGACCGGGATCTCGCTGGGGAAGTAGAACTCCCCTTGTGTCTATGCTTATGCTTGTGTCCTGATGATGAGGAAGGCCATGATGATGGTTGTTCCCTGTCCCGCTCTTTCAACTTCGGCAGCTACGTCTCAGCCAACATGGAGGGTGACAGCAGTTTTGGGCCTTGGTCCTTCTCTATGGTTGCAGATGCTTTTTGGAGAAGGAAAGTTGCTGGAGCTTTCTTATGGTGTCACGTTGTGTCTTGGTTGGAACCCTAGCGGATCTCAAAAGTGCTCACATTGCGAGACAGGCCCAAACAACACACACAAACTGTGTTTGAGTCTTCATAAATTTTGTCTCCACACTAACAATACCAAAATAATGTGGTTGCGGATTTCAGCAGCATGCAGAGATGATGAAAAACAGTGTGGTAAAACAAAAAAGAGTAAATGACAATGGCTAGTTGACAGCATTTCATCAGCAGGTCCAATGAGACTGACTGACAATGGGAAAAGAACTGAGGAGTGATGGGGGTTCTATGTGATAATGGCAGTCGCCGTTAGGGCGAGTGTACATCGCCGAAAATAAAGAACGGTGGTGTACACTTGCGGCGACAACAACGGTGGTGATGGCACTCTAATGTATGTGGAGGGCTGTGCCCCTGCACCCCCCCAACTAAGGATTCTTAACTCCAGGGGGGTGCATGTTGGGGGGCTGTAAAACTTAAAAAAATAACAAAAACTGCCAGCTGCAAAAATAACCTCACTGCCCAGACCCAAACCCTGTACCCTCCGTACTACAGCCGGCCACCCTCATCACTATACCACATGGCTAGCGTTGCAGCCTACTGCAGCACTGCCTCCCACATACCTTCCCTCCCCTTCCATCCCTCGCGTGGTGTGATTCCTGTTGCCCTCTCTCTCTCTCTCCCTTCCTCCTAGCCCCTTCCTACCCTGTCCAGTAGCCCAAAACACAGGCGCTGAGACTGAGTCACCGTTATTGCAGTCGCTGTATCTCAGTCAACCTGCTCACTGGATACTGGAGTGATGGGGCTGCCCATATGTGTAGACACTGATACAAGATGTTGTGGATGGCCCCTGACAAGCAAAAGTTTCCATGTGATTTTACTGCCTGGAGGCTATTGTTCCAAAGGTGTGGCATAATAGAAAAGATATCTTTGAAGAAGATCCAGGCTTGCTGAGTCGCTCCCTAACACACATTAAGGCCTCTTTGGTTGAATTCTGTTTGTGAATAGAGTGAGTGGATGTGTGATTGGTAGGGAAGGGGCAGAGCAATTTCATCAGTAGTGGCTCTATTTACATCAGTTGTGGCTATAGGCAGACTGACTCAGTCATTCTGCCTAGAGCCACTACTGATGTAATAGCTCCTCCCCTTTCCTCCCGATGGCTCACCTGTGTACTTCAGTCACAAACACTATTTAAATGGAGCAGGTATTCCGTGGGAGGGGGCAACTGAACTAGCTTGATGTTCTGTTTTACTAACCTCACAAAATCAAAGTTCAGGATTCATGAGGGGACACTTCAAAAAAAATGGGTCTGGGAACTGGGGGGTTGGGTTAGAGAGGGTAGCATCTTTGAAAATGGGTCTCGGAACTTGGGGTTGAGTTAGAGATGGTGGTCTCTTTGAAAATTGGTCTGGGGACTGGGGGTTGGGTTAGAGAGGCAGCCTCTTTAAAAAGACGCGTCTGGTTTGTGGTACAATACTGTACCCGGAGCTGGCATTTCTTTAAATTGTGAACATTAATCTGGTGGAACTGTGGGTGAGGGTAAGAGGGCTCAAAATGACTTTGGGGAGGGTCACGATAGCATCACTGACCACTTAAAAAGGGATAGAGTGTTTTTATGTAAACATTTAATCAAACTTTCAAATGGCCAATGAGGAGATCAGAAAAGCCAGATCAGCTTTGCTGGTGTGAATGTTTACTGAACTCTTCATACATTCTTAGCCTCGGATGAAGTGACATAACCATCAACCAATCGGTAAATCATTGCCAACAGTCAGTCATGTGTCTGGTGAGCCAGCATCATCATTAATGAACAACACAGTCAGCCATGTGTACTTATCAACTGAAAATTAGGCTAGAAAATTAGGCGGACATACTGGCTGCACCCCTGGCGGAGCTTTTCAACATGTCACTTGAGACAGGGAGGGTACCTAGGGATTGGCGAGAGGCACATGTGGTACCAATCCATAAAGGGGGGTCGAAGGAAGTACCAGGAAACTATAGACCCATCAGTTTAACCTCGGTGGTGGGAAAATTAATGGAGAGTATACTAAAGGAACGATTGGGGTTTACTTGGAGGAGGTGGAGGTCTGGATAGTCGGCAGCATGGGTTTGTGCCAGGTAGATCATGTCAAACCAACCTTGTGGAGTTCTATGAATGGGTAACATCAGAACTGGACAGAGGTAAGCCTGTGGATGTATTATTCTTGGACTTCAGCAAGGCATTTGACTCTGTCCCCACAATGGTCTGGTGGAGAAACTGATGGGGTTAGAGTAGGCCCTTGATGGTCAGATGGATTGAAAACTGGATAGCTGGACGCACTCAGAGAGTAGTGGTCTGTGGGGAGCTCTCGAACCCTACAGAGGTTGGTAGTGGGGTACCACAGGGCTCGGTCCTGGGTCCAATCCCTGTTTAATGTATACATATCAGACATCAGGATGGTATAGGGTGTGAAATGAGTCTCTTCATGGATGACTCCAAGATGGGAGCAGTAGTTGAGGGAGAAGAGGGAGGTTGGCCCTGCAAGGGGACCTGACACCCTGGAAAGCTGGGCTCACACATGGAAATTAAATTTAATATCACCAAATGCAAGGTGTTGCATCTTGGTCGGGGAACCCTAAACACAGGTACACCCTGGGAGGGAGGTGCTGGAAGCCTCAACAGGGAAAAAGACCTAGGGGTCATGTGGATACATGTATGAATAACACTGAGCAGTGCAGGAGAGCAGCTAGCAAGGCAAACAGGATGTTGGGATGCATCGCAAAGGGGATCACCCCTAGGAGCAAGGAAGCGATTCTGCCACTGTACAATGGACTGGTTAGACCACACCTTGAGTACTGTGTACAGTACTGAGACCACACTTGAAGAGGGACATACAGCTCCTGGAGAGGGACAGAGGAGGGCAACAAAGATGATACGAGGGCTAGGGATTTGACTTACGAGGACAGACTTGAGGAGCTCTGCCTGTTTTCATTGGAGGAGAGGAGAGACAGGGGGACATGATTGAGGTCTTCAGTACCTCAAGGAATAAATAGGGTAAACATGGAGGGATCTTAGACCAAAGCAGGGAGGCATCACCAGAGGGCATGGTTTGAAGTTGGAAGGTGGAAGGTGAGGGGGAAAGAGGAGGAGGTTTTTCACTGAGAGGGTGGTGGACCCTTGGAATGCTCTGCCTGGTGAGCTGGTTCAGAGATCCACAGTGGAGAGCTTTAAGAGAGGGTGGGACAGACACAGAAAGTGGATGTATCAGATGATGGCCTGTCCCGGGGGGGTGGGGATGGATGATAGGGGTTTCTGGAGCACAAGGGATGGGAGGGTCTCGGCACCCAACTAAGGATCTAGGTTCAAGCAGACTTGATAGACCATAAGGCCTAATCTGCTGGCAAATAGTATGTAATTCTTTTTTGTTACAATTTACTTAACCAGAGTAGCCCAGCTGGGATGTAACATCTCGTTACTAGTTGGGTCCCACTTCTACCCATTTCTGCATCTGGGTAGACTGGAGTACGGGGGGTGGGGGCAGTTATGTAACTTGCCTAAAATCACACAGAGACTACAGTAGTTTTTTCTAATAGGATTTGTACCCAGAATTTTGTCAATCAAACCTGCAGCCTCCCACTTCCCAAGCCCCTTACTGCTAGACTCCACTGAATTCTCTTGGAGTGGAACATCTGTCCCATGCCATTTATTGTGGAAAATTGGCCTTACTGTCAGTCACAGTGGGTATCTATAACTGAGCAAGAACAACCAAAAATCAAACACATGAACAACACCTTGTGTGGGCATTCTCCATCCTGGCTCATGAGTGAGGATCAGAAGAAACAACTCTATATAGTTAGCCAGTGGAGTTAGCCAGCCTGGGAGTGGGTCTCAAGATGACAGCCTGGGTAAAGAATTGGCTGGAGAATAGGACACAGAGAGTAACAGTAAATGGAGTCCACTCTGAAGAAAGGGGGGTTACTAGTAGGGTACCGCAGGGTTCAGTATTAGGGACTCGGTCCTCTTCAAAGTCTTTATGTTTTCATTGCAGGGGACTGAAGGAAAAGTATGTCTCTTTGCAGATGACACAAAGATCTGCAACAGAGTTGATGCACAAGGTGGGGTGGAAAGGATGAGAAGGGACTTGGCAAGGTTAGAGGAATGGTCAAATGTATGGCAGCTTAGATTCAATGCTAAGAAGTGCAAGGTAATGCACCTGGGTAACAAAAACCCAGGGGAAGAGTACACAATGGGGGAGTGAGATACTAACAACAACAAAAATGGAAAGGGACCTGGGGTAGTCATATCAGATGACCTAAAGGTGGGCAAGCAATGTGAGAGGGCAGCAAGGAGGGCTGGAGGATACTGGGATGCATAGGGAGAGGCATCACCAGTAGATAACAGGAAGTTATTATCCCACTGTACAGACAGCTGGTGAGACCCCATCTGGAGTACTGTGTGCAGTTCTGGAGACCCAGTCTCCGCAAAGACATAGACAGGATGGAGGCTGTCCAGAGGAGGGCAACTAAAATGGTGCAGGGTCTGCACCGGAAGACATATGAAGAGAGACTTAAGGAGCTGAATATGTATATGTAACCCCTAGCTGGCGCTATCCCAGGGGCTACTACCCCTGCCTGATTTGCCACTAACAGGTTGAGGGGCCTGGATCCAATGGCGGGTGCCTCCACCCAGAGGTCAGGGTTTGCAATAGTTAAACTAACTTGGTCACAGCCCTCTGGGACACTGCAACCCCCCTTTCTTCCCACTAGTGGCCCACACAATATATCAGAATTACCTTCACAGTATACACTTACCCCCAGGTCTGGTTCCGGCACTGGGACCTCCTGTGAAATGAGATACAGTGCAACAATCACAGTACAGTACTTTAACATAGACAAATACCTCAGGCAGTATAACTGCTGAAACAAGCAGCTCTGATTTATTTAGGGGGATATAACAAGGACAGGGGGAAATCAGGTTAATTAGCTTATCACTTTAATAATCTACCTATGGCTCTGTGCACAGGCCTATCCCTATCAGTTACTGTCCCTGGGTACCCAAGCCCTAGTGGCTAGTCCAAACCGTGGCAGCTGGTAGGGGCCCTTTCACACAGAGAAAAGGAGAATTAAACAGTCAGCAGTACAGTAATTCCATTTGGATTTAATGTGGCAATTCAACAGGGAGCGACCCTGAATTAGTACTCACGACCTCCAAATAAGATAGGGTCCTTCAATGTCAGCAGGGCTCACTTGAGGTGCACAAACCTCTTCACACATCCATATAAAAGAAAGCACTATACCAGGCAGGCTGCATCTGTATCCCGATCGCAATTACTGCACAATACCCGGGAGAACACACAGCAGATTCAGTTTCTGACAGACCGAGTGTAATTTTCAGCAATTCCTCCAGTCTTCTACAGGGTGAGCCTGGTTTCTACTCTTCAGAGATCCTTTGATTCTTTTCACAGGACGGATTCAGTCCTAACAAGTTGCAGACCGGAACTCTGGGCCTTACACACGTTTTTTGACTAAAACTGCACACTGAAAAGCACAGGGCTCTTCCTTCTTCACTGCCAAAGCTCAACTGAAACTCCAACCGACAAAACCGGCACTTCCTTTGAGTTCCTCCAGTTCTTGACTGGATTGGCTGTCACTCACAATAGACTGCTGCTGTTGGTCCAAAAGGCACTGAAGTCCAAACTACATCTCCCAGAGTCACTGCCCATACAATCCTCTTGTGGCTGGCTCAGATTATGAGTCCAAGTTCTGATTCGTCCAAGGCACCATTTTAGAGCTAGCTTACCCCACTAAGATTGGTCCAGTTCAGCAGTTCAAAACTAGAATGGGAACTAGCAGACACAGTTCTGACTGCAAAGAAAGCAGGTTAGACAAACTGTAATTTCATTATTACTCTAAATAATTTCTGGCAAACAGTTACATCTGTCAGATAGGTTCCCTTTGCACTCCTAGTGACTGCAAAATGAAGTGAATTGGCAGCAGCTTGAGTGGTACTCAATCAAAGAAACACACAGTCCCCCATACAAACTAATTATGTCTGCAAGCAGACAGCTCTTAAGAGACAGTACCAGAGGTTCTAAAACACTCACTGATAAATGGCTTAAATGCCAAACACCATTCAGGCTTGGAGCATTCAAGCAAGCTCCTGAAGTCTTTTGGAACCCCCATTTGCAGGGGGTTACACCTTCCTGGTTTGGGAAAGCTTGACGTCCTGCGTCAAGCAAGTACTCTATAAGTTTCAACTGCAACCATATACATTTGCATTAGGCTCGCACATGTAATCATCAGTCAATATATCATTTTACCAAGAACACATTTCTGAAACATTGCAGTACGTCACTCTTTACACAGTATTACATACACATTGTACCATAACTCAAGTTATTACCTCTTGTACATGAAACCTGAAGAGAGGGCCCCTATCAGTTACCTTGGGGCTGGATGGGGCAAGGCACCATACTGAGAGGGCAACACAAGTAACTTGAGTTAGCACTGACGCTCAGTTTGGGCAATGAGCTCGGGACATACACTCTTTATGGACAACATTGAGAGGCAAATCCACAGGCCTCCCAAGTGAATCATAACTGAGGTGCACCACAGGCTTTACAGCTCGACCAGTCTTTCTAGGGGGAACTGTTATAGTCTCTGCACTCTGAGCCTCATTTTCAGCATTGTCCTCACTTGTCAGGGAGTCTCATGGGGTAGAGAGGCTAGAACTTGGGGCACTTTCAGCTCCAGGAGTTACAGTTTCTGAGTCCACAACATTTGGCCTGCATGGAGAGCTTTGACACTGGCAGTGGACTGTCAGGGCACTCAAAATACTCTTCTTGTTCGGGTGTATCACCAGTCTGCCCCAATCTATCATTTTCCTCCCTGAAAGCTCAAACAGTTCAACCATGCACAATGATTCCATTTCATCTGATCTGATGCTTTGCACTTCACTTTCTGGGAGCATTGGCTCCAGGGATGAAGCTGGGGCTTAGACAGTCCAGAAGGCCCAGCTTCATCTCCAGTATTGACTAGGGATTGCCCGAAACAATTGACTCAGTTGTAAGAAGGATAGTATTCAAAGTCACTCTCACTTTCTTCCGATATGGACTGACAGTCATGCTCAACTGGGACTTGTGGAGGGGAACACTTTAACTTTGCTTCTGTAGGTGCAGACTTTCTTGATCTTTTCTTAGCAGCAGCTCTAGTCACTGGTCCAGAGGGGCATCTTCTAGGGCTCAGACTCAATTAAGATTTGTCCAATGGGCAGTAAATGATTTCTATGCATTGTTTTTACATCTTTTGAATTATTCTCAGGCCTTACTTTGTACACTGGCAGATCATCTAGTTTGCCCACTACAATGTGAGGGAGATGGTGCCATCTGTCAGCAATCTTGTGCTTGCCATGCAGTCCCAGATTTCTTAGCAATACCGATCTCCTCCTGGAGTTCCTGTGCTTTCACCTTTTATCATACCTTTCTTTGTTGGCCAGATTTCTTTTGGCAGCCATGGTTTGAGCCAGTTGGTACGCATGAGTTAGCTGGGCCTTTAACTTTTGCACATACTGTAAATAGTTGTCAGCTTGAACCCCATCAGAGAGACCCCAAAACACACATCTACTGGTAGTCGAGCTTCTTTCCAAACATCAGGCGGTAGGGGAGAATCCAGTGGCATCACTTTTGGTGCAGTTATAAGCATGTACCAGGGTGCTAATTTGTTGGCTCCATCTAGGCTTGTCCTTTGGGTGCAGGGTGCCTAGCATATCTAGCAAAGTGCGGTTGAAGCGTTCAGGCTGTGGGTCCCCTGGGGGTGGTAAGGAGTGGTTCTGGACTTTCGCACTCCCACAGAGAAAGCATCTCTTTGATCAGACGACTCTCAAAGTCTCTCCCTTGATCAGAATGGATTCTTTGTGGAGCCCCATAGTGAACAAAAAAAGTTTTCTACAAGTACTTTGGCCACAGTGGATGCTTTCTGGTCTTTGGTGGGGAAAGCTTGGGCATATCTCGTGAAATGGTCAGTGACCACCAGCACATTACTGATATTTCTTTGATCTGACTCCAAACTCAGAAAATCAATACAGACCAGCTCCATGGGTGCACTGGTGGTGATGTTAACAAGGGGGGCAGCCCTCTGGGGCAATGCTTTCCTCTGTAAGCAGCGACTACAAGTTCGAATGTGTTGCTCCACATCAGCCCCCATCTTAGGCCAATAGAATCTGGATCTCACCAAGTCAAGTGTTCTGTCTATACCAAGGTGCCCCATGTGGTTGTGCAAGGACCTCAGTACTGAGTCTCGAAGGCAGTGGGCAGCACTAGTTGTTGTTTGTCCACTTGTCCCCTCTGTCTACTGTTTCTCTGTATAACAGTTTATTGATCAGTTTCAACTTAGGACCTTCTTTGTATAACAGTGCAGTTCTCAAATCAGTGGAGCGAATTTGGACACATCTTTTCCTGCATAGAGGGCTTCTAAAGCTGCTTTGATCATGGGATCGTGAGGATTGAGCCGCTTGAATACTGTCATTGTCCAGCTGAGGCAGTGCACCAATGTCTATTGCAGAAAAGTGGCAATAAGCAGCAGGTATGCAATTCTCAGAGGCTCCCAAGCAATCCACCATGCAGTCCACTGCGTCCGTGGACATTTGTTCCTCCCTGTCAAACTTCCGGCAGAGTGCCCGAATGTCAGGTTCTGCCAATCGGACCCAATCATTCTGGGAACAGGCCTCTGGGAGAGCATCAGCATCTATGTGGTTCAGACCTGCTCGGTATTCGAGAGCATAGTCATATGTAGATAATGCAGAAAGCCACCTATGGCCAGTGGCATCCAACTTAGCTGAGGTCTGCACATAGGTCAAAGGATTATTGTCAGTTTTACTAGTATTTTAGCCCCATACAAGTACTCATGGAATTGGTCAACAATAGCCCACTTCAAAGCTAGGAACTCTAACTTATGTACAGGATAGTTCTTTTCGGATGGGGTCAGGCTTCTACTGGCAAAGGCCACTGGTCTCAGGCCATTCTGTGCTCTTGGTACAACACAGCCCCAACCCTTGCGAAGCTAGCATCAGTGTGCAGGACGTAAGGTTTTCTTGGATCGGCATAGGCCAGCACTGGAGCATGGGTAAGTTGATATATGATCTCATGAAAAGCAGTCTCACAATCAGAGTCCAGCGGGCCCCAAATACTTCACTCGGATGAAAATACACTCTTTCAGTCTTGAGGACGCTGACTTTGGTATTTTTTGTGGGTTGGGGATACCTTGAGTAAGGTTAAGTAAAGGCGGATCACTCTTGAATAGTCCTTGATGAGCGCCGATAATAACCACAGAATCCAGGAATCTTTGCAGTTCTTTTAGATTTTGGGCTGCGACCAGGTGGTCAAGGCCTCAACTTTACTTGGGTCGGTCTCTATTCCTCGGTGGATACTATGTGTCCCACATACTTTACTGATGTTTGAAAGAATTGACACTTATCAATGGACAGTTTAAGGCCAAAGTCCTCCAGTCGGTCCAATACCTTAAATAATCTGCTCTCATGTTCCTCCAGTGAGCTGCCAAACACAATAACATCATCTAGGTATACCAGGCACTCTAGTAAGTTCATGTCCCCACTGCACGCTCCATCAATCGTTGAAAAGTGGCTGGGGCACCTGAAATCCTTGAGGCATCCTCATGAATTCATAGAAGCCAAGCGGACAGATAAAGGCCGTCTTCTCCACGGTCCTCTGGGGCCATCGGGATCTGGTAGTACCCACTGCGGAGATCCAGCACAGAGAACCACTTGCTCCCGTTTAGGCAGTCCAAAGCATCTTAGATGCGGGGCATTGTGTACTGATCAGGGATAGTCCGCCGTTTAAGGTGCGATAATCCACACACATCCTTACTGTTCCATTCTTTTCCTCACTACCACAATGGGAAGCATAAGGGCTTCTGGATTCTTGTATTACACCAGCAGCTAACATCTCTTGCAGATGCCGTCTCACATCATCTATGTCAGCAGGTGCCAGGCGTCGAGACCCTCACGTAAATGGTCTTTCGTCATAGCGCCGATATTGTGCTCAGCTCCTTGCACGCATCCTACATCCCATTCCTTTAAAGAAAACACCTGGTCTCTCTGGGCAAGCTTCTCACTGATCCTCACTTTCCATTCAGCTGGCAGCGGGAGTCGTCGAATCAAACAAGTCAGGCGTTACTCTGTCATTCTTCCTTGAACTCTTGCTGCTGGGTAGCACTGCAGTGTCTGCACAATGCACATTAGCCAGGATGCAACCTCTGTTTACTCGAATGTCTCTTTCAGACACATTATGAACTTGGACCATTACCTTCTGGCATAAGCATGGGCTCTAGCGGGCAAAATACTAGGCTTGACCAGCAGTCCCTCTGGCAATTTTCCATCGCTTGGTGCATCCAACATTAATATTTTATTCTTAACATCCTTTCTGATACGGACCTCTCCTGTAAGGTACACTGGGCATTTAGCGCCAGGATCAGAGACTCAGGATCCTTCTTCCATACAATTCCGACCGGTTCCTCTGGTTCTGTTTTTCAGCATCTCTCTGTGCCTCATAGGCCTTCTTAATTAAAGCCGAACTCTTAAAGCTCTACTAGTCTTTGACCCCTGTTTTTCATAACACAACTGTGCCAGCCTTCCGAACATATGAGCATTTGTTCCAATCAACAAAGGGACACCATCATACAGTCCAGTGGGGGACACACTAAGGCTAGGGTCTCTACTTGTTCGCCACTCCAGCCACGGAGGTGGGGAAAGACAGCCAAATTCGGATATACCCGGAATAGGGGTAGGCCTTCTCACTTAACCCCCATACATGCAGTCCTTCTAATGGTTGTAAGGGTACGTCTGACAAATGCTTCTGATACCAATCCTGGAACATAATTGTCACTTGGGAGCCACTGTCTAATACAGCTCTTGTAGACACTCCATTCACCTTTACAGTGGTCTCCATGGAGGGACCCACTATTCTGGACCAGTCTGGAGAGGCGGTAGTGGGGGCTGGGCAACTGACCTTGCCACAAAAGGACGTGAATTAGCATTTTTGGTGCCCTCACTGGGATCATGTCGTGCACCTCTTAACCACTGATTTCTTCTCCGAAGCTCTCCTTGTAGCCTATATGCAACTTTGTCAGTGTCTTTTGGGGACTGGCATTCCCTTTTCATGTGCCCATCTTTCCCACAATTATAGCAAAACATACTTTCTGGAGTTTGAGCTGGTCGAGGCGCCACACTGGGAGCCAGGGCGGGGGTATTACTAACTGGAAACCTGGGTGCCATCTCTGTCTGCGGCGTGATAAGCATTTGGAGACATCTCGTCAGTTTCTCCACTTCCATGGTCAAGGAATTGAGTTTGGAGCTGTTATCAGCAGGAGATACATGGGTGGGTACCCCCACCCCATAGCAGATGCAGTCGGATATAGGTCAGGGCCTCGATTGCAGGCGTGGCCTTCATAAAGGGACTGTTTTTGAATTCGATCTCTCTCAACAGTTCGCCCCATTGTGGCATATCTTTTTCCTTGTCAGAGCACTCATTGACTGTCAACCTCTGCCCCTGAACTTCACTTGATGGGTCACCTCAGTCACTCGGGTCGTAGCCACAGCTGTTGGTGCAGGTACCTCCGAGGTCGCCTTTCTCAACTCCTCGAATTTCTCTCATTAACTCATCATAGGAGGGTGGGGATTCCAGTCGATTTGCCAGGCGAACTGAAGCAACAGCAGTTCTGAGAAGGGGCAGACTTAAGGATTCTGTCCAGTCTGGTTCGGTCCAGTTCAATCGCTGGCAAACTACCCTTTCTGAGGCATTCTTGCAACAATTTTTCCAGCCGAGACATACACAGACAACAACTCCCTTGGTACTGTTGTGCATTTCTTACTCTCCACCATAGGTCCTCATCAGAATCTGGGCTCCATACACATTCTCCAAGGCCTCAAGATAGGCCTGTGCAGTCGCTTCAGGGTTACTGGCCCGTTTAGCACGGATGGTAGCCAGGGCAGGACCTCGAGGCTCTCACTAACCCTCTTTAAGCACTAGCCTTCAGAGCCATTGCCATTCTAGCACTTGGGGGCAACATAGTCTATCCAGGTCTCCCAGTCATCCTCCCCTTGGGGTGGGAGGTGCCAGAGAAAATCCTCAACCTTCGGTAAGAGTCGTGACTAATGGCAGGTGCAGAAATAGGAGTCTGCATTGGTTCAGCCACCATTACGGGCACTGGAGCAGGAGAGGTGTTGGGGAGGAACACCCAGGTGGCAAGAATAGTTTCTTCAAGTCCTCCACAGTTTTCCCTCCCAGCAACCATTCAGCAAATTTCTCCTCAAAGTTTCAGATAGTGGTGGGGCTGATTCCCCCGGGTCTTTACTGTCCTTAGTTATCACTCTCAAGCAGTGAGGGCTCCTCTGGGGTAATGGTCTGTGGCACTTTGGAGCTATCTATGGGATCCTTAAACTCTACTAGGGCCAGGAAAGTGTGGGTGAGCAGATTAGCATGCCGACCCACCACCACAGGGTTTTGTAAACCTTCCACCTTGGAAAGTGCTCCTGCACAGTGTCCGTATTGATACCCAGGGATGTCCAGGATAAGCATAGCATTTTGGGGTCGATCTCCCCCAGTACACCACTCCACCAGCCGGTGCACAGCCACTTCTGTCGGGTACCCATTTTTTCTTAACAGTGGTTGTAATATGGCCACTAGAGGACACAATCCCAGCGGTGAGCCTCCAAGATGTAACCCTAGCTGGCGCTATCCCAGGGGCTACTACCCTGCCTGATTTGCCACTAACAGGTTGAGGGGCCTGGATCCAATGGAGTGCCTCCACCCAGAGGTCAGGGTTTGCAATAGTTAAACTAACTTGGTCACAGCCCTCTGGGACACTGCAACCCCCTTCTTCCACACTAGTGGCCCACACAATATATCAGAATTACCTTCACAGTATACACTTACCCCAGGTCTGGTTCCGGCACTGGGACCTCCTGTGAAATGAGATACAGTGCAACAATCACAGTACAGTACTTTAACATAGACAAATACCTCAGGCAGTATAACTTTGCTGAAACAAGCAGCTCTGATTTATTTAGGGGATATAACAAGGACAGGGAAATCAGGTTAATTAGCTTATCACTTTAATAATCTACTTATGGCTCTGTGCACAGGCCTATCCCTATCAGTTACTGTCCCTGGGTACCCAAGCCCTAGTGGCTAGTCCAAACCGTGGCAGCTGGTAGGGCCCTTTCACACAGAGAAAAGAGAATTAAACAGTCAGCAGTACAGTAATTCCATTTGGATTTAATGTGGCAATTCAACAGGGAGCGACCCTGAATTAGTACTCACGACCTCCAAATAAGATAGGGTCCTTCAATGTCAGCAGGGCTCACTTGAGGTGCACAAACCTCTTCACACATCCATATAAAAGAAAGCACTATACCAGGCAGGCTGCATCTGTATCCCGATCGCAATTACTGCACAATACCGGGAGAACACACAGCAGATTCAGTTTCTGACAGACCGAGTGTAATTTTCAGCAATTCCTCCAGTCTTCTACAGGGTGAGCCTGGTTTCTACTCTTCAGAGATCCTTTGATTCTTTCACAGGACGGATCAGTCCTAACAAGTTGCAGACCGGAACTCTGGGCCTTACACACGTTTTTTGACTAAAACTGCACACTGAAAAAGCACAGGGCTCCTTCCTTCTTCACTGCCAAAGCTCAACTGAAACTCCAACCGACAAAAACCGGGCACTTCCTTTGAGTTCCTCCCAGTTCTTGACTGGATTGGCTGTCACTCACAATAGACTGCTGCTGTTGGTCCAAAAGGCACTGAAGTCCAAACTACATCTCCCAGAGTCACTGCCCATACAATCCTCTTGTGGCTGGCTCAGATTATGAGTCAAGTTCTGATTCGTCCAAGGCACCATTTTAGAGCTAGCTTACCCCACACTGATTGGTCCAGTTCAGCAGTTCAAAACTAGAATGGGGAACTAGCAGACACAGTTCTGACTGCAAAGAAAGCAGGTTAGACAAACTGTAATTTCATTATTACTCTAAATAATTTCTGGCAAACAGTTACATCTGTCAGATAGGTTCCCTTTGCACTCTAGTGACTGCAAAATGAAGTGAATTGGCAGCAGCTTGAGTGGTACTCAATCAAAGAAACACACAGTCCCCCATACAAACTAATTATGTCTGCAAGCAGACAGCTCTTAAAGAGACAGTACCAGAGGTTCTAAAAACACTCACTGATAAATGGCTTAAATGCCAAACACCATTCAGGCTTGGAGCATTCAAGCAAGCTCCTGGAAGTCTTTTGGGAACCCCCATTTGCAGGGGTTACATATAGCCTCGAAGAAAGGAGGAGAGGGGGACATGATAGAAACTTCAAGTACCTCAAGGGAATCAACAAAGTCCAAGAGGGTAGCATCTTTCAAAAAAGAGATGTGCAAGAACAAGGGGCACAATTTGAAGATAGAAGAGGCGGCTCAGAGGTAATTTAAGGAAGTATTTTTCACAGAGAGGGTTGTGGATGCATGGAACGGCCTTCTGGAGGAGGTTGTGGAGTCAAAAACAGTGGTGGAATTCAAGCATGCATGGGACAGTCATAAGGCAATTCTAGGGTGTGGGGGTAGGAAGAAGTAGGCTGCTGGTTAACTAGGATCTGCAGCTTATCCATTAGGTAGGGAAATAGGCAGACTGGGTGGGCCAAGTGGTTCTTATCTGCCGTCAAAATCTGTGTTTCTATGTTTCTCTCTTGGGGCAGTCACACAGCATACAGTGACTGCCACTCAAGTCACTGCAAAATAGTGTACATATGAACTTTACTTGTGGAGCATATCCTCAAAGTTTCCAAAAAGTTGATCAAATGGATAGATTCTTTACAAAGAGTCTCAGAGTGCTAAGTTAACAACTTGCTGGGACTGTGCCAGCAAAGTATTTCTGCAACACCGCTAATCTTTAGACAGAAAATTAACCCTGTAGTACCCAATAAAGCCAACCTTCTACATGAGGTGTTTATTTTTGGTAGTAAGAGGTAATGCTTAAAGAACTGAACTGTTTCATAGAAGAGGTCAAAGGTTCGAATCCCACCAAACCACTGTTTCACAATAAGCAATGTTCTTAACTTCTGCATTCTCCAGTCCACCTAGCTGTAAAATAAGCAGGACCATCACTAGTGAAACTAAATGGTGTTGCATCTCAGTTGGTTTATCCTGCATAAAAAGATGTAAACACTAAAAAAAAAAGCAAGGTTAAAAAAGCGCCTGTGATTTACATGAAAAGGACACCTGGAAAAGAAAGAACTGCTTAACATAACAGAACAGCCTAAATTGATTTCTTTCACTGCTCTGCTTATTCCCTAGGCAATCAATGTGTCATATTTAATTGCTGTTGATGGCAAGCCAAATATTAAGTCAAGCAGGTTTAGTCTCTTTATCAGTTATCTAAATCTGTATGTGTCTCTCTGTCTCTCGTTCTCTCTCTCATGGACATTTCATCCTCAGCTCCTCACAGTTCTGATCACAGTGGACCCTGGTTCAGATGCATTAAATTCCCATTTATGTTGTAATCTGATTATAAAACAGCTCAAACTATTCGCCTTCCAGCTCTACAATAATCCCTTTACTAGGTTTAGCAAAAAAATAATGACAGCACTTTTTTTTATCCCTGCACTCTGCAAGTGGCACCCTGCAGCAAAGCAAATTTCTGTTAATACTTGAGTGTGGTTCCCGCTGATTTAAAGACCACCCTTGTCTCACAGCCTGAGCTGAGGATGAAAGATGAAACTGCCTTCTTATTCCTCTTCTTTTGTCTGTCAAAGCGACAACATCTAATGAGAGCTGTGAAGGAAAAGGGGCATGCAATTGGTAACTGTACATCTATCATTAACTGGGATCAGCCAGCCCTCCCAGGGATTTGTAGGTGGCAGATTGGCAAAGGACCGAGAGCAATTGGCAATACTTTGCAGATGTGATGGATGGATATTGATGACTTAATACCATTCCACTTTGCTCCGCTGCCCTCCCCATCCCAAGCACACATGCTTGCCCTCTCCCTGGTTCTTCTTTTAGGCATTTTAGATTTGGCAGGATTGATACACAGGAAGGTCAAATAACCTGACAATGGTCATTCAGTGAGAAAGTGATTTTGTTGAGAGGGATCCAAACCTGGTGGTGCCAGGGGGATTTATTTGTACTCCCTCCGAGTCCAAAAAGTCAGCAAGTTCTTGCTAGGTGTAAACAACTTGCATGTTTTATGAACATTATATTTTCCTGCCTGTGGTTGAGTTCAGTAAAACAATGCCAGAAAATAGGACCTCTTGATTTACAGACCTGTGTTCAAACCACTGGAATTGGCTTTCCTAAATGCATAACATATAACATAACACAACATATACAGTAACAGAAGGTAACACATGTATAACATACCGTACAACACATAATATATACCATTATTTATTTATTTAGATTTTGGTAACCAGGTAAGCCCACTGAGACCAGAGATCCCTTTTTCAGAGGCGACCCGGAATTAGTTACAGTAAATACATACATAGGTATCAATATACTGTTATTACATAACATTACAGTTATACGAAGCCAGGGGACTTCACTTTGTGAAGTATTTTATGACGTTTCCCTAATTTTGAGGGGCGTGGCTTGGATAAAGAGGAAGATGGCTGCTTGATTCATTAGCTCTGTCCCTAGCTGGGTTATATCCGCATCTTCCTCACCATCTAGGGACTATTTATATATACAATGGGGGGGGTAGTAACAACAACAAAAAAAGGAAAGGGACCTGGGGGTAATCATATCAGATGACCTTAAGGTTAGCAAGCAATGTGAGAAGGCAGTAGGGAGGGCTGGGGGTATACTGAGATGCATAGGGAGAGGCATCAGCAGCAGAAAACAGGAAGTTGTTATCCCTCTGTACAGACAGTTGGTGAGAACCCATCTGGAATACTGTGTCCAGTTCTGGAGACCCCATCTCCGCAAGAACATAGACAGGATAGAGGCAGTCCAGAGGAGGGCAATTAAAATGGTGCAGGGTCTGTAAGAGAAGCCGTATGAGGAGAGACTAAAGGAGCTTAATATGTATACCCTTGAGGAAAGAAGGGAGAGGGGGGACATGATAGAAACTTTTAAGTACCTCAGTGGACTCAGCAAAGTCCAAGAGGGTAACATCTTTCAGAAAAAGAGACGTGCAAGAATAAGGGGACACAATTTAAAGATAGAGGGGGTGCGGTTCAAGGGCAATGTGAGGAAGTAGTATTTCACAGAGAGGGTAGTGGATGCATGGAACAGCCTTCCTGAGGAGGTTGTGGGGTCTAAAACTGTGGGAGAATTCAAGAATGCATGGGACAGACTATAAGGCAATTCTTGTGGGGGGTAGGAAGAAATAGGCTGTTGGTTGACTAAGATCTGCGGCCTATCCTGTAGGTAGGGAAATGGGCAGACTAGATGGGCCAAGCGGTCCTTATCTGCCGTCAAAGTCTATATTTCTATGTTTCTATGTTTCAAGGCATGACTCGTTACATTACCCCCTCCCCATCTCTCCGATGCGATTATTTTGCATTTCATCCATCCGGTTATCGTTTAATAGTGCCAGTAGTTCTCAAGTCGCATCGGACTGCAGTAGACTGCATAGGCTCCTCTCTCACCCTTGATATCAGCAGCTAGAATTATCTGCTTTGTGGTGCCTTGTGTTCTCTTTACCTGTACTATAGGGTGCCCTGTGACTGCTACTGCTCCAATTTAATCACTCGGTTCACTCAGACTGCTCCGGTCGCACTAGCATGGTCATGGGCTCACTCAACAACCCTCAAGTAGCTTCATCTTCCAGCCAAATCGAACCTCTTCCACAACTCACAAATGTTGGTACCTTGTTACAGTATATAACTAGCATGTTGGAAACCTTGCTCACCTGGGTTGATGGGATTAATGCAGCACTATTGGGTATTGTGGCAGACGTTCGCATGCTGGAGGATGGCATGAATGTGGCAGAGCAGAGGGCTGAAGATCTGGAGCTTTCACAGGCCAAAGTCTGGCAGTGTTTGCATGCACATAAGACTAAGTTAGCTGCCCTCTGGCACTGGGCTGAGGATCAGGCAAACCGGGGATGCTGCAATAACATTAGGATTATAGGTTTCCCCGAGGGCCTGGAGGGGCAAAATATGGAGTGCTTCCTGAATGAAATTCTGCCCAAGATGTTGGGGGAAAGGTGGAAGGGTCCCATCAAAGTGAAGAGGGCCCATAGGATTTCCAGCAGAACTCAAGCATCAGGTCACTCTCCTCAGCCTATTATTGCCTACCTTCTGAGGTACTCCACTAAAGAAAGGCTGCTAAGAGCCGTCAGAGATAAGGGGGAGATTATGTGGCAGGGGGCCTGAGTGTCATTTTACCGTGATTTCTCTTGAGAGGCTGCAGCTAAAAGAAAGGCCTTTATTCCCATCAAAAAACTGCTCAAGGCACAAGGGTTTAATTACCGCTTTAAAAATATCACCTACTTGCAAGTCTCTAAAGATAGCAGGGAGATCGTGGCAGAGCACCCGAAGGAGATCAAGCTCTGGGCCTCTAAGCACTGGCCATCCATATCTCTATGAACTATGCCTCCCAGATGCCTCTGTGCACCAGGTGACCTCAGCCAACATAACGGGAACCAAATGATTGAACAGCAATTCTGGGCGGACCTTAATTCTGACCGGTCTGTCCCACTCCCGAAAGATTCCCCCAAGTCTTCACACGGATACCACCAGCTTTCTCCCAATTATAGCCGTGAAGGCTCTAATCCTTCTCTTGGGGACCTGTCGGCTTCTCCATTACCACAACAAGCTGCTGTTCATGTCTCTAGGCTCAGACAATGCTCTAGAAGTGGCCATGATCTCTCTCCAGACTGTCAGGAGGCGGCCCCGCCAGCAAAGCTGCCCAGAGATGATCCCTCCTCAGTAACCGATCTGCCAAGTATGAGTGCCCCCAAAGATTCTCACATGGAAGTGGTTGCCCCCAATCTCTAGTTGGATTCCCCACTAGATGCAGATGAACCAGGAGAAGATTCCCAGCTGCCCATCAAGCCTGGGCTGAAGTCATTTGCAGAAGTGGTTACCTCAGGATCGCTTAACCCTGCAGCACCAGTCTTTCAATCGGACATTTCCAGCACCTGAGATCATTTCTAGAGCTGGTGGTTGTATGCAGATTTCCTGTTACAATTGCACCCTGATGGGTCTTGGTGGGCTGTTTGGTGGGGTTTCATATTAATGATAATAGGGGTGGGGTTGGGGGGATTTTCTTTACCCAGGCCCGATATTTTTGTTTCTGCAACATGTTCAACCTGGCCTGGTGCAGGGACCCATCGAGTGGTTAGACCCCTCCCTCCCCACAATCGACCCTCAGGGCGTCACACTTGCGAGTTAATTATTGCAGCTCTCATAGGGTGTACCTCACCTCTGCACTCTATAGGATGTGCAAGGAAGAAGGCATTTGGAACCTATAGCCCCAGGGAACCATGTGAGGACACTACCGCATGTTTTCCAGAGGATGCTTTGAATCCCTATGGTCGCTGGGATTTTCTTATTTAGCTTATAGTCTAAGGTGTTGGGACCCCCTGCTGTGCCTACCTCAGGGTCTCCAGATGGGGAGTCTCCCTCCCCCCTTTATCCTCTCCCTCCCTTACCCATGCCCTCTCCTTCCAGGTTCTGGTACCCCTCCCAGTCCCCCTCGCCTCAGTCACTCTTTCCCTGGATTCCTCTTTTACCCATCCAGGGTGAAAATTCAGCTAGGGATGAGTTATTCCATCTGGCTACTTCTTATACACCCCCTATTGGGTGAGCAGTTAGCGTGGTCGAGAAACTAGCAAATGGGGAGAGGGGTGCAGCACCCCAAACGTCGAATGGGAAGAACACCCCTCCTCCCTCAGCTAGTGGTCAAACAGGAGTTCGGCATGTTTGTAGTTCATTTGCATCACCAGGTAAGAAAAAAGGTGCAGCTCCCCATATGACGCACAGGGGGAAACACCAGACCTCGCCCAACAACTAACACACTGAAATCTGGCCAATGGAAAATCATGTACACAATTGCTTCCAGTCTGGGTAACAAGATTCCAGACCTGCAGGCAGTAATGACAGAGGCTAAACTGGACATAGTAGCCATTAGCGAGACATGGTTTACCAGTAGCCACACTTGGGGAAACTTCAGTACCTGGCTATGTACTGTTCAGAAGAGACTGAGGTGCAAAAAGGGGGGTGGAGTGGCCCTTTATGTCAATGAAAATATCAAAGCTATAGAAATTCAGAGTGGGCAAGCTTTAAGGATGCAATACTTGAAGCAACATCCAATTGTGTTAGAGAGAAAAGGAAGTGCAAAAGAAGAAGGAAACTACTTTGGTTCTCAAAAACAGTAGCAGAAAAGGTCAGAGCCAAAAGGTTGGCCTTCAGGAAATATAAGGGAATGCAGCAGGATGAAGATAGGGAGGCATACCAAACTTCCCTAAGGGAAGCAGGGAAGACAGTAAGGCAGGAAATGGCCCAAACCGAAGAAACACTAGCACCAACAGTAAAAGAAGGTGACAAGACTTTCTATAGATACATTAGTGAAAGGAGAAAGTTCAGAGCGGGTATTGCTAAGATCAAAGGAGATAAGGGGGCGTTCGAGGAGAAGGACCATGTAAAAGCATCTATCCTAAATAGATACTTCTGCTCAATATTTACTAAAGAGAAGGTAGGACAGGGCCCACAGCTCAGCACCATGGACACAGGGGGGAGGGATGTGCGCACTAGTCCCTTCACAAAAGAAAGGGTCCTACAAGAGTTCGATAAGCTCAGGGTGGACAAGGCAATGGGACCCGATGGCATACATCCCAGGGTACTAAAGGAGCAAAGGGTGGAACTAGCAGAGCCATTATCAGAACTGTTTAGTGAGTCTCTGAGCACAGGAGAGGTCCCAGAAGACTGGAGAAGGGCTCATGTGATCCCACTCCACAAGAGTGGTAGCAGAGAGGAGGAAGGAAACCACAGACCAATCAGTCTTACCTCAGTAGTGGGCAAAATTATGGAGGCACTCCTTAAGGAAAGGATAATGAAACATAGAAACATAGAATTTGACGGCACATAAGGACCGCTTGGTCCACCTAGTCTGCCCATTTCCCTACCTAACGGATAAGCTGCAGATCCTAGTTAACCAACAGCCTACTTCCTCCTACCCCCCCCACTAGAATTGCTTTATGCCTGTCCCATGCATTATTGAATTCCCCTGCTGTTTTTGACTCTATGACCTCCTCAGGAAGGCTGTTTCATGCATCTACAACCCTCTCTGTGAAGAAATACTTCCTCACATTACCTCTGAGCCATCCCCCTCTATCTTCAAATTGTGCCCCCTTGTTCTTGCACATCTCTTTTTCTGAAAGCTGCTACCCTCTTGGACTTTGTTGATTCCCTTAAGGTATGTGAAAGTTTTTATCATGTTCCCCCTCTCCCTCCTTTCCTCAAGGCTATACATCTTAAGCTCCTTTAGTCTTTCTTCATATGTCTTCTGGTGCAGACCCTGCACCATTTTGGTTGCCCTCCTCTGGACAGCCTCCATCCTGTCTATGTTTCCAGAACTGTACACAGTACTCCAGATGTGGTCTTACCAACTGTATGTACAGAGGGCCAACAAGTTCCTGTTTTCTACTGGTGATGCCTCTCCCTCTGCATCCCAGTATCCCCCCAGCCTTCCTTACTGCCTTCTCACATTGCTGGCCCACCTTTAGGTCATCTGATATGACTACCCCCGGGTTCCTTTCCATTTTTGTTGTTGTCAGTATCTCACCACCCCATTGTGTACTCTTGCCCTGGGTTTTTGTTTCCCAGGTGCATTACTTTGCACTTCTTTGCGTTGAATCTAAGCTGCCATACAGTTGACCATTCCTCGAACCTTGCCAAGTCCCTTTTCATCCTTTCCACCCCACCTTGCATATCAACCCTGTTGCAGATCTTTGTGTCATCTGCAAAGAGACATACTTTCCCTCCCAGTCCCTCTGCAGTGTCACTTATGAAACACCTGGAATCCCATAGGAGCACAGGATCCCAGACAGTATAGCAAGACAGTATAGCGCAGTGGTTTAAGGCTCTGAGCTGCAAATCTGGAGACCTGGGTTTGAATCCCACAGCCCCCAGTTGCATACTGTGTGACCCTGAGCAAATCACTTAACTTCCCTGTGCTCCCAGGTTGCACCTGTAAACAAGCTTTCAGCTTAGTGTGTCTCACCAGGTTAAACAATTGGAGAAAAAAAGAAAAAAGACTGCATGCTTTTACAAAAGGAAGGTCCTGTCAAACTAATCTCATAGATTTCTTTGACTGGGTAACCAGAGTGGTGGACCAGGGGGAGCAGTTGATGTCGCCTACCTTGACTTCAGCAAAGCTTTCAATACTGTTCCACATAGAGGATTGATTAATAAGCTGGGCAGGCTTGGGGTGGATCAGAAGTTGGTCAACTGGGTGGCAAACTGGTTGACGGACAGAAAACAGAGAGTGGTGGTAAGCGGTATACAGTCAGAAGAGATGCAAGTCACAAGTGGGGTACCTCAGGGATCAGTCCTGGGGCCAGTCCTCATCAATATCTTCATCAGTGACATTGCAGATGGACTGGAGGGTAAGGTTTGCCTGTTTGCAGATGACACCAAGATCTGCAACAGAGTAAATGATCCAGATGGGGTGGGCAGAATGAGAAGAGATCTGGATAAACTAGCAAAATGGTCGGAAGAGTGGCAACTGGGGTTTAACGCAAAGAAGTGCAAGATCATGCACATAGGGAAGAGAAACCCTGAAGCCACCTATAGGCTGGGAGGGAAGTTGCTGGCAGTCACAAGGGAAGAAAGAGACTTGGGCATCATCATCACCGATGACCTGAAATCATCCAAGCAGACCACTAAAGATGTAGGTAAGGCTAGGGGAATGTTGGGGTGTATTAGTAGGGGTATCACAAGTCAGAAGAGGGAGGTAATAATCCCTCTTTACAAGACACTGGTTAGGCCCCATCTGGAGTACTGCGTGCAGTACTGGTGGCCACACCTTCACAAGGACAGTAACCAAATTGAGGCAGTCCAGAGAAGGGCAACCAAAATGGTGCAGAGACTGCATCAGAAAACATATGAGGACAGATTAACAGAGCTCAATATGTATACCCTAGAAGAAAGGAGGGAGAAAGATGATATGATCGAAACATTCAAACACCTTAAGGGCATTAACAAGGTGAAAGAGTCTAACATGTTTCAATATAAGAAAAATATCAGGACATGAGGACACAGCATGAGATTAGAGGGAGGCCGATTAAGGGGTAATGTGAGGAAGTTCTTTTTCACAGAAAGTGTGGTGGATGCATGGAACGGCCTACCTCAGGAAGTGGTGGATATGAATACAATGCAGGGCATCAAACAGCCATGGGACAGGCATAAGGAAGCAATACAGATGAGTATGAATAGATAGGCCATTGATAGAGCAAAGGCCGATGGCACATTTATAAGGTAGAAAAAGAAATGGGCAGACTGGATGGGCCTTGCGGTCCTTATTTGCCATCAACTTCTATTTTTCTATGTATGTAATTTCCCTCCTCTCTTGGAGGGACTTCTCTTGTGCTTACACCTCTTCACCTTTAGAGTAGTCCAGTGTTATTACATGGTCTTGATGGCCTCTGTTACTGGTTGTTTCTTCTATTCAGTGTTCCTGGTTTATGAGGCTTACATATTATTTGGATTATTTGTTATTCCAGTTTTTTTCTAATAGAATCTTATTGCTAATGCATTGTCATATAAAGTTGTTTCCTTTTTTTTCTACTTGAATATTACAGGTTACAATCTCTGCACTTCTGGTAGACAAAAGCAGGCCCTTGTTGATTGGTGATCTCCCTAGGGGAACGCATTCAGGTACCCTTCCCCCTCCCCCCTCAGTGTTACATTCCCTACTCCTTGGGTGAGTACTTTCTTTCATTATCTATTTTCATTCATCAGGAAGTATGACATCCCCTGCTCTCTACAGGGTCAAATGCACATCCTGGAACGTCAAAGGGTTGAATCATCCTGTCAAGTGCACAAAGGTCCTGCAGCATGTATGCTTCTTGCAGGCAGATATTGTGCTGCTTCAAGAAATGCATCTCACTGCAGGACTGTTCAATGGCTGAAGAAATCCTGGGTAGGAAGGGTAATTGCTAGTTCAGCCTCAATCGAATCTAGGGGCATTGCTATACTGGTACGTTGCTCATGCCCTTGGGTGGAGGAGGAGTACAAAACAGACAAACTCAGCTGTTGGGTGGTTTTCAGGTTTGTTTTTCCAGGGGTTGCTGCTGTACTGGCCAACATGTATGGCCCAAGAGTGGAAAATGCAGATTTCTTGCCGGAACTCAGTCAGGCTACTGCTGCTCTTACAGAAGGCAAGCCACAGATGCCTATACTGATTGGTGGCGACTTTAATATGGTAACTGACATATTCCTAGATAAGTCCAAGCACACCCCCCAAACTCACCCTAAGGCTCAGGCTTCACTGCAGAAGTTAATTAATGAGTGGGGTTTGGTAGATGTCTGGAGATGTGATCATCCCTCCGGGCACGACTACACTTTCTATTCAGCCGTCCACTCCTCCTACAGCTGTATTGACCTATGGCTTGCCAATGCTGCTGTGGCTCCAGGAGTTTCTTCTACACGAATTGACAACATCATCCTTTCTGGTCATGCCCCCATTGCCTACTCCTACGCAATGCCTGGGCGCTCCTCCACGGGTATGAGATGGCACTGTAACCCCTGTTGACTGCACGACCCTGAATTATGTTGTGTAGTGAGGGAGGCAGCGATAAAAACAACTTTGATCTTAATAACACGGAGGAAGTTAAGGCTGGCACTGTATGGGAGGCATTCAAGGCGGTGCTGAGGGGGCAGATTATCTCCTACTCTGCTTCTCAGAACAAAGCCTGGAGAGCTACTTTAGACCAACTGCAGTCTGAATTGTCCCTATTAGAAGCCTAGTTTAAGGCTTCTACTGCTGCTTCCCCCAATCAGTCCCTCATCAGGGATATTATCGGAATTAAATATCGGATTACTACCATTATGCAGCAAAAGGTGGAATGGCTGCTCCTTCTCTCAAAGCACAGCCACTGGGAAGGTGGGAAGCTTCTAGCATATCAACTGCACAAACAGCAGGCTTCTTCTTGCATACATGCACTCAAATGCTCCTCCGGGACAGTCATCTCTGATCCCCAAGGTATTAACGCACGTAGGCAGGAATTCTATCAATCACTATATCAGTCTTGGATGTCACTGGATTCTGCTCAGTTATCATAGGGCCTGAGTAAGTTTTGTGCACAGTCTGATTTGCCTTGTCTTCCCCCAGATTCAGTGGTGGCATTGGAGAAACCTTTCTCAGAGGTCAAACTCATAATGGCTGTATCCCAGCTAGCCAAGGGCAAGGCACCGGGCCCCGACGGCATGACCATTGAACTGTACCAGCTCCTGGCACCCTTGATCTCTTCCCCACTGCTAAGAGCGTTGCAGGAGGCCTGTGAAGTTGGATCCCTTCCCCCTCTACAATGCGGGAAGCACTTATTACCCTCTCCCCAAGAAGTCCACTGATCCCTTGGACTGTGCCATTTTCCGCCCTATATCCCTTATTCCGGTAGACACCAAGATTGCAGGCAAAATTATGGCTAACCGGATAACTGAGATGTTACCCACTATAGTCCACCCCTTCCAAGTGGGCTTCACTAAGGGTAAGTCTGGGACGGACAACACCAGACTGATACTTAATCTTAAGTGGCTGTTGCTAGGTTCCTATATTCCCATGGCAGTGCATTTTTCGAAAGCGTTTCGCTCAATCAAATGGCCTTACATGAGGTCCTCCGCCTCTATGGGTTCATTCCCTATTTTTTCCAATGGGTCTCCACCTTTTATAACCTTCCAATGGCCAGAATCCTCACAAATAAGGATATCTGCCCCCCTTTTCAGTGAAACAGAGGCACGCAGCAGGGATGCCCCCCTTTCACCCCTGCTGTTTCTTGTGGCCCTAGACCCACTGATTAGAAAATTGGATGCCACCACTGCAGTCATGGAACTATGAGTAGCAGACCACTCCTACCTGGCGGTGGCGTACGCTGACGATCTCCTTCTTACTCTTTCTCACCCACAGAATTCTCTCCCTGAAATACTTACTATACTCTGAACCTTTGGCCACCTGTCTGGATTGCAGACCAATCAGAAGAAGACAATCCTGGTGCCTTTAAATGCAGCTTGCACAAGTGACTGCTTACCTGGCCTGGATCTTGCTTGGGCCTCCCATGGTTTCACATACCTTGGAGTGTTGATCCCATTTGCCTGGAGGGACTTGGAATCATCTAACTTCTCTCCCTTACTGGTTAGCCTCTCCGTGGAGATCAAGCAGTGGCTCAGACTTAATCTCTCCCTTTGGGGCAAAGTAGCTGCCATTCACATGCTCCTTTTACCTAGGGTTGCTTACCTCCTTAATAACCTCCCTATTCCTCTCTCATCCAAATTATTCCGGACCCTGGATAAAATGATTGCTCTTTTGCTCTGGGATGGCAAGAAGCCCGGTTGGAGCTGTAATAACTTATAAGCCCATTAGTCCAGGGGTGGCCTTGGTCTCCCTTGGTTGCAGGGTTATCACTTGGCATATATGTCCGCCCAAGCCACAAAATGGTTTGTGCCCTCATGTCTCCCCTCAATTGTGGGTTAGCCTGGAAACTCAAATACTGTCCGGTCATCCTTCAAGCGGGCTCCTGTCAGGGGTCTCATTTTCTAATGCCATCCTGACTCCGATGATGGCCGAAACCAGAAGAGCCTGGTATAAACTTATGGCCTCATCTGGTACCCCAAAGACTGCCCATTCTCCTCCCCTGAGATATGTCCCCATTTGGGATAACAGCCTTCTTTTGATAGACAAAAAACCTGTGCAAAGGATTAGTTGGGAGGAATGAGGCATCAGACGTATTCAGGATCTATATATGTCCAGTCCTACCAAACTAATGTCTTTCGACCAGCTGAGGACCAGATATAACCTCCCTTCTAAAGACTTCTGGAGGTTTCTCCAATGTTCATAGTGCGGTTCAGGCTCTTAAGTCCACATAAGCTTCTGACCCTCGTGGAATTGGTTAGCCACATTGCATAAAAAACCCTCACTCCGTGGGCTAGCTGGGCATTTCTACCAGATGTGGCGAGACTCACAGCCAGACCATACTGAACCCTGCAGACTGGCCTGGGTGGATGATCTGCAACACCCTATCCCCCCAAGACATCTGATCCAGCTGTCTCTGAAGGGCTCATTCCTCATACATGGATGCCAGAAGTCAATTGATTCAACTTAAAATCCTCCTTCGATGGTACAGGACTCCAGCTGCACTTCAGGCAAAGGGGTTGCTCCCTCATGCACAATGCTGGAGGTGCCAGCAAAGTCCCACCCATATCCTACACATTTTATGGTTATGCCCTCATCTGGACTCTTACTGGGCCTCCATTAGAAATGACTGTGTCAATGTTCTGAGCAAATCGATTAATTTGTCTAACTCTACACTCCTTCTTGGAGACACCTCAGCACTTGGTCTCCTTCCAATGGAGCATAGGAATTGGCTGCTGGGTGCCTTTATGGAAGCTAAAAGGCTCCTACTGATGAACTGGCGCCAGCCCTCACTTACCACATTCTCAACCTGGCGTGCCGCCATGGCCAAGCTTGCCAGTCTGGAGAGACTTTCTTATCTAACGAAGCGGCAGCTCTTTACCTACTTCCATAAATGGAATGCGTATTTACACTCCCCTCTTTGTTTGGTGCCCCCAAATCCGCCATGTAACCCCCGGTCTAACTGTTACCTGCTCTGGTCACTGCATCTCAGATCTCCCCTCCCTTTCCCCCTCCCCTCCTTGCTTAGCTCCTGTTTAAACCCCTTTCGCTTCCACCTTATATTCAGTAATGCCACTCTTTTGGTTTGGTACTGGATACTTTGCTGGTACCCCAGAAGCGCAGACACCTGATGTGTATACTGTTTATCTTGTCTGTTTTCACCAATATCTGTTTTGTAATACAGTATATGTTTTATGGACTCACAGGGGCTGTGTATATGTCTTGAACTTTTCTTTAATGTTTGTATATCTGTAGAGCCGTACCTGTACCTGTGTGGTATGTTCTCTATGTATCCTGTACACATCTGCTTGTTTGAAAAACTCAGTAAAAGTTTTCTATGATAAAAGAAAGAAGTTTCCCTAATTTCTAGCCTCGCATCGCCAGGTGCGCATTTGCATAGTTTTCACCTGGAGAAGTTCCCACTTTCACCCTGACTTCACAACACCTTCACCAGTGAAGTAAACTTTTGCTGCAGCTCTACATAAATACTATAACATAACATAAATAACATAACATAACATAACATAACATAACATAACATAACATAACATAACATAACATAACATAACATAACATAACATAACATAACATACTGTAGAACTACTTAATATTGCGTCGAGTTTATATCGTGGTCTGACTCTCATGTTTGGTAGTGCGTCAAATTACCATCGCGCTCCGCTACTGGCTGACAGCTAGCTTTCACCTGATAGGTGTCTTATACAGTACTAATATGTTGTGGTCAGCATAGTTCTGTTTCTTGCCCGTTCTTTTGGATTACTGACCAGCGCATCAAACATGTCTCTCTTCAAGTGGTTACACACTCCAGATAAAAAAAAATCAACAAAGCGTGACTACTCAGCACTGCCTACAGATAAGGTGTAAACTTGATACCATGCTCCCAATGGACAATGGACAGTATTGGTAAGAAGCAAATTGAAGTGTCTGGTCTCAGTGACAAACGACAAGCCACTGTGGTGTTATGCATTTCCCTATCTGGTCATTACCTTCCTCCACAGGTAATTTACCAGGGGAAAACTGATCAATCCCACCCACATTTCTCATTCCCTGCTGATTGGTGCATTACCCACACTGAAAACCATTGGGCTAATTCTAACACCACTGTGCTATACACCAACAAAGTGATTGTCCCATACATTAATAAAGTAAAAGTGCAAATGAATCTCCCTGATGAGCAGTGCACAGTACTGATTTTAGATCTGTCTAGAGGTCATACAACTGCAGATGTACTTGCAAACTTTGAGGCCAACAACATTATTCCAATTTTCGTGCCTGCGTCTTGCACTGACCTGTTATAACCTTTGGACATGGCCATAAATAAAATATTTAAAGATAAACTCAAAATACAATTCACTGACTGGTATGCACAACAAATGTCTGACCAACTTCAGGTTGGGAGGAGCAGCAGCTCACAGATTAAGGTAGACCTGAGATCCACAGCATTAAAGTCTCATCATGCACAGTGGCTGGTGACAAGCATGGCTAGCTTGTACACACAAACTGAGGAGTGTATCCAGGGTTTTCAGCAGGCAGGCATACTACAGGCACACAACAACTTCCTCAACAGAACAGTAATAATCATTTTGCTGTCCTTTTGACATCTACTTATCTAAAAGTCAGTATTTTGTTAACCACTACTCACCGACCTTTCTCCCTAACAGAACGCCCAGGTTGAGAACCAGGACACTGGGGAGAATCATGAAACAACTACCGGCACCATCACGGAGAACTGAAGTGATGGTAAACAAATCAAAACTACACTATTAGAACACACTAACTATCCAGAGACTAAACAATGTTTCGTTTTGTTTTTCAGACTGCTGTACCTGGTAGACTTGATGGTTAGCAACCAGTAACAACACTGACGATGACAGTAGCGATGGCATCCGATAATGACTCCCGACTCAAGGCTACAGAAGTTACTGTAGTTGCAAAATGTATTAGGGTTGTAGACTTTGGGTGATTTAGGGTTTAAGGGGATTGTTTGTGCAGCAAGAAAAATACAAAAAAAAATAAGCACTAGCATCCATGTTGTTTTTTTTTTCATCGAATCGAGGGTACTGCTTGTTGCCAAGTTACAGCAGCACCACATGGTCGCTTAGAGTACATCAATGAGTGCAGTAAACATAATGTCACGCCTTAAAGGTACAGTGCGATAATAGCGATAATTTTGTTACAGTAACAAATTCAAGTTCTACAGTAAATTACATAACATAACATAACATAACATAACATAACATAACATAACATAACATAACATAACATAACATAATATAACATAAATAACATAACATAACATAGCATAGCATAGCACAGCACAGCAAAAGCGCAATGCAATGCAATGCAACATAATGTAACGTAATGTAGCATAACATAATAAAATATATAAGAGAAAACATGAGAAAATAACATTTTCATTAAGATAACATATGCAGGCCGGCCTGGTAGCACTGAGGACTGAGGCGCTGGACACCTAACCTCGCTCCACACCGGTGACCCAGGTTCGAGAGCCAACTTGGATCATCAGGGATCAGCCGGGAAGAGATGATTGAGCATCTGGAGGACTGCTCTTCTCTCCTGAGGAGGAATGGGGTTTGTGTCCCCAGCACTTGTGACCTCAGTGGAAACCGAGGGTTGCTGCAGCAGGGGACACCCTGTAACTGGGATCAGAGCAGTGGCAGACATCCTGCGGGCAAGCATGGGAGTGTGCTTGTCGTGCTCTGGATGTCATTGCACATCCCTGCCCCTGGGGCTTAAGCAGAAAGCCCTCTCGGTGAGTGCCATGATGCCCCCAACAGGATCCTGCTCACCCGGCTGAACAAAGCCCAGCATAAGCCAGGGTGGGGGCTCAAGTGTGATGCTGGTCTCTTCTCTTCTCTGCTCCCCAGTCCTGCCCTCCATGTGGGGTAAGCCACAGTCCTTCCTGCTCTGCAACGGAGGTGGAGGCTGGTCAGGATGAGTATTGAGAGCCCATGTAAAAAGGGCTGAAATGGCGATAAGGCGCCGTTCTCAGCCACCGTGGAGGAGAATAAATAGACTCTACAAAAAATGGAAAAAGGTCTCTCTCTTGCCTGCTGGAAACAAGATATATGGATAGAAAGTATATTCACCTCAGTAGAGTGAATAGGCAAGCTAGACTATAAATGTCTATGCAAATGTTTATTACAATACGGGGGTTCAAGAGCGCATGGGATAGACATAAGAGTACCCTGGAGATGGGCAGAGAAGTGCTGCAGATCAAATAGGATCTGGGCTGTCAACACTGAGTAGGGAAATGGGCAGACTAGGTGGACCGCCTGGTCCTTATCTGCCGTCAGATTCTATGTTTCTCTGTGTCTAATCTTTTAGGCAGTCAGGACCCAGATAGTGCAATGCTTTGTAAATTAACAGCTCAGTCTTGAAGGTGACTCCCCTATGACAGGAGTGATATGCTCACAGATCTTAGTTCCTGCTATGAACCTGGCCGCAGTGTTCTGCAGCAGCTTCACATGGCACATGGACCTTCCAAATAACAACATCCAGGTCCTTAACCCTATCCACGTCTTGTAGGGGTATTTCTACATTCTACCAGCGCCAGTAACAGCGATTCAAAATACTAGGTTTGGGCAGTCATCCATCTGCATGCACCTTGCTGGGTTCAGGGTGGAGGTCGCTGGTCTATGTAATGAGCTGGCTAGGATCCAGAGGACCTCTTGCTCCACCCATGGGCCACCAAGTCTTGATGCCATTTCCTCAGAGGTTGCCTGGCAGAGGGGGGCAGGCTGGACCTTGATGGACTCCAGGACAGTGGGTGTGGCAGGTCAGGGGTACATTCCTCCACCTGTGCCACTACTGAATTTGTCACCATTCTGGCAGGACATGACTGCCAAGAGGAGGTACCTGATGTGACAAGGGAGGATGTGGACATGCTCTGAAAGGGAGACCCCAAGAAGGGGGGTAGAGGATGCCAGCAGAGGAGACAGCAACTACTGATGAGGGACTCAGTTGTGAGGGGGATAAATTTGGGAGCAGGAAGGGGGAGAGAAGGAGATTAGGTGCCTACCTGTGGTCTTGGCTTGGCAGGATGGATAATAGATCCTAACGATCACAAGGGCAGCAGGGCAGGGAGGGAACTGGCTGTCATTTCCACCTGGGAATTAATGACCTGGAGAGGGATGGGGCTGGGGTAGTACAGGCAGAATTCAGGGAACTGAGCAGGGGACTAAGGCTGGTAACACTATTGGTGACATTCGGATGTGCTACCAGATATGGCCATGAGGAGGATAGGGTACTCCACACCAGGAACTTCAACAGTTGATTGAAGGAATGGTGTAGGGAGGAGGGGGAGGGTTCAACTTCACTGGGAACTGGGGGTCAACCTGCAAGGATATGGGTCTCTACAGAGGTGATGGCCTACATCCTTCTGGAATGGGAGCCGCAATCCTCAGAGGAAGGTTTAAATGTTACTTGGATGAACATTTAACCTAGCTGATGGGGGAGGCAGTATTATCTAGGGAGGCATAAACTGCCCCCCCCAACATACTGAAGCAACAGGAAGAGAGGGCATGAGAGGAAGAAACTCCCTCAGGTCACTAGTTGAAGGAGACATAGGCATAGTAGGGAACAAGGGTGAAAAGAACAGAAGATGTGAAAAGAATGGTGTTGAGGTGGCAAGGAACAGAGACGGTAGCGAGGGGGAGTGTGGGATGTTTCAAGTGGCAGCAAAGGCAAGAAGGGGGAAGAGAAGTTGTAAGGTAGGGTGGAAGCGAGGTATACAGTACCATGTGTGCCATTGTGAGGAGTCTTGCTAATAGCCCCCGACTGAGCTGGCACTGATTTCTCCCTGTAGCAAGGGTTCGAGAGCTCAAATTCAACTGCACCATATGCCCTCCCAACCCCCTGACTGAGCTGGCACTGATTTCCCCCTTCCGCAAGGGTTTGAGGGCTCAAATTCGACTGCACCATCTGCCCTCCCCGGCCCCCAACTTTGAGCCGGCACTGATTTCTCTCTGCAGCAAGGTATGGGACTCAGCTACTTCAGGCTTTTAAACTTGGCACCTGTTTTTTGCCAAACTCCTTCTGCTGCTACTGTGTACTGTGTACTCTGTCTCACTTGCTTGTTTTTGCACTGATGCTGTTTTAAAGGGGCACTGTCAGCTTTGCCCCTTCGTTTTATGAGTAAAGTGAGCAGTGTGCCTCTTGGCACACATCTATCCTAGATGCATCCCACAATGCCCCTACATGTACAAACTTACTGCATAGCCTTTCGGCAGGTTTTTGAGATTTGTGCAAAAATATTCAGACACTCGGTCAGACAAAAGCTCACCCGCGTCCCGGAAGCACAATGAGGTCAGGAACGCACCTCTGGTATGAGTGCTGTCCCAAACAATGATTTTTTCAGAAGGAAACCGAGATAGAATAATAAGCCTGCTCCTCATGTTGAAATAAATTGTTGCTGGTATCTCCATGGAAAAAACGAGCACTGTACAGTGCACAATTTTGAATTTCTTGTTGTTGCCAAAATCATGCGCTTCAGAGTCATGAACAGAGATCCCGCGCATGCACAAGAGCGTACCTCTGAAGTGCAGGTGCAAGATTTTGGCAACAACGAGAAATTCAAAATTGTGCACAGTCCAGCACTCTGATTTTCCACGGAGACACCAACAATGTTTTATTTCAACATGAGGAGCAGGCTCATTATTGTAACTCTGCTTCCTTCTGTAAAAATTCTTGTCCGGGACAGTGCTTGTGCAAGAGGCGAGTTCTCAACCTCATTGTGCTTCCAGGACATGGGTGAGTTTTTGTCGGCCCGAGTGTCCAAATATTTTTGTACAAATCTCAAAAACCTGCCAAAAGGCTATACATTTGTACATGTAGGGGCATTGTGGGGTGCATCTAGGATAGATGTGTGCCAAGAGGCACACTGCTCACTTTATTCATAAAATGAAGGGGCAAAGCTGACAGTGCCCCTTTAATTCTTATTCTTTTTATTGTTAGTTATATTTTACCGTGTTTTGGTGTGGTGCTGTTTAAATGTAATCCCTGTATTATCAGCTTGACATTTTACTGTATTTTATATTTGGAGCTGTTTCCTTCACATATTTTTCTCCCCACTTTCCCATTTGCAAGCTATACATCTCTACCACTTGAGGGCACTGTTACTACATTGCTTTCTGATTAGGTTTATTGCCTGTTACTCACTACTTCAATGCTGGAGCCTGTCAGGATGATCTAATAGTGCCACGCTGAGTTAAGTGCCTTAGGAATTGTAACACCCACATGTCTAATATTCCTCATAAACGTAAAGGTAATCCTGAAACCAAAGGTGAGGCTCCTACTACTACGCTAATTGGGCAGCCTCCCTCACCTTAATCTCATCTCCCTTCCTAATCTTGTGACTACCCTGACTCACATTCAAATAGCTTTTGCACTAGGTCTGCCCCCCCCCAGGTGTAAACTATCCGCACCCCTGAGGCTAAAGCCAGTGTCATCCACAGCACCTTATTTGTGACAGTAGCACTAGGCAACATGACCATTCAGTTATTTCTTTATAATGGGTACACTCAACGTCCGGTTCCTGTTAGTTCTACTATCAGTTGTCCAACCACTCCTGGACACTGCATCTCACTCTCAGATGTCTGCCACTTTTGACTCACCGCCTGACCTCATATTATGCCAAAACATTACCTCCACCCCTGCCATCACTACTTTCAGCCCTGCATTGTCCTTCACAATGCAGCATTCACCATGGGGATGCCCCCCCTTCCCCTTGCACAATTCAATGTCATAATCTCAGACAAAGACAGGAAAGTTTGTCCCACAGTCCGAAACCATGCGCAGATGCTAAAGCTCCTTAAATGGCATGCAATAAGGATGGCTTGGCTACTCCTGTTACTCTTGGGTAATATCCATCCCAACCCCGGCCCCTTGTCCCCAACACCAGCTCCCCTAAAGAGATCTGGTGGCTTGACAATAGCATCCATTAACATCTGTAGCCTCATGGCCAAATTTGACTCATTATAAGTCTGAGTATCGTAACATAACCCCGACGAGCTCTTCATTGCAGAAACGTGGCTCTCACCAAGAATTCCAGACACGGCCATTCAGCTGGAGGGGTATACCTCCTTCAGGCTGGATAGGATTGGGAAGCAGGGTGGGGACTGCATCATTTATGCCAAGGACACTACCCTAGGACATGTCCTCCCATGTCCTTCCACCAGCAGAAATGTACAAATGCTGGCAATTAAACTTATGCTAGGCACTCACAGCAAAGGTCTAACAACTGTTACAGTATACATACCCCCCGAAAAGAAATCAACAGGTTTCACTGAAATCCTCAACTACCACTCCAACCTGGACCAGAACTCAGAGGTTCTTGTTTTAGGTGACTTCAGCATCAACTGGCATTCGCCTGATGCAGCACCGTACAAAGATGACATCTCCTCCCTTCATATGTCTCAGCTAGTAGACTCTTCCACAAGAAGGAATTGTCGAACCGTTACCAGTTCACTGCTGGACTGACTGATTACGAATCGGCATGAGAGGTTCCCCATCTGGTTGTCCTCCCTGATTCTATCAGTGACCATTCACCTATAATCTGTACCTGGTCAAATAAATCCCCCAGAACCCCTGCTAAAACACACACTTCCAGAGTACTAAGAAAGGGCAGATGGTCTCTTTCAGAGTGTACCTTTTGCAACTGGATTGGTCGTATCTTTTCACAACTAGTGATGTCAATTCTGCACTCAGTCATGTCATCCAGAACTTCAATATGATCTATAATATTTATGCACCTCCTGTCAAATGCAAAACCAAGGCGTGTAGTAAGCCTTGGATCACCTCGGCCCTCCTCTAGCAGATGAAACTTAGGAACAATCTCTGGCACAATGCCAGAAATACTGGCTCCTTCATAGACTTCCAGAGCTACAAAACTGCTCAAAATAACTGCACAAGGGCTATTCACTTAGCAGAGACTCACTACTTTAAGAACAAGTTGTCTAGCAACTGGGAAGATAGCCACAAATTCTGGGATAATATGAAGACTCTCACTGGTAAACCCAGCAATTCCCCCACCACCCTACTCAATCTAAACAGTACAATAACCAGCCGGCCCAGTGGCACTGAGGGTTGAGGCACTGGATGCCACACCTCATGCCATGCCGGTGACCCGGGTTCGGGAATAAGCCTGGACCACCGGGGGTTGGCAGGGAAGAGAGAGGATTGAGCATCTGGAGGACTGCTCTCCTCTCTTGGGGGGAAGGCGACTAGTTGTCCCACTCACTGACTACCCTCTGGCAGTGGCTGGAAGGCAGTATAGGTCAGGAGGCTCGACACCGATGACCTTACATCAGCAGGGAGGGGGGCTGGGTAAAAACAGGAAAAAGTGAGTATAGCAGTCTCGATGATGGTCTGCTGCTCCCGGGAGCAGTCCTCCGGATTTTAGATTGGCTCTCAGAGGGGAGAAGTTGGCACCCCTACTCATGGCTCCACCGGGCAGGGGGCAATCCCACGGGGAACTACCAGGGGCCACCTAGCACAGGAGCGGCACCAGAGAGAGAGTGTCCCTCCAATTGGAGGGCTATAGCTGCCTGCCAGGGCTCCAGGTGGTCAGAAAGTCCTTAAGGAAAAAAAAATGGTACAAGAACCCAGGACCCTGTAACTATCGCTAACACCTTGAATAGGGCTTTTACAGACCTAAGTAGCATACTCCCTCCAGATTTCCCTCTACCTCCAGACGTCTCCAACCTTCTTAACCCATCTGTATTCCCGGCTGGCCCCATCTCACCTTTCCACTTTTAAAATGATCTCCCAGGCCAAAGCAAAAAAACACCTCTCACAAGTCTTTGGGAAAATCAGAGTGTGCAGTGACACACTTGATCTCAAGCTTGTTGCCTTAACCCTAGATGAGGTACTACCACCCATTATCAGAATCCTGAACCTCTTGCTCATTGCATTAAAGGCAAATTCCCTTGGGCATGGAAGGAGGCTGTTGTCACCCCCATCTTCAAAAGCGGGGATAGAGCAAGCCACTCCAATTATAGACCAATCTCTATTCTCCCCCAGTCTCAAAAGCACTAGAATGGATTGTCTATGACCAGATCATTGACCACCTTGACAAATTGCTACTATGCCCAGAGCAGCATGGCTTCCTAAAACAACACAGCACTGCCACTGCCTTGTTGGAGTTCACAGGCTGCATCCACAATGCTCTTGACTTGGGCCAGTTGGTGGGGGCGATTTATATTGACCTCACCAAGGCCTTCAACACAGTCAATCATGAACTTTTACTGGACCAGTTAACCCACTTGGGACTCTCTCCCAAAACTGTATGTTGGTTTAGGAGTTACCTCTCTGAGAGAACACAAGTGAAAATCACCGACGTCCTCTCCGAAAGCCGAGCTGTAATTACAGGGGTACCCCAGGGGTCAATTCTGGGCCCCTTGCTTTTCAGCCTGTTCTTGAACCACCTCCCCCGAGCTTGTCTGGACAAGGTCCTACTTTATGCTGATAATGCGGTGCTTTGTTCCAGGCAATCAGACCCAGTAATGCTGGAAAAACAGGTGCAACTTAATTTCGCTGTCGCCGAGTCCTAGTTCATCAACTCTAAGATCCTATTAAATTACAAAAAAACAAAACTATGCTGTTTACCTCCCCCCGTAACCAGCACAAATCCAATCAATTGCACATAGTGAACTCTCAAAATGTCCCCTAGAGGTGGCACAGAGTTTCAAATACCTCAGGGTCATCATGGATAGTTCCCTTTCTTTACTCATCACATTAATGCTAGGACTGGCCAACTATTTAGGCACAAGCACTGTCTAACAAATGGTGCCCTAAACCTAGCCATTACCAGTTCTGTCCTATCTGTGATTGATTACAGACTGGTAGTATATGGCGCTGCCACTGATACAACCCTCAAGAAGGTCAAAGTGGTCCTCAACAAAGCCTGCTGGCTTGTCCTTGATGCTCCCTACCTAACACATGCTTGTGACCTCTATATCCAGTCAGGGTGGGTAAACTTGGACTGCAGAATTTGGTACTAGGTGTGCCTTCTGGTTAAAAAGTCTATGCTATGGCTTGCATCTCCTGATGTTCAAAGCCTTCTCTCTCCCACCGACAATGCCCGCACCACAAGGGGGTCCAACATCCAGACCTTAAAAGTCCCTTTCAGCCACACCACCCAGGGCCAGCGCTTCTTCTTATATCGTGCTCCCTTCTGACTGAACTCTCTCAGTGAGGACATGCTAGCCAATACTAAACTCGGCCCATTCAAAGCTAAGCTTTGTGACTATCTTGCAACCCTAAGCTGTTGTGACGGCTGCCTTTAACCTGCTCCAGCTCCTAACAACACCTCCACTTTCCCCCTCCTACATACCCTGCCTTCATATTTCTTTCAATGCCTTCCTCAGTTTCCCCAGCCATGTCTCTCCATCTCTCCCCCACCCAGATCTACATGCCCCCCATCCCCCCTTGCTTCCCACTCTAGCTAATCCCCTCATCCGCTAAATTTTGACAAGGCCTACTTGGCTGCTCCAGTCCTCCCCTCATCCTTTCTCTTAGTCCTTCCTTTACTATCCCTCTCTTCCCCTTACCCCCTGCTACCAGTCTCTTACCATCCATGGTCCTCTCTCTTTCTCCTGCCTTGCATTATTAGTGCACTTATGTTACACATGATTTTGTTACTGCAGATACTATAGCATAATAGCTGTAATTCTATAATCCTACACATTTAACAGTTGTATCTGAATTGCCTGTTTGTTTTCTTTGTTAACACTGTTTTGACTTGTATAATTTAACTACTGTATCCCTGTTTTGTCATGACGTGGAACCTTTGTAAATGAGCTTCCAGCTCAAAGGTTGTAATCTAAGCTTTCAATAAATAAATCTTCCAGACCTAAAAGCCATAATGGAAGAAGCAGACCTGGATCTTGTGGCCATAACTGGTACATGGACATACCAGGCTACACTCAGTTCAGAAGCGATAGGGAGGGGAGGAAGGGTGGAGTGGTTGTGCTGTATGTGAGGGAGGGTATCAGAGAAATGGAAGTGCAAGGAAACTTAGTGGCAAAGTATGGCTTGGAGGTGCTGTGGGTCACCCTGTAGACAGGAGCCAGAGTCACTATTTGCAATTGGGTGATAGCCAGACTACAAAACATCGAGAAGAAATGGTAAAGCACTAGGGGAAGCCATTAGCATAATGACAAAAAAGGGGGAGGTACTGCTGGTGGGGACTTCAGTCTGAGGGATGCAGACTGGAGCCTCCCAGTTGCAGCCTTGCTAGAAGTACGACCATCCTAGACTCCCTGTGGGGGGTGTTTCTCAGGCAACTAGTCAAACAGCCCACTGGAGATGGTGCAGTACTGACAGGTGCTCACAAACAGGGACAGTATTGCAGACATCAAGGTGGGATGTCACCTGGGGACCAGAGATCACCTTACAGTGTGGTTTAACATAAAGATATCAATAGAGACAAAGCATACAAGGACGAGGGTCCTGGACTTCAGGAGGGCAGATTTTAAGAAAATGGGGATTACCTCAGAGATGACCTAGCGGGGGGGGGGGGGGATTGGCAGGGTGGGGTTTAGGAACAGTGAGGCAAATTAAGGGATGGTATAGTGAAGGCAACAAACCCCTTCATGAAGGAAGTGGACAAAAACAAGAGGTAAAAAAGACTACTATGGTTCTTTAAGAAAGTGACTGCAAAGGTAATGGTTAAAGGGGTGATATTTTATCGTATCTATTTTCAGTCCTTGGCCACCTGAGCTGCTCCCCATTGGAGATATCCAGCCTCTGACCCCCTCTACTGTGGACACCCAGACTTCTGCAGCACCCCCCCCCCCACAGTGGAGCTGCAGGGAGCCCCCTACTCCCCACGGATCATAGATCTAGGTGGGTGCCGCGGCGAAACTGCGGATGGCCATCAAGCTGCTTGCTTCAGGTGCCATTTTTCCCTGGTTTTCTGTCCCCATTAATGTATGCTCAGACAGTGCTTCCAGTCTCCACTAGGGGTCGCTGCTGAGCAATGCGTTTCCTGATTCCACCCCTGGAGAGGAGAGCAGTCCTCCAGTCGCTCAATCCTCTCCGCCCCTGCCGACCCCCGGCACCCCGAGTCCGTTTCCGAACCCGGGTCACCGGCGTGGGTCGAGGTAAGGCACCAGTGCCTCAGCCCTCTACGCCACCAGGCTGGCCAAAGGGGTGATATTTTGAAGGTACAAAAAGTTGCAGAGGGAAGAGGATAGGGAGGTGTACCAGGTTAAGCAGACAGAAGCAGGGAAGGCAGTGAAAGGCACAAAGGCACAAACAGAAGAAAGGATAGCCAAAGGGGTAGCTAACAGAGACAAGACCTTCTTCAGATCCATAAGCAAAAAAAGGAAAACAAGGGGAGGGATTGTGCAGATAAGAAGGGCGGGGGACATTGTGCAGAGGAGGATAAGGAAAAAGCAGATATCTTAAACAATATTTCTGCTCAGTGTTCACAGTAGAGGTAGTGGAGACAAACCACAGAAACAGCAGGAACACAGAGGAGAGGAAGGTGGGCACTAGTCCACTTAGACAGGAAAGAGTCCTGACAGCATTTGCAAATCTGAAAGTGGATAAGGCTACGAGGCCAGAAGTGGTACATCCAAGGGTGCTGAGGGAGTTCTGGGAGGTACTGGCTGCACCTCTGACAGTCCTATTCAGCAACTTACTGGAAACAGGAGTGGTTCCGGAGGACTGGAGGAGGGCAAATGTAGTCCCACTCCATAAGAGCAGCAGCAGGGAAGAGGCTATCAACTATAGGCCAGTTACTCTAAATTCAGTGGTGGGAGAGGTAATGGAAACAATATTAAAAGAAAGGCTAATGGAGCATCTTGAATCCAGTGGCTACAAGACCTGGGGCAGCATAGATTCATTCGGGGGGGGAGGGGGGTAAGGACCTAATTGATTTCTTTGACTGGGTGACCAGGGAAATAAATCAGGATAGGGCAGAGGATGTGGCCATTGTACATTTCAGCAAAACCTTCAACACTGTACCACACAGGACACTTCTAAGGAAACTGGGCAGTTTAGGAGTGGGGCCCAAGGTGATAAACTGGTAAGGAACTGTTTGATTGGTTGATGAATAGGCAACAGAGGGTGGTGGTAAATGGCATTCACTTTAATGACGGAAGAATGACAAGCAGAGTACCTCAGAGCTCTGTTATGGGGACCAGTTCTCTTTAATGTCTTCATAGTTGACATTGTAGAGGAGATGGAAGGGAAGGTATGCCTCCTTGTAGATGACACCAAAATCTGCAATAGACTTACTAGATACACCAGAGGGGGTGGAGAGAATGAGTATAGACCTGCGAAAAGGAATTGTTGAGGGTATGGCATCTGGGTTTCAATACAAACAAGTACAAAATCATGCACCTAAGGCACAGAATCTCAGGGACAGTGTATAAAATGGAGGGGAGGTATTGATGTTCTCAAAGCAAGAAAGAGACCTTGGGGTTGTTATATCTGATGGCCTCAAGGTGGCGGGGGCAGTGCAACAAGTCAGGAAACAGGGCCAGTGGAATGTTAGGGTGCATAGGGAGGGGAATTACCAGCAGAAGGAGAGAGGTGAAGTTGCCACTGTAGTGATCATTGTTGAGACCCCACCTGGAGTACTGTATCCTGTTGTGGAGACCACATCTCAGGGCGGAAACAGACAGGGTGGAGGCTGTTCCAAGAAAGGCAACTAAAATGGTGCAGGGATTGCAACAAAAGCCGTATGAGAAGACACTGAGGGATTTCAATATGTACACCCTGGAAAGGGGGGGGGAACATGATAGAGTCCTATAAGTACCTCGCAGGGGTGATCAAAGTACAAGAGGGAAGTATTTTTCGGAAGAAGAGGTGCACTAGGACAAGACAGCATGCACTGAAACTGGAGGGGATTTTAGGAGGGATGTGAGGAAGTACTTTACTGAAAGAGTGGTGGATGCTTGTAACAGTCTACCAGCAGAGGTTGTGGGGGCAAAAACCATGGTGTACTTCAAGCATACATGGGATAGGCACAAAGAATCTAGTAGTAAACCAGGGGAGAAGTAGCTGGAAAACAGGTATGTTCTATGGCAACAGTACAGGCAGAGTCAAACTCGGCAGACTACAGTAGGTGGGCCAAGCAGTCCTTATCTGGCAACAAATTCCATGTTTCTATTTCATTTACAGATGGACCAAAAGGCTAGCCCTCATTCTTTGTTAACCCACTACAACCTGGTTCCACTAGCATCACCTACATCTTCTGAGGACTTAGGCTCAGCCAGCTGCAAGCCATGTGATGAGAGATTTCCATAACGCATCAGTCTAGCCTGGAAATTGCATTCAGCCTGTCTAGTGCAAAAGACAGGTACAGCTGGGTATCATCTGAATAGCAATGAAACTTCAGCTTGTACCATATAATCTCTCCCAGCATGAATATAATGAATAACGAGGAGGACAGAATCCACCCTGAGGTACCCCAAAGCTGATCGTAGCAGGCTAAGAGGGAAAAAGTTTCCAAAACAACCTGCTGGGACCTAACAGATACGAAGGACTCAAAGTACCTTAAAGCTGAGTCCTCTGTATTGCCTAAGGTGACATATAGAAACCCCATGATCAACTGTATCAAACGGTAATGAGAAATCAAGAAGAACTATGATATGTCATTCTCATCTATATCCTTGAGAGGAGAAAGTCATTCAGCACTTTGACGAGTGTGGTTTCCGTGCTATACTAAGACCTAAAGTCAGACTCATGGATGTTATATTTTTCAATTTGCACCTCAAGCTGCATTACCACTACTGTCTCCGTTTTCTTCCCCAGAAAGGGAATGTTTGAGACAGGTCTGTAACTGATGAGAAGATCCAAGTCCAAAGATGGCTTTGTCATGAGAGGTTTCACCATTGCCATTTTTAATTCTGTGGGAAAACAACAGTCCTCCCTGGAGCACTGAACAATCCCTACAATAACCAAGCCCAGAGGCTCTCAACAGTCCACTAGATTGGCCCAGGGTCTAGAAAACAGAAACTGGGAGGAAGCCCCGAGATTACACTGAGCATCTCTTCAACTGAAACTGGCTGGAACTCACTTCAGGGTCACAGGGGGCTTCTTAAGTTTACTGACTTGAATTGGTGGCACTCAGTGTCATGTTCCTTTTTGTTTAGTCATGTCATTCAGCACCTTCGGAAAACAACTGTCAAGAATGGACAGACTTATCATTGTTAATTGCTTAATTGTATATGTTTCCAATCATAATATCTACAAATCACTCTGGTCTTAATGACAATAGTGTCACAACATGATTAGACAAGAAAAAACATGACAATGAACACTACTGTATTACTGGCCCCTGATAAACCATCCGCAGAGATCTCTATCCTGATGATAACACCCTGGCCCAGAAAAGCCAGCTAAACTCTTCACACTTCTATATATTAATGTTTACTTGTGCATGTTTCTTACTGCCTAAGAATGTTATCTCTTGCCGTTTGGGCAAGAGGATCATGTCACAAAGCTGAGCAGTTCTGTCAGCCCAAACAGCATGAAATGAAACTCTTACGCAGTGAAAAACACAGTGAAAAGTAGACATACCAGCATGGTACAAGACAGAGACTCTCTCGGCAAACTCTCTTCCATTCCTTCTGCTGCTTCGCCCTCAACAGACCTCCTTGGACTCAACACTGTGCTCTCTACCAAAACTCTCTCTTTCCCCTCTCTAGATGACAGGCGCCATACCCCAAAGCCAATTTGCTATCTAAATTCTGGTTTGGCTTCTAACTCTCTTCCTCCCTACAGTATCTCTCCCACCCTCCCATTCCACTCCCTTAGATACTATGGCACTCAGATCTTGGCTGTCCCCCTAGGTCGTCCTTTGTTGGCCAGGCTCTTTTCTCCCACCACTTCCCCAAACTGTGGAATTTTCTTCCCTCTTCCATCCAATATGCTACTTCCCCACTTACCCTCTCCTCTCTCGTATGTAACTTATTTTCCTCTACTTGCAGCTGCTCCTAATCCCCCACTACCCCATTCTGTTTTATTTCTCTTCCATGGTTCATCTCCCCTCCTTCTCTTCCCTCACTCTTTAACTCCTACCTGTTCAGCTCCCCTGCTCACCTTGGTGCCCCCACTCTCTCTGCCTGGCCCCCCCTATAAACTCCACCAGACACTTCCTTGCTCATTGTCTGTATCTGGTGCAGTTGTTTTCTGCTACTGTGTATCAACACCACTTCTTCCAATCCAGTTGGGCTTTCCCTATACTAGTCCTTTCCTTTAATAATTGTCTGCCAATTCCCAACAATTGCACTTATTACTGTGGAGCACTATAACTAGAATGTGAACATGGGAACTACTGTAACCTCTTCCTCTCTTTTATATGTTATACTGACAGCTGGTTGACTGTATATTAGTTCAACTGTATATTCATTGCATTTCCCCTTCCCCTCTCCCCATGACACACCTGGAAATGAGCAACTGCTGCCCAGTGTGCTTTCCTAGTGAAGCTGTTCAATAAATAATTTTTTCAAACATATTTACCTGGGACAGTGGACTGGTAATTGAGTGGGGGAGATTGTTGGTGAGACTCCACCTGGAGCAAAGTGTCCCTCTCTAGAGACCACATCTCAGGAATGACACAGGGATGGTTGAGGCTGCTCAGAAGAGGGCAACTAAAATGATGCAGGGGGTGTATCGTAAGCCCTATTAAGAGCGACTGGAAGTTCTCAATAGGTACACCCTGCATGAGAGAAGGGAAAAAGCGGACATGATAGAGAGCTACTGTGAGAGGCTGTGGGATAAGGATGGACCTAGGCAGCAACGATGAAGCAAAATAAAAGTTTTTATTTATACAGCAGAACCATAACATGAGCGAACTGATAAGCGGCAAAATAAAAGAGAAGCATAAATAAATTGAGTCAAATAGCAAACATAGCTAGAAATGGCCAGCTAGGCAAGGTGTTAGTAGCTTCACACCCTCCTACTGACTGACTCCTTGATTTACCTGAAGTGCTTATATACATAGTTGGGTCATGTGATTCCTTAACTCCACACTGATTGTCTATCTCAAATTAAGTTCTTCAATCAAAGCACAAAAGTCTTCTTTAGGTTAAGCAAATGTCTTTAAACATGTACAATAAAGTGTACATAAGCATAGAAGTATATTTATTTATTACTACATGAATTACAGTCATACCCTGTCTTCAGGAAGCACGTCCCCCCTTCTAGCTGCTGCATAAAAGACTTGAGATTGTGGTCGGTCAGCTCTATAACAATATCTATAGCTGAAGGGGTTGTGCAGCCAGAAGTGCTATGACTCAGTCAGCAGTTTTCTGCATTGTTCGTTTTGGAACTACCTTAAAGAAAACATTCAAAAAAAAAAAACAACACCCCAGTGTAACATAGTGAGTATACATAAGCAACAATTCTATTGTCTGTCTAGTGTAGACCAATAGTTCTCAGACTTTGTCACAGTGAGCCTCCCCAAATCCATGGAAAAGATTTTGAGCCTCCCCCAAAAGTTGAAATGGTCTTGGGCCTCCCAAAAGAAAAATTACATACTGTACTTTGCGCAGTACACCATTATTAAATTGAAACCCCTTTGAGTACTTGGCTCACATTGAGTTCTTTGTCTTATACTGATGTGGAACCTTTGAAAAAGATCTCCTGTGCTCAAAGGTGTTATCTGAAAAAATTAAAAAATAAAATAAACAAATATTATTATTCAGCTTGTTGTAACCCCCCTCCCACAGGCCAACCTACATACTCTGCTATTTTCATTCTTGAACCATTGTTACCCCTTGTTGCAGTACCTTCATGTGTCAGACTACTTTCTCTGTTTCCTCTCTACATGAAATAACCTTCCTACATACTTTGCCTCCCCCCTGCTTCCCTGCTCCTAAGCAACTTCTCAGAGATTACTTTGCTCCTTCGTGCTATTGCTCTTAGCACTTCTGTGCTCAACCCTTGTGTTTGGACTGTTCTACTGTCAGTCTACAAATTGATCAATTACCACCACTCATTATTAGTTTATTGTTCATATTTGTTTGCACTATTGTTTATTGTGTATTTCTTAGACAACGAACCTCTGTGCGCAAACACTGAGGCAAGGGTTACCTCAAAGAGCATTTGGCTGGGAAGCCAAGTTTCAAGAAAATACAAAATCACACATGCCCACACAATGCAAAGCATCATGGGCTGCATATGCAAATCACCACAGAATGTTATGCTGGTCCAACTTTAAGCAGGATTGCATGGTCAAGGGCTCTCACACAGTTTGCAAAGGGTGTTAACAGAAGACATAGACACGTGTTTCTCATCTCACCAGGACTCATCAGTATGCCTCGTCTGTTTGACACCCCAGTGGAATGGACCAGCTACCCTTAAGACAGTGTGTCTTGGATATGTTGTGGTGAACCCATTAAAATAAAAAAAAAACTATTTAAAAGACAAAGAACCTCTGTGTGCAAACACTGAGGCAAGGGTTACCCCAAAGGGCATTTGGCTGGGAAGCCAAGTTTCAAGAAAATACAAAATCACACATGCCCACACAATGCAAAGCATCATGGGCTGCATATGCAAATCACCACAGAATTGTGTATTTCTTGATTGTTTTGCAGTTACCTTTTGAAATGTATTCACTCCCTACCCTTCCCCGGGTACACCTGAAATGAGCCTTGGCTCATTTACCTTCCCTTGTCACCTATTAGTAAATAAATGCATTAAATTCAGCTACTATTATCCTCTTTCAGATTGCATAATCTCTTTGCACAAAATATATATCACAAAATTTAAATACAGTACTTTTTCAGACTTGCTTGAGCCTCCCCTGGAACAGGTTGGGGCCTCCCCAGGGAGGCTGGCCTCTCCATTTGAGAACCCCTGGTGTAGACTAAGTTTTTAAGAAATCAGAGCTCAGATACCCATGCGGTAGTGCAGACGTTTGAGCAGTAGAGAATTACCGGAACTTGAACCCACACTGCCGTGGAGAATACAAATCAGGTTATTATTTTTAAGCATCAATTCTCTGAGAACCGCTTATAAGAATGTGGGACATTGTGGGATGAAAGACCAAAAACAACCCTCTGAGTTCTGGTACTATTAAACAATACTAAGAGATGCTAAAGGGGTTAAAAATACCTTAATTATCCATACCAGAGCATCTACTATGCTACTTCCTGTGCTATATTGTAATGTTTGTTTTATTTTTACATTCGCTTGCACGCATGTGCAAGGGACGTCTTGGGAGAATAGGACAGTTTGGAGGTGTGACTGTCCTGTGCAATCCACTGCTCCGTTGAGCAGGTGTGGCGGTCCTGCACCAATGGATGCGGGTGCTGTGTATGACAGCAGTGGTCTTCACTTCAAAGAAAACCACCGCTGTGTGCTGGCAGCCATCATCCCCCAAAGCTTTGGTGCCACGCTGAGAGCCCACCCCAGCGTGGCAAACCTATTTTGGACGACGGGGTGACCAATCCCCCGTCGGCTCCACGTGCCCCCAAACAGCTTTCCCTGCTGCCATGCTGGCAGCCCACACCAGCGTGGCACACGTCCCGTGTTGTCTTTTTTTTTTTTAAACCTGTAAATTAAAAACGGTCCCATGGCGCTTCTCCCTGCTCCCCCCACAACCCGCACCACCCACTGCGTCTCCTGCCTCCCCACACCCCCACCCCATACTTTACCTCCGAGTCGAAGCGATGATCTCGCTGACCAGGAACACGCCTGCAGTCTTCAAAGCCGACCTCAACTGAGGTAATGCCGGTAAGCTGTATAATGGGCTAGATGGGGTTTTTCAACTTTGTTGCATATCTCAGGCATTTTTGGATTTTGCACCAATTTTCAACATGGGGTTTTGGGACCCTTCTCATGAATGATGTCACTGTCATGGCGTTATTCGGGCCCGAAGGGTGATTTCGCAGTCACTGCGTGAAATCACCTTTTGGCCAAGTAACAAAATGACACTGCCAGCGTTCATAAGGTGAACCCTCAAGCCTATTTTGAAAATTTGGTGGAAAATTCAAAATGACTGTTTACAAGTTATGCTATAATAGATCCTACGTGACGCCAGTAAGTTGTCAATTTTCAATATTTTCACTCCAGATTTTCAACATTGCCATTTTACCACACCTTCTTATGAGCAGTACAGCTGTCATTTTCACATCTAACCCAAAACGAGCTTCGCCTATGTAGCGCATAATGGCGCAGTCAGTGTACAAATCAATGTATGGGACACATTAAGAAAATCACAGTGACACTGTTCATTAGCAGAGGTCTTAAAATGGCTATGTTGAAAATTTGGTGAAACAATTCTTAAAAATGACTGTTTTACAAGCGTGCGTTGCTCAGTTCCTATGCACGCTCGTAAGTTTGCGAATTTTCAATATTTTCACTCCAGATTTTCAACATTGCCATTTTACCACACCTTCTCATGAGCAGTACAGCTTTCATTTTTCACATCCTGCCCAAAACATGTTTCTGCCCATGTAGCGCACAATGGCGCAGTCGGTGTGCGAACTCAATGTATGGGACACATTAAGAAAATCACAGTGACACTGTTCATGAGCAGAGGTCTTAAAATGGCTGTGTTGAAAATTTGGTGAAAAAATTCCTAAGAATGACTGTTTTACGAGTGTGCGTTGCTCAGTTCCTATGCACGCTCGTAAGTTTGCGAATTTTCAATATTTTCACTCCAGATTTTCAACATTGCCATTTTACCACACCTCCTTATGAGCAGTGCAGCTGTAATTTTTCACATCTTGCTCAAAACGTGTTTCCGCCCATGTAGCGCACAATGACACAGTCGGTGTGTGAACTCAATGTATGGGACACATTAAGAAAACCACAGTGTCACTGTTCATGAGCAGAGATCTTAAAATGGCTATGTTGAAAATTTGGTGAAAAATTCCTAAATGACTGTTTTGACGAAGGCGAGCAGCTCCTACGCCACTCGTAAGTTCGCAAATTTTCAATATTTGCACTCCAATGACTTCCAGATACCTAAACAGCACATAGAAGCAAGCAACATTCAGCATTGACAAATGCTTGTTTATTTGCATTACGCTGCATGCATGTGCAAGGAACGTTTGGGACAGTACGACTTTTTGAAGGTGTGACCTCCTGTCCAATGCAGTGCTCAGTGTAACGTGTGCAACCCTACTGCACCAATGGATGCATGAGCTGTCTATGACAGCAGTTTGGCTGCAGTGATCTTCAGTTAAAAGAAAAGCACCACTGCCATCAGCGGTGGTAACGTGTGTGTGTATTTAACATATTGACGTCACCCTTTTCCCTCTGGCTGCTAATAAAATCCCTCCCACTTCGTTCCTCTGCTGCCATCTACCCTGCTCCCTTGTTATTGCCCCCACAAAACACATTGTATGTGTAGACGGAGTGCCCAGTCCCCATTGTCTCCAGCCCCCCCCCAACAAACACCGAGGCATGCTGGGAGCCCACCCCAGCATGCCCATTGTCCCTGTAAACGGGAAAACTGTCCCGCAACATCTTTTGTTTTTTTAAAACCTGTGAAAACAGAAAAGCATCCTCGCTGTGTCTTGTGCCCCTCCTGAACCCACACCCACCTCTGCATAGCCCACCTCCCCCTCACCCCATACTTACCTCCGACCTGGCGCAATGATCTTCAGTGGAGTGGGAACACGTCTGCACTCTTGAAAGCCGAACGCAAACTGAAGAAATGACGGTAAGCTGTATAATGGCATAAATGTTTTTTTTCAACTTAGGTGGCTATCTCAGGCATTTTGCAAATTTTGGCACCACATTTTCAACTAGGGTTCTTGGGACCCCACCTCATGAATTCAGTTACTGTCATGTGAGTTATTCGGTCCCCAAAGGTGATTTCATGGTCACTGCACAAAATCACCTTTTGGGATTGATTAACTAAACAACAGTGTCACTGTTTATGAGGTGGACTCCCAAAAGCCTATGTTGCAAATTTGGTGAAAAAATGTCAAAAATGACTGTGTTACGAGCATGCATTGCGCAGTTTCCACGCATACTCATAATTTCGAGAATTTGAAATATTTTCACTCCAGATTTTCAACACTGGCATTTTTTCACACCTCCTTATGAGCAGTACGGCTAACATTTTTCACATTCTGGCTGAAATGTGTTTTTGCACATCCAGCGCACAACGGTGTGGTCACAGTGAGAAATCAATGCTCAGGACAGATTATGAAAATCACAGTGACACTGTTCATGAGCAGAGGTCCCAAAATGCCTATGTTGAAAATTTGGTGACAAAAGTCCACAAAATGACTGTGTCATGAGCGTTCATTGCGCAGTTTCCATGTACGCTCGTAAGTTCGAGAAATTGTTGTATTTTCACTCCAGATGTTCAATATTGCCATCCCTTCACACCTCCCTATGAATGCTACAGCTGTCATTTTTCACATCCTGCCTGAACTGTGTTTTTGCACATGTGGAGCAGAATGGTGTGGTCGCTGTGGGAAATCAGCGTTCAGAACACATTAACAAAATAACAGTGGTACTGTTCATAAGCAGAGGTCTCAAATGCTTTTATGAGGTGGGGGTAACAAAAAGGTCATGCTGAAAATTTGTAGTGCAAATACCAGCAATCGCACAGGGCATTAGGGTAAAGCACCATACGTGCCAAACACCACTGCAAATACCTGCAAGCGAACGTCCGGTATTGACAAATGCTTGTTACGAAAATGACTAATTCCTTTCTGTCCATTTTATTTTATTTCATAACCATTTATAATGCAGGTGCCACACCGCTGCTTTTTCTTCTGGGCAAATGGCTCCAGCCATGCAGCATTATTCAAGGAACAAAACGCTGCTATGTCCCTGAAGGGATTATCAGAACTAATCTCTCTAAACTCTAGGGACCTGTAGGGCCTTTTTTATTTAAACCTCCCGACCCTATCCCTAGTTCTTTTAGAAGAGGTAGTGTTTCTGGAGTGTACTGAAAGAATGAAGATACACACAAAATGCCACAGTAAACAAACACAACAAAATGGGTGGCCAGCCCAACGAACCAACACCTACACATAGCAACAATACTCCAACAGAGACAAACAGATAGAAGTACATCCAGATTCACCATCCTCCTACAGAAAACAATACAGCAAAAAAAAAACAAAGAAAAATGGGGGGAAGGTTTTTTTTTCTCCCACATCTATAACTACCTTACGGGGGTGAATAAGGTACTGGAGGGGAATATTTTTCAGAAGATGAGGTGCACGAGAACAAGGCAGCATGCAATCAAGCTGGAAGGGGGGATATTAGGAGGGACACCTGGAACAGTCTTTCAGTGGAGGTGGTGAGGGAAAAAACAGTGGTGGGCTTCAAGTGTGGATGGGATAGGCACAAAGGAATCCCAGTAGGAAAGTGAAGGAAAAGTAGCCAGAGATCAGGTAGGGTGCGCACTGACAGTACAGGCAGGGAAAAAATGGGCAGACTAGGTGGGTCAAACAGTCCTTAAGTGCTGACAAATTATATGTTTCTATCAAGAAACTTTAGCTGTTTTCTGTCATTCATCCTATTTTTCCTGTGACAGAGAATCTGTGCAGTCCTGATCAGTAGTAGTCATGATGCTGTCAGCCACGAACAAAGAGTCCAAACGAAGTAAATCAGGTACTGGTGGCAAAGCTATGGGGCTGGCAGTATAGCCTAGAGGTTAGAGTAACAAGCTGTGAATGAGCTTGGTATATCCAGCAGACCTGGGTTTGATTCCCACAACATCCACTTGCATAGTGTGTGACTTTAAGCAAGTCAGTTAACCCCATGTGCTCCCAGGTTGCCCCTGAAAACAGGCCCTTATGCCTAGTGGGCATTACCCGGTTACCAAAGTCTAAAATAAAAAAAATAAAAACAACCCCAACTCAACAGAACTGTCAATCATATTTTCAAGTAATTAAATATATGCTATCTGGGATTAAGAGTGACACAGCTGATTAAAGAAAACTGTAGGGAAGTTCACTGAGGAAAATAGGGAGGTGAAAGGGAGAATTACTGTTAATGAGCAACTGAGTGAGTCCTTACAGGAGACAGTGTTGTATCTAGGGGAAACAAGTGTCAATGCCGAATGTTTGCTTGCTGGCATTGGCATTGGTAGTGTAGGAGTTAGAGAGCTGCATAATAGGAATGGCAGTGAAGTATTTAACTGAAGCCAACCCCACCACCACCCTGCAGAGAGTGACAGGCATTGGGGTGTGCCTTTGGGTCTTCAGGCATAATGGCCACACCATTTCACCACACCCTACCCTGCAGGCACTGACAAGTGTCACGGTGTGCCTTGGGGTCTCTGGGCCTTATGGTCACCCCATTCCATAAGGAAATAAGGTGAGATGGGTGCAGTATAGGAGAATGGGGTGAACTTTGGGGCCAAAGAGTCCAAAGCACACCTCAATGCCTGTCATTGGTTGCAGGGTGTGGGTGGGGGTCGAATGGCATGACCATTACAGGCGACAATCCCAGGTCACACCCCTGATGCCTGTCAGTCCCTACAGGGTAGGGCGTTATGGTCCAAAACCCTAACGCCCCAGGCGTTCATTGATATTTTCACTCCAAAGTTTCAACATGGTTTTTTTGTGACCCCCCCACCTCATGAACAGTGGCAATATCAGTTTGTTAGCAAAAAGCTGGTTTTGCACAGCGACTACGCCATTTGGTACCATAGGTGCAAAAACACATTTCGAACAGGATGTGAAAAATGACAGCTATACTGTTCATGAGGAGGTGTAAAAAATGGCAATGTTGAAAATCTGGAGTGAAAATATAAAAAAAACGGTGAAGTCATGAGCATGCGTAGAAACTGCGCAACGCACACCCGTAATGTAATTAGTTTGGGGATTTTTTACAGCAGATTGTCAACACAGGCATTTTGGGACCTTGGCTCAAGAACAGCATCACTGTGATTTTCTTAATCTGTCCCAAACACTGATTTCCCACAGCGACCACGCATTTCTGCACTGGAAGTGCGAAAACATATTTCAGCCAGGGTGTGAAAAATGACAGCTGTACTGATCATAAGGAGGTGTGAAAAAATGCCAGTGTTGAAAATCTGGACTGAAAATATTACAAATTCGTGAACTTACGAGTGCTTGTGAAACGCTGCGCAATGCAGCTCATAACACAGTCATTTTATGGACTTTTGTCACCAAATTTTAAACATAGCCATTTTAAGACATCTGCTCATGAACAGTGTCACTGTGATTTTCTTAATCTGTCCCAAACATTGATTTCGCACACCGACTGCGCCATTGTGCGCTACATGCACGAAAACACATTTTGGGTGAGATGTGAAAAATGACAGCTATACTGCTCATAAGGAGGTGTGGTAAAATGGCAATATTGAAAATCTGGAATGAAAATATAAAAAAATTGTGAAGTTACAAGCATGCATAGGAACTGCGCAATGCATGCTCATAACACAGTCATTTTTGGGAATTATTTCACCAAATTTTCAACATAGGGTTTTGGGGGGCCTACGTCATGAACTGTGACACTGCCATTTCGTTACTCAGTCCCAAAAGGTGGTTCCAGGCAGTGACCGCGAAATCACCTTTTGGGACCGAATAACAAAATGACAGTGACTGAGTTCATGAGGTGGGGCCCCAAGAACCCTATGTTGAATTTGGTGAAAAATTCCTCAAATGGCTTAGATATGCACCAAAGTTGAAAACCCATTTATGCCATTATACAGCTTACCGCATTTCTTCAGTTCGTGGTCAGCTTTGAAGAGTGCAAACGTGTTCCCGGCACAATCAAGATCGTCGCGGCTGGGCTCCAGGTAAGTATGGGGTCAGGGAGGTCTGGGAGGTGGGTACAGCGGTGGGTGCGGGTTGGGGAAGGGGCAAGACAGTCAACGAGGGACGTTTTGTTTTACAGGGTTTTTTTCTTATTCAGGAAGATGACGCAGGACTTTTGCCAAGCTGGAGTGGGCTCCCAGCTTGGCAGCTGGAAGGTTATTTTTAGAGGGGTCGGCAGTGGAGCTGATGGGGGATTGGGCACCCCCATCGGCCATACCGACTTTTGCCACGCTGGGGTGGGCTCCCAGCGTGGCACCTAGAAGTTTGTCTTTCTTTTTGGGGGGAGTACAGTGGAGCCGATGGGGGATTAGCCACTGCCGTTGCCCATAAGGACTTTTTCCATGCTGGGGTAGGCTCCCAGAGTGGCACCTGGAAGTCTGTTTGGGGGACAATGGAATCGACAGGGGATTGTGCACCCCCGTTGGTCATACAGTGCATGGGGGGGTAGAGGAGACTGCATGAGCATGCTGGGGTGGGCTCCCAGCATGCTACGTAAGTGTTCTAGCGGGGGGGGACAACGAACTGTCTACGACAGTTCAGATGCAGTAAAGATGTACGTGTAGGCAATTTGTATACTGCTGATGGCAGCATGCAAATTGTTTATATGTTACCACCGCTGATTGTGGTGGTGATTTCCTCAGAACTGTACGCCACTGCATCTGAATGGCTATCATAGACAGCTTGGACATTCATTGGCATGGTGCAGCTGCACCTGCAAAAGGGAGCAGGGCATTGGAAGTGGGGGAGTCACACCTACGAAAACTCGTATGGTGGCACTATGTTTCTTGCACATGCGTGCAAGCAAACATAAAAACTGATTTTCAGAAAAAACAAACTGCCTATCTTCTAGATAAGTTAGATGATCTAGAAAACGGAGAATGGACAATTTACAGATTTTATGAATTCCTGAGGACACTGAGGGGTGAATATGGTGTCTTTCCTGCAGCAATGTTTGCCAGAAATCCTTAGCTATTAGTGGCCCAGGCCCTGTAAATAGAGAGGGCTCATAGAGCACTTGGCCGTCATCCCTGGAAAGGTTCAAAACATCGTTCTATTGTAGCTAACATCCTGCAAATCTCCATAAAAGAAGAAATAGTAAACTTTTCAAGGGAGAGGCATAAACTGGAGAGGTAAAAGGGTTCTGATAAGTCAAGATTTTTCAAATGAGGATGTAGAGAAAAGGGAAAAGTTTACTGATGTCAAACTGAAACTACAAAGGATGGCATGAGGAGGCATTATTTCATGAAAAGGGTGTTGTTGAAATGGAGTGCCCTACCAGAGAAGGTGATATCATGTAAGACGGTGGGCAGTTTCAAAAGGGCATGGGACAGGGCACGGGGGTGGGGGCACTGGGAAAGTAGTGCAGAGGTACATCCATGGGAGAGGAGTCAGGGGGGTGGGGCAGCTGCAAACTAGGGGTGCTAACTGCATACTCGAGCAGACTAGATAGACCACGAGGCCTGTTTGTGCTGGCAGATTCGTAAGTTCAACTTTGTTATCACTTTACAGTAAATATCCTGCTACTTTGCGTGTGGCTAATAGAAATGGCAAGATACTATCTTTTGGCTCAGCTGCTTCAGTTTCAGATTACTTACCTATTACACCCTCTCAAACTGTCACTGATTCACAGCACTACAATCCCACTTGCCAGCGCCATTCAAACTCAGCTCGAGACAGCTCTGAAAATTCTATATCTAGCTCAATCCCTCAGCCAAGCACGAGCACTAGCAGAGCAGCAGGACAGTTCTGAAAATGTTATGTACAGCCCCAGAGAATCCTCACACTCTATTTCCTCCACCCCTCAACCCCCCACCAGTATTCAGTTGCTACAAAACAACATTTTAAACAAAGAATATCTGGTCATCTGGCTTTGATCTAATGAGTAAACCCCATATAGAGCCATCCTTCCCCCATGCCTGATCATTGTGGAGTGAATAAAAAAAAAATAGACCAATCACAAAGTAGAGAGAGCCAGAGTCAGCATTCCCGTCCATCTTACACTGCACGTTCATCTCCTGAACCAGAATCAATGTATTGTAAAGCACCATGACAAATGCAAATGTGTTTTTAGTCAGTAGACACTGTCCTATCATCGCTCTCGACAGCATGTTTTTCTCTTACACAGGATTGGCTAGAAAGCAGCAGAAGAAGCAACATAGCTTTGTGATAAACATAATTTTAGTTGTGGCCTTACATTTCCCATTAAAAGAATAATGTCTGCTTCATTACGTTCATACCAGTCAACTTTGGTGCTGCAATTTACTAGAGAACTAATGATCTTGTCTGATGGTAAGAGCCCCTACAATCTTAAATATGAGTCTAAATTGCAATGTCAGATTCTGCTTTACTAGATGGGATATTTGCATGGATCTTCAATCTCACAGCTTGTGACCTTTGTCCAAGCACTGACACTTCAAGGAATCTGCTTTTGAATTCCCATCCACTTCAATCTATAACTGTTCTGGCTTGTTTAATACCACCAGCATACCTCTGTTAACTTCACTTACTCAAGACTGTTTAATAATCTTCAAACAGCTGGCCCAGTGGCGTGGAGGGCTGAGGCAGCGATGCCTTACCTCACGCCATGCCGGCGACCTGTGTTCATGGTGCAAACGAGTCACCAGAGGTCAGTTGAGGTGGGAGAGGATCGAACATACAAAGGACAGCTCTCCTCTCCTCTCCAGGGGAAGGGTGGGGACACGGACCGGTACTTGCCTGACCCCTAGCAGTGGCTGGGGGCCGACAAGCCAGGTCCCATAACGTGGGGGTGGAGGTGGAACAGTCATCTGATGTACAGCATGTGGACATGTGTGGTGCATCATTGGTGACATTGCACGCTCCCCTCCACAAGGAAAAATGGAAAAAAGTAGCCCCACCATGCAGAATGATGATGGTTCCCTGCTGCAGGCCACCCTGAGAGGTCACCTCCTGAGCTGGATCTGTGCTGGTGGGTTGAGCCACTCTCCACCCCCTGCCATGAAGTGTAAGTCATGGGGGCAACAGGGAAGGGGGTTCTGATCCTCAGGAACGGCGAGGGGGGGGGGACATCAGAGGTAGCCTCCGGGACCCAAGAAGAAAAAGTACAGCAAAAAAAAAAATTAAATAATGCTTCAGATTGCAGGGTCCCTACTGAATTTAATCCCTTCTTACCTCTGTTTCACCCTATCACTAAATGACAAGTTTTTGGCTTCCTGTTTTACAAAACAGCCGCAGGAACTTTCAACCTGACGTTTCTTGCCAAAAATGTTTCTGACTTGAGTCAGTTCAATGCTTTAACATGTTCTGACTAATGGTTATTTCTTATTTACCCTGACTGGTTGTATCATTATAAAAATAAAAATAAAATGTTAAAATGGATACTGTTACACTTTTTCAAGTAGCCAGTATCTGATAGAGACTCCTTGGTATAATGCTATTTTAAACCTATATACCTACGAAGGCAGGCCTGGTGCCATTTCTTCGGTCACTTGAAAATTCTTTTAAATTTAAATGGACAACTCAGTACAAAAACATGCATTTTTTTGCAGCTAGTTCCTGCTTTATGACTGCTCAGAACTCAACTGAGTATTGCAATGTGCAGTCTCCATGCCAGCTTTGGTATCATCTACCCTCAGAGACGGTGTAGGGTAAATCACTGGAATTCTGGGTAGCTGAGCTGGGCTTTTGGTGTACTCTGTATTGTGTAATAGTCTCGTTTCTGTCTGCTTATGGTGCAAATGGGTCACCACACACTGGAACATAACCTACTTCATCTGCATCTGCTATAGAATTATTTCTGCATTTATTTCTTTTTCCTCTTGAAGGCTGAAGCCCTTTAATACAGTATCCTGAACTCTTTTCTTGTGGATCATCTTAATACTACACCAACTGGATTCCTTTTCTAATGTATATCTATTTCATGCTTGACTCTATCGGACACTTACTTATACTTAAAAGTATGTTAATTCCATGCGGAAACTTAGTATCTAATTGATATTCACATATGAATGGCATTTATCCATGACTGGACAGAGTGACTAAAGCAGGTTCCATGTCATAATAGCGAATGCAAAACAGTGATCACTATTATGGTGAGTGTATAGCTCCGAAAAGCAATTAGGTGATATACACATTACGGCAAGACTACATCTGGCCAGTACTTATCAATGTTTATCCGGGGGAGGGCTGCACCCCCCTATGACCCCTGCAACCCCTTACTGAAGGATTAGCAATTCCAGGGGTGTGCATGTCGGGAAGGGGGCGAGACTCCCGAAAAAGAAAAAAAAAACAAGAGCCATAGGCAGCGGCAAAATATTTCTCCTTCTCCTGGCCCCGAACCCTCTAATCCTGAGTCAGCCACCCTCACTACCACACCACACCACACCACATGGGTTGGCTCAGCAGCACCAGGGACACTGCCCCACAGAAACCCTCTATCCTATCCCTCCCCTTCGCTATTCCTCCCTTCCAGTTGCCCGTCTGAATGGTTGCCTTCGACTAGGTCGCTACCCTTGCAGGGTAGCCGTTAACCATTTCGGCGAATATGACTCGCTTATTTGAGAGTCGCTCAATTGTAGTCACCCTTTTTTTGCAGTTAATTTGTTTATTAAGATTTATCCATTACATATAGTACATTATACATTACCTGAAATAAGTAAAATTTCACATTATATACTAGGTAATAAAGGTAATAATATGTTTAGCATATTGATTTGTCAAGTTACCAGTATACTAAGTTGCGTGATAACACCCTAATAAAAGGTTTGTATATTCACTTGACACAATATATATCTAACAGCTTGTACTATAATGGAAATGTAATAGAGGAAAAGAAAAGAGGAAAAAAAAGTTCCATTTAACGTAATTATTAGTTTTATGCTAAACATAAGGAGCTGCATAGAAGGTTGTTTATACAACTGAATCTATACTTGAAATGTGTCTATTTAGTAGTCACCCTTTTGACATGATACCACTAAAGTAACAATGTGCAGCTAACTAACCGAGTACAGTTAGGAGAACACCAATGTCTTGGACTCTGGTATTTGCTTACAAGAAGTAGAATACCAACATATTCTGCAAAGCTTAAATCGCTTTTTATTGTCTCATTTTATTTTAATATTCCTTTTTACTTGTGAACTAACAGAAAGAATAATGTTGTGACAGGGCTGGGTAACATCCTATTCCATTTGTTATGCAGAGAGAATTAAAAGCAAAGATCTGTTCTGTCTGGTCCTGTGTCTGCCACTTCTCTGTCCTTGCCTGTCTGATTGCTCAATCACATCTTTTTCTTGGGGCACTTAGGAACGGGATACTCCAAAAGGTACCACACTTTGCCCTGCTATTTTCCTTCCTGCAGTTATTGTTCTGTTCTATTCTTTCTTTCCCTTGCTTCTCTTTGGCTAAAATAAATGTGTGAAACTGTTTATGTGAAACTGGAATCCCTTGATTTGCAAACGTACAATATGTAATTATTTTGTTGAAATGATTGCAGAAAAAGCTTTTTGAGTTTAGTAGAAAACGCAGCAAGCTGAAACACAGAGAGTTGACCTTAAGAAACCCTTTGACCTCCTCAAGCTTGTAAGCAGAACTGCCAACAGAAGATAACCCTAGAAATAATGTTCTATTTTGTTACATTTTTGTAAGAAACAGGAGACTAGCCCCAGACTGTTCTATTTTATTGCATCTGTTTGAACCTGGATGTTCTCTGGAGTCAGGAAAGAAAATAAACATGCTACATTTTGGTGAAAACAGAATGTAAGGTTAAACTGCCAGAGAAAGAGACCTTATAAGGAGAGCTTTTAGAGAGAGAGAGAGAGAGAGATTTAGATTTAGAGAGACTCAGAAGAAAGACTTTTGTTTAAGCTGCCTGTATTGAAAAGTCATCCTACAGTTTTATTGTTATTGATAATAATAAAACATTCCTTGTGAAATGTTACAACTGCTCCTGGTTTGCCTGTGCTTCCTCACCTGCCCCTCTATGAGACATGTTGTATCTGACAGTTATCAAGTTTAATTTGATTTCAAAGTCAGATTTGCTATAGGTAGTTATATATAGTAAAATAGTAATACATGTCCATGTTTTTAAATGTTGTTGCTAGCTTTACTACTTAAATCTTTCTAATTCAGAGAGAGAGTTAATTGTTATTAATCAATCCAGGGTTATTGTCAATCCCCTTTTCTCGTATTCTTGCTAATTTGTTGATCCATGGTGTTTCCTTATAAATTTGTTTCTTGGAATGTTCAAGGCCTAGGTTCTCCTGTAAATAGAAATAAAGTGCTTGAATATTTAAACAAACAAAAAAAAGGTTATTGCTTTTATCCAAGAAACTCACTTGCAACCAGCAGAAGTTGAAGAACTTAAAAGAGAATGGGTACCACTATAAGAATATAGCCTCTTTAATTCCAAAATAGAGGCATGACCATCCTAGTAAATAAGGGGTTAAATTTGCTAAAGACATGCATTTTGCTAACCCAGAAGGAAGGTACCAAATCTTGATGGGTGTATCCATGAAAAGGACAAAAGATCCTACTCTGCAACATTTATGCTCTTAATTCAAAGCAGGATATATATTTAACAATATCATAGTTGAACTAGCTAATTTCCAAGATGATGAACTGGCAAGCGGGGATGATTTTAATGAGGTGTTTGATCCCATTACTGATCCAAAATCCACCAAGACACTATATTGAACTAAGATGAGACTTGCTTTTAGGAAAATGCTTCATAATTTAGATCTCACAAACTCTTTGAGAATGGTACATCCCAAGGGGAGAGATTTTTTCTTTCTTTTCTAAGAGGCACATGTCTTGCAGCAGACTTGATTATCTCCTAATTTCTAATAAATGAATGAATACAGAAATTTTGGTGAACATACAACCCACTCCTATCTCAGATCATGGTCTTATCCACACCCTCATTAATCTTTGGTGACGAGAAACAGAAAATTCTCAGATGGAAACTAAGCACTTAACATGTTTAATGATAACACTTTTATAGACTTGTTAAGCAAAGGAACTGCAGAATATTTCTCCTTTAATAATGGGGCGGTGTCTTAGAGTGCCTTTTGGGAAGCCTACAAAGCTTACACTGGTGGGAGAATTATTCAATTTTCTTCTAACAAAAAAGAGAAGAAGAAGAAAAACCTCCAGGAGAAAGAACAAGGGGGCAGATCCCACATGGCCGCTGACAGCATTAGCTCCGTAACAGCTTCTTGATATTAAAACCCCTCTTTTGTTTTATTTTACTACTTAATCTATATGGCTGATAAGAGAAAAGCACAATCGTCTGTGTCCTTAGTTTATTCTGATGAATACATCTCTCCATGTATCAAGCCACTGGAAAAAGCTTTCAGACTGGAAACCAACAAAGCAGGCATTCTGAGAGCAGGGGAAGGAGCCCCAGGCTTTGTTGTTAAAATGCTGACAGCCATCCCACACAAGCCCTTGGATAAAGTATATCAGGGAGGTGCTACAGCTGAGAAGGGAAAGCCATTGAAAATGACTGTCATTCAACATTCCATTCTGGAAGTGAGAGAAAAATATCATCACAGGTAAATACCTCATTTATGCCGGATGATATGGAGATCCTCTCTTCACGGCAAGTTAACCTGAAGCATTCTGGTATTTCTGCTACTGTTCTAAATAAGGTCTTCACTAATATAGAGGTTGCTACAACATTAGTACTTGACAGAACAAGTATGGCCTCTAATGAATCCACAGGTAAACACTTGATTGATTCCTTGGGAGACGCAATGGAGAAGTTGGTACATTGGACTGCAACTTTTGACCAAAAATGTCAAGGTCTATTGGAGAAAGTTGAATTTCTGCATCGTGACACAAAATCAAATCAGGAGAAGATTGAATGTTTCCAAAGAGGTAACTGAGAATAAAAAAGAAATAGAGAAGCAGGTTAGTAAAGTATTAGGGCCAGCCCAGTGGCACTGAGGGTTGAGGTGCTGGATGCAACACCTCGCACTGCACCAGCAACCTGTGTCCGGGAGTGAGCATGGGTCGCCGTGGGTCAGAAGGGAAGAGATGGATCGAGCAGCCAACAGACTGCTCTCCATCTCTGGGAAGGGGAGAACCTGTGGCTGGTGCATGCCTGACCCCTAGTGGAGGCTGGGGATTGGTGACATGGAGCCACAATCACAAGGGGCAGGAGCATGGCAGACACTTGATATGGCATGCACAGGAGCATGGCAGACACTTGATATGGCATGCACAGGAGCATGCGCAACCTCATCACAGGTGTCATTGCATGCCGTACCCCATAACAAGGGGCGAAATGGAAAATGGTGTCCTAGGTCATGGTGGCTTGATGGCCATCCAATGGGCACCCCAGATTCAGGGGCATTGCATGAACTGGATCCAGACATGGCAGGAGAGTTGGGGACTCCCTGCCACCCCACCGCGGGGGTAAGCCATGAGAGAAGATGGCAAGGGCCCTAAGGAGCTAAGGGCAGACTGGATGGTGGCCAGAAACTGAAGAGAAGTGCAGACAAGGGTGCCGACCAGGAGCCAGCAGGGAGAAAAAGAGTACGAAAAAATAAAGTAGCAAGAGAAGATGCTTAGACCGCAAATCTTATTAAAGATAATTATACTATGTCACGTAAGATAGAACTTTTGGAAAACAAGCAATGTTATAGAAACTTAAGGATCTTGGGACTATCTACTTCTTTTGATTTGGAATTCCAAAATTTGAGAGATATAATGAAATATATTTTTGTTACAGTTTGAATTTCCTGAAGATAATCTCCCTTTCATCATTCAAGCCTGCAGGATTTTTAACAAATCAAACAATGCAATGGATCTGCTCAAGAAGTCAACTATATATAGAATAGTGTTTGGTTGCTCATACACAACAAGGCTATGTTGCCATCGAGGGGATGTGATGACATCACACACAGAGGTCTGTGTGATGGAATCACTTCCCCGAGATGGCAACAATGCCTTGTTGTGTTTAAGCAACCATATACTATTTTATATAGTATATGGTTCCCCAAACTGTAGGAGGTTTGACTTTTGACAAGGTTCATACCTTGTGAATATTGTCCCACTCACTTGCTCGGTGGCTCCCTTCCGGTCCATGCTGCAGTCGCCATCCAGTTCCGATACCGAAGATACCGGTGCTTCACTGCTTCCTGCAGTTCTGCTCTCAGCAAAAGAAATAAAAAAAAGCTGGCAAACTGATAGTTTGGGAACACGGAGCCGAGTATGGCAGTCCATGTCCCAACTATCTGACTGAATGGCACTACCGACTGATTGTTAGACACCTCCACCATTTTAGAGCACATTTTTTGATCAGCTCTGTTTTCAGCCAATCATGTAGCAGTTCAAGGCTGAAAAGTTGTACTATCGATTTGACATCAGAACGATAGTGCAACAATTTTTTTGACCTTTGAACTGTCCTACAACAACATTTGGGAAGCCACTGTTTTCCATCTAGAATAAGCCCTAACCATATACTATAATGTTAATGTTCACATTTGAATCAGACAGAGATTTGATTGTCCATTCATCTAAAATGAAAAAACCACTAACTTACAAGTCACAGAGATTCTCTGTATATCCGGACTACTCATATCAGACACAGCAGAGAAAAAGAAAAATGTTTGGCATTTAGACAGGAATTGCTGGAGATGGGAGCTGAATTTCATCTGCTTGCCACTGCCAAGCTTAGAATAAAATACAAGGGAGTTGAATGTATTTTTTTCGAGGTGGACCAATTGACAGATTTTCTTAGAACCCAATATGAGCAGAAATCAGAGAGAGAAGGGGAGACAGACTCCTCAATACTTTCAGAAGAGGGGATGTTGATGATGACAACATAATTGACAAAGACAACATAAATGGGTAACCGACTAATCTGACTTCCCCTTAGATAATCAGATTATTAATTTAGATTTTTTTCTGATTCTTACTTATCAGACTAAAAATATGGTAAATGAAGTATGGGCTAGAGGCTATAAAATTATGAGATTAAAAAAAAATAATTCTTGAACTTTATATTATTTAGCAGTTAAGACCTGTAATATATTATTTTACAGTCGAATATTATTATCATAGTCCACATCCCAGATGATTTGGACTTATTCTGTCTTTTTCCTTTTTTCTTGCTTATACATAGAAATTGATACTTTGTGTACTGTATTATGATGTGTACATAATGATTAAAAATATCAATAAAATATAAATAAAAAATCTACAAGAAAACTGAAGGAGTTATAGAAAGAACTAATGAAAACTAAAGTAGTTGACAGAAATTTGTTGCATAGAATTACTTCTCTCAAATATGAAATTATCACCCGCCTGTCAGAAAAGGCAGAATACACTTCATTTAGAAAAAAAATCAAAGATGGAGGCAGGGTAAAAATCAGGGAAGTTTCTGGCAGCACACCTAAAAAAATTCAATCCCAAAACATAATAGTTGGTATCAAAAATGAAAAAGGGAATACTGTTTTAACCAACTCTGAAATAAACAAAGTTTTTAACAATTTCTTTGAACAGATTTACATGAATGGGGAGAGTAAATCCCTACACAAAGTGAATGACTTTCTCTCATCATTAAATCTTACATCCCTCCCAGAACACAAAAAACAATTTCTAAATAAAAGCATCTTTGAAGAAGCAATATCCTGAGTTATTAAAGAACTCTCTAATAAGAAAAGCCCTGGTTCAGATGTCCTCCCTGGTGAATCTTGCAAAGCTCAGGCATCTATGTTAAGTAAACAATTACTATCTGTAATAAAAGATAGTTATAGTAACTACCACTTTGCTTCCACCATGAATAAGGTCTACATCACTTTAATACTAAAAAAGCATAAAGACTCTCTTGAATGTTCTAGCTAGAGATAAGTTTACCTTATGAACATGGACTATAAAATCACCAAAATCCTTTTCAAAAGAATCCAAACAGTAATTTCTTTCTTGGTTGGAAAAAACAGGCTTTATCAAAAATAAATCCTCAGCTGAGTCAGTCATCTTTTCAGTGCATTATGGGGTGCCAGTAGCTATAAGGAACCATACCTAACTTTATCACTGGACATTGTTAAGGCATTTGATTCAGTTAACTGGAGTTACCTACACATGGCATTAGATGCTTTTGGTTGTTGTGAATATTTCAATAATTGGGCCAAACTATTTCTAAAAAAAAACCCTGTGCTCAAATCATTACTAATGGAATGCTATCTGAACCTATCAGTATCAAATATGGAAGAAGCAAAGGTTGCCCTCTTTTCTCTTACCACTTTATTTTAGCATTTGAACCTTCAATTATAGCAATTAACCACAAGACATGTATCGGTAGGATTAATATAGATCATCACAGACAAGAAATGATTTCCTTTTCTGATGACACACTTGCTAACCTTATCCAGACCATTAGAATCATGTATTAGGCTAAAGGAACTTTTACATGAATTTGATCAAATTTCAGATCTGACAAACAACTGTGAGAAAGCACAAGCAATTTAATATAACATGTCTCCTATTATCACTGTGAATCTTCATAAGGTAATTAACAGAAGCTGGATAAAATACAAAATAACATATCTAGGTCAGGATATCTCTGCTAATCTAAAAAGACTCTAGGACCTAAACCTATTCCCCTTGTTCAAGGACACTGAAATAGACTTTAAGAGATGGAAAACAATTGAACTTATTAATCTTTAAAAGATGGAAAACAACTGCACTCATCAATATGTGTGCAGATTATTACTATTAAAATGGTTATAGCCCCAAAACTTAACGGTTACAGCCCCCAAACATTTTTACTGTATGTATTCCAAAACATTCCAATTATACTAAATAAAGGAATGATTAAGAACTCAGACTAGTCAGAACTTTCCTGTGGGGTACCCCACCTCCCACCCTCACACTGCCTAAGTCTTGCCAAACTTAAATCACCTGTTCTAAAAGGAGGCTTAAATTTACCTTCATGGGAAAAATGTCAAGAAGCCTTCATAATGAAAAACACTCTGAGACACCTACAAAATCATAGCAACAAACCAGATCAACTTTTCTTAGGGGTCACACTGGTGGCTAGCTTTTCAAATGCCAATAAACTCATAGATTGTATGCTCTTACCTATCCTAAATTCTTTTAATGATAACCTATATATTAGGGGATCTGTTAGAGTTCTTAAAATATAAATGCATCAACCCTGAGGAGAAATCTCTAGAATTGATGCCTTTATGGCATAACCCTTCTCTTGCCTTTGATGGCAACCCATTAAACATTTAGGGCCAAAATCGGTATTAGGCACCTCAAGAATATCTTGCATAATACAATTAGGAAACTTCTGCCTTTCACAAAACTTAGAGATAAATCCAAACTACATAAACATCAATTTTGCTATTACTTACAATTAAATTCTTTAACAAACAATGTACTGGCACCAGACTTCTCCCTTTCTAAGAATCAAGAATAGGAACAACTCATTAGAGTAGGTCAACTAAGAAAAGGTGTAAGTTTAATTTATAAGTTCCTAATTGGCAGCCCCACCCCTATCCACAACCGCACAAGTCAAAGAAAATTGGGAAGAGGAGTTCAGTACATCTGTCTTGCAAGATGACTGGGACAGAACGTGAGAAATGACTTACAGAAGTACAGTAATACAGAAACCCGAGGTAAGCTGATCCAATATACAATTTTGCATCACTGCTATCTATCCCCCAAACCACTATATAGAAAGAATCTTAAAAATTACAGTAAATGTTGCAGATGTTTAGAAGATAATGCTGGCTCAGCTCATATGTTTTACTCTTGTAGTAAAGTGACCCCATTATGGTCTGAAGTCAGAGAAATCTGTGTAAAGGTAACAAGAGGAGCTATTCCTCTCTCTCTCTCCTATTATTCTGGGCATGTTTAGTAATGACTCTAACCTAAGGAAATTGCAGAAACTATGGATATCCGCCACAGCTCTATACCTTAAGAGAGTAATCCCAAAAAAACAGAAAAATCCTAATCCATCATTGATTTAGGAATGATTCAGTCAAATAGGTTGTAACTTTTCTTTTTACTCTCCAGTATTATAATTAGTAACCTGGCTTCTCATTTGATTTCATATGTTGTATGTTGTGTATACTTGTGGCTCTCTCTTAATTTCTGACTATGTGATTCATATATTGTATCTTATGACCTTAAAATTAAAATATAGTAATATGGAAAAAAATCAGAAGTCGACAATGAGGCCGGCCCATCGGCGCACTGGTTGGATTTCCATCTGTGATGCTGGTGACCTGGGTTCAGGAATGGATCCGGGTCTCTGGAGGGCTGGCCTGGGGAGAAGGATGGAGTATCCTAGGGATGGCTCACCTTCTCCAAGGGGGAGGGCAGGGATGCATCCCAGCACCTGCTGATGCCTAGTGGAGGCCAGGGTCATAGCTGGACATCAGGGTCTGGAAGATTGGGGAGTGGTGGATGTTGGCATATGCCTTGACATCTGTGGCATGCCACTCTCCCTGGAGAAAACCACAAAACTGCACTCTGACTGGCCAGATGATGATCTCCAGCCCCTGCTGCCACCAGGTTCTGACAACTGACCCCACCTCAGTGGCACCCGGGGCAATTGAAGAGTTCACTGGCCACCCCCACTAGTGCCTTTCCTCTTGGAGGAAGGGGACCCATCCGGAGAAGGGATACGTCAAGTTATCCCGGGGGGGGTCATGATGTGAGGTAAGGGGCTGGTGTCGGGGAGGGTGAGCAGACGGAGGTCCTAGGAGAACCGAAGGAGTGGTCAGCCAGGGAGGGAGGAGGGTGTATAAAAAAAAGTGGACCATGGCCCAATTATGGATGAAACAAACAAAAGTTTATTACAGTACAGGAAACAGACAAGAGAAAGCTAACTACATGCACCAGTAGTTCAGCCAGTACTAAGTCTTCATTGGTAACAATAAGGTGTGAACATTTAAGGTGAAAATTTAAAGTGACAGTAAAATAATATGAAAGTAATGAATTAAAAATACCATGGTTCGTGCCACTGCAGAAGGAGCACCATTGAAACACATATGGATTTAAGAAGCAGTGCTGTACTTTATTTGCTGTTCCTCGGTACCTTCAAGTCCAACCAATCGTTGGAGCCCTGGAGAGAACAAATATCACACATGAAGCACTATTAACAACAGCTCCAAAGTCTAGAAAACAAACATTCCATTCTGAAAAGGGAGTAGATAGGCTCAGCACAGTGAATCCAAGGTTCATCTACCCTCAGGCAAAGTTCATGATCCATGCGTCCATAATGCATTTCTTTTTATTTTTGTATTTGGAAATTGGGTTAACTCTTGAGTAGAAACCTGCATGTTTATGACCCAGGAAACATTACAAGCATAGTAAACATAAATATATAACAAAATATAAAAACACAGTCACAGCTGGGGCACCATCCACCAGCCCTGCTATTCTCTCCTCAGTCCAAGAGAACCTCCACACAACAGACTCTCCTAGTCCTGGGTACCCCCTTTTTAATGCCCTTATAAGGAACAGACTGCGCCTCTCCTTCATGCCACTTCCACATCTTAGTAAGTGGTGGGAGTACTGGGTACTCCTAACCAAACTGGGTTATGCAATGTTTGTACTTGTGAAGGGCATCAAGCTTGAAAAATAGTTGGAATTGAAATATCTGTTAAAAGACACTGACATGTGTTCTTGTTTAAAAGGATCAAGATAAGACAGTTGTTAAAGGAAATAGCAAGTGTTCAATCTTCATTACACTTAACTGTTTGCCTCTGTTGTTGAGTTGCACATAACAGTTCAGCAAAGTTTCTGCTGATGGAAGTCAAAAACTTCCAAGAATAAAAAAATGTAAGTAATGGAAGCTTTGCTTCAGTCAAAGTACTTCAGGTCATGGAAGTTTTGCTTGAGTCAAAGTACATCAGGTCTCAAACTAGTGGAAGTCGATATTCTAGAAGAAGAATTTTTAGTAATTAATATAAAAAAATTATTGGTGAAATACATATGACTGGATCTTCAGCCAGTTGCATCATGTTTTTTAAGTAACCGCCCTACTTACACAGAGACAGAATAGTTACAGAACATCTGGGTAGACTAGGTGGGCCAGGTGGTGCTTTTCTGCCATCAAATTTTCTGTTTCTATGTAAACTCCACAAGTTGCACATTAAAAATTTCCCATGTATCAAAATAAAGATATGTGTCATTTTTTGCCATGAAGTATAAAAAGTGTTGCAAATCCATAACATTTTTGAAAATAGCCCACAGACTTTTGGATGCATTTGTAGTGATGCAGCAGGGGGAAAAAATGCCTCAAGTCCTGCATCCAAACTTTGATAATCCAGGCCCTATTCTTTCTGAAAATTTAGCTATTGATGGTGTGGCCTGAGCACCAACAAGATGTTCATTTAATCCCATTTCACTGTACACATACCATACAAATCCATTAACATCCACTCTTTCAGATGGGTGTCAGTTAAATTCTAATGGCATGCCCTGATTACTGCTGATCTGGTCACACCTATTAATTCTCGCCTTTTGCATCAAAATTGGTCACATATTACAATTCCATCAAACACAGTTTATTTTTGTGTTGCATCCCCTCAGCCAGGCAGATACATGGCCTCCTTAATCCCAAATTGCTTCTACATGTTATTGCAGATGATGGCACCACCTGATCAACTAGCCAGTTTACCCAAACTTGGAAAGATGACAGATGTTTACACAAACCCTACTAGAAATGGATGAACTGAGACTGACCTCTTCTACAACAAGTAAGGTTATTACAGTTATGAATAACTGTATTACTTTAGTAGAGCAATGCAACAAAGGCACAGACCTGACTACCATGGGACTGGAGGCGCAGGTCAGGAGGAACAACCACTGGTTTGTCAAGTTTCCCAGAGCACGCCTAAGGCAGTGGCACCATTGGCTTCCTCAAGCAGTTTCTCCCCACAGTACTAAAGATGCAAGAAAACCTGGGCCTAGAAATTGAGAAGGCTTATTGCTCCCTCACACTTGCACTGAGGGCCAGAGAGCAACCAAGACCAATACTGGCAACATTTCTCAGGTTTCAGATAAAACAGCTGATCATTTGGCTGGCGAGAGAGCTGGGGCTCCTTCAGTGGGAAGAATATACTTTCTGTATCTTTTCTGAGTGGTCAGTGGAGCTTACTAAGCAAAGAAAGGTCTTCACAGATGCCCGAAGGAAACTAGCTGTGCTGGGAACATCATGTAGCCTGAGGTACCCTGCTCAATTCAACTGCATTATGATGGTGTCCTGCAAGTATCTGATACTGCTGAGGTGGCTATGAATTCAATTGCCAAAACTTTGCCTTCTGCACTTATTCATATACCCACAGATGTGCAGCACCAACCTCCAAATTCCACGGATCCCTTGCCTATGGATACTACATCACTATCAAAGATACCACTGAAGTTGTTGCACTCGGTAAAGCAGCACAAAGATTCACCCCAAAGAAAGATCAATGTCATATTGTGCCTCGTAGCAGAAGAAGGCAATGGAGCAGGACCCATCAGAAGAATGAGCCCTCACAACTGAAATAGCGTTCACTGAGAAGGAGTAGAAGCAGTACCTCACTTGATTCATCTGAAGGCTCCTCACTACTCCTGGAAGGCAACAGATTCACCCCACTCTGGATGCAATCTCCAGACACTCAAGTGGCAGCTCTAGTGTCTGAAGCCTCATCTCAACTGGTGTGACAACCAGCCAGAACAACATCTTGTGCCACAATGACAGCAATCTCCAGTCCCCTACTGCAGGTTACCTCCTCTGGACTGTACGAATCCTTGTCCCCGGTGGCCATGGCTGCAGCTACTCTTTCCTTGGCCAGATGAACTACTGATATCTATAGCAGGTTAGTCTGTCATTGTTCCAACTTAGAGCTATGCCAAGGGGCTAGACAGTAACTGAGCCCATAGTAATTCCTTGAAAAAAAAAACCTCTGTCCGCACATCGGCGGATGATAGACAGGTGCAAGGCACTCACGCAAAGCAGTTGGTGTCTACTGTGGAAGAATAAAAATGCTGTAGCCTAGCAGTGTGTGCGTATGACTGTATGGACAAGCCTCCCCCCATACACAAGGTGTACTACTGTATATACATGTGAGCAATGGAATGAAATTTGGCTGTATTGCTGCATTGCTATGAAGTTACCTGCTGCTAGATTGGATGTGGTGGAACTGCGGTATTTTAATAAAGAAGACCTGCATGAAGATGGTAGGCTAAAGCATTTTTATTCTTGCATAGTGGACATCAACTGCTTTGTGTGAGTGCACTTCTCCTTTTTGGCATCTGTCAATGTGCAGACAGAGATTTTTTGTAAGGAATTGAAAAACTAGTTAGTAGCACAGTATCTGAATTGTCCATGGACTGGGACTGTGCACTGGAAATTGTAAAATTATTCTTGAAATGAGCCTGTACTAACTTAATGGTAATAAATATCCTCATATGGGTTCCACAGCTTCTTATCTCAGCTCAGGCCCATTGATATAAAAACCTAATATAGCACTCTACATTTGAATGACTGACTACTTAAGTACGTGAATTTTTTTATAAAATGCTATGCTACCCTTTGACAGTGGCATGCTTTCTCTCTTGGTGTAACTTGTTGCAATGAGCTCCATAAGTTAACTGGGACATGCTGATCATAGTACCTTGATTTTCTAATTTCAAGAGGTTACTGGGGTTTACCTGCTAGTGCTGTAAATGCTGAATATGCAATACAGCACTCTGAAACTGAAAGATTGGTTATTTTAATTATGTGAAGTGCTTTCTGCCTAAAATGCTAGGTTAACAGGGTCATGACAATCTTAATACACTGGGTTCCAAAATAAAGTATGATGCCAGGATTTATCTTGATTTATGTTCTCAGACTAATATAACTGTTAAAGATGTTAACTGTACAGAGGCAGGAAAAGCTCCCAAGGTGACGATGTAGGGGGTGTCTTGGGGAAAATGCAGTACAGTGAAGCTAATGGAAACATTAATAAAGCAGGACTTAGTGGAGTACCTAGAAAAGAACAGCCTCCAGGATGATAGGCAACATGGCTTCATGGTGGGTAGGTCATGCCAGATGAACCTGATCATATTCCTTCTTTGATTGGGTTACTCGGGAAATTGACAGAGGCCACCCAGTGGACCTCCTCTATTTTGACTTCAGTAAGGACTTTGACTCTGTGCCACACAACCACCCGATGAGAAAGTTGGAGGACCTGGGAGCAGCAAAGAACATAGTCAGGTGGATAGGTAGCTGGCTAAAAGACAGAAAGCAGAGAGTGGTAGTCAATGGAGAAAGGTCGGAGGAAAGTGAAGTTACAAGTGGGATACCGCAGGGATCAGTGTTAGGGCCAGTCCTGTTTAATGCATTTATCAGCGATATCAGCATAGGTACACAGGGCAAAATAGCCCTTTTTGCAGATGATACCAAGCTAGGAGGAAGGGTGGACTGTGAGGAAGCAGTTAGGGACCTGCAAAGAGACCTTCAACATAAAAAAATGCAAAGTGATGCATCTGGGTAAGGGTAATCCAGGGACAGTCTACATACTTAATGGGATACAGCTAAATGACTATCAGAAGGACAGAGACCTGGGGTAATCATTTGCAGCACCCTCAAACAGACCAGCCAATGCAACGCAGCTTACAGCAAGGCCAGCAGAAAGCTAGGGTGCAGAGGAAGGGGATTCAACAGCAGAAACAGGGAGGTGATACTTCTTGTATACAGATCTTTGGTAAGGCCCCATCTGGAGTATTGTGTCCAGTTTTGAAATCCACACCTAAAGAAAGATAAGAACAGGATAGAGATTGTTGAGAGAAGAGTGACAAAAATGATTCAAGGCCTCTAAGGGCTCACATATGAGGGGCGGCTAGAAGCATTAAATTTGTTCTCACTGGAGGATAGGAGGGAGAGGGGGGACATGATAGAAACATACACGTTCCTAAGAGAAATAAACAAAGTTCCCTTTTCTGCTCTGTTCTGTAGACGCACCAACTCCAGCACTAGAGGTCACGAGTGGAAGTTGGGGGGGATTCAAGAGAGATCTTAGGAAACACTATTTTACAGAAAGGATGGTAGAGCCATGGAACAGGTTGCCCACTGAGGTCATTGAAGGCAAGACAGTGCAATCATTCAAACTGGAGTGGAATAGAGTACAGGCACAATCAACAGTAGGAAGGGAGGGCAGTTGGATATTCAACTCAGATGGGGTTAAGGTACTGTGATCATAAAAGTTCACAGGAACACTTGGGCAGACGAGATGGAGCTTAGTCTCCCTCTGCCGTCATTTTTTCTATGTTTCTATATCCTGGTGCTTGATGCATTGTTTTAACAGAAGCATAGCCTCATGCATACAGAAAGGTAATATCTTGGTTTTAATTAAGACACCATGTCAGACCGGGTCCCTCTCACCCACTGAACAACTTTGGTCCTTCCGCCTGACTGGATCGTCCATTCAGTGCCTAATAGTCTGGAAAGCTACACATACTGCACAGGACAAGAAGGTAAGCCACAGTTTAACATAGTGGTCCTAGTGACCTTGAGAGCAGAGGCTGACCTGGACGTTGTCACCATTACTGAGACATGGAACAATGGGAACCATGACCGGGATATAGTAATACCAGGTTATTCTCTATTCAGGAAAGACAGGGTGGGTAAAAAGGAAGAAGGAGTGGCTCTTTATGTCATGGAGGGTATAAAACAAACTGAGGTACAGGGAATGCAGGGAGGGGTGGAGGCACTGTGGGTCACCCTAGAGATGGTTAATGGCACCACTATTCACACTGGAGTGATCTACAGACCTCGAGCACAAGATAAAGAGGTGGACAGGGATCTGTTGGAAGCCATCCAGAAGACAGCAACTAAAGGGGAGGTGATGCATGTGGGAGACTTCAGTTTGCCTGATGTTGGTTGGAGTATCCCGCCTGCAGCCTCAGACAGGAGTGAGGACACATAGGACACCCTGCAGGGGGCATGTCTCTGATAGCTAGTGGTTCAATGTTTGGGGAATAGCAATGAGGTATATAGTGCTTGTGTAACTTGTAGTACTTTTTGTGGCTTAACTCTGTTCCCACCCTTGAGCAGTAGGTATGTAAGTAGAAATTTGTAGGGAATAGAAGGCCCAGGAACAAGGGTGAGAAAAGCACCAGAGAAGGAGGAGGAGGGGATGGAGGTGGATGAAAAAACACTCCCTAAGCAAGGGAGGTGCTTTGAGAGGAGGACTTATGTAGGGGTTGTGGGAGGAGCTATTCCCCACATTGAACCATGGGCAAAGCCCTCCCACTCAATGTTCGGGGAATAGCACTGGGGTATTTAGTGCTTGTGTAACTTGTAGTACTTTTTGTGGCTTAACGCTATTCCCACCCTTGAGTAGTAGGTATGTAGCTAGAAATTTATAGAGAATAGAAGGCCCAGGAACAAGGGTGAGAAGAGAACTGGAGAAGGAGGAGGAAGGGATGATGGTGAATGAAAAACACTCCCTAAGCGAGGGAGGGGCACTTAGTGGAGGGTTTAAGTAGAGGTTGTGGGAGGAGCTATTTCCCACATTGAACCACAGGCAAGCCCTCCCATTCAATGTTTGGAGAATAGCAATGGGGTATATAGTGCTTGTGTAACTTGTAGTACTTTTTGTGGCTTAACTCTATTCCCACCCTTGAGTAGTAGGTAGGTAGGTATTAATTTGTAGGAATAGAAGGCCCACAAAGATACCTCCTCCAACCCATGGAGAGTATGATCTTGGCACTCAGGAAAGGAACCCCCCCCGGTGGAGGAAACCTCTGAGGACCCATGGCCGGTGGTTTGCCCATCCTCTGTGCATACTAAGAGGAGAAGGACCTAGGTTCTAGTAATCATAGCTAATTTGAGGGTGGTGAGCTTCTTGGAGAGACAATGATCCATCCTCGATCCATGATGATGAGATTGAATGATGATCCTGAGGTTGGAGAATAGGTCTTTTCTGAAGGAGAGATGGAATCCGAAGTGAAGTATGAAGTCAATCCAGGTGAAGGAGGGCAAAGGAAATCCAATTTTCCAAGGCAATGAATGATGCTTGTCCTATGGAATTGCAAGGTGTAATGAGCAGAGGGAGCATTACTGGATTGATAAGGTACTAAACTGAGAATGATGGAAATGCAATGGTACAAAAAGTCATTGGTGAATGTTCCAACTTGTGAAAGGAATGAATATCAAGGAATGGTCTGGAGGCAAGGAATTGAGTAATGAATGAGGAGTCGCTAAGGAAGCATCCATGAAGTAGAAAAGAGTAGAGCTGTTGAGTGCCCTGGAGATGTTAATTTGTTCTCAATCTGAGTACAATACAGACTGAATGATGATCCTGAGGATGGAGGGTGCTTCTTTTCTGTAAGGATGACAGAATCCTATGTGCGGATCAGGTCCATTTAAAGAAGGGCTAATGTAGTCCATATTTCCAAGGTAATGAAAGATGCATGTCTAAAGAAATTGTAGGGGCATAATGAGTTGGGACAGCATAATTTGATCGATATAAAACCAGACAGTATACTGTGGAATTTGCGATAATTTATAAAGTTCTGGGTGACTGCTCTAATTCATGTAAGGTTTGATGTTCAGAGTAGTCTGGTGGTAAGGAATCAATTAGTAAGTGAAAGTCGCTAAGTAAGCTTCCCAGAGTGAAATGAGTAGAGGAGAGATTGATTGACTGATGAGAGTAATGCCATAAGTGATTAGTAACTAAATAGAACAAAAGTTGCGGAGCAGTCCAGATGGTAGGCTAATGTATATAGGAAATGATTGGAAATTCGGTATGAGGGATGGGTGAATGGCTTCTTTCAGATACTAGATTTGTGACTTTATAAGTAAATACTCTGCTAGTATGCTGCCTGAAGTAAGTGCAGTTACAGTATGTCTGTGGTATGATCATCTAGGAGATGCACTGTGGTGGCATAGGTTGGTTAAGGGTAGAGATAATCCTAATGCCAAAGTACTGAGAGAAGCTTGGAGGTAGATGTAACACAGTCTGTAAACTGGATTAGTAGTAAGATCGATTAGTGCAGGATGTTATAGAATCTTAGTGCTACGGTTGAGTACTACTGAATGGGAAGCAAGGCTGAGTTAATGAATTGTTCTTAACTGTTACGAATTGCCAGTTAGAAGTTAGGAGAGCTAATTCTCGGTGATTGTCTTTACAGTAGAGGTTAACTAAGGTAATTTGAGAAGAAAGAGGCTGAAGGGTCCACTGGAAGAGCGGTTAACCCGCTTAAGGTACTAGGTAACAAGTGTGGATGAGTGTAGTGCGGAATAGCGATATCCAGGAGCAAAAATGATGGTTTGGATGGTGTGGAGTTAGTATTCAGCTAGGCGGTGGAGATCCCATGTCGAATGTTCTTGAAGATATCTGTGAAATTTGAAAAAAAGAGCACTGTCTATTGAGAAGTAGGAGTGGAGTGACTTGATGGACAGAGACGCGGTTGGACAATGAGGTTGAGACAGAAAAATGGATAATGTCCTTAGGTGAATGGGTTCTCTTGTGATTATTCCCGGTATCCATAGAAGTAATGCTGACTACTATGTCAGAGCATAGCAGAAGGATTTAAGTTCTTTCCATGTATTAAGATAGTCAGTGAGACGAGGCAGTCAAGGAAGTCAAGGTGATTGAATAGATGGGATTCGGTTTGTACATCTAGTAGAGATGAAGAAGATCTTCCTAATGTCCAGGCTAATGGGACTCATTGAATGATTGTGAGGAGCTGATTTAGGCAAAAACTCTATAATGGCGTAAGAGTCTATGCGGCATGTTAGTTAAGGGATGCTTGCTGACAGGAATATTTCTCCAGAGTTGTGAGCGAGTGATCCAATGAGTAGTAGAAGGGTACTGTTAGAATGGCCAGAGTAGGAGTATGAGATAGATCATATGGAAGAGCAGATAACTGGGTAGGAGTACTGGTCAGAGAAAGGGTACAAGGCCCAAAAGAGCCACAGCAAAGAGTATGAAGCCCCAAGCTCGCAAGGCGAAGATGAAAGGGCAGTCATCCAAGTGGGAAGGAAGTCTGGGGTGGATCCTGAGGAACTGAATGAATAACCTTGGGACAGCTACAGTCCAGGCGAAGCCAAATGACATCCAGACCAGGAAGGTGCAGGATCGGGTCATCTTCACGGTGAACAGCAGTGAAATGCAGAAAGGCTGAAGCAAGGCATCGGCGTATGTGTTACAGAAGTCCAAGGAGACAAACCAAGCACCATGAGCAACTGAGGGGACAGATGGGAGGTCCACATCTGAGGAAGGCTGGAAACGACAAGGGAAAGGATGGAAGGCGCTGGAACGAGGAAGGATGAGGATCCCAAAGTTGCAAAAGAAACAAGTTCTTAAAGCATCCAGATAAGGGACCCCAGCAACAAAGAAGTCCATGAGGCAGGCATCCTGAATCGAGGGGGGGAGGGTTCTGAGAGTGAAGGGAAGTAGCAAATTGGCAAAATGGAGGCAAACAAATCGATGAGGTCCTGGTTCCACTGGTCGAAGTCGAAGGCAAAGCTGAGATGAGGAAGGCAGTTGGAGTAGAAAGGCCCCAGTCCCAAAGGGAAGCGGCAACCTGCATGGGTCCAGGACGGTCGTGGCATTGAATAGCAAGTAGAGAAGGAACACATGTGAAGCAGCGGAATGGAAGGATGGGACATTCAAGCAAGATGAACCAGACTGGAGATGGCTCTGAAAGGTAGGATGATGAAAGTATGTGGTGAAGAAGGTCCATTCCCAAATGAAAGTGGAGATCCGCAACAGGGTTAGGATCCAAACAGTGGAAATAGTTACTGTTGTAGGCAGGCTCCCAGCCATGGAAGTCGGCGAATAGGATGAAGAACTGAGGCTTCAGACAAGGTAAGATGGAGAAGGCAAGTTGGGCAAAGTCAGGTTCCTGGAGGGAAGTAGGATTCCGGCAATAGGCTAAGGACACAGAAGTTGGAGCAGTAGACTATAGACCCAGGTACCTGTTAGGGACAGCAGAGATGGATGGTGGTGACCTGAAGCAGCATAAGTAGAATGATGAGGGTACATAGAGTGTGAGAGTTCCATTTCCGAAGGGAAGCGGCAACAGGCATGAGGTAGAGAAGGTATAGTATAGGTCTGTAGATCTGAGACATAGCTCTCATCCCTGGTAATTGGGGTGAGCTAACCTGCACTCAATACTGCCAAGCAGAGTTAGGGATGGAGGATGTCAAGTTGGTAAGTAGAAGGTAGTTCCATTCCCAAAGGGAAGCAGCAACTGGTTTGAGGTAGAGAAGGTATGGTATGACTCAGTATATTGCAGACATGGCTCCCATCCCCGGTAGTCAGGGCGAGCTAACCTTCACTCGATGCTGTCCAGCAGAATTAGGGATGGAGGATGTTGGCAGGTAAATAGCAGGAGGTAGTGGTTGAAACAGAATCCCAGGCCTGTTAGACAGGGGAAGCCTACCTTCGCTCAGCACTTCAGAAAGTGTGAGTTAGGGACGGAGTCTGGAATGCTGCTGGTATGGGCTGGCCAATGCACGAAACTGCTGTAGGGCTGAGAGATATAGAATATGAGCAAGTATAGAGTAATTGAAGAAGGAATCTGGAATTTTTGGTATGGAAACATGAATGGAAAGAGACACATAAAATAATAACACATAAGGGAATGGCAGATAAGGTAAGTGCTCAGGAACATATTGCATGGAGAGGAAAAAAAACTATGTAGTGCTTAAGTACTGAGGTGCGGAGAAGGCTGTGCCGTAATTGCCATGATTATATTGTAGATAACTGCTGTTGAAAGCAGCAGTAGCATGAAACATATTCCTACAGTAAAGTAAGTCTGGAGGAGGTGATGGAAACATGGAATCAAGGTGCGCTGATATAGAGGTCCTAGTTTCTGTCAGTGGGTTGAAAGAGCCCGCTGTGCTGAAGTACTGTAATTGTTGCTATCAATTGCCATGGCTCAATCTGATGTAGCACACTTAATGCATGGCTGCCTTACAGTTATAGGGGGGTACATCCCAAGGAAAATAGGCTAGTCCCAAATTAATACATGAGAAATGTCCCTGATGCCCCCTCCCGGATAATATGCCCTGCATGAATTGACTTCCTCTGAAAATAGAGGACTGCCAATTATAGATACATAAACAGCTTGGTGGCAAATATATAAACTAGGAGGACAGAACTGGATAATGGGAGCCTGTGTGAGTAAAACTACAGTATTGAAGTGCAGAGCTAATGCTAATAATCGATAAAGTAGATGACTCTGGTGAGGCCGTAGCGTTTAGACTATAGCAGTTTGCAAATGCTATAATGTTAGATGAATTAGATCCGTAATGAAAAGTTAATGTAACAACATACCTTAAGGATGTGAACTGTGGCTAAGGACTGACTGAGGGCGTTGAAGGTGAAGGAGTCCTATGAGTTGGACAGCTCATGTAAGTGGAGGAATGAGTACAGATGGATGAGAATGGCAGCGGTCAAGACATCCTGTAGTGAAAGAAAAGTCGGCGAGGAAGAGCAGGGTAGACCAAGGCTAGGGGAGGAAGCATGGATATAGTAGTAATCCATAGGAGCTGCGAGGCAGGGTGTAGAATGCATAGGGCAGAGAAATGCGAGCGTCCAATGTCCAAGAGCTAGAGGGTATGTGGCAAAAAGTGAGAAGGCTGGCGGTGGCCGAGCTGGTCATAATGGAAGTGAAAAGGGAGTGAGAGAAAGGAGGAGCAGAGGAACTAGAGGAGAGAATGGAGAGGGAGCACCAGCAGAGTGCCCCACCCAAAAAAAAACAAAGGGAAAAGGAAAGAAACCCCAGGACAAGGTAGGAGCGGAGAGGCCAGGTAGTGACATGAAGGCGAGAAAAGAAAACTGAAAACAACACACAGAGGGCACAGGACATGGGGAGGGAAGAAAGGAGAAGGGAAACAGGACAAACCAGGCAGCAGAAGCACAACGCACAGCTGCATGAGTCACGCAGGAGCCTAAGGAAAAAACACTCCCTAAGCAAAGGAGGTGCATTGAGAGGAGGACTTTTGTAGGGGTTGTGGGAGGAGCTATTCCCCACATCGAACCACGAGCAAAGCCCTCCCATAAAGCCCACCAGGGAGAAAGCAATTCTGGATCTAGTACTCACCAATGGGGGCAGAGTTGCAGATGTCATGGTGGGTAGCTGCCTGGGATCCAGTGATCACTGTATGGTGTGGTTCAATGTAAGAACAGTGGCGGAGTCAAACCACATGAAAGCGACAGTCCTGGACTTGAGAAGGGCTAGCTTTGCAAAGATAGGGAAATGTCTCAGGAAAATCCAGGTTGGGAGATGGGGGTAGAGGAACAGTGGGAATATCCAAAAAGATACATAGAGGAGGCAACAAACCTTTGAGTTAGGCAATTAAGCAAAAGCAAAAGCAAGAGGAAACAAAAAACACTATGGTTCTCAAAGAAAGTGGCCGGGAAGGTACAATAAGAGCAAATAGGCAGGCATTCAGGAGGTACTAGGAAACACATGGAGGAGGACAGGAAAGTGTATCTAGAAAAACAGAGGGAGGCAGGGTAAGCAGTCAAAAGCGCAAACAGTAATAAAATGGGACAAAACATTTTCAGGTACGTTAGTGAAAGAAGAAAGACCAGGGGTGGGATTGTTAGACTAAAAGGGAAAGGAGGAGATTGTGCTGAGGGGGACCTGGAGAAAGCCGCAATCCTGGACAAATATTTTTGTTCAGTATTCACAGAGGAAGCGAAAAATGTAGGACCTCAGTTAAGTGACAGGAGCATTGAGGGAAGGGAGGTGGACACCAGTCCATTTACGGAGGAGAAAATCCTAAAGGAACTTGCAAAACTGAGAGTGGGCAAGGCAATGGGGCCAGACGGGATACATCCAACAATATTAAAGGAGCTTAGAGAGGTGCTCGCAGCACCACTGACAGCCCTGTTAAATCGCTAGAAATGGGAGTGGTTCTGGAGGACTGGAGGAGGGCATATGTAGTCCTCCTCCATAAATGTGGGAGCAGGGAGGAGGCTGGTAATTACAGGCTAGTCAGTCTGACCTCAGTGGTGGGAAAATTAATGGAATCCTTGCTAAAAGAAAGGATTGTGGTATGTCTTGAATCCAGTGGATCACAGGATCCTAGGCAGCATGGATTCACAGAGGGAGGTTTGTGTCAAACAAATCTGTTAGATTTCTTTGACTGGGTGATCAGGGAATTAGATCAGGGAGGGGTGGTGGAAGTGGTCTACCTGGTGATTTCAGCAAGGCTTTTGACATCATTCCACATAGGAGGCTTTTAAACAAGCTGGGCAGCCTAGGACTGGGTCCCTAGGTGGTAAACTAGGTCAGAAATTGGTTATGGGATAGAACACAGAGGGTGGTGATAAACAGAGTTCATTCTGAGGAGAGGAGGGTGACTAGCAGGGTGCCACAAGGATCAGTTCTGGGGCCAGTCCTTAATGTCTTCATAAGTGACATTGCAGAGGGGCAGGAAGGGAAGGTATGCCTCTTTGCAGATGACACTAAGATCTGCAACAGGGTTAACACTCCGGAGGGGGGGTGGAACAAATGAGGAGGGACCTAAGCAGGCTTGAGGAGTGGTCAAGAGTATGGCAGCTAAGATTTAATGCAAAGAAGTGTAAAATCATGCATTTTAGGCACTGAAACCCAGGGAAGGAGTACATGATGGGGGAGAGGTACTGACATCCACCAAGCAGGAAATGGACCTGGGGGGAAATCATATCTGATAATCTAAACGTGACCAAGCATTGTGAAAAGGTTGTGGGGAGAGCATTGTGGGATGCTGGGGTGTATATGGAGAAGTATCACCAGCAGAAAAAAGGAGGTGTTGATACCACTGTGCAAATCATTGGTCAGATCCCATCTTGAGTACTATGTCCAGTTCTGGAGGCCGCATCTCTGGAAGGACATAGAAAGAGTAGAGGCAGTTCAGAGAAGGGCAACAAAAATGGTGCATGGTCTGCACTAAAAGTCATATAGGGAGAGACTAGAAGACCTCAATATGTATACTCTGGAAGAGAAGAGAGGAAGGGGGGATGTAACAGAGACCTTCATATACCTCAACGATATAAATAAGATACAACAGGGTAGCATCTTTTAGAAAAAAACATATTCAAGAACAAGGGATTATGATATGAGGCTGGAGGGGTGGGGTAAACTGAGGGCTAACGTGAGGAAGTATTTTTTTCACATAAAAGGCTGATGGATGCATGGAACAGCCTGTCAGTGGAGGTGGTGGGGCAAAAATGGCAGGGGAATTCAAGAATGCATGGGATAGGTACAAGGGATCCCTAGCAATAGGAAAGAGAGAGTAAAAACCGGAGAGCAAGTAGAATCTGCAGTACTGCAGCAGTAGGTAGGGAAAATGGGCGGAGTAGGTGGGCCGAGCAGTCCTTCTCCATAATCAATTTCTATGTTTCTATAAATAAGTCACTCAACAACTCAATCCTTCAGTCACTGTGCTCCCTGTGCTTGAAGATTGCAGAATACTCAGTCTGCTTGGTGGGCACAGGGACATTTGGAATCTCTTTCTACCTGTCATAACCAATAATAAGTGCCTGTGAGCACCTCAGAACAGGACAGAATGCCCTCCTCAGTGAAGCTAAATGATCCACTCTACCTGATTATTTCTTGCATGGGATTGAGTATGTTGCCTGACTAATCCTCACACTTCTAATCCTGGTGAGACTATGGGCAAACATCTACTCCCTTTCTCCTGGAGTTTGTTCCTTCATCCAGAAGGCCAGTTGGGCACATGAAGGACAACTGTCCACCTTCCCATTCTCTCACCACCCAGGCTCCTTCATATTGGTGCAGTGTATCCTCCTACATCCCCTTGGGTTAACACAAGCTGCAGGGTGAGCTAAATTATGTCATTCAGATATGGTAAATTGAGGGAAGGCCATGGGTCTTTCTTCTTAGTTCATAGTGGATGCATGTAGGTAGATCTTGGGTTAGTTCATATGGTCCTGCATATAATCTGCTTATGACATAATGTGGGCAGGCGGCTCAACTTTCTATGTCTATGTTTGTAGCTTGTAGGGAACAATCACAGGTCCCTCACTCCCTCTTGTTCCTAAACAAAGGCCAAACACACACACCTTTACCTACACGTTAACCTCTTCACAAAAACAGTCTGGGATCAGAGATAAGCCTTGTTCCAGAGTATCTTTACTCAATTTACTTGGTTTAGTTAGGTAGAAGAAAGTCCGAAGACCCATCGTATCTACCTCTCCACACCATGCTGAAGTGTATTGCTTAGGTGCCCAAGAAGTACCTATCAAAGTAACCCTTAAATTGCTTAAAGTCTACTGCATCTACTATATATTGTGATAATTTGTTTCAGAGTTTGGCAGCCCTTGTTGTAAAAAAGTATTTCCTATTGTTTTTATATACCATAGGCACAATTGTCTATTGTTGCATCTCAATGCATTTGTTTTGTTTGCAAAGTTTATTCCACATTCTGAATTGAGTGTTATCATTTAAGATATTGAATAGCAACAATAAGTCACCCCTATTTCTACATGTTTCTAAATCATAATAAATTCAGTGTTTTACACCTATCTTTGTACTGTAGATTTTTTAGTCTAGGAATCAGTTTTGTTGTTTTTCTTTGTACACTTTCCAGCAAATTCCTGTCCTTTATTAGATAAGGTGCCCAGAAGGCTGCCCCGTAATCTAAATGAGGCCTAATGAATGAGTTATAAATTGGAAGTGTGCATGCTTCCTGTCTGCAAAAGAAAGATCTTTTCTTTTTACAGCATATATAAATTGATTAGTCCTTTGTGTGATGCGTCTGCAGTGTCCCCCTGGTGTTAATTGGTCATTTATAAAAATACCTAGGTCCCTCTCCAATGTAACAGATTTTATTTCTATACCATTTAAATAGTATTTTGTGTGTCGATTTTTTGGCCCTAGATGCGTTATGACACACTTTTCTTTATTAAAACTCATTTGATTTTTGTTTGACCATTTTTCAAGAGTGATAATATAATTTTATAGAGAAATCAATTGATCAGTAGACTTGACCTCACTACATACGTTGGAGTCATCAGCAAACTTGCTGATGTGTCCATTTATCCTGTAATGTAGATCTGATATAAAAATACTGAACAATGTGGGTCCCAGTACAGATCCCTGGGGGACCCCACTGATCATGAGAATAGGATTTGAATAAGTATCTTGAATTTTAACCATCTGTGCCCTGTGTATTAATCATGATGTTACCCATATGATTTCATATTTGTCCAATCCCAAACTCAGCATTTTATCAATAGAATTTTATGCGATACTTTATCGAATGCTTTATTGAAATCAAGGTATAAGACATCCACTGGGATATTTTGATCCAGTGATTGGCTAACCTTTTCATAAAAACTGATGAGATTAGTGGTGCATGATCTATGTTTTATAAAACCATGTTGTTTAAGACCTTTAAGTCCTTTTGTCTCCATTTTGTTATATATTCTGTTTTTTAAAATTGCTCCATAATTTTGCATAGAACACATGTGAGACTAACGGGTCTGTAGTTTTCCACTGTGCCTTTATTGCCTTTTTTATGAATAGGGGAAACCACTGCTTGTTTCCATTCATTCGATAATTCTCCCTGTTGTAAAGAAATATTAAACAACATTTTTAAAGGTGTACAGATTGAATTTGGTGCATTTGTTAACAAATTTGGATTAATATTGTCCAGTTCTGGGGCAGAATTTAGTTTAACCAACCTTAAAGCTGCTAACACCTCATGCTTATTTATCTCTGAAGTTAATGGTTGAACAATTTTATTTTGATTTATCATTTCTTGATCATTAAATACAGACCCCAAAAAGGAATTGAATTTGTTTGCAATATTTAAATGATCTTTGATTACATTACCTTTATCATTTAATTTTTCAATATCATGTACCTTATGTTTGTTGTTAATGTATGAATAGAATGCTTTGAGTTGAAAGGATCAAAATGTAATGCTAGTTTGCAGTCTAATACAAATCCAACAGCACTAATGTTAGTGCTGATTTTGAAAGTTTGCCTTTGTTTATATTGCTGTCTAAGTGATTTGCAAAAGGTAGGGTGTAATTAAAATGCCTTGTGCCTCATTCCTACCTTGAATTGCCTCAGTGCTTCTTGACCACCCTGTACTCATTGAGGATAGTAATGAAAATACATGGGGGTTGAGTTTTTATCTTGTGTTGTTTCTCCTGCTAGCTCTTCTGATAATACTCCTGTCTCACCAAGGGTATGGTTCACATTGTGGGGGCTTCACCACACTGCACCTCATGTTTCTCTAAATCAAATACAACAATACTGTCAATTATGCCATGGGTTGCCCTACAAAATACAGAAAGGAATCATTATATGGTCCCAGATTCAAGTGTGCAAATTGTTTTTGCTGATGTTACTGTTGTTAGCAATGCTGTTAGGTTTCCTTGTGACACTTCCAGTGCCCATATCACTGTACTCTGGATGCTTCTTTAGGTGCATTCCACTATCAAACTGTCCATCCCTACCATCTGCTTTTGGGCTTGTTAAAGCTCTGATCAGTTTTCCTCCCACTGTAGAGGGTCCGCTATTCATCTGTGTCCCATATATAAGTCCTCATGGTTGATATCAAGCTGCTATAGTTGGAACATCAATTGAAAGATGGTCCTCTCCCACTTGAAACAACTTAATACTGTACTTGTGGTGCCTTTTTACAGGAGAACAAATTGCTATCAATGTGGTTAAATTGAAACAAGAGTGGGTGGGCCTGGATGCTCATAGTTCTGAGGTGTAAAAAAGAGGCAACTTCATCCTTATAAAAAAAAAATGCTTAAACTGGACCATAGATAAAACGACAAAAAATAAGGAGGGAAGATGATTCCTAATGAAAGTAGGCACAACCAGTGGCCTGCTGATTCGATCCAATTTTTGTAGCCTGAACATTCTATCTCCCTGCTTTTCCATTCTCTAAATCAAACCTTTACTCACCTTAATTCTCACAGCCTCCCCTTTATCATAGGCGGGGATTACAAACTCACCATGGAGCCACTATTGGACAGGAGCTCAGGCCAAAAACAAACACATAGCAATGTGTCCCTAGCACTTACAATCCTTATGAAAGAGCATGCCTTAACAGACATGCACCCATACAAGAGACTACACCTACTTCTCTGCAGCACACAACTCCCATAGCTGTGAATACTTTTTGCTGACCTCCTGGGGATCTCTCTAAAAGTCATAATCTCAACCACAGAGCCCATGATACTATTCAAGTACTGCCCTGTCCTTCTTAGTCTCATATAGGTCCCTCAAACTCCAAATCTACCTCATGGAGGTTAGGCCCCTTCTGTTAACAAATGCAAAATTTCTGACATGGGTTAAAGAGGAGGCAGAATCCTGCTTCTGCTTCTATGACCACAGAGAGGCATCCCAGAGCACATTTTGGAAAACTTTTAAGGCAGTTCACTGTGGCAGAATAATTAGCTATGCTGCACATAGATGTAAAGAGAAATAAGAAGTACAGGTGCTTGAGAAAGAACTGAAACAGTTGGAGACACTTCTGAAATCCCCTCCCCATGGGCTTAATACTGGTCACCAGCCTACAAATGAGCATCAACAAACATCTTTAAAGATTAAAGGTAGAACTTTTAAGACATCACCACAAATTTGGGAGGGGGGAGCAAGCAAAGTTCTCTCCTACTGTCTTACACAATAGGCAGAAAGGCTAATGGCAAGCTCCAAGTAGACACAAAGCAATTCATGATATTATGACAAAAATATTATGCCAAGCTGTATGCCTCACCTGCCTGATAATGCTATCATAGACTGTTTCTTCTCCAGCCTGCCAGTCCCTATTTTACTTTCAGAGTAAACTGACCTTCTTGAGGCTCCATTCCCTTCATGGTTGAAATCAGAAAAGCTCTGCATGACCTCACCCCACATAGAGTGCAGGGGTGGGATGGCTTCCTGTTGAGTCTTTACCAACTCAGTGACATGCTTGGCACAGTCTCACGGGAAGTCTTTTCAGAGTCACAGACAACTAAAATGCTGCAACTCTCTGTGAAGGAGGCAACCATCATGGTTCTGCGGAAGAAGGGTAAAGACCCATCACACCCAGCCCACTGATGGCTGATATTCCTCATTAATGCAGATGCACAGGTACTGGGCAAGGCCCTGATGAACAGGTTAAAGGGTCTATTACTAGCTCTCATAGTTCCCTCACAGGTGAGGTTTATTAAAGGTAGGCTGAGTTTGGATCACCATAGATCCCAGTAAAATGTTTTCTCTTTAGCGCAAAACATTCCTGCTCAATTTACGGCTGTAATCATTGACTTTGAAAACACATCTGATTTGTTGGAGTATAATAACTAGTGACCCCCGTTATCAACCCATTTTTGATTACTTTAAAAAGTCGTATCAACCCGAAGGTTGATACGAAAAAACTCGTATCAACCCACTTTTACAGTCTCGCGCCAAGAAGCCTGCAGCAGTCCAGACCAATCAAACAGACTGGATAGGGAATTTGCCATCACTCAGTCTGTGTCGAGCCTGATGCAGACGCCATGCTGGGAACAGCTAGTAGTGTCCTGTAGTTCAGCCTAAAACTGTCAATTCAGCCAACACGCTCTCCGAACCGGAGAAGTTAGAGAAGTCTGTCTGCCACGTATCTGTAAGCTGTGCTCGGGCTGGTGTGGGAAGGAGTCAGGAGTAAGGAACAGTCAGTTGGATGAAGATTTTGATAGCTCTGTGAAAGTTTGTGGCAGGCTTCTTTTATTGGTTGCTTCTGGATGGGCCACATTCCACATGTTCAGTAAGTGGGCTGCTGGCTACTGCAGTTTCTTGTCTTTTTGCACCAGTTATTATAAAAAATAAAACATTTGTATGGGGTTGATAGGCAGTTTTTTACACACCCTTGGTGTGTGATGCTAGTGAAACCTCTCAAGTTTCGCTCTCGAGGTTTCTCTAATATCACACACCTTGGGAGTGTAAAAAAACTGCGTATCAACCCCCTACCTATGCATTATTCTCTTTATATCTGCTTAAAGGTCTCTAAATTATGGGGTTTCAACCATCCTTCCTATCCTGGGTGAACACACTATATTAACATTCCATGGCAAAAGTCCTTACCAATTCACTCCTTTCTTCATCATTTTCACTCCAAAAAGGCACCGATCAAAGATGCCCACTGTCTCCACTGTTATTTGTCCTAGCCATTGAGCCCCTGGCCATAGCCATCAGGGATCACTAATCCCTGCAGGGGATTATGATAGGCAGCCAAGATTATTGAACACAGCTGTATGCAGAGGATGTATTAGTTCTCGAAGATGCCATATGACAATTGATCCCCTCCTATATTTACTGAAGGAATTCTCAGTTGTTTCAAGACTAAAGGGAACTCATGGAAAAAATGAGGTTCTCCTGAATAATTATCTCTGTCAAAACCCAGCTTCAATGGTATCACTTATCTGTGCATTAAGATCTCTTCTGATCTTGCTAAGTGGTGGTCTCTCAACCTAACACCTTTCCTCCCTGCTGTCAGTGTAGAATATGACAGATGGAAATAGCTATGGCTCTCTTTAGCAGGCCAAGTAGAAGCTATTAAGATGGTGATGGCACCTATGCTATTCCACTGTGTCTCTCACATCTCCCAGGTAGCCTCAGTTCAATGGTTTAACAAAATTGAAGCACTGATTGGAAATTTCCTGAGGAAAGGCAAACCCCTATGCTTCAGTAGAAATACAGTCACACTAGCGTAAGGATGGGAGGGAGCTCTTTTGATTTTAGAACTACTCTTTAGCCTTTCTTGGGGCCCAGATACTCCAATGATTTTCAGCCCCTGATGATTCCTTATCACAATGGGATAAAGCTATGTGAAATTAAACTTCCGCTGACAGAATTTTGGCAAAAGTTGGAATTTTGCTTTTGCAAAATTTCAGAATGCACTTGGCAACTTTCACAGAAATTCCAACTTAGAAGGGCAGAATATACTTCAACCCACGCCAGCAACCCGGGTTTTGGAATGGACTCAGGTTGTCGGGGGTCGGCAGGGGGAGGATAGGATTGAGCATCCGATGGACTGCTCTCCTATCCTGGGGTGGGTTAGGGACTGGCCTCGCTCATGTAACAGCCCCCAATGGAGATTGGAGGCACTACAAGAAGCGGCGTGCAAGGGGAACAAGAAAACCGGAAAAACTGCTCCGGAAGTCTAGCCGGATGACGGCTGCCAGCCCCAGGCACCTCCGAAGACTCCCCTGGAGAATCACAGAATGCCTCAGCAGCTCCTGGGACTGAGAGAAATAGTGTGCTGGTTCCTCCAACCGGTGCCTTCCCCCTCAGAGGAGTGGGGATCCACCCGGTGAAGGGTTACACCGGGCTACCCCATGGAAGGCTGCAGATATGAGGTAGGTGGTCGAAGGGGAAGATAGTAGGGGAGTGCCTGTGGACCATGGTGGCCCAAAGGAGATGCAACTCTGGAGCATGTAGGGGGATAAATAGATAATGCAAAAAAAAAAAGAAAGGGCAGAATAAATGCATGAATTGTGAATTATTGTATAAGAATGCAGAAAGAAATTCCTCTGAACTGATCACTGTCAGTGGTCAGTTCTGCAGAATTTGTTCCCACAGTTTAATACATTAATCAGTAACTCATACATTAATTCTGCAGTTCAGTGAGTCACTGAACTGCAGAATGAATGTATGAATTGTAGATTAATGAATTATACTGCAGAAAGAAATTCCACAGAACTGATCGCTGAACTGCAGAATGATTATATGTTTTGTGAAATGATCCATTAAACAGCAGAATACAGTTCCTCTGAACTATCATTCCACAGTCCACGTGTATTATTCTGCAGTTCAGCCAGAAAATTCTGTGGAACAGGGTGAAAATTCGCCAAACACATTCAGAAGATTCCAATCTCATCAAAGGCAGAAGTTTGGAAAATTTCACAAAATTTATGAAATTTCATGAACATTCCATGAAAGTGGAATTTACAGCTTCTGCCCAACTCTACGGTGGGCACAGACAGAGACGGAAATCAGTTGGGAATTTTACTCTGCCATATATGTAAACTCCCTTCTGACTGGTCCTCTGCAACACCACCCCATTATTGCTAATTGGTATGGACATGCAGTAAACTGGGCAAAATGGTACCCATCCCCATATCCCCACTATACATGGCTCCACTCTGGGAGAACACCCTGCTCAGCACTGAAAGCCACCCCCCTGCTGGAAAGATTGGACACAGAGGGAAATATGGTTGGTCCCGGAAATCTTAGAACCTGGAAAGATTTACCAGGACTAGTTTGAAAACCCCCAAATTAGATATCAGCTCCGACAAGGAGATTTTTTTGAAGTTTCTGCAGCTTACAGACACCATCACTCAGAGATTCAGACTAACCCCCCAAGTTCTATAGTTGTACGGAGGTGTACCCTTTCCCTCCTTGGCTGAAATTTCACAGAGGAAAGGCAGGCAAAATCTGTTAAGCCATTAAAGAGTCACTCAAAGACCAGTCTCTCAAAACCAAGCAAAAGTGGGAGACCACCCCAACTAGGGAGATCATGGAAGAGACTAGTCCTACTGCTGGTTAAGTGCACACACAGCCAGTCTGGATGACTAATGCTGACTAATTCACAACACATTTTTCACCTCTCATATCAAACCCTAGCCCTCCACTTTGTAGGTTGGCCCCCAGTCCCTGAACAATCACTGCTGTAGATGTGGGGTGCAAAGTGGAGACCTGATGCATATCCTTTGGTCGTGCCCTATGCTGGACCACTTCTGGCAATGGGTGATATAAGCTGGCTTGGCAGTTGTAGATAAAACCCCTCCCTTATTCCCCTCCATGTATCTTATAAGCCTCCCTAATGAGGACCACCCATGTACATCTACACAAACCTTGTGGGCCACTGCAGCAACTGTAGAAGTCAAAAGACTGATGCGCCAATGCTGGTGATCCACAGAGGTTCCCTTAGTAGAGGAATGACAGACTGCTGTTGGGCAACTGGTCTAATTTGAAAGATCATCCCAGCTTGCTAACCACACCAGGGCAACATACACAAGAATCTGGGATCATCTGTTATGTAACTGGAACTCTACATTTGTGAAAATGAAATGCATGTTCGAAATGTGTTAACATGGAACCATAGATTTTATTTTTAAATCTGGATTTCTTGGGTTTTTTTAAAGGAAAAAATGTAAACTGTTTCTTTTTTACTATGTATTCTATTTTGCTCGATAAAAAAATTAACTACAGAAAAAAGCAAATTCATTTATTTATAGATGTATATAAATACATAAATCAGTCATCATCCAAAGTGATTTCTACCAACTAAGGAACATTGCCAGGATCCGTTCCCCGATACCACCTGATGACCTTGCCACCCTGATAGATGCCTTTGTCACGTCAAGGTTGGACTACTGTAATGCCTTGTACCTAGGGCTTCCAGGAGGCAACATCCGTCGTCTGCAGCTGGTGCAGAAAGCAGCAGCCAAGCTATTGATGAGTGTATCTAGATTGGAACATATTATGCTGGTTCTCCACAGACTGCACTGGCTGCTGATAAGGTTGAGGATTGCCTTCAAGGTCAGATTAGTGACCTATAAAGCCCTACATGGTCAGGGATCGGACTGTCTGCAAAATCTCCTGGTTCTGCACTGCCTGGCTTGCCATCTTCGTTCTTCCAAGGGTGGCCTCCTAGTGATTCCCAGGGCAAGGCTGAGGCTTTTGGGAGATCCTGCTTTCTCTGTGGCCACTCGTGCCCTTTGGAACTCATTCTTGGGGTATCTTAGAGAGGACCCCTCGGTGAAAGCCTTTAAGTGGGGGCTCAAGACATTTTTATTTGAACAAGCGTTTGATTTGCTATAAAAAGTATTTATGCTCTATGCTGACTGTCCTTTTATTTATGCTGTGATTTGTATTTTATATTTGTTTGGGTAAAACCCAGTACTCATGACCTTTGGTGAACAGATGCAGGCTGTTGGGGGGCGTCTCCCCTTTTCAGCCAACTTGGAAGAACAGGCAGAAAAGACTTGGATGCAGGCAATGATCCTCTTCACTCCACAGAAGGAGTTGTCTTCACCCACCTCATCTGTAGGTAGGCAACAGCAAATCCAACAAGCAGGCAGAACCTCAGAGCATAGGTCCTGACAAGAAACTCAGTCTCTGAACTGGTAAGGAAATGAGGCAGTTGCTTTGGTTACCTTACTCTCCACATCCAACAAATAATTCCTTCCACATGCTTTGGATATTTGTGACACCAAATATCCCAGTTTGTTAGGCTGAGGTAAATTCCAGTTCTGTGGGATCCACCAGGATCTTCAGTCACCAGTTCTAGACCTGTGCAAAAGGCACCAACTTCAGGATCTTCAATCTGATAGCTGCAGGAGCTGACAAAAATATACCTTCTCATTTAACTTTCACTGGCACATCTCACTCTGACTCTTTGTTTGTGCAGAATGCACAAAATGCAGGCTTTTCTATTTGACAACAGCAGGAGCTGTCCAGAAATACTTCTTCTCACTTCAAACTCTCTTTCAAAGTCACACTGACTAACTGTAAACTTCAGAATCCTCAGATTTAAAACCCAGTCTGTTATTGGTAAACACGACTCATGAGCTCTTCGTCCTGATTGGGGGTACTGCAGCTACCAATCGGATACCACGCTGTTCTCCAGCAACCTCGGCAAACATGGCCGCCATTGAACAGTTCTCTAAGCTTAGTCACTTTCCCTAATCTGTAAAATAATGTTTGTACACTGTTGGCAGTATTTGGCTGCATGGCTAACACCCTCTTGGTCCCTTCTGGGGGTCGCTAGGGCCAGGGGGTGCAGTGTAGGGACAGGAGCCGAGTCGCTAGCTCCATTTTGTGAGCTCCCCAGAAGGAGCTGTGTCTTTAAACTGCTGTCCTCAGCCGCTAAACATTCTGGGACATGTAGCCTCTGGCAGTCGCCATCTCTTCCCTTACCCCCCGACCCACTGGTGACATTGGCAGGGTCGGGGAGTTCTTTAAAAGTTGAATTTTCTTTCTTTTCTGGTCCCCCAAGTCCCTTAGGCAGTCTGGTGGGGCTGGGGAGATGAATATATTCACTGCGAGACTTCTGCGGCTTTTTGCGAGTGCCTGTGGTGCTAGGCCACCAATGCGGCCTTGTTCCTGTGCTCCCCGCCCTGCTGTGCAGTTTTTTGGGGACAAGGGAGCAACTCTCCTGTGCGGCACTCAGCTTGCTTCTATTTTAGGTGCAGGAGGCACCGGATTTGCTTTTTTTCCGCTCCCAGGCCCCTTTAGCAGTTCGGGGGAGCAGGGGGAGTGACAGACAACAAGCGGCTCACTGGCCATGCTGGAAAAGTGCAGGAAGTACCAGAACAAATTACAGTGCTCCCTGGCCCTTTGGCAGTCCAGGATCAGGCTGGGGGAGCGAGAAAATGATAGCTGCAGGAGCTGACACAGGGTAGCAGAAGCATCAGGTACGGTCCCAACTTGGGAGGGGGGTTACATATGTATCTACAGTACATAGCAATGCATTACAAGAACTATTTCTTATCTTTCTGCATACCAGCCTTTCTCTGCCATTCTTGTCATTGTCTCTGTCTCTCTCCATATAATCTTCTTCATTGTCCTCATCATCCTAAGTGGTAGTGGTGCAAAAGGTGGAGAAAAAACATACCTCCCACCTTATCTTGCACATAGTCCATGCTATGCAGTGCTGCTGGAGGTTAGCATGAGCTAGCAGCCAGTGTCCTAAGTTATTAACCCTCCCCAGGAAGTGTCAGATGTTGAAAAAGAATGTCAGCTTGAACAGCCTGATCCAGATGCTGCCTGTGTTGTAAGGTCAGGTGTTGGTAAGATAACCACTTCTGGAGCACATGTACCAATTTTAGCTCCCTGCTTCCCACTCACAAAGCAGAAATAGTGGAAAAGAGGGCACCAGGAAAACAAAAATCTAAGCTCATTGTCCCACACTTCATTTCACTCGTCTCCATCCAACTCCAAGCATCCGCCACTACAATAGTGAGGTGCAACACTTACTTTGGCTCAGCATCTACCACTACACATTTTTCCATCCTCCCAACAAATAGCACAGTCCATGTAGAACAAACAGGAAAATGGGCAACAACATTCCCAGCATTAACAGTCAGATGGACTGTAGAATACGAATCGTATGACTCAATGATCGGCTCAACCTCCCCAGCACTATGATCCTAGATCAGAGCAGTGGAGTTGTTGGAAGCATAGAGATGTTGATTTCACTTATACTGTAGTATGCTTTGTGACCCCTGGTGTCCAAGACTGACATTCAGGGGTTCAGTTATTTTTTTTTCACTGGCCACTCCTTTGGGTCACCTAGGTGCACCCCACCAGCACTCCTTCCCCGCCACCATCCACCACCCCACATTGCAGACCCCCAGGTAAATCAGTGTTTCACTTTGTCGGATGGGACCCCCACCCCCCAGGGGAGAAAGCACCAGTGGAGGTGGCCAATGCAACTACTTGGCCCTGGTGCTGCTGGGGTCGGTCCGGGCTGTCTGGGGCTTCATGATGGCGGGGGACCATCAACCATCATCTGACCAGTCAGGGAGCCTTTTCCTGGTTTTCTCTGGGAGTGTAACATGCTAGGACGTCAAGGCGTAAAACAACGTCTGTCGCACTCCCTTTGCAGCATGGTCTGATGTGCTGCCATGCCTCCAGTGTCCGCCAGAGGTCGGCAAACACCGGGCCACATACCACCCTCCCTCCTGGGAGAAGGTGAGCCATCTTGTGATGCTCGACCCATCCCCCCCTCCGGCCAGCCCTCTGACACCTGGGTCAGTTCCTGAACCCAGGTCATTGGCATCACAGGCAAAAATCCAACTGCTGCACAGGCAGGCCAACAAGCAGTTAATTTATTTTTTGTGGAAGTCTAAAATGTGCATGAGTCAAAATCAGGAAGTCATTCCAACTTTTTGGAAATCAAAATGTTTACCCGATCATTCTAGTAATGACCAATTTATGGATGTCAATACAAATATATTATTGAAATATACTAACATCTCATCTCTCACCATCCTGTCTATCACTTGACAAGGCCTCTTGGCTGATTCTCTATTTCTTACTCTAGCTTAAATTCTCTCCTCCCCTTTTGCAATTGACCAGGCATACATTATACAATGCCAGTAATAGTTACCGAGTTCACTCTGTTGTCCACAATTTGTTGTATATTCCTTGCTGTGTGTATTCACATGTGATGTGGAACCTATGTAAATGAGCTCATAGGTGTAAATCCAAGATCCTAATAAATAAATAAAAATATACATATCTTCTTCAAGGATATCTCTTGCAGCAGGTCACACCTTAACAACCTTAGCCATCAGGTGCCAGGATCACATGAAAGCTTTCTTACAAGCAGTCTAACTGGGGCTACCCACGATGATGTCACTATATTGACATCCCCCTATATAGTCATGGGTAGCCCCATGCTTTCCTCAATTCTTTTCCCTCCATTGACCATCACATCAGACTCCGTGGCCACCATCACTTCAGTCGACCACCATTTTGCAACATCTTTTACCACTTCTTGGTTTGTTGCTTTTTTTTCTCACCCAAGTGCCTTATCACTTTAGTATCTAAAGTGATTCCCACTTCCTTACTTTAGTTTAAGTCCAGTTCAGATTCGATTTTCTCTTGCTGCAGCTGCGGGCAAAAAATCTTCAACAAGGATCTCCATGACCCCTGTGCCTGTTGCCTCAGCTCCGGTCATGACATCAAGGCCCCTGGAATCTGCAGCAGTATTAAGCAGGCCACCCATCAATGCCGCCTGAAGGAGTTCAAGGCGTTCCTCATGGAGAAAAATGTGGCCATCTTAGAGAAGGGCTCCAGGCCAGGGGCTCCTCCACTTCCCTAGCCCTGTCTTCAGGCTCACACTCTGGCAGTGCCCAGAACAAATCGTCATTGGGGAAGCACCGCCACCAGGAAAAAAGTCATTCCTCTTGTGACTGGTCCTGGTCACCACTTTCAGAGTCAACCACTTCAGGGTCGTCAACCAGGATGGTGATGCTCCCCACTGCTTCTCCCACCCTTCTGGCTACAGGGCAGGTCCTGGCAGCCCTCATCACTGGGGCAGCCCAGTCAAATGGTAGTTCCTCATCAGCAGGCTCCTCCTACCTCCCATGAATGATTCCCACTGCCTCCCTCATCCCACCTTCCACAAGTTAGACTTTGGCAGTGTGGCCTGTTGGCTCCATCGTTGTTGGGCCTTCATTGCTGAGGCTTCCTTCTTTACCCTCACAAACTCACCCACCCCTGCTGAATGTTCCCTCTCCTCCCCACAGGGCTCATCCTGGGAGCACTACCAGTTTTCTTGTATCTGGCAATGGGCACTCCTTGATGGGTACTCAGCCTGTCTCATCAATGCCTCTCTCCTTTCTGGCAACTCTGGGGATGCAGGCCCCTCAGCTTGTTCCCCAGCCTGCCCCCATTGCATCATTTCTTCCACTTATGCTCTCATCACTGCAGGAACCTCAATTCTCCCCGCCTCTGCCTCAGGTTGCTCCATCAGCAGCTGTCACTGTCGATGTCCAGGCTCTGTTCACCTCAGTCCTGGACCTCATTCAGGGGGTAGTCCTGGCCCCCAACCCATCATCGCATGGATCTGCTTGGCTGACTGCAGCACCCCCATGCCAGTCATAAGTTATCGATGAGGCAGCTTCTTCACACTCTTCAATGTCCTTAGTTCCCCCCATGAACCTGGGGATGACAACTGCCGCCTGAACATCCTTCATCTGGAGGAGGATGACTATAAGGAGGAGGATGCAGGGGCCAGAACCCACTCAAGCACCTCCACAGTCTCTTCAGTGGGAGATGACTCCTCCAACTATGCCCCACATTCCCCCAATGACCAATCCTTTGCTACCATGATGCAACATCTGTAGGTGGCCATGGGCTTTGACTTTGCAGAGCAGGGTGCCAATCAGAGGAACTTGGCATACTACTTACATCTGCCTGAGTCTCCTCCCCTTGTTATACCCCCTATCATTAATGCCTATGAGGACACTACTCTAGTCTCCAGGCTCCGTCAGGCAGATTCTGTGGTCATAAATGTGGCCCTCAACCAGTCTAAGAGGTCCCAGAAACTCAGCTTCCTTCCTCTCAATAAGGAGCCCAGGAAGCTGGACCTAAAGGAGAACTGGATCTTTGCATCCTCAACCCTAGCCATTAGGTCCTTAATTATGTGGAGCGCATATTGAAATACCAGGCTGATCTCAGGGATGTGGCTAAATCTGCCGCTCAGTCCCTTCCTGAGGGTCCTCAAAAGCAGGAAATGTCTGGTGCTGACGTGGGTAAACACTTGTTGAGGGCTGCCTATGATGCCATGGATGCCTTCACTAGGGCTTCAGCTTAGGCATTTGCCTCAGGCGTTACTCCTGGCTCAGAGTGTCAGAGTTTGCAACCCATGTCCAGCAGTTAGTCATGAATGCCCCCTTCAGGGGCCACAGACTCTTCTGGGATGATGTGCAGGACATTCTCAATGACCTGCAGGCTTCAGGTGGAACCCTGCACTCACTCGACCACACGCATCAGAAGAGAGGTCAGAGGATGCCCTTTCAGCATGCCACCCACTGTTCTAGAGCCACTTCCAAACAGCTCACCAAGTGTAAGGCAGCTGCTGTCCTGCCTACCCCGTCTGCCAACCAGGCCCTCAGGATGTGGTTGTAGGGAGTAGTTTCTTCCATCATCTTGATGAGTGGCCGGAGATTATATATGATGCATGGGTGCTTCAGCTTATATGTCAGGGCCATGCTCTAAAATTCATAGACATGCCTCCAGAACTTCCACTGAGACCCTCGACTTATCCTCCAGCACATGTGCCCATGCTGTGAGTGGAGATCCAGATGCAGCTCTTAAAAAAGGCCATAGAACTCGTTCCTGAAGATCAGTGAAACACAGGGTTCTATTCTCACTTCTTCCTTATCTCCAAGTCCACAGGGAACTTGAGGGCCATCCTGGACTTACACAGCTTGAATTATTTCATCCAATACAAAACGTTCAATGTGGTCACCCTCCCTGGCCTGTTACCCTTGCTCAGGGATGGTGATTGGATCTGCTCCCTGGATATGCAGGATGTTTATCTGCATATGAAGGCTTTTCCCTCCAACAGGAAGTACCTTAGATTCCTGTTCTTAGGGCAGCACTACCAGTTCAGAGTTCCCCCATTTGGCTCATCCTCAGCACCTCCGGTCTTTACAAAGTGCCATGTAGTGATAATGGCGGCCCTCAGGAGGGAGGGCCTCTATGTATTTGTTTACCTGGATGACTGGATACTCAAGACTCCATCCAGAGAGCAGCTGTCTGTGACCCTGGCATGTACCTTGCATCTGTTCAGCCAGCTGGGGGTTACAGTCAACCTAGCTAAGTCAGTGTTGACCCCTGGACAGCGTCTGCAGTACATTGGAGCCGTTCTGGACACAGCTCAGAGCTCAGCCTTCTTAACCCCGGATTGGGTGGAGCATTTAATGGCGCTGGCCAGGGAAGTATCTCACAACCAGTACATCATGGCCTGGATGTACCTCAGACTGCTGGGTTTGATGGTCACAGCCATTGCTACTGTTCCCCTAGTGAGGCTGCATACGGGAATCCCTCAATGGACCTTGAGGGTGCAGTGGTACCAGCGGACTGACAACCTGGAGCAGATGGTTCTGGTCTCCTCCCCCATCAAGAAATTCTTCCAATGGTGGATGCTTTTCTGCTGACTCAGTCCAGGGCCTGGAGTTTTGAGATGAATTGTCCCTCTCTTGGAAAAGGAGGTTCCTTTATGCCTTCCTTCCCTTTCCTCTGATCTAGAGAGTACTGACCAAACTCCAGATGGAGGGAACCAGGCTATTCTTGGTGGCTCCATTTTGGCCTCATCAGATTTGGTTTCCATTGTTATGGCAGTTAGCAGTGGAGCCTCTAGTACCTCTCCCCCTGTGTTCAGGCTTGCTGTCACAGGAACAGGGGACCCTTCTCCATCCAAACCTCCAGTCCCTTCACCTGCATGTCTGGCTCCTGAAAATGTAGCTATTGCTAGATTCAGAATCTCTCCTAAGGCTGATGTCCTGGCGGCCACCAGAAAGCCTTTCACTAGGGTGACATTCCAGGAAGTGGAGTAGTTTTGCCTGGTGGGCAGCTTTCCATCATCTGGATCATTTCACCTGTCCAGTGAGACAGATTCTAGAATATCTGCTATCCTTGTCTGACGCTGGCCTTAAATATTCTTTGCTCAAGGTGCACTTGTCGGCTATATCAGCCTTCTACATGCCCATTGAGGGGCATATGTTGGCCCAGTTGGTTGTGGCCCATACTTTCCTGAGAGGCACACTGCACTTGAAGGCCCCAGTCCGCAACTCTGTTCCAACCTGGGACCTGAATTTTGTTTCAGAGAAACTTACATTGACTCCTCTTCAGCTTGTCATGACTTGTGAGCTATGTTTTCTGTAGTTGAAAGTTTTATTTTTAGTTGCTATTACTTCTGCTCGAAGGATTTCCGAGCTCCAGGCACTCATGTGTGAGCAGCCATATTTAGTCTTCCACAAAGACAGAGTGTCTTTGTGAACAATTCTAAGTTTCTTCCTAAGGTGGTGTCTGAGGTTACCTTAACTCATCCCTGGTTTATTACCCAGAGCATGGCAACCCAGTGGAGGCATTGCTCCACACTTTAGATGTACATCGAATCTTGCATTAATATATGTACCATGCAAAGGACTGTAGGAAGTGCTCACAACTCTTTGTTTCCTTCAACCCTGGGAAAGAGGGCATGCCAGTTTTGTAACAGTGCTTATGCAAATGTTTTGCCAGCTGCATTACCTTTTGTTACAGGCACTGTAGTAAGGAACTTCCTGGGGCTATTAAGGACCACTATACCAGAGGCATGGCCACTTTGGTTGCCTGCTTCAGGGATGTCTCAGCAGTGAAGATTTGTGCTGCTGCAACTTGAAGTACTGTCCACACTTTTATGAAGCACTACAGTGTGAATATCACCTCTAAACATCATGCCACTTTTAGCCTGGCAGCATTGCAGGGCCTTCTCTCCTAGCTCACCATCTTCCAGCCTCCTATTCTAGTCTCTCCTGTAATACTGCTTGGGTCTGGTTTCTAAAGTGTGACCTGCTGCAAGAGATAGCCTAGAAGAAGATAGTACAGTTATATAAGAACTTACCATAATGGTATATCGCTAAGAAAATCTCTTGCAGTAGGTCATGACACCCCTTCCTCCTTCCCCCTTTCCTTGGAGATTCTCTTTTCCTGTTTCTTCTCTCTAGCATGGTGCCCTTTGGGTCTCCTCATGCTCCTTCTTGTGGGGCGTTTCCTCAGAGGTGTTTCCTCGCTAGATGGTCTCCAGTGGGGAACTGAGGAGGGCACAGGGCCTCCCATGGCTTTATACTGTAGGGGGGCACCGATGTAGTGACGTCACCATGAGCTGCCAAAGGAAGACTTCTTGTGAAAAGGCTTCTGTGTGGTCCTGGCTCCTGACGGCTAAGGTTCCTAAGGTGTGATGTGCTGCAAGAGATTAATCTTGAAGATCTACCTTTAATGTAAGTTCTTATGTAACTGTTCTTCTCTTGCAGAAAAATCCATCATTTCAACTTTCATGCCTGCTATTTGGAAGTAATCTGATTTTTGGTTTTATATCTGGAAGTCAATGACTTCTTCCCCCTTGATTTTAGAAGTTTTGCCTTAGTTTTGGAAGTCAAATACTCCCAAAATGGAGTTAACTGAATCCCTGCTAATTGTGCTTGGAGACAACATCTATATCAGAATGAGCTCATCCCCTATCTCAGTGCCACCCCACCCTCAAAAGAAAACAAACTTTGGTCAGAGTCAACACAGCTGCCATGCTTTAACCTGACAGAAAAAGTGTGGTTTCTTGTTGTTTGTTTTTAGTTACAGAAATCATGCAAAAATGTTATGGCTTCATTGATATAGTCCCTAGCACCAGTCTCTTACATTACCTCTTACATTACCTTTCACCCCTATCCCTAGATGGATCAAGAGGTCCCCATCTGCCATCACATTCTATGTTTCTATGTTTCTATCACAAGCCCTGCTCCCCATCCAGCTGCCAATCCACCCACCCAGACTGTGACATTCTGAAGGCAATGCTGTACAATGTTTGGAAACATGCATCACACAATACACATTTTATTTGAATTCTTTAATGGAATTGCCCATGCATTGCCATGTTAGTAATCATTTGAGAGTAATAATTTAATTATTGTATGATGAACGTACTTAAAAAATAGAATAACATTACAGGAACAGCCATTTGTATTATTTAATGACAAAACTTGGCTATTATAAACTGTAACAGAGCATATTTAATGAGTTGAGGCATAATGCATGCAAGAGCCATTTCTTATGCTGGGAAAGTAAATTCCAAAACCGCTGTAATTTTGGAAGTCTTTGTTTTTAGAGTTTATAACTAGGTTTAATACTTGCTGTCTTGCAAATTAAAATAACTGGAGGATAATGCACATGTATTTAAAAACAATAAATAGACATACATTATACCACCATTGCAATAAAAAGGTGAATTGCAGCCACATTTACTCAAAAGCCATCACTTTAAAAGTTACTTTAAAAACCTTCCCAGCCTGCTCTCACCAAGTGATGACTAGACACACACACACACACACACACACACAGCAAGGGAATTGTAATGCATTATAAAACAAACATATAGCACTGTCTCTAGCAGTTACCATCCTACCCCTCTCTGGAGTGCAATAATTATCCAATGACCCATCTGCAGACAGCAGATTCTTACAACTGCTTATTTACATAAAATTACACAAACTAGAAAAGAGATCTCCCCCATTAAATTCTGTAGTATTGGAAATTAGACGTGGGTTGAAGGTAGATAAAAAGATTAAAAGCACAAGCCAGGTTCCTTAAAGATACAGGTCTCTCATTCTAATGTGAAGTTTGGAGCACTAACTGAATAAAGATGTTCTCTACCATATCATATGAAGGAACCACTGTGAAGTATAGTAAAGGTACCGATAAACAGATCGGAAGGCAAATAGGACTTCCCAAAATGCTGTTATTTGGAAATGAAATGCTAATCCTTAAAGATCAATGCCAAAGGGGAAGTACTGGAATTATATTTTTTTCTTTGCCAACATTGTACCTTATTAAAATATGTGTATCTACTATGCAATGTGTCAATGGCTGGTTTATTTGCAGCCAGTTGTCACTTGCACATGATTTAAATGTAACGAATGCAAATCCTGTTTCAGCTCCTATTCAGGCTGGTCTTCCATTGTAAGGCAAAGAGGCTGTGTCATAGAGGTCATGATGTAATTCTTTAACTTTTGTCTTGTCTTGGTTTCCTTTATTGCAGCTATTGTGTATACATCCTGAATGGGAGGAGTGTGATTGTGAGCTGTGCTGTCACTTGAAAGGTTGCCGCTGCTGAAAGAGATCAACAAATTCTTACAGTTTGCTGCTATTCAGCTGCTATAAACAGCAACAGTTTTGGTTAATACAGTATATACAACAGGTGACTGAACTCCACACTTATTGCTATACATTAGTTAATGTCATCTAGTCTTAGATTGGTGTAGAGGCTTGGTTCACTGAATAGGTTATTAGTCACTGGATCTATACTTTTCTGTCACTGACTACTGCAAGGACAAAACAGAAAAACAAAATGATAGGATGACCCATACCTATTTGTTTTTTAACTTTCTTTATTCATCCCCCATGGTCAGGGCATCTCTAGGAGGTGGTCTCTCAGCCTGACACCTCTACTTCCCTGCCTGAAGCCTCCTCCCCTACAGCACCACCCAGCTGGACTCTCCAGCCCCCCCTGGATCACCCCTTGGGGAAGGGCCCACCTCTTCTACCTGGCGACCTTTCTGAAACTAGAGGGTCCATCTGGTGGAGGGCTCGGCCAGCCACTGGAGAATTGGTCCAGTGCTGGGGATGTGGGCGCAGTCCACTGGACCCCTCATCGCCTCCCTAAACCAAGGGAGGTTATTTTACCCTTGCTGGTTGCCCCCAGAGCTCAGATGTGCAATGACATCAGATGCACTAGTGTGCCAACATCCACCACAGCTCCGCCCCTGCATCTGTGTGTGCCACAAGTTCCTTGGGCTGCCCCCAATTACTATTAGGGGCCACTCAGGAGTGGTACATACCCAGAAACCCTCCACAGGAAGGGAGAGCAGTCCTTCGCATGCTCAATCCCTTCCCTCCCCTGCCGACCTCCGGTGGTCCGAGTTCATTCCCGAACCTGGGTTGCTGGTGTGGCATGAGGTGTGGCGCCCAGTGCCTCAACCCTCAGCACCACCAGACCAGCCCCTCATGACCCATACTTCTTAACACTGAATATGAATTCTACATCTTTTATCTCATGATGTGCTCGATGTGGCATGTCATTTCAGTTGAATAGATAACTATGTGTTCCACACCTAATCCAACGTAAGGACACTCAATAGAAATAAAAAATATGTTTGCTCATGCCAGTAATGTTGCTGAGTTTCATCTTATTCCCCACACACAGTGAACAAAGTGTTTGAAAAAGAAAATGTAGCATTAAATAAGAAAAACCATCGGTGCTGGAGACTGAAGCTGCAGTGTGATTGTGAACTACCAATTATTATCATACAGAACTTGTCCATAGTTAAGCCACAGTCTGAAATGGGAATGGGGGAAAAACAGCAAAATTATTCAATACAAGTTGGTATCCTGTCATTTATTTTCTGTTTCACCCTTTCAGTAACTAGTGACAGTAAAGTGCAGATCTAGTAACTACTTGGCTAGGCAAATAAACCAAGCTGCAACATCAACATCAGTAAGACTAGCCAATATTAACTAATGTGTAATAATTAGTGTGGAGTTCTAACACGTATTGTAAAAATACACCAAAACTAAGCCAGAAAGCTATGCAGTTTATAGCAGCTGATCAACAGGCAAACTGCAAGGATCTGTTGGTCTCGCTCAGCAGTGGCAGCTGTTGAAGCTGACAGCACAGCACATGCTCACGCTTTTCCTGCTCAGGTTGTTCACCCAATAGCTGCAATAAAGGAAAACAGGGAAGGAAAAAAAAAGTTAAACAATTACTTCATGACTGCTATAATACAACTGCTTTAACTAACAATGGTGGACTGGCCTGAATACCGGCTGAGACGGAACCTGCACTCATTATATCTAAAACATGCAAATGATAACTGGCTGCAAATAAATAATACTGGTACTGGTACAGTGCTTAGACATATAACTATTATAAAAGCACATTGTATATTAAGAACAAAATATAATTACAACACGTTCACTTTTCCCCTTGATCCTTAAACGTCCTGTTAAGTATGCAAAAAAGGAAAGACCTAGCTCATTCCATTAAAACTGACACTAACAGGCATAACTGAGAAAAGAAAGAAAACAGTAATACATCAGCAGGTGCGAAGGGGAATTATTAGATAGCACTATCGTATTAATTTATGGCAATAGTTAGTGTTTCAAGTCCTTACTTTTTAAAAAAAATGTTTTTTCAATTATTCGTATTTTTCCTCCTGGAGCCCTGGCAGACAGCTACAGCCCTCCTGACGAAGGGATTCACTCTCTGATCCCACTGCTGTCGTTTCTGCTGATCCCCAGAAGTTCCCCGTGGTGGGGTCAGGGGAGGAGATTGCCGGCTCCCCCACAAACGAAGACCCAATCCAGATGCCAAGGATGGCCTTCAGGAGTGGTGGACCATCACAGAGCCTGCCAGGCTCTGTTTCCACCTTGTTCACCCCCCCAACCTCCCCTACCAACGCAAGGCGTTGGTACGTGCCTCCCGACTTGTACTGCCCCTCAGCTGCTGCCGGAGGGCAGTCAGCGGGTGGGATGACAAACCTTCTCTCCCTAAGAGGAGAGCAGTTCTCCGAATGCTAGATACTCTCTTGCCCCTGCCGACCCCCAGCAACCCAGGCTCATTCCAGAACCCTGGTCACCGGCATGGCACGAGGTGTAGTGACCAGCACCTTAACCTCCAGCACCACTGGGTCAGCTAGATCCTTACTTTTCAGAGATAAAAGTATCAAAAGCAAAAGGGACCAAGGACATTCTGTGGCAAGATCAGGAACAGCTGGGGCACTCGGCTGAGGGCTTCTTACACGCATCTTGAAAATCTCCAAGGTGGGGGGGGAGTGGATTGACACACAACAGTTGTCAAAAGTAAAACAATAAAACCCATTTAATTTGTTTACAACAAAAGCATTCTTAAGGGAAAGAAAAGAAGTGCTCACTCTGAACCTGAAAGTGAACTATTGTACTTTATAACAAGCATTTGTCAATGCCGAATGTTTGCTTGCTGGTATTAGCATTGGAAATGCAGGAGTTAGACAGATGCAAAATAGGAATGGCAGTGAAGCATTGAACTTCACGCCAATCCCACCTCCACCCTGCAGAGATGGACAGGCATTGGGGTATGCGTTTGGGTCATCGCCCAAAACATTCATGCCATTTCACCTCACTCTATCTTGCAGACACCAACAAGCGTTGAGGTGTGCCATGGGGTGTTCAGCTTTACAGTCACCCCATTCCATAAGGACATACGCTGAAATGGGTGCAGTATAGGAGAATGGGGTGAACTCTGGGGCCGAAGAGTCCAAGGCACTCCTTGATTCCTGTCACTGGCTGCAGTGTGGGGGTGGAATGGCATGAGTATTACAGTCAGCAATCCAAAGGCACACCCCTGATACCTGTCAGTCTGTACAGGGTGGGACGTTATGGTTAGAAACCCCTAACACCCTGGGCATTTGTTGGTATTTGTGCTACAAATTTTCAGCAGCGCCTTTTTACGACCCCCACCGGATGAAAGCATTTGGGACCTCTGCTCATGAACAGTGGCACTATGATTTTGTTAATCTGTCCTGAATATTTGATTTCCCAGCAGCGATCACAATTCTGCACCAGATGTAGAAAACCCAGTTCCAGGCAGGATGTGAAAAATGACAGCACCATTCATAGGAGGTGTGAAGAGATGGCAATGCTAGAAATCTGAGTGAAAAAAAGTTATAGACATGTGTGTAAACTCTGTACATGCGTACTTGTAACACAGTCATTTTTAATTCTTTCAGCAAATTTTCAACATAGGCATTTGGGACCTCTGCTGATGAACAGTGTCACTATGTTTTTCTTAATCTGACCCGAACATTGATTTCCCACAGAGACCGCTCCATTGTGCGCTGGATGTGCGAAACCACATTTTGAGCAGGTTGTGAAAAATGACAGCTGTATTGTTGATAAGGAGGTATGCAAAAATGGCAATGTTGAAAATCTGGAGTGAAAATATAAAAAATTCTTGAAGCTACGAGTGTGCATGGAAACTGCACAATGCACTCTGGTAACATAGTTATTTTGTGGAATATTGTCACCAAATTTTCAACATAGGCATTTTGGGACATCCACTCATGAACAGTGCCACTGTGATTTTCTTAATCTGTCCCGAACATTGATTTCCCACAGCGGCTGCGCCATTGTGCGGCGGATGTGCGAAAACACATTTTGAGTAGGATGTGAACAATGACAGCTGTACTATTCATAAGGAGGTATGTAAAACTAGCAATGTGGAAAATCTGGAGTAAAAATCTCAACAATTCTCAAAGTTACGAGCGTACATGTAAACTGCACAATGTACTCTCGTAAGACAGTCATTTTTGGGCATTTTTTCACCAAATTTGCAACATACACTTTTTGGAAGCCCACCTCATGAACAGTGGCACTGTTGTTTTGTTAATCAGTTCCAAAAGATGATTCCAAGCAGTGACTGAGAAATCAACTCTCAGGACCAAATAACGCCATGACAGTGACTGAATTCCTGAGGAGGGGCCCCAAGAATCCCATGCTGAAAATTTGGTGCCAAAAGTTGAAAAAATGGCCGTGATATCCACATAAGTTGAAAAAAAAAAACATTTATGCCATTGCACAGCTTACTGGCATTTCTTTAGTTCATGGTTGGCTTTGAAGAGCACAGACGTGTTCCCGGTCCACTAAAGATTGTTGCGCCAGGCTCCAGAGGTAAGTATGGGGTGAAGGGGGGTGTGGGGAAGTGGGGTGCGCAGAGGGTGGGTGCAGGTTGGAGGAGTGAATCTGACCAGTGAAGGACCATTTTCTTTGTTTTAGGGAGAGATAAAAAAGCAAAAGACGTCGCAGGAAGGTTTTTTTTTTTGCAGGCTCACTTTGGGCATACTGGGGTGGGCTCCCAGTGTGCCACCTGCATTTTTTGGGGGGACTTAAGCCAACAGGGATTGGGCCCCCCTTTGGCAAAGAAAGCCTGTTTGGGGGGACATGATGCCAAGGGGGACTGGGCACCCCCTTGGCACACAACAAATGGGGGAGGGGGACATTATGCTAACAGGGTGTGGGCCCCCCCCATCGGCAGATGAACTGGGTCAGGGGCATGCTTACAGGGAGATTCTGCACCCCGTCAGCTTTCATGGGGACTCTGAGGTGGATGGCGACAGCTGCCGCTATGTTACTGGAAATGTTACACCAGGCAAAGTACCGCCCTACAATGATGGGTCGGTCCCTCACTGCAGCAGCAATTTCATTTTAAGTTGGTGGCTCGGTGGCTGAACTAGTGTCAGCTTGCTGAACTAGTGTCAGCAGCAGTGTGCCCACTGCATTGGGGAAAGTGGGCCAATCCTTTAAATGCAGAGGTGGCATTGGCTGCCTCAGTGCTGCACCTCCAAAATCCCACTTCTCTCCTAAGCTGCCACATAATGTTTCTTGTGCATGCACACAAGCAAATATAAAAATGTATATGTCTGTGCAATATGTCAATGGCTGCTTAATTTATTTGCAGTCAGTTTTCACTTGCACATGATTTAAACCTAACCAATGCAGATCCTGTCTCAGCCCCTATTCAGGCTGGTCTTCCATTGTAAAGCAAAGAGGCGTGTCATAGTGGTCATGAAGTTATTCTTTAACTTTTTTGGTTCCTTTATTGCAGCTACTGTGTGTACATCCTGACTGGGAGGAGAGCAAGTGGGAGGTGTGCTGTCACTTCAACAGCGGACGTTAGCAAGCCAAGGCAAATTTTATTTAAAGATGCCCAATCTCTAAGGCTCTGGGTGCCATACATAAAAACAAATAAGTAAAAGGAAACACATCAATAAATAACAATATTTAAAACTACAATGATAAATAAATAAAAACTCAGTAAAGAAATAAAAAGGAAGTCAGGGACATGCAATATAAATAGTCAGAACAGGACAAAATTTATACAACAGGATCAGGGAAAGCCTGCGTAAACAAGAAGGCCTTGAGGCATGCCTTGAAAACCTCTTCTGAGGGGGCCTCCCTTACAGATGGAGGGAGTAAGTTCCACAGGACAGGGCCTGTGACACTAAAGGCTGTGTCACTGGCCATTTTTAGCCTTGTCCTGGGAATTGCAAGGAGGACCCTTGAGGAGGAATGGAGGGAGCAGACTGAGGTAACAGGTGTAAGAAGGTCCACCAGGTAACCAGGGCCCAGGCCATCTAGGGCCTTAAAGGTGAGCAAACCCACCTTAAAGAGGACCTTCCACCTGACAGGCAGCCAGTGCAGTTCACACAGCACTGGGGTGATGTGACAATACTTAGACTGCCCCATCAAAAACCTGTCAGTTGCATTCTGCACTAGCTGAAGCCAGCAAAGGATACCTTGCTGAAAGAGATCAACAGATCTGCACAGTTTGCCTGTTGATCAGCTGCCTTAAACAGCATTGCTTCCCGACACAGTTTTGGTTGCTGTGTACAACAGGTGACTGAACTCCACACTCTTTTTACACATTAGTTAATATCAGCTAGTCTTACTTACATTGACATAGAGGATTGATTCATTTGACTAGACTATTAGTCATTAGAGCTACACTTTACTTTTTTTGTAATCATGCTTTTTATTGATATAACATATAAAGATTACAGTTTTTACAATCATTTATTTGTACAATATATGTTATAATTTTACTATACTAACATTTAATATTGTATCGTCATCTATGATAACAATAGAAAAATAAGAAAAAACAAAACAACCCACCCATCCCACCCCTAACATTAAACATAATTTTGGGGAAATTAAATAACCTGGCTAAATACTATAGGGTATATTCTTATGCAGCAATAGTGAGGTGTCTTAAACCAGTGTTCCATTAATACATTTTGTTTATATCTAAACTATATTCATCAATGGTGTCATATTATCCATTGTAAGTTGCCATTTAGTACCATAGACATCATGCAATGTGTCTTCTATACCAAACATTAAATCTTCTAACAAAAGTGTTTCTCTAAATGTATGCCACCAGCTGAATGAATCAAAGTCTAGGATTTGAAGGTTTTTCCAATTGGCTAGTATATGTATCTTAGTAGCCATTGTTGCCAAGGTGAAAATTATATTATTTGTGTCATGTAATGCTAATGAACTAGTATTATTAAACAAAAAGATATCTTGAGAAAAAGGAATCTTTATCTTTAATAAATCTTCCATAAGGATTTTAACCTTGAGCCACCAGTTGTTAATTAGTGGACAGGACAATAAACAATGATAAAAATTTCCTTTCTGATTACAGTTATGCAAACATAATTCTGAATAGCTATTATTCATTTTTGAAATGTGAGATGGTATTATGTATGCTCGGTCAATTATTTTCCTTTGTATTTTTTTATTTTTTGCCAAGGCATATATCTTATTCCCATTGACTCATAAAAAATCCCAGGAATTTATGAGATAAGTTCAAAGCTGCTTCTTTGTTCCATTTATTATATGATTTGTTCATGCTGGAGCTACTCTTTGGACATAATAAAACATAACATCTAGCTAACAATTTATCGGTTCCCTTTTCCAATAAAGCTTTATGTTTCTTTATTATTTTAGTATAATTTAGCTTCTTTTCATTAAAAATATCACAAAGTTTAGTGAATTTACTCCTAATAGAGTAGTATATTAGAATATTAAGAGAATTAGATATACTTTTACTACTTAATTGTTGATATGTAGGACATTTACCCTCAACCATAAGATCATACCAAGTACTCCATTTATTTTTTTGGAGTGTTTTTGTACCTGTGGATTATTCAGTCCCCAAAGATATTTACATGGGTAAATATGTAAAAATAACCATGTGATATCCAATTTCCTTAAAATTGTAGTTTGTTTGTATAATAAGGGTGACCATGTGGAAAAAGGAAAAGTATTAGACTTAAATATATCTTTGTCTAAAAAAGCAGTTTGTAAGTTCTAAGAGTTATTCTCTGGTAAGTTAAGTAATGTTTAGTATAGTGGATAATCTTCATCTATTTTAAAGCACCATTGATATAATAAAGAAGAAACATGAGCCTCCCAGTATGTCTGTAGGTCCAGGCAGCCTAAGCCACTATGGTCCCAAAGAATTATTAAAGTTTTCCATGTGATTCTTAGTTTCTCACCACACCAGAGAAACTTAGAAAAAAATCAGTTTCAAGTCTTCAAACCATTGTTTTGTTGGGGAACCCAACATATTCTGTAAAATATATGTATAATATGGCATAGCCATCATTTTTAAGCCATCAATCCTTCCCCATAGTGAAAGGGATAGATTCTTCCAGTTATTTAATACATTTGAAATTTTTGTTTTAGCACTGTTATAATTAATTTTAATATTAGTATGTGCATCTGGAGATAAATGAATTCCTAGGTACTTTATTGAGTTTTGCATGGAAAACTCATTAGTGAGCTTATTGGTTTCTTGAGATTTATGCTTAGACAATTTCAATATGACAGATTTATTCTTATTTAATTTATAACCTGAGATGGCAGAATAGCCATTAATTACCTGTAGGAATGCTTCCAGGATGAAGTTATATTTTTAATAATTAGTAAAATATCATCTGCAAATACACTGAGTTTCAAGTATTCCTGAACTAGTTGAATCCCTTCTGAGATAGGATTATTTCTAATTAGTTGTGAACATGGCTCCAAACTTAAAATAAAAATAGTTGGAGACAGGAGGCATCCTTGCCTAACACCATTAAGTATATGAAGTTCTTTTGTTATCTATCTGTTAACTTGAAATTTAACAATTGTAGTTCTATACAATTGTTTTATTAAGTTTGTAATTTCTTTAGGGAACTTCAGCGCTTCCAACATATAAAAAATATAATTTTGGTTTACTAAATCAAAGGCTTTACTGGCATCGATGGCTATAGCATAATAAGTATCTTTTTATATTCGGGTACTGTATTTATTAGTTGTATGACAGCTTGAATTGTTTTATTTGCTTGGGATATGGTTCTTCCTTTAACAAACCCGTGTTGATTTTTATGGATGTTTGAGGGTATATAATATTGAATTAAGTTGTTTAATAATGTTGCTATAAGTTTATAATCTGAGTTTAAGATAGCTATAGGTTTATAGCTGTCCGGTGAATCAACTGGTTTGTTCTCTTTTAGTATTAAAATCACCTTAGCTAAGTCCGTAGACTCAGGTAATGTGTTTTTAAGATCTAATAATTCCTCAACCATCCTACTTAACCAAGATGCAAATTAATCTACAAAGGCCTGAAAAAATTTGTTCAATACACCGTCTAAACCAGGTGACTTCTTTTTAGGTAATAATTTTATAGTTTGGATAATATCAGATAGTGAAATTGAAGAAGAAGAAAAATGGATAGAAGGGAATTTGACTTTGGAAAAAAAACTCAGAAATCAAAGTTGGGTCAGGTATAAAATTATTTTGATATATTGATTTAGAATAATTACCTATAATTTCTGCCATATCCTCATCTGAATGTTTTATATTTCCTAAGGGCTCCTTCATAGATGTTATGATATTTTTTTGTTTGAAAGTAATTTGCCTGATTTATCAGAATTATAATACCTAGTCTTTTTTTATGACAAAATATAGTTTTTTTTTATTTTCTTGGTGTATTAAATCCATCTTTTTGTTTTATAATGATACCAGTCATTTTACATCTTTCAAAATCCAAAATGATGAGTTCATCTAACTTTTGTAATTTTTTATCAACTTCTGTTTCCTAATTTGGTTTATTTTAATTTAATAAGATATAATTATCACCCTCAAATATGCTTTGAAGGCATCCCATAATTTAAGTATGGTAGTCTGACCTGTATAATTATAAAACCAATATTCCTTGATAGAGTTCTTAATATAGCTCCCTAAATTCTGATTTCTTTAGAAGGTCATCGTTATTAAATTATCAATTTGTTATTGTTATTCGATTTCTATTTTCTATTACGATTTCCAAAGAAATTAATGCATGGTCTGATATAAAAATAGAACTGATTCCAGCAGCTATTATATTAGTTACTAAGTTTTTTTATATGAAGAAAAAATCAATTCTAGAAAAACCTTTATTCTTTTTATCAAAATGAGTGAATAAGAACTCATGAGGATGAAGCAATCTCCAAATATCCTGTAATTGTTCTAAATTATGAAACATCCATAATTTGTTGGAGACAGCCTCATTCCCCTTTGAAAATGATGAGCATTTATCCAAGTTAGGGTTATTCAGAGCATTAAAATCATCCACCTATACAATGTTTGAAGATTGCAAATATTGTAAGCCTTCTGATATTTTTGCTAAAAAATTAGAATAATGATCAAATGGAGCACATACTGATCCCAACATGATTGATTTGTTATTGACTTGAATTTTTATTAGTATTATTCAGCCTTCTTTGTCCTTAAATTGATCAATTAGTTCAAAAGACAATGATTTCCTAATTAATATAACTACCCCTCTGCTCTTCTTAGTGCCAGAGCTAAAGAAAATGTGAGGGATCCATTTCCTTTTAAATTTCATTATTTCTTGTTCTAACAAATGAGTCTCTTGTATAAGCATGATTTGTGCTTCAGCTTTTTAAAAATAAGTTAATAATCTGGCTCTTTTAATTGGAGAATTCACTCCATTAACATTCAGGGAAACCATTTTTATAATATCTTTAATGTGCGACATTTCTAAAACTTCTTTTATACTTTGGACTCAATAGGAGACTCATGTACTTTGTTTCAAACAGTGATACAAATATGGCACTGGCTAAATGTTTTCCACACTCACCAAAACTTTTTGTCCGTATTAGCGTAAACTTTATGTATATCCCATAAAATAAAATCCCCCCAAAACTGAACAACCTCAAAATGTTCACAAACAAAAAAAAACCTGATATAAACACCTACCATCCTACACCAGGAACATTCAGTTTTTACTTTAACCAAAACTTGAGTCATTATGTTCCTGCTGAATGATGGTGGAAGAAAAACATTACACATTTGTGAGAACATCCCTAGCATTTGAGAGCTGCTGTTTCACTCCCCCCCCCCACCAGTTATCTTAAATACATCATGGTGTTTGGACTAATCAAAAGCTTTGGATAACTTGATTTTGAGATCTTTAACTGCTTCATCCACAGAATCATACACATATCGAACATCACTGAGCACAACTTTCAGTCTTGCTGGACATATCATGGCCCTAACCCCTTGTGATCACAGTTTATTTCTAATCCAGTCAAATTTTTTTCTAGCTTGAACAAGTTCAGGTGGAAGATCGTTGTATATTGAGATTGATGCCTCTAGCACATTCTGTTTTTTTTTTGTACACTGCTGCCATTAATGATTCTTTATCTTTTGAATTTATGAATTTTATTATAATTGGTCTGGGGGGGCAAAGTCCTCTGGTTTCTGGTGCAGACCTTTATGTATACGATCTATTTCAAATTATATATTACTCAGGTCAGTCTCAAGGTAAGCAGCTGCTATCTGATTAAATGATTCAGTTGATGATTTGTTATTGTCCCATGTTTCAGGCACCACAATTAAGCGTATGTTTTTCCTCCATGCTCATGTTTCAAAGTCCAGCAATTTCTCTTTAAAAACAGTTTGCTTTTTCCAGTTCTGAAATTCTCCCCATTGTTGGAGAATTGTTACTTTGAATGTATTCTAGTGTTGATTTCATTTGGGCCACCTCTTGTTTTAATTCAGCATTTTCTTTTATCAGGTTTTGGGTCTCAGTGAAATACTTTTCCAGTTTACCATGCTGTGAAAGTAACAGGTCCATTTGTTGTGTTAACTGACTCATTTGCTGGAATAAAGCATTGGCCCATTTTGGCGGTTTATCGAAAGTCCCCCAGAGCTTTCATTTGAAGCAAAACTTTTGGAGTAATTTTCCTTTAAAGAATTTTGTTCAGAGTCTTGCCCATGCCTTTCTTCTAATAAATGTCCCAACAGTTCCTTTTGTGTGTCAATTATTTTGTGAGTTACTGCAACATTATCTAAGGCATTTGCTCTGCATTTTAAATCTTTTACAGCAGCTTCTGGAAGAGAATGGGTACTGAAGTTTCTTCCTCCATTTGTTATTTGTGAGTCTCTGCATTCTTGTTCATGTTTTCTTTTCCTGACTCCATTGTTTTGCAGCTCTGCCATGCACTCTGTCTGGATTTTCTTCTTCAGATGGAAATTTCGCCATTTCTTGCAGAGCTTCCAAAAGCTGGTGGGTTGTATGAGATTTTCCAGCAGGAAGTTCGAACTTTGTTATCTCCTGAGGTATCCCAGCACACTCATCCTGTGTTTTTGACTGGACCTCATCGGAAACACTCTGATCAGGCTCACTTGATTCTTTCATGTTAGTTTTTGAACCAGCCGCCTTATTTTGTAAAAAGCACGGAATCAACCACATTCCTGTGGGGTCTTTGATTGAAGGAACTGACCCTTCAGGAGTCCATTTAGTACATTTTGGATTTAGCTGCAGAAGTATTGGATTTTCTGGTTGCCATAAGCGAACAGGTAAGTTTACCTGACTTGGATTTTGAGTTTACCACCAAAGCTTTCCCTTCTTTTTTGGTGTCATTATGCCAAAGTTTAGCAGTAGTTTAACATTCTTTTTATTGAGTTCTTCTTTAGAATTCTCTGTGGTGGAAAAGTTCATACCTTGTCCTCTTCATTAGAGCAATTTGAAGAGCTCAGTGTGGGAGCATTCGGGAGAGGGTATGCAGCATGTAGCACGCACTGCATTTTCATTTTACACGCCATGATGCTCCTTCTCCTTCATGGGTTGTTCCACTAAAGCTACACTTTACTGTCATTGACTACTGAGAGGATGAAGCAGAAAAAAAAAATGACAGGATAACAACCCATTGTAGTGAATGATGCTGCTGATTTTTAACCCATCCCCATTTCAGACAGTGGCTTACTATGAAAACGTTCTGTAAGAGAATGGTTGGTAGTTCACAATCAGACTGCTGCTTCAGTCTCTAGCACTGATGGTCTTGTTCATTTAGCGACACATTCTTTTTTAAACAGTTTGTACACTGTGTGGGGGGGCAGGCTACAAATCAGCAGCAGTACTGGCATGAGCAAACATATTTATTATTTTTATTGCATATCCTTATGTTAAAATAGGTGTGGAAGACATGGTTATCTATCCAACTGGAATAACTTGCCACTTCATGAAGATCATGAGATAAAAGTTAACAGCTTAATCTGGTTCAGTTTCAGTTGCTTACCATCTGTATTCCTCCACCCTGGTCACCCCTGAAAAAGGTACTGCTAGGCCCAGTGGGCTTACTGGGTCAACAAAATTCAACAAAACAAACAACAAAACAAACAAAAGATGTGCTATTCATATTTGTTTGGATTGTAATTTACTTATTTTATTGTGATGCAGTAATCCTGCTCCTATAGCAAAATAACAGCATACATAGGAAAATAGAAAGTGATGGCAGATGGGGACCAAAGATCCATCTAGTCTGCCCTGAGCCCTACCCCCCTTTAGAATTTCTTTGAGACAATCCCGTTGTGTCTATCCCAAGCTGCTTTGAATTCCCCTACTGTTTTGGAGCCAATAACTCCAGCAGGTAGGCCATTCCATGGATCAACTACCCTCTCCATGAAGAAAAACCTATGCATGTTGCCCCTGAATCTTCCTCCTCTTAATTTCATCTCATGACTTCTTGTCCTCGTGAAGCTATTGACCAGAAAGAGCTCCTGGGTGAGGACTCTGTTTATAGCCTTCAGAAACTTTAATGTCTCAATCATGCCTCCTCTGTCTCTGCACTGTTCCAGGGAGTTTAACCTGCTTTCGTATGACAATTCATGGAGACCATGTACCATTTTTGTTGCCTTCCTCTGCACTGTCTCTAATCTATCTATGTCTTTCCTCAGATAAGGGCTCCAGAACTGGATGCAGTACTCAGGGTGGTGCCTCACCAAGTCACCAGGGACATCTACAGTGGCAGGATCACCACCCTCCTTCTACTTGTGATGCCCCTTCCTATACATCCTAGCATTCTGTTGTTTTTTTGTGCTGCTTTTTTGCAGTGTCTGCCTGCCTTCAAATTGTCTGAAATGATAACCCATTGATTCCGCTCTTGCTGGGTGGTTGCTATTTTCTCCCCTCCAAGATAGTAGTGCATCCCAGGGTTGCTCCTGCCCAGATGCATAACTTTGCACTTTTTCACACTGAATTTTTAACTGCCACATGTTGGACCATTTTTCCAGCTTGAGTAGATCACTTTTTATTTGCTGTACCCCCTGTGCAGTGCTCACTCTTTTGCAGAGCTTTGTGTTTTCTGCAAACAGACACACCTTCCTACTCAGCTCCTCTGTGATAGCCCTTATGAAAACATTGAAGAGTAATGGTCCCAGGATGGACCCCTGTGGCACCCTGCTGGTCACCTCCCTATACCCCCGAGAGAAGGAACTATTTGCCAGGACTGGAAAAAGACACTAATGGTCCCCATACACAAGAGTGGTAGCACCAAGGAGGTGGAGAACTACCACCCGGTCAGTCTCACCTCAGTGGTGGGCAAGATGATGGAGTCACTGCTCAAGGAAAGAACAGTGATCCAGGACATAGATAGATTAGAGACAGTGCAGAGCAGGGCAACAAAAAATGGTACACGGCGTTCATTTGTATGTTGCTCTGTATACTGTCTGCCCTAAAGCCCCCTCCCCCAGGACGCATCTGGAGTCGACTGCTACACTGCTCAGTATGCTTTCCTGGTAAAACACTTAAATAAATAAATATATAAATGCTGCCCCATTCACCATTACTGACTTGAGTTCTTCATTCAAGCCAGCTACTCACCCATGATACCACTTCCTGCCCCATGCCAGTATGCTTGAGTTTATTTAGCAGCCTTCTGTGTGGGACTGAGTCAAAGGCCTTGCTAAAGTCAAGGTAGATAACATCTACAGCTCCACCCTGGTCCATAGCCCTAGCAACCGAGTCAAAGAACTCAATCAGGTTAGTCTGGCAGTACCTTCCTGCTGTGAAGTCATGCTGCTTGCCATCTAGCTGACTAGTTTCCTTCAAAAATGTCACTGTTCTTTCCTTGAGCAGTGATTTCATCATCTTGCCCACCACTGAGGTGAGACTGACTGAGCGGTAGTTCTCCGCCTCCTTGGTGCTACCACTCTTATGTATGAGGACTATTATTGTCCTTTTCCAGACCTGGCATATTGTTCCTTCTCTCAGGGATCTTCTAAAAAGAGCCACTAGAAGTGCTGCCAATTCATCACTAAGTTCCCTCAGTATGCGTGGGTGGACTCAGTCTGGCCCCGTGGCTTTATCTCCCTGCAGTTTTTGTAATTTTCTCCTTACCCTCTGCCATGAACAGGCTTGTGTCTACCCACCTTTTATGATTTCTATCCCCCTTTGGGGTGGGTACATTTCCAGGAGCCTCCTTTGAAAAGACAGAGCAAAAGTACTCATTTAAGACTTCTGCCTTTCCTCTGTCCTCTTCCACGCTCCTCCCATCCCTGCTTATGAGCCTGACAATACCGCTTTTGTTTTTTCTTTTGTCACTTATGTACCTAAAGAAGGTCTTTTTGCCTCTTTTTAACCCCCTGCACTGTCTCCTCCTCAGTTTGTGCCTTTGCTGCTCTGATCACCCTACCTCCCTCCTACAAGCTGTTCTTGTGTGCCTCCCTAACTTTGCCACTGTTTGAGCCCTTGTATCTTCAGAATGCTAGTCTCTTTCCTTTTACTGCAGCTGCTACTTCTTTTGTGAACTACAGTCAAGGCCCCTACTTTTCTGCAGCATATTGAGACCAAGTTCTGTGGCAAGATTACCATATGCCACAGAACTTCTGCGGTGGTGGATTGTAATTTCTGCAGAAGTTCTGCTGCACTAACAAACTACCACATCACAGTGCCAGCTTGTCATCCTGACTTCACTTCCATGGCAATGGTTATAGCAATCAGGATGGGGGAAAGCACAGTAATGCTAGTTCAAAAAAATAGCAGACTTATAGAAATAATTTTATGCCAAAAATTAAAAAAAAAATACCTGTGAATCTATCCCTTAAGGTCTTAGCTTATTGCATAAATGAAATATGCAAAGGGAACCTCATGTGACAAATAAGGTATTTCTATACTCATGCTGTCTATAACACTCATGTGGTTCCCACTGTATATCACTTATATATTTATATGTGCTATCTATACCACTCATGAGGTCCCCACTGTACATATATACATATTTTAAATTTCCATGAAATTGTATCCTCATTCATACAGGTCCCTTTGGAAATGGAATAAACAGAATAGAGGAGATAATGCAAAACTCATTTTTCATGCCAACCTGCTTCCACTGACACACTACGTAACATAATCAGGCTATGACATGCGTGTGAACCTGTTGTGAGATAAAGCTCTCCAGCCCACCACAATGTGTCCCCCGTGTGACAGAACACTGTGCCATACCTTCCCAGGCTCAGAGCAGTGATGTGTTCCCCCAATCCTTGTGCTGCCCAGCCAGCCTCCAGGGCTCATCTCTGAACCTGAGTTTCCAGCACAGAAAGACAACATGCTACCCTCTGGCTCAACAACTGGCCCTGCACACAACATTTCTCCATAACTTTTAGGTGTTTCTATCAACCAATGACAATATGTAATCAATAACCCAGCAAAAATGTGTACAGCACAATTATTTATTCAACATGTCTATTCTTTCAACAGGCCTACGCATTATTATATTCCACTTTTCTGGGCATAATTACTTTAGTTTTCTTAAAAATGACAGGTTAATTCATTTTACCAGTTATTCATTTCAGATGGCATCTCTATACTTTAAAGGCAAAAATAAGTTTGTACAAAGTAAGGTATTGACTTAACAGGTCTATGACATTGTCAATGTTTTGTTTAAGTTGGCCCTAGTGTAATAACACAAGACTGAAAATTGTATTAGGCTGTAGTACAGGTTGAGCAAATATCATTGTCTCGGATGTGCTGTTCCACCGCCTGTGGTAGTGGAAGCTGTGGTAGATAAGTGACTATTCATTTATGTGGCAGAATGCAGCCACTTTATTAGCTAATGTATGATGTTATAGCATTGATAACATCCCATTCTGAGCATAGAGGGGGTCTGGATATAAAAAGAGGGGAAGGAAATGAGGTTCTATGGATAAACAGAAATATTAATAAAGAATCACCAAGAACAGTGAATTCTGTGGCACTGCAGAAGTTCTGTGGTAGGTTTCAAGTTCTGTGCAAAATTCTGCAGCCACAGAATTCTAGGGGCCTTGACTATAGTGGATTTCTTTTTTCCTCATCTTACTGATTAGTCTGGAACATTTTTTAGTTATTTCTGCTAGTGCTTCCCCTATGCTTGTCCAACATTCCTCCACCCCTCCTTTTGACTTTCTCGAGGATATCCCTAAAGCATATTTCCATCTGATCAAAGTCTGTTCTTCTGAAGTCTATGACCTGTGTCTTAGAGTGGCTTGCTGAATCAAACAGTTTTGTGGTCACTTGACCTCAGGTGGCACCCCACTTCCACCTCTTTGACCTACGTACAAAATAAAAACTTACAAGTCAGCAGTACCTTAAGCTGAGATGAAACTGTAGCAGTGACCAAAATTTTGATAATGCATCGACTGACTGAACAAATAGGTTTAAAGAGTGAGGATATAGTGAACCTTTATTAGAGAATGCATACATAGAAAAATTAGACAAACTGATAGAAAAGACTTATTGAGAACAAAAAATCAGGCTGTGACTAAACAAGACAGACTAAATTTCATTACTACATTTTCTGCCCATGCTGCAGGTATTGAATCTATCATTAAGAAAAACTGACATGTTTTAAGGGGAGATACAGGCATAAAGGGCATCAGTATAGCTCCCCCATGCATAGCTTATACAAGAACATCCACCTTGAAAGATTGGTTGGTCCAGAGTAGACAAGAAATACCAAGAACTTTTACCTAACTCCGTAACAAGAAGAATGTAATAGATGCTCTCACTGTAAGAATATTAAACTGGTGATACATCTGTTAACCTGCATACAGGAAAAGGTTTTGACATGAGGCAATTCATTATTTGTGAAAACACAGCAGGAGTTATTTATCCAGCAATGTGTAGGTGCAGAGCCTTTTATATTGGAAAAACAAAACAAATGTTTAAAATGTGAATAGCAGAACACTGCCAGGCAATACAAAACAAGGATAAAAACATATGCCACCACACTACACATTGCATAGAAAGAAAACAAGAGAGAACATCATTTTACTTTTCGGGCTATAGATCAAGTAAACAAAAATCCAAGAGGGGGGGATTTTGATTGACTAGTTTTAAAATGAGAAGGTTTTTGGATATATATGATAGAACCAGAGAAAAGAACGGCTCTGAACAGGTCTTTTGATGTAACTCCATATATACGAGGAGGACCCCTCAGAAAATGAGATGTAACTTGAATGGGTTTTACTAGGCTGCTATTTGTTATAGAATGGTGATCTAGCCTACAAATAAAATAAATTAAAGTTTGTTTAGCAAAAAAAGGTCTTAAGGCAGCAGTACTTGTTAGTCAGTGAACAAATTCATCATATAGTTTTTTTAGCAAAAATGCATTTCTGACAACCTAAGATTCATGCTCAGTACATTTTTTGTTTTTCTCAGATGTTGTTAAAATTTTTTTACAGCTGATTTTGTAATGAATGACTCATGTCATTAAAGATGGCTGCCATTTGTCATTATTAAAAATCTCTTCCCCAGTGTTACTTTTTGAATGTACATGCTAGATTCCTGTTGTAGTTGTATTAGTATGGTTCTTCCACATGTTTCTGATAGTAAACAGCAAAAAATATGTAACGTTTTCATGGTGGGTCTGTAATGGGAGTGGCATGAGTGTGGGAACTTTTATAAACTTCAAGACCCCATGTCTTGCTTCAGAAATGAAAGAAAACAAAAGGAAAAATGTGTATCTTGATCATTTTGCCAGACAAACCGTATTACTGAAAAATGTGTATGATTACAAACAAATATTGCTGCATAGAGCTAGCACTGAATAAAATGTATAGAAGGTAACAACTAAACAAATAAAGTAAGCTTACACTGTGCACTGGTGATGGGAACGAGATTTTAAAAACTGATGCAATGAACTGAATTAGACATGCTGAATTAGTTTGTCTGTGATTGCCTCAGCTGAACTAAATTGTGATGTCATACTACGTGTATATACAGTATGTTCACTTGTCTAACCATGCCTTTTGATTAAGGGTTTTAATCCAAATTGCATTAAGGTGTGTTTCTCAGAGGCTGAAACATATAAATTGTCAGCAGATAAGGACCAGTAGGCCAATCCAGTCTGAACATAAGCCATGTACTTGACTATGGCTTGTGAACCTCCCTCAGCTGTACCTCTATGGTTTTCCCATGCCTGTCCCATGCATGTTTAACTCCTACCACAGTACTCACTCCCATCACATCCTGCAGGAGACCATTCCATGTGTCCACCACCCTCTCTGTGAAGAAAAGCATCCTCATATTCCCTCTTAGCTTGCCACCTTCCAGCTTCGTGTCCTGCCCCTTCATTCTTGTACTCCTGTATTGGAAGATGTCTTCCCCCTGCACCTTGTTTATACCCTTGAGGCAACTGAATATTTCTATCATGTCTCCTGTCCGCCTCTTCTCCTCCAGTGAGTACATATTGTGGTCCCTTAATCTCTGTTCATTTGTTTTGTGGTGCAAGCCCAGTACCATCTTAGTAGCCCTTCTCCGGACTGTCTTCACTCAATTTATGCCCTTTCAAAGGTGCGGCCTCCAGAACTGCACACAGTACTCCATGTGAGGCCTGACCAGGGTTATAATGTCATCACTACCTCCCTCCTTCTGCTGGTGATACCTCTGCTTATGCACCCAGTATGCCACTGGCTCTCCTCGCTACCTTTGTAGTCTACTTTGACATTTTCAGGTCGTATGAAATTATAACCCCCAGGTCCCATTATTCTTTGGTGACTGTCAGCAATTGCCTCCTACCCATCCTGTAGCTCTCTCCAGGGCTTCTACGCCCCAGGTGCATAATTTTGCACTTCTTTGATTTAAATCTCAGTTGCCACTCCTCAGACCATTCTCAAAACTGCCTAGGTCCTTTCTCATTTTCTCCACCCCTTCCGGAGTATCCATCCTGTTGCAGATCTTGGTGTCATCTGCAAACAGGCAGACCTTTCCTTCTAGCCCCTCTGTAATGTCACTAATGAAGACATTGAACAGGACTTTTCCAAGGACCGATTCCTGCAGTATCCCACTGCTCACCCTCCCTCCCCAGATTGTTCCCTTTTTGCCACCACCCTCTGTCTCCTGTCTGTTAGCCAGTTCCTAACCCAGTTTACCACCTTGTCTACCATGCCAGCACAGGGTCATAATGTCACAAGACATTATGCCGCATGGAACAATCGTGCTGCCAGTACAGCATGATTTCTTGCATGCAGCATAACTCCTTTTTTTCCAGGAGGCTCTGCCCCGCTTTTCCCCCCATATGGGGTTGCCTCCAACCCCAATTATGATTCTCAGCTCCGGGGGGAGGGATTAACATTGAAATTACACAAAGTGCAAACAAAATAAAATTTTCTTGCACCTAGGACCGAACCCAGTCCCAAATGTAGCGCCTGGGTTCCTTGATGTCAGTGTCTCACTCCATCGAGCCACAGCAGCTGCTTGGCAGAACCCTTTCCCAGCAGAGGTCTTATCCTCTGCCTGGGACAGTGAGAGGGTACAATACTGTGCACAGCAGCATTCTCTGTATTGCACCATCTCACTGACATTTACAGCGCTATTTCGGTTTAGCGCTTGTGTCGTACGCTCTTAAGCGTACGGCATATTGACCTGGTACCACCATGCCCAGATTACCAGTCTTGTTAACAAGCCTCTTATGTGAGACAGTGTTGAAAATGTTGCTGAAACTGAGGTAGGCAACATCCATGCCCCCCCCCCCGATTAACTTCCTTCCTCACCCAGTCAAAGAAATCTATCAAATTCATCTGACACAACTTACCCGCTGTTAGGCCTGACCAGGGTTTTATATAATGGCATCACTACCTCCCTCCTTCTGCTGATGACAACCCTGCCTCCTGCTGGTCAAGCCCCCTCCCCAGGTTGTACGCTATTTACCACCACCCTCTGTCTCCTGTGTGTTAGCCAGTTCCTAACCCAGTTCACCACCTTGCATCCTGCACCCAGACTACCCATCTTATTAATAAGCCTCTTATGTGACAGAGTGTCAAAGGCCTTGCTGAAATCGAGGTAGGCGACATCCACCACCCCCCCCTCATTTTCTTCCTTCATCACCCAGTCAAAGAAATCTTTCAGATTCATGTGACATGACCTACTCACTGTGAATCCCTTCTACCTAGGGTTCTGGGCACTGATGGCTTGTAAATGTTCCACAATCCTTCCTTTAAGCAGTGAGTGCATGATCTTCACCACTACTGATGTTAGGCTGACTGGCCTATAGTTCCCTGCCTCCTAACTATTGCCGAATTTGTACAGAGGGACCACATGCACCCTCCTCCAATGCTCTGGCACCACTCCTGTTAAGTGACTCTGTGATCATTGCTGCCAGAGGCTGAAACATAGGAATTGTCGGCAGATAAGGACCAGTAGGCCAATCCAGTCTGACCATAAGCCGTGTACTTGACTATGGCTTGTGAACCTCCCTCAGTTGTAGCACTATGATTTTCCCATGCCTGTCCCACGCATGTTTAACTCCCACCACAGTACTCACTCCCACCATCTCCTGCGGCAGACTGTTCCATGTGTCTACCACCCTCTCTGTGAAGAAAAGCGTCCTCATATTCCCTCAACCTGCCACCTTCCAGTTTCATGTCCTGCCCCTTCATTCTTGTACTCCTCCTGTATTGGAAGATGTCTTCCCCCTGCACCTTGTTTATACCCTTGAGGTAATTGAATGCCTTTATCATGTCTCCTGTCTACCTCTTCTCCTCCAGTGAGTACATATTGTGGTCCCTTAATCTCTGCTCATTTGTTTTGTGGTGCAAGTCCTTTACCATCTTAGTAGCTCTTCTCTGGACCATCTCCAGTCAATTTATGCCCTTTTGAAGGTGCGGCCTCCGGAACTGCACACAGTACTCCATGTGAGGCCTGACCAGGGTTATAATGTCATCACTACCTCCCTCCCTCCCTTCTTCTGCTGGTGATAGCCCTGCTTATGCACCCCAGCATGCCATTGGCCCTCCCCGCTGCCTGTGTAGTCTGCTTTGACATTGTCAAGTCATATGAAATTATAACCCCCAGGTCCCTTTATTCCTTGGTGACTGTCAGCAATTCCCTCCTACCCATCCTGCAGCTCTTTCCAGGGTTTCTATGCCCCAGGTGCATAATTTTGCACTTCTTTGATTTAAACCTCAGTTGCCACTCCTCGGACCATTTCTCAAGCCTACCTAGGTCCTTTCTCATTTTCTCCGCCCCTTCCAGAGTATCCACTCTGTTGCAGATATTGGTGTCATCTGCAAACAGGCAGATCTTCCCATCCAGCCCCTCTGCAATTTCACTAATGAAGACATTGAACAGGGCTGTCCCAAGGACTAATTCCTGCGGTACCACGCTGGTCACCCCCCCTCCACAGATTGTACCCTATTTACCACCACCCTCTGTCTCCTGTCTGTTAGCCAGTTCCTAACCCAGTTCACCACCTTGTCTCCCATGCCCAGACTACCCATCTTGTTAACAAGCCTCTTTGTGAGACGGTGTCAAAGACCTTGCTGAAATTGAGGTAGGCAATGTCCACGCCTCCCTCATGATTAACTTCCTTCATCACTCAATCAAAAAAATCTTTTAGATTCGTCTGATACGACCTACCCCCTGTTGGGCCTGACCAGGGTTTTATATAACAGCATCACTAGCTTCCTCCTTCTGCTGGAGACACCCCTGCCTATGCACCCCTTGTAATTTATTTCACATTTTGACCTCAAATTTTCAACACAGTCTTCTTATCACCATACCTCATAAACCCCATAGGTGAAAATGTCTTAATCCATGGCAAAACACCATTCCATGCCACAGGTGCAAAAACTCATTTTGGGCAGGATGTGTAAAATGAAAGCTGTACTGTTTATGAGGTTGTGTGAAGAAATGGCTAGGTTAAAAAATTTGGAGTGAAAATATAAAAAATTGGCAAAGTTACACATGTGCATAGGACAATTTCAACAAGTGTGCTTAACTCTTTTGTTGGTATTTTTGTTCCACATTTTCAACCTGGGCTTTTTGGGACCCTGTCTCATGAACAGTTGTGCTATAATTTTGTTACTCAATCTCGAAAGGTGGTTTCGTGCAGTGACTGCGCCATTCCACACCACAGGTCCGAGAACATGTTTTGGGCAGGATGTGAGAAATGACAGCTATACTGTTCATGAGGCAGTGTGGAAAAATGGCTATGTTGAAAATTTGGAGCGACAATATTTAAAAAATGACCAAGTTACGCTCGTGCGTAGGAAAATTTAAATGAGCGCATGTAACTTGGGAGTTAGTTGGTATTTTTGCTCGAACTTTTCAACATGGACTTTTCATGACCCCACCTTATGAACAGTGGCCTTATTTATTTATTTATTCATTTATTTATTTATCTATTTATTTAGTTTTTGTTTACCAGGTAAGTGCACTAGCCATAGGGAAGACTATTTTCAGGCATGACCCGGGAGAATTACAAAGCAAATTACAGGGAAGTTTCAGACAGTGGCAAATACTGAAAAAGGTACAAAAGCAAGGTAAGCTAACATCAGGATTCCATTAACATATGGGGTACAGAGTTTAGGAGAAGATTACAAAACAGAGGGTAGCATTGGTTTGCACAGTAGGTTCAAAACCGTCTTTGAAGTTAAATAGTCAGGTAATTAGCATTAATATGCCAGGTAAGAGCCCTGTCGGAGAAACTGGAATAATTCTTCACACGCCCCGAGAGGCTGAGGTGAGACGGAGGTACAACTGTGAAAAACATATTTTCTGAGGGAGAGGCAAAATACAGAGGTAATCAAGAATAGGCAGTATACAGTACTGACGCAAGCTGAACAAAAATAGTAAAATACAACACAGCATGCAAGCAACAGAATCAGTTTCAAGGCATTGAACATTAGCCATTTAGAGCTATTTTAGTACTCTATCCCAAAAGGTGATTTCATGCTGCGACTGAGCCATTCCGTGCCACAGGTGCAAAAATACGTTTCGGGCAGGATGTGAAAAATTACATCTTTACTGTTCATGAGGTGGTGTGAAACAATGGCTGTGCCAAAAATTTGGAGTCAAAATATTAAAAATAAGCAAAGTTCCATGCGTGTGTATAAAAATTTCAATGACTGCACATAACTTGGCCATTTTTCAGTATTTCTACACCAATTTTCAACATGAACTTTTCGGGACCCCACCTCGTGAACAATGACACTGTCATTTCATTAATCAGTCCCAAAAGGTGATTCCACGCAGTGACTGCGAAATCATCTTTCAGGACAGAGTAACAAAATGACAGTGACAGTACTCATGAGGTGGGGTCCCAAGAACACCATGTTGAAAATTTGTTGCAAAAATCTAAAAAAATGGCTGAGATATCAACATAAGTTGAAACTGCCATTGATAGTCATTATACAGTGCTTACCTTGATTTTTCAGTTCGCAGTTGGACTTTGAAGCATGCAGACGTGTCCCAGTCCAGAGAAGATGACAGGCGCTTGACCTCCAGTGGTAAATATCATGTAAGGGGGGGGTGCAAGGAGGTGGGTTCTCAGAGGGAGGGTCAGGATGGGGAAGGGGGGACAGGGGAGATGATAAGGGGCCGTTTTCTTTTTTACAGGTTAAACAAAAATAATAAAGATGTCAGGGGGGTGGTTTGCTGTATTTTTAGAGACAGGAATGTTTTGGCTTTACTGTTAGGCTCCACCAGACCCCCAATCAGAGCCAACAGATAATGAGGCCTGCAGGAGCACTCAGTGGCCACCCTTGTGAGGGTCACATGTGTATGGGGGTAACGGCGCAACAGACAACAATCGACAAATTTTTTTTTTTTTTTCAGGATAAAAAAAATGAAGAAGAACAGTTTTCTTTCTTTTAGGGAGAGTTTGCTGTACAATTGAGGACACTGGGGGACTGGACACCCCCAGTGTCAGTATCTTATCTTTGGGGGAGGTGTAGGATGGTGGGTGCTTAGAGAGAGGGTTGTGTGTGGGGAATAACGTAAAAAAGAGGGGCAGTTTTCAGAAATGTGAGAGAGGGAGAGAGGGGACGTGAGGAGCTGACTGCATCAGCTCACACATTGAGCTGCACGGCGATTGGCAACACTGCTGCAGCATGCGGCTTTACTGTTACGCTCTGCTGGTCCCCTAATCAAAGCCAACAGATAATGGGGCTGGCAGAAGCACTCGGTGGCCACCCAGGACCGAGGAGGAAGTCAGCACATAAATCGCTGAATGCTTTGGTGCACCAGTGAAGGAAGAGACAGACAGGATGGGGGGGCATGGTGTGAACGTCATATCAGCCAGGCTGATCAGGACATGTAACTCATGTTTGCTGGGTGGTGTCCTGCAGATGACAAGAAAAAGCTGCATTATGATTGGTGCAGTTTTTCCTTTTCAAGTGCAGACCATTTCAGGCAAAATAGCGTCATGATCAGCCTGGCTGATGATTGGTGCAGCATTGTCCTTTCCCTTGCAGACCATTCTTCATTGGACAAACAGTGATACACCACTCAAAAGTCACTCTGCCACAAGAAGTTCACTGCGCATGCATGCATGGTGAACCTTTTTTTTGATTTAATACACTTTATTGCGAAACAGGTGAATAGCAGACATATCATATACATTCACGTAATCACTGAACGTTTACATGGAGTCAACTAAGCGTAATACACCAGGAACATTTTACAAAATATATCAAAGCCCTAAAATTCCCCTTCCCCCCCACCACCACTACTGGAGATATGTAGAGAAATCAGATAAGAGAGGTGCCACTGGGGAAAATGTTAGGGAGAAAACAAAAATTAGGTAGAACAAAATGAAAGGGGAAAAGATTCAGTGACCAATTAGGGGAAGTACCAGGCATATAAGACTTATCTGTATCTTAATGTAGTGTCAGGAGGGTATAGAGAGGTTCCCAGATGTGGTTAAATCTAGACATTTTATTGGTCATACTCGCTATCATTAATTCTGCCTGTAATGCAAACATTACTTCCTTGAACCATTCAGTGTAACTAGGGGTAATTTGGTCTTTCCAGTGTCGAAGTATCACCTTTTTGGCACAAGCCGATATCATAGCCATGTGTGGGCGTTGTTACCAACCAATTGGTCCATATATTCTCCTATGATACAGGCTGCAGGATTACATTTCTGGGACAGACCCAGCAGGGGGTCAAGTCTATCCTGAATAGAAGACCAGAAGGAGGAGACGGTATCACATGACCACAATATATGTAGGAGAGTGCCAGGTTCTTTACCACATTTAGTGCAGAGGTCCGATGGTAGACAGCCCATTTTATGCAATCTAGAGGGAGTATAGTAAAGGTTATGGTTACTCTGGAATTGCATGAACCAGTAACGGTCCCAGCATATCATGGAGTACAATTGCTTCCATATCTGGGACCAATCTCTTGGGGGGAAAGGAGAAGGGAGGGCCTGATCCCACCACCAGAACTGTGGGCTCTCCCTGAGGATGAAAAAGGATTGTAGAAATTGATAAGAGTGTGAAATCAAATGGGTTTTTGGGACTGAGCTCAGATAGGGAGAGATCGCAGCATAGAGAGGTTTGGTCCATGGACCATTGCCCAGTACGGCGTGCAACATGTGAGTAATTTGGAGAAACTCAAAACCTGAGATGTGGAACCAACCATATACATTACTAGTTTCTTGAAAAGTCATTAGTTTTTGTTGGGTTATCAAGTACTCTGTGGTCTCCACTCCCATATTAGGCCAAACATTTGACCCTCGAAAGGATCTTACCTGAGATCTGAAAATTGGGATTTCCAGATAATGGTTGTGAGATATCATGATTTGGGTGAATTTTAAGTAACATGCTTAGTTGGGATTGAGACATTAAGGAATCTCCTAGAGGGGTGTCCTGCAGCTGACTGGGTAATTGTTTCTTCGAAATATAGTGTAGCACCACGATGTCTAGGCCATGATTGAAGCAAAACATATGCTCAATTTCTACCCATGGGGGATGTAGGAACCAATTGGAAAGTCATGGGAGTGTTTGAACCAGTGTAGAGAGATCACTAAATGTGTAGCTAGAAAATATAAGTAGAGGCTGGGGGCTTGTAGTCCCCCATCTCTCTTATGTCGCATTAATTTAACATATGCTCTTCTAGTCTGTTTGCCTTGCCAGAGAAAGGAGGTTAAGATTTTATTAATTTGGGAGAACCAGACCTGGGGTAATGAACCATTAAACATCTGGAGGGGATATAATAGACAGGGTAATATATTCATTTTAATGATGCTGAGCCTGCCCCATAAAGTTAGAAGTAGCAGTTTCCATTGATTTAGGCCTGTTTTAATAATGGTCACTACTGAGTCCAGGCTATTCTATTTGATTTTCTGGAGAGACTTACTAAGGACGATCCCGAGGTATTTCAGATTATCCTTCACCCAGAGAAACCCCAGATGTTGCAGATCTGCTTTGCTGGTGTATTTGTTAAGTGGCATCACTTCGGTTTTGTGGAGGTTTTACTTGTAATTAGAAATAACACTAAACTGTGATATGAGCTGAAGGGCAGCAGGTAGTGATGTGGTAGGTGATGAGATATGCATCAGAATATCGTCCGCATATACTGACAGTTTATATTACATATTACCAACTCGTATACTGGTAATGTTCAGGGAGATATTAAGCTTATGAATTAGGAGCTCTAGAAACAAGCTGAACAGGTATGGGAAGATGGGACATCCTTGCCTTGTACCTTGGTACAGAGAGAAGGGTGAGGATTAAGAGCCATTGCATGAGACTCTCACTGATGGAGAGGTATAAAGCACTTTTATCCAGTGGATAAACATGTTGGGGATATGGAATTTGGGTAAAATAGAGAATAGGTAGTCCCACAAGACCCTGTCAAAGGCTTTCTCTGCTTCCAGGGAGACCAAGGCTGCTGCCACCGAGGAGTCCCTGGATACAGAGAAAAGATAGGACAATTTCCTGAAATGGTCTGCCAAATGTCTGCACCTCACGAACCCGACTTGCTCCCTACTAATCAGTGAGTCCCAAACCAGGCTTAACCTATTAGCCAAAATGTTGGCTATGATTTTAATATTAACTTTGGTAAGCGAGATTGGTCTATAGTTTGTAACTCTTATGGGATGCCAACCTGGTTTGGGGAGAACAACTATAGTTGTGGTGGTTAATGAGAGGTCTGATAGCCCAGCTTCAAAAAGGTATCTAAAGGTGTTCAGAAGGATTGGGGAGAGTTGGACCTTAAACACTTTATAGAAATTAGAGGTATAGCCATCTGGACCAGGAGGTTTGTCCAATGGCAGTGACTCAGTGGCAGCATAAATTTCATTAGGAGTTAGAGAAGCACTTAATATTGCAGCCTGGGAGTCTGAGAGCTGCGGAAGGGCAATGTAATGAAGGAAATAATCAAATTGTGTAGCTGAGAAGGGGATTTGAGGAGGAGCATGTAGTTCCTGGTAATAGTTTTTAAATGCTTCGACTATATCCCAGGGAGAAGTACAAAGTTGACCCTCTTCTGTTAGGATAGAAGGGACTATTCTATCCATTTCGTGTGAGCGCAGCCTCAAGGCTAACAGTTTCCCAGCCCTCTCCCCTTGATCAAAATAGAAAACTTTAGAGTGAAGTAGGAGATACTCTGCTTTTTCCCCCGATTAATCTGTTATATTGAGCCCTAAGAAACACTAACTGTTCCCAGTCCTCTGGGGGTGGAGGCAGATGAGAGATGGCTTTCCTCACCTTGTATATGCTCTAGTAGTGCAGAGAGGGAGGCCGATAACTGTTTTTTTGCATTTTGTGGCACAGTGAATGATTTCTCCCCTAAGCCCACATTTAAGAGATCTCCATAAAATGTCAACTTTAGCCATAGAGGGTGAGTTACTTTCCATAAAGGATGTGATAAAGGATTGAAGCTGATCCAGGAATTCACTAGATTTTAACAGTTGGCTATTAAATTTCCATAACTTGTCTCTGACCAAGGAGGGAGCCAGGTTGATTTGGGCAAATACTGGGTGATGATCCAATATAACTTTAGTCAAATAAAAGCAAGGACCTATCCCTTGAAGGTGGTTCACACCCATCAAGAAGTATTCTATTCTGGAATGTGAGTGGTGGGGTAGAGAGTAAAAAGAATATTTCCTATCTTCTGGATTAAGGATTCTCCAGGGCTCTGCGAGACCTTGGGAATTCATAAGATCCACTAATGCCCTCTGACTTGGGGTTGGGTCTTGCCGTGAGTGACCTGTTCTGTCTAGTTGATTATTCAAAATCAAATTCCAATTGCCCCCTAATATAATAGGTAGTGAGGTCCAGGGTGAAAGAATAATCATTAGGTTGGTAAAAGAAGATGGGTCATTTATTTATTTTGCTTTTGGTAACCGGGTGAGAGCACTAGGCAAAACAATGCCTATTTTCAGGCATGACCCGGGAGAAGACAGTTTACAGACAAAACAATACACATGTGTCGCAGCACATGGAAAATCATGCAATCAGAGTGAAGAAACAACAGTGTTTGGATATTTGATACAGGTACTTTGACAAAGAATAATATACATGTGACAGCACATGAGAGCAGTACAGTCAGAGTGAGAAACAACAATGTTTGGATGTTTGATACACGCATTTTGATAAAAGAATAATGCAAGTAAGAGTACTGTGAGAACAAATAATAGTTTGGAGTGTGGTAACACAGGAGATGCATTGAGAGGAGATAGGTAGAGCAGTACAGATTCAATAAGTGCCAAACTATAAGGTTAAGTGGCATGGGGAGAGAGGGAAAAGAAGGTGGGAAGAGAGGAGAGGGAGGGGTAAGAGAGTGGATAGGCGAGGAAGTAGGAAAGGAAGGGGAAGAGGTAAGCAGGTAGGTGAAATAAACTGAAAATAAAGAAGGGGGGTGTAGGTTCAAGGTGGGTTAAAGCATGTGCAGGGGTTTAGAGTGTGTAGGTGTTCACGGTGTAGTTTTTTAAAGGTAGCATGGGTGGATGCTTGACGGATAGAGGAATGTATAGAGTTCCAGTATTTAGGAGCTGTATAAGAGAAAGTGCGTGTGCCCATATTAGTTCTGCATCTTAGTATAAGCAGGGGCGCTTTTTCATTTGATCAAAGTTCATAGGTGAGAGGTTGTAGCTCCAGCGCCGAGGAGAGTTATAGGGGGAGGCCAGTTCTAGTAACACTGTCTATTAGTGACCCAAAGGTCTGGAGACGATAGGCAGAGGGACTAAGCCATTTTAGGTCCTGATAGAGTTGGCAGTGGTGCTTGTAACGCGGTGATGCAGAGGCATAGCGGCAGATATTATTGTAAGTGGTGTCCTATTTGTGGAGGGAGGATTTAGCTACAGATTGATAGATTACAGAGCCATATGCCAGGGCTGGCAGAAGGAATCCTTGAGCCACTGCTAGCCTGGCTGGGGGAGTAAGGGTATAGCTAGTGCGATAGGCGCTTCCTAACTTGGTGTTTACCGACTTACAGATGGTGGAGATGTGCTGGTCAAGGTCAAGAGAATCATCAAGGGTAACACCAAGGTATTTGAAAGATTTGGCAGAGGGCAGTGGGGAGCTGCGGCGCATGAGATAATAAGGGATGGGATTAGATTTGAGCCTTGCCCGGTGAGCCAAATAACATTGAGTAGGATTTACTAGAGTTGAGGACGAGTTTGCTATTAGTGAGCCAGGTTTGAATATTCGCATAGTCCATGGCAAGGGTATGATTTAGGATATCAGAAGTTTTTGCACTGTGGTAGATAACCAAGTCATCAGCATAGAGCAAAGATGAGCAGTTAGGAGTAGAGAGAGGGATGTCATTGATGAACATCGTGAAAAGTAGAGGGCCAAGTATGGAGCCTTGAGGTACTCCAACGTGGATTGGAGCAAGATCCAAGATGGCTGAGTTGAAGACCACCGCCTGTTGTCTATCAGTCAGATAGCTATTGAACCATGTGACGGTGTCTGATAAGAAACCAAAAGACCACAATTTCGTAAGAAGAAGTCTGTGGTTGACCAGGTCGAAAGCTTTAGTTAGGTCAATGAAAACTGCACCTGTCAGTAGGCCTGAGTCCATAGAAGAATAGATGTCACTCGTTAGTTTTAGTAGGGCGGTGGTGATACTGTGACCTTTGCGAAATCCATGTTGGGCGCTAGACAGGAGGTTGTATTTTTGAAGGTACTCTGTAGATTGGGTGGAGACTAGTTTTTTCAAGGATTTTGCTTAGTACAGAGAGTATAGCGATGGGATGGTAGTTTTTGATTTCCTTGTGGTCTCCTTTTTTGGGAATGGGAGTGACTTTAGCAATTTTCCATATGTCTGGGACTGAACCAAAGCGTAAGGACATATTGAAGATTTTCGTTAGGGGGAGACAATGAAAGGGGCAGCAAACTTCAAGAGCCTAGGTTCAAGACCATCCGATCCTGGGCTGGCATTGTCAGAAATGGAGAGTAGTAGTTGTAAAACTTCTCTATTTTGAATGCCCCGAAACCTAAAGGGGAGATTCGGAGGTGGAGGATAGGTGTCACATTGTGGCGGAGTACTATGATCAGTAGGGAAGGAGGTCAGGTAGTTGATTAGGTCTGAGAAATGCTGATTCAAAGAATTAGCAATGGTTAATGGGTTATTGCAATGTATGCCATTAACCAGCATGTCGTTAGCATGGGCCTTGTGATTGGAGCCAAGAAAGGTTTTTATGGTTGACCAGAATTTCTTGGAGTCCCCGGAGCTTTTGTTAAAGGTCTTTGCAGAAGGAGCTTTTGGAAAGAGCGGATGTTTTTACAGGCGTTTCTTAGAAGCGGTAGTAGCAGTAATCAGACTGCATCCCCATAGATTTAAAGCAATGCCAGGCTTTGTCTCTGGCCCTTATCTGGGTTAGCAGATCTTTTGTTAGCCATTTGGTCTGGGTACCTCGAAAACACCTAGTAATCCGAGGGGCATGGGTGTCTTGGAGCTGACTGAGTATGTCAAGGAAACTATTAAGGGCGGTTTGGACATTTGATGCAATGTGAACAGGGGTCCAGTCAATTGTTGAAAGGTCATGAGTGAAATGAATGGGATTGAAACTAGCGAGATTGCGGAAAGTGATAAGTTTGAGGGGTGGGGATGGTCTCATATTCGAGCGCCAGATGCAGTAGATCGTGGAGTGATCACTGATTACATCAGGAAGGGTACCAGAGCAACTGATGCTATCAGGGTGGTTTGTAAGAACCCAATCAATGAGTGTGCTGGACCTAGGGGGGGCCATTACCCTGGTAGGGTCAGAGATCAACTGGTGAAAGTTGTGGCCATCACTAGTCAGACTGTAAATAGAGCCTAACACAATTTCTAAGTGGCGCAAGATTGCCCGCAGTAAAATGTATCGACCAAGCGGGTCTGCGATCTCTTGAAGGAGATGAAATGGTAACCTGTGGGCAATAATGATAGCCACCCCCCTCTTCCTTGAGCCTACTCCTGAGCCATAAACCTGCCCCACCCAGGCCCTCCTTAACTGATGAACCTGAGAGGGGAGAAGATGAGTTTCCTGCAGGAAGGCAATATCTGTTTGTAGTTTCTGTACATGCAATCAACACTTCATCCTTTTGATAGGAGACTGCACCCCATTGCTGTTCCATGAACAAAAGTTAAAGGTAGCCATTATCATACCCAAGTGTTAGGAATACATACATTATAGCAAATACATATCCAAACCTGAAAAAGGAGAAAGAAAAAGGATAGAACCCAAACCGCAACCTTCGGTAGTGCACCCTCCCCCCTACCCCTTCCCATACTGCCCCCCAAACCACCCCAAAAACCCCAAAAATCCTCCAACCAAGCAACTTGACCATTAACAAAATGCCCTTCCCCCACAAGACCCCATATAAAACTGCAAATGTGATTTTACGGTATGTCCCAATAAAGCAGAACCCTAGATGGGGTCCCAAACCCAAAAGCCGATGCATGACTGCTCTCCAATTAGTAGTCCTCGTGCCCTTCCCTCCCACTTCCACATAAACTTGTAAGATGAAACATCTAATTATAAACAGTGGATGAGCAAATACAGTCCTTATATCCTGGTAACCAACTACTTGGTTCAACTATACGGTTTTGAATTTCCAAACTGAGGCTATCAGGTGAAAGAAGAAGAAGGAAAAAACAAAAGAAAAAATGTCTGACTGCAGACACTAGGACTGATTATTAATGAGACTATTGGTAGTAACCAGGATATTACCAGGTCTCTGCCTTCCATAAACAAAAGGAAAACACCTAAATAATCTTGCCATGTTCCACTCTGTTGTTATAAATTCTGACTATCAGTCAGGCCATGGCGCGGCAGATTTATGCTTTGGCAGTATTACGAGGGTTGAGTCATAAATGATTACAAACCAGCCAGGGATTATTTTTATTTTGCATATAATACCCTTAGAATTTGAAAATGAATGAACTCTAAGATGCATTCCCAGCTCCTTAAGGGGAGCAATTCCTGGTATCCTGGAAAAAAGAATAAAAATAAGTGAAGACTAGACTGTTCCGGACAAGTACTGTTAAATGTTCTTGACTGTGAAAAATCTGAGGACAGTAGTTGACCAAAGTTCACTATTTGGATGAACATACGGTATCCTGGTCCAGAAAATACTATGGAAAAATCTATTTTTATGTTTGCTTGCACGCATGTGCAAGAAACATAGTGCCATCATCGGAGATTTTGGAGGTGTGTCACCTCCTCCAATTCAGTCAGTGTGTTGGCAGGCACGGCCCCTGTAAGCCAATGCATTCTGGAGCTGTCTATGACAAGCTCCAAAATGCAGTGGCATACAGTTCAAAGGGGTAGCTACGCTTGAGTGAGCAGCGATAAGATATCGCTTGCTCATGTAGCTCCTCCCCACACACTGAGCGCCATGCAGGCGTGCGCGCCCCCCATGCGCCGCACAGACTGAATAACCCGGCGGGGTGCCCAATCCCGTCGGCTGTGCTCTTCCCCACCTCCTCCCCAAAGCCTTCGAAAATGCCAGCTGGATGCCCACCCAGCGTGGCAAGTAATAAATATAGCCGGCGGGTGCCCAATCCCCGTCGGCTCACCAGCTCCTCACCCCCTCGGACTACTAGGGTGCCACGCTGGGAGCCCACCCCAGCGTGGCAATCCTCACCTGGCCGCAGGGATGCCCAATCCCCATGGCTGAACGACCCCACCAACCGTCCTTGTGCCTCACTGGGAGCCCGCCCCAAGCGTATCAAGCGTCCAAATCATTCTTTTTTTTTTTTACCTGTAAAAAGCGGTCCCGTAGTCTCCTGGCCCCCTCCCACAACCCGCACCCACCCTCCACTGCCTCCCACCCCCTCACCCCATACCTCCGGACCTCGGCGCGATGATCTTGGTGGACCGGAACACGTCTGCACTCTTCAAAGCCGACCATGAACTGAGGAAATGCCGGTAAGCTGTATAATGGGCTAGATAGGGGTTTCAACTTTGTTGCATATCTCAGGCATTTTGGGAATTTTTGCAAATTTTCAACATGGGGTTTTGGGATCCTTCTCATGAATGGTGTCACTGTCATGGCGTTATTTGGGCCCGAAGGGTGATTTCACAGTCACTGCGCGGTCACTGCGCAAAATCTGCCCCTTGGGCCTGAATAGCGCCATGACAGTGACATCATTCATGAGAAGGGGTCCCAAAAACCGCCATGTGAAAATCTGTGCCAAAATTCAAAAAATGACTGTTTTACAAGCACGCGCTATGCAGTTCCTATGCAGGCTCGTAAAGTTCGCGAATTTTCAACATTTTCACTCCAGATTTTCAACATTGCCATTTTACCACACCTTCTTATGAGTAGTACAGCTGTCATTTTTCACATCTCACCCAAAACGTGTTTCCGCCCATGTAGCACACAATGGCGCAGTCGGTGTGCGAAATCAATGTATGGAACAAATTAAGAAAATCACAGTGACACTGTTCATGAGCAGAGGTCTTAAAATGGCTATGTTGAAAATTTGGTGAAAAAATTCCTAAAAATGACTGTTTTACGAGCTTGTGTTGCGCAGTTCCTCACTGCGCTCATAAGTTCGTGAATTTTCAATATTCACTCCATATTTTCAACATTGCCATTTATCACACCTTCTTATAGAGTAGTACAGCTGCCATTTTCACATCTCACCCAAAGCGTGTTTCCGCCCATGTAGCACACAATGGCGCAGTCGGTGTGCGAGATCAATGTACGGGACAAATTAAGAAAATCACAGTGACACTGTTCATGAGCTGAGGTGCTAAAATGGCTATGTTGAAAATTTGGTGAATAAATTCCTAAAAATGACTGTTTTACGAGTGTGCGTTGTACAGTTCTTATGCACGCTTGTAAGTTCGCGAATTTTCAATATTTTCACTCCAGATTTCCAACATTGCCATTTTACCACACCTTCTTATGAGTAGGACAGCTGTCATTTTCACATCTCACCAAAGCGATGTTTCGCCCATGTAGCACACAATGGGCATGATCGAGTGTGCAAAATCAATGTACCGGGATAAATTAAGAAAATCACAGTGACACTGTTCATGAGCAAAAGGTCTTAAGCGGCTATGTTGAAAATTTGGTAGAAAAATTCCAAAAATGACTGTTTCTGACGTCGTTGTACAGTTCACTTTACCTTTCGTAAGTTCCGAATTTTCAATATTTTCCTCCAGATTTTCAACATTACCATTTACCACACCTTCTTATGAGTAGTACAGCTGTCATTTTCACATCTCACCCAAAAGCGTGTTTCCGCCCATGTAGCGCACAATGGGCATCGGTGTGCAAAATCAATGTCGGGACAAATTAAGAAAATCACAGTGACACTGTTCATGAGCAGAGGTCTTAAAATGGCTATGTTGAAAATTTGGTGAAAAAATTCTAAAAATGACTGTATTCTGACGTCGTTGCACAGTTCCTATGCATGCTCGTAAGTTTGCAAATTTAATATTTTCACTCCAGATTTTCAACATTGCCATTTTATTACACTTCCTTATGAACAGTACAGCTGCAATTTTTCATATGTCACCCAAAATGTGTTTTCGCACATGTAGCGCACAATGGTGCTGTTGGTGTGCGAAAGCAATGTTCAGGACAGATTAAGAAAATCACAGTTAAACTGTTCATGAGCAGAGGTCTTAAAATGGCTATGTTGAAAATTTGGTGACAAAAGTCCATAAAATGACTGTGTTATGAGTGAGCATTGCGCAGTTTCCACGCACCTTTATTAGTTCATGACTTTGTCATATTTTCAGTCCAGATTTTCACCAGTGGCATTTTTTCACACTTCCTTATGAACAGTACAGCTGTCATTTTTCACAACATGGCTGAAGTGTGTTTTCACACTTTCAGCGCAGAGATGCGTGATCGCTGTGGGAAATCATTGTTCGGCACAGATAAAGAAAATCACAGTGACACTGTTCATGATCGGAGGCACCAAAATGCCTGAGTTAACAATCTGCTGTAAAAATCCCAACCTAATTATATTGTGGTGTGCGTTGCACAGTTTCTATGTCTTTCGTGACTTCACCATTTTTTAAATATTTTTACTACAGATTTGCAACATTGCTATTTTTACACCTCCCCATGAACAGTACAGCTGTCATTTTTACATCCTGTTTGGAATGTTTTGCACCTGTGGTGCTAAATGCGTAGTCACTGTGCATAAGCAGCTTTCGGCTAACAAACTGATATTCCCCCTATTCATGAGGTGGGGTCACAAAAAAAACATGTTGAAAATTTGGAGTGAAAATACCAACGAATGCCTGAGGTATTAGGGTTTCCAACCATAACGCCCAACCCTGTAGAGAATGACAGGCATCAGGGGTGTGACTTGGGATTCTTGCCTGTGATGCTTATACCGTTCCACACTCTGCAGTCAGTGAGAGGCATCGAGGTATGCCTTGCACTCTTGACCCCAAACTTCACCCCATTCTCCTATTCGCACCCATCTCACCATATTTCCTAATGAAATGGGTGCGCGCAAAGCCAAAGACCCCAAGGAACACCATGACACTTGTCAGTGTCTGCAGGGTGGGTGTGGTGAAATGGCGTGGCCGTTATGCCTGACAACCCAAACACACACCCCAATGCCTGTCATTCTCTGCAAGGTGGTGGTGGGGTTGGCTTCAGTTCAATACTTCACTGCCATTCCTATTACGCAGCTCTGTAACTTCTACACTACCACTGCCAATGCCAGAAAGCAAACATTCGGCATTGACAAATGCTTGTTAGGGGTTGCGGGGCAGCAGGCTTCTGATCGGAGCCTCACGAACAAGCGCACAGTCGTGAGGATAGACTGATTCGCATGTTCGTGCGGGTGCAATCGTGTGCATGATCATGCAGGAAGAATGATGAATGCGGAGCCCCGGGTATTCAGGACAAGCAAGGAAACCGAGGAGCAGAATCTCAAAGAGGCACCTTCACTTCCCCAAATCCCATGAAGGTCCAATCAACAATCCACTGGCAAATGTGAAGGCATGTGATTTTTCCTTTTTTACTTTTGTTTTCCTCACACAGAGATAGGATTCCAGCAACTCTCTGATTAATGAGCAGGGTGTTTTGACAATTAAAGAGGTCAGGAGGTCCTTAGCCGCTGACTCGGTGCTCTCAAATGTTTTCCATTATCCATTATAGTTGTTTAATGGCTTTTGATGTTTGTCATTAAATAGCCATTAATCTGTAAAATATTGTTTGTTTACTGCATTAAAAGCCTAGGATACAGCCAGTCAACATCCCATATTCCAAATGTATGAAGAGGGGCCTCTGTGTTGTGAAGACTGTCCTTTTTGTTTTGGATCATGCAAATCCCTAATGCATATTTACTGCTACAAATGTGTTTCTCCATGACTGTTTTATCTCACTTACTTTCCCTTTGTCATTCTGTACTGAGCATATACACTATTTCCATGCTCAGCACTCTGTGCTGAGTAGGGTCTTGGAAACATGCACCATATCTCACATTTTGTCACTGAAATGAGGGACATGGCCACTCAGAATGAGGGACAATGAAGGACACTAACCCACATGATAATCAGGACACATCATGAATCATGGAGATATGGTACCTCAGAACACAATGCAAACAATTGTATTAGCACCTGAGAATGAATTTCTACCATTATGCAGGGGTGCCATTTAGGTAAGGCAGAGGGATGCAGTTGCCTCCTCCCCCCAATATTTGTGCCTAGGTTGTTCTTATGGTGTGGCAGTAATGGCTTCAAATTTGTATTTGATCTTTTGCACAATAAGTGCCCACCTGGCCTGTGTGTGCTCATGCTGCAGGTACTCTCCAGACTTGACCGTGTCTGTACTGTGTTGTCCACTCTCTCCACCTATTAATGGCGGCACAATCACATGTGATGTGGATGAGCTCCAGCCAAAAAGAGCATATGAGTCTTGCAAGTGCGACACTGTCTTTCCAACCACAGAGTAGACAGACTGCACACTTCAGCTTGGAGGAGTCAGTGAACACTGAACTCTCAATAGCAGTGTTATGACAGCATATTTTTGATGTTCTAATCTTAGTGAGTCTCTATCTCCCTGGATGGATGAAGGGGCAGAGGGTGAGCTAGATGCTAACTCAAGACTAGCTTACCTACTTACTCTACTAGGCTCGCCTTGCAAAAAAAACAGCACAGACACACACAGCAACAAGCTAGGCGTAGCAGCAGTGGTGACAATGGTGTGGGTGGCCTTCATGGGCCTTGATCAGTATAGTGTGGCAGCAACCACAGCAGCACCCAAGCAAGAAGGATGAAGAAATCCAGGTTTGGTGGATTCGTATGGCAAGGTGACTTGGTTGCGGACCACGTTGGGGACCTGTGATGGTCTGTTTCAGCATCCAGCTTCTGGTGAAGGAGAGAGGGGGAGCAGACTAAAAACTAGGCTTGTGGCACACTATGCCAGGCTGCAGGTTCTGGCCATGTGGCTGGGTAAGTAAAGGTAAATATTTTTTTTTTACAGGAGGATTGGGGATGGAGGAAGGACTGAAATACTGATGTGTTTTTCATGTTTCTTCACCTTTGGGTGGCTTCATGACCCATAGTGGATGGGTACTGAATGGAATGGAGTCAGTGAGAAAAATCAAGACAAAGTTCATTTGGGGTGGGGGGTGAACTTCAGTGAGGGGAAAAAAATGGTTAATAACTGGATGGGTTTAAGCCCAGATCTGATGCACTGCTCTGGGGTGTATACAGATAAATCTTATACATTTGAATTTTTCCTGATTGCAGATCATGTTTCAGTTAAACCAAATCAGCTGTACCTTTAAGAGATGTTACAGAACTTTTAGAGCTGGCCCTTGCATTCACTGATAGTTAAGTGATATGTTATGCACAGACTATTGGAGCCCCGCTCTAGCCAGGCTTATGCCCCCCCCCCCCCGTGAAGCTGACCTGCATCCCCATGCTCAGGCACATTATGACAAAGGGCAAAGGAGACTGAATGGGGGTATTTTTTAATTACTGTTTTATACATTACTGATGTAGAGTTGGAGATTAATAAAGGACACCACTCAACTAACAAGGACCTTGTTAGTAGAACAGTGGCCTTCATTATTCTTCAACTCACTGTCATAATGTATAAAATAGTAATAAAAAATAACTCCATTCATTTCAATGGTACGCCCCAGCATTCTGACCCATGGATATCATCTCTTAAAGACTCCTGCCTCTGGTTCCCTAGTACTCAAGTAAGAGACTTTTTACTTATATCTGTACTTGGTGGGTTGTCTGTAGCAGCATGGCCATACCCGCTACAGTGTATGTGCATTGGGGGGAGGACTAGCCATGTGGGTGGGCGTGTGTGTCAAGTTATTGCTACATTTGTGTATGCACTTGAAAGTCTGTTTGCATATAAACATTCAAAACTATGAAGAAAAAATAGTAGGAGTACAGGCCAGACAGAAGTAATTAAGTGGTTTTGTGGGTATGTTTGTGTACTGGGGGTGAGAAAAATATGTGTTTCCATTGGTATGTGTGCTGCAGTTCAACTGTGAAAATGAGATGAGGGAGAGAAGAAAACTGAAAAGCATACACTGGCTACAAGCATGCCACATGTGTGCAGATGTATTCAGATACAGTATGTATTGAAGTACAAGTGAACCATATGTGAGCAGACAGTATGGCTTAGAGGTTAAAGGCACTGAACTGCAAGCCAGGAGACTTGCAGGCATGAAGACCTGGGTTTGAATCTCATCATCTCCCACTTGTGTATGGTATGATCCTGAGCAAGTGACTTAACTTTTACGTGTGCAGTTATCAGTGACCACTTGCTTTTTGCATGCGTGCCACATGCATGCAGTCTTTCCCAATTTAACATAAATATCATGGTTTCCACACTTGCTTGCTGCACGCATGCCATATGCATGCAATTGGTTCCAATTTAACATTTAAATCATACTTGCAGCACGCATATCACTTGGGTAGTTTTATGTGTGCAGCATGAAAACATTTCATTCAATTATTTCGGTAAGGGATTACATAATAATACTCTTTAATTAATCTAAAAAAGGTAGTAGACAGTGGCATTACACTAAGCCTTCAATATAAGAAGTATATTAAAAAAAACTATAAATTATTGGAACTGCCAGGACCTGAAGATTATCTTTGACTCATTATTCCAATTGGTTTAGTAAAAATCATTTTTATTTTGAGTTTAAGCCTTACCTGGGTATTTTGACTGATACGAAACTTAGAAATACCTTTATAAGACACAAATTGGAGCAGTTCCCGAACAACGTCTTACTACATAGATTCAATAAAGAGAATGATAGTTCTAAAAATTGTGACTGTTCAGCAGGAGGTTGTGAAGACTTAATGCATGTCATGTGGGATTGCACTTGGTACGGAAAAGAAAGGCTATATTGGCTAGGACCATTTACTAATTCTATTTACCAGGTTGGAAATGATATACTAACAACTATATTACTTCATACATCAGATTCCTGAACTATAGAGCGGATAGTAAAATACTTTATTGCAATCAATAAAGCTAAAAATAGATTCATAAAAAAATGAAAGTCAGCAAACATTTTCAAGATTAAATGGCATTGTGCGATATTATATCCTGTACGCTCGGGCCTAACTCTATCAAAATGTATTTCTTTTTAGAAATGTATTTCTAATTTACTGTTGTACTTTTATATATTTTAATGTCTATTGTATTGATTGTAATGGCCATCTAGCCAAGCAATAAACTTGATTGATTAATAATAATACAGAAATGCAGTGCTCAATGGAAACATAGAAATGTAGAAATACAGACTTTGTCGGCAGATAAGGACCACTTGGCCCACCCTGTC